>OX030956.1:10863943-10898943 GCA_943735955.1 Piscicola geometra
CGTGCTGATGAACATGGCAGGCAGCTGAGGTCTGTGTCGTTGGAAGTGCTCTTCGATCTGCAGGTAGTCTTCGTCTGTGGCGTTCGTGCATGTTGGCAATAATAATATTAATAATATTTTTGTTTTAAGAAATTTTATATAATGTTTACAAGCATCAGCCACCCCACCACACCACAACAGACCACACTACACCACACACCCCATCCAACAAAACCCAGCCCCATCACGCCACAACACACCTTTGAACTCCTCGTTGAGATTAACCACCAACGGATCGAGTTTCCAGTCATGCGTGGAAAGCAGCTGCAGGAAACGGATGAAGCCGAGGATGGGGGAGGATGGAGGGATGTGCTGGGTGGGGGGTGAGGGCGTGAAGATGTGTGCCACAACCAGTTCTATCGCACCATCTGGCACGTAGTCGCACAGCAGTTGGCTCGACAACCACCTCTTGGCCAATCGCACACTGCTGCTGAAGCTGTTGTTCTTCTGTTGGATGCTGTGTGCAAGAGTCAGTGGGTGGTGGTGGTGGTCACTTTGCCATTAGTCTTTTTGGGTTAAATTGAGATGAAAAAGCAAAAATATAAACACTGGATTCACATATGAAACTTAATTATCTATAGAATTTCATTTTAAATGACCAACTTTCGAATGACCCTACCTGACCCCTCCCCCTCCCCCCCCCCACCAACCCGTGTAGGATGCTCGTGTAGACGGGAAGGACGTTGAATGTGAAGTTGAGTTCATTATAAAGGGGGGTGTCCATCATCTGGAGCATGCCGTTGTCCAGCTCCACCCTGCGCGCCAACTGAATTTCCTTGCCGACTCCAAGCCTCAAGTCAAACACAAAGGTTTCCTGGAGGGGTTGTGCGATGATGATGATGATGATGATGGTGATGATGATGATGATAATGATGATGATAATGATGATGATAATGATGATGATGATGAGTTGTGGAATGAAATGGCAGGTGATGAAAACAAGCAAGAAGGAAAAGTTCAAAAGACACTGATAATCCTGCTCCGCTATTGAAGACACACGAAGCCTTTTAAGTCCCTCATCATAATGACAAACCTACTCTTCAAGCCATAACGACACCCCACAGTGCAGCATGAAGCACTCACGGGGGACGAGTGGATGAGCAGTTTGTCAGGGTGGATGAGAACTGAGTAGTGGTGTTGATGCTTCAACTGCTTGCCGATGTGTGCGTAGAAGGCCGCCTTCAGCTTCGACAGGGCCTCGGCATCGTCCGTCCACTGACTGCTGCCCTCCAAGAGACACACCACTGGTGGGTGGAGGGGGGGTGATGGGGGTAGAGGAGGGCCGAGAAGGAGGAGGGTGGGAAGGGGATGGGTGGAGAAGAAAGAGAAGATGAAAGGAGTGTGCGAGAATTATTTTAGTGAGTACATTTATAGGATGGTTGATGAGTCACATCAGTTTTATTATTCTTAATTTTTCAATTGTTATTGCATCAAAGGAGGAGTACCTTGGTAGGCGGGGAAGTGCTGCGGACAGTTGTTGCGGTGCAGGGGCACCAGCATGAACTTGAAGACTCCTGCGTCACTCTGGCATGAGGAACGCACTGCTGGGAAGACCTGCGGAGTGGTGGATGAGGAGGAGGGGGAGGATGAGTATGAGGAGGAGGAGGAGGAGGAGGAGGAGGAGAAGGAGGAGTAAATAGGTGGAGTATAGGCGACAAATAGAATAATTAAATGCATACTTTAAATAGGTGAATTCTTAAAAGTATAAAAGTAACGCACCACCACACCACAATTCAGCAACCACCACCACAACCACCACCACACCAAAATCCAGCAACCACCACCACACCACAATCCAGCAACCACCACCACACCACAATGCAGCAAGCACCTCAGAGTAGCGGAAGACAGAAGACACTCCTTGGACGCTGTTGACGCTCAAGGGCAGCTTGGCCAATGAACGCAGAGCCTTCGAGAGCTTGTCCAATGACTTCATCACCTCCTCTATTTGCTCCTCCCCCGTGCCGTAGACCAGCAAATCAGAAGCGTTCTTTTTCTCGGCGCCCTTCAGCAAGTCATCTAATTGGCTGTCGCTGATTGCGATGCACTCCTTGGGGATGCTAAAATGCCTGGTGAAGAAGAAATCAGAAGCCTCATTAAATATTCATTTCCACCAATCATCATCATCATCTCAAGTGACGTCACTGAAGCAAACCTCTGCAGGATGAACTTGACGATCCTGCTGATGACGGTGCGTGAAGCGGCCACATTGTCGCTAGGCCACGTCACCACCTCCCTGATGCCCCCGCCCATGAAGCGTAGTTGTTCACTGCGCTCACCCCAGAACTTCTGGAACTCGTGCACCTGATGATGATGAGGGTGGTGGGGATGATAATGATGATGATGATTATGATGATGATGTCAATGATGCTATAAGCTTATATATCATAGCAATTGATTCATTAATGACTTCATTCTCAATCATCGAAAATTACTCAAAAAGCATTCACGATGATTAAACTTGAAGATCTTATACATGGGTGCGTCTTATACATGGGTGCGTCTTTTACATGGGCGCGTCTTATACATGGGTGCGTCTTTTACATGGGCGCGTCTTATACATGGGTGCGTCTTATACATGGGGTTTCACGGTATGATGATGATGGTTAGATGCGAACAGATGAAGACCACCTCCAGGTTGTTTTCGGCAAACGGACCCAGCACTTGGTGGTTGTATGCGGTGAGGTGGTTGAAGATGAGACCGACGCTGATGCCCTGCTGCTGCAGCATGCCCTCTGCTTGCTTGTCTCCCACACTGACCTGTGTAGCAAGCAGATGATGATGATGATAACGACGATATTAATCTGTGGAAAAATGACCAGACACAAACACAAGATCCAAAACATTTCCGCATCACATTAACAGCTCCCCTTCCCTCCTCTCCCCCCCGCCATAGACACCCACCTCGAGAGGGGGTGGGGGGATGATGGTGAGTAGCAGCAGTCGACCCTCAAGTGCCTTTGACAGGATACTGAGAAGGGTGGGCAGGAAGGCCTGGGTGGGGTCACCAGCCTGGTCGACCAGGTGCTCTTGCAGGCGGCTGCTGCTGCTGCAGAGAGATGCAATGTGCTCCCCTGCGTTGATGCTGGTGGTGGTGTGGTTGGTTGGTGGCGGGTGTGGTTGGTTGGTGGTGGGTGTGGTTGGTTGGTGGTGGGTGTGGTTGGCTGGTGGTGGGTGTGGTTGGTTGGTGGTGGTGAATGGGTTGATGGGTGTTGAAGAGTTTATGGGGTGATAGGAGGGTTGATGAAAGTTTTGTTCCAACTAATAAATTCCCTTTAATTTCACTATAAATAGCAAAACAATTGTTTGAACAAAGCACAATAGCAACGCTCCAACATTCCGACAACAACAAAAACACTCACTGTAGAATGCGGTCAAACTTGCAGACGACAGGGTGGTTGTTGAGGAAGGTGACCTGGAATCGATCCAGCTGGCAAGATGCCAAAACTTTCAAGGTCCTGTCTGCTTCGTAACACAGCTGCAAGAATTGGTTGGTTACTTAATAGGAAGAATGCATGGAAGGTATTTTATTATTATTAAATGCCATAAAATACCAAAGTAAATTCATTTTGAAACCTACATTGAGTCTCCCAAAACATTTTCAAACACTTTTTGCAAATCCCCCCCCCCCTCCCCACACACACACACACACACACACACACACACACACACACACACACACACACACACACACACACACACACACACACACACACACACACACACACACACACACACACACACACACACACACACACGTACATTGTCGTAGAGGGAGGCAGACACAGAGTGACAGACGTTGGAGTAGCCGGACGGGTCGACCAACACCACCTCGGACACACTCATGAACTCCTCCATAGTGGGCTTGTTGTGGTCCATCCCATCGTCACCCCCGTCCTTCCTCCTCTTTCTGTCCAGTGTCACCCCCTCTGTCTTCAACTTGCCCTCAGCTGTTATGGTGGTTCTTTAAGTAGCCTTGGTTCTAGCTTCATAGTCTTTGTACAGCATTCAAATCATCAGCATCAGCAACAGGACTTTTCCCATCTTATCACTATTATCATCCACACCACCATCATCACCACCACCATCATCACCATCATCATCACCACCACCACCACCACCATCATCATCACCACCACCACCAGCATCATCATCCACACCACCACCATCATCATCATCACCACCACCACCATTATCATCATCACCACCACCTAGTTTCTGGAGGATGAGCTTGAAGGCGTGGAGGACTGAGTGGTGCTTCTTTATTGTTCCCTCCATCACCAGATGAGCTGCAAAGAAGGCGATGAAGAGGCCTGATGCGAAGTCCTGTGGTGGTGGTGGTGATGATGATAGTTTTTGATGGAGATGATAACGATGATGTTTAGGTGGAGGTGATGGTGACGTAATGTTACTTTTTATTGGTGAAATAAGACGAAAACAAATGGCGAGTTCAAAGCATCCAACCCAGCTGCGCCTCTGAAACAACAACACTTCGCATGCCAGAACGACAACCATCTAATCACACCATCCGTCCAACAACCCCATCAAACCATCCATTACCCTCTTCCCCCTCCTCATCAACCATCCATTACCCTCTTCCCCCTCCTCATCAACCATCCATTACCCTCTTCTCCCTCCCTCATCAACCTTGTTCAGACCGCCCCTCCTCTCCAACCAGATCTTCACCAGAACCACAGCCTGCTTCACTGCAAACAGAGCGTCGAAAGTGGCCACCAGGAAGTTGTGGCCCTGTTGTGTGGTCAGTTCTGCAAGCACCCAGTTGTTGTAGCGACTGCTCAGTGGTTCCTTCTTGCCGGAGTCTGGACCATGGTGGATGGAGGTGTTTGTTCCTTTGTTGCTTGGTGAGTGAGTGCACGTGCAGACATTTCTTATACATTTATGAATCCTTTCTTGCAACATCATCATCAGTGAAAGTAGTAACAACTACAAAAAAGTAGCAACAACCACAACACAACAGCAGCAGCAACCTAGTGACACATAGTTGAAGTCCTCTTTCTGACCACCTCCTTGTCGACCACTCGAGGAGTTGTACCAACGCACCCTCACGTTGTTCTTCCTCACGTGGAATCTGTTCAGCTTGAACATTCCCTCCTGCAAACACGTGTGAATCACGAACCTCGTGTGCTTCAGTGCAGCTTCTGTCGTGGTTGAGAGGATGGAATGGTGATGTGGGATGCTGGTAGATGGATTGATTGTGTGAGTTGGATAAATGAGCAATGTAGTCGTGTTTCATGATCCCCCACAAACGTTCGGAGGGATAGACCACCAACAGGGGCATCTTATGGCACGCATGTCGGTACTCATAAGTCATTCTGTCGATCAACCCCACATGCCCCTGGGTGGTGGTGGAGGGGGTCGGTTTGGTCTCCAGGGTGGCGGTGTGAAGGATGGTCACCAGGTGCTGGAGGTACAATGCCCTCCTCCTCAACACTCCCTCGTTCAGGTAGTCTTTCGAGTGGATGCACTCCTGGTTTCATGGAAGACATTTTTGCTTTGAATGGGAAATTATCATTTATATATTACTATATATTTAAACTTAATTTCAATTCATTTTTAAACAAATCTCAAGAACAAAATTTTATTTAAAAACTAATTATTTGATAATTGGAATATTAAAGTGAAAATACACCACTGTAGCAGTCACTGGTACCTTGGGAATTTCGACCACAATGTCGACATCCATGTTCTCTGAGAGGAAGGCAGAACCCCACGAGAAGCCACCCGACATGAAGACCTTGCTGGGTGGGTGGTACTGCAACTTGTCTCCTTTGCTGTCGATCGCACATCTCGTTGGGTCTATGCTGGATAGCTGCAATCAATCAATCAATCAAATAAATACATTTCAATAGAGCCCTTTCGTTGGAATGAAAAAGTATCATGGTTGTATAGATAGAAATAGAAGGCTGTTCAATGGTTTATGGTTTGGAAGATTTTTAATAAGATATTTTCAGAATTTTACCAGAGTCTTAGTCGGTTCTGTTTTTAAAAGAACTGACAGAGACTTCACATATTCCTTGATCTTTTTTTCGAATTCTTTATTGAGACTTCTTTCTTGGAGAAGTTCCAAAACCTGGTTTTCATTAATAAAATTAAAATATAACAAAATTTGTTTGAAGTGCAAAATATTTAGTGATTTTAAAAATTATATATAAAACGAAAAACACGTGTAAGCATTCAAGAAGATGAGAACTATGATATACTGAAGATACTTACATAATTGTCAACACTTCTTTGCATCTTGTCATATAATTTTCACTCTTTTTATGATTTTTATTTTATGGTAAATTAAATTACAAAATTCATTTTAAACATAAGTTTACCTTTTATATATATAAATTTTGTAGTGCTTTATTTATTATAAAACTATTTAGTATTCAAAGTTTTAAAAAATCTCTTTAGATTGCATATCCACTTTTTTATAATTATTTTTTATTTTAAACTTCTATTAATATTTAAATAAATTAATAAAATGAATTGAACAACAATTTTAATTCATGAATCAGCATTTCCCAAGGGCACAAATTTATGAATCTTTATGGGGAAAATAACTCACTTTTGTGGGCTATCGTCTATGTTACACTCAAAATTTAAAATAATCTCAGTTTATAAATATTTTTATTTTAGCTTGTGAACTAGGTTATTTGCATAATAGTATTGAAATTATACGCAAAGCATGTCAGTGATATTATATACACGTACATGATGTCACAATGGAACACACAATGTTATAAAATACAAGAGACATGTCGTTAAGATGTCGTTAAGACGAGATCATTCGGGCAATTTCGTGCTCTTAATCGCTTGCTTGCGTGTTGTGGCGTGTGTGCTGTTGTTCTAATGTCGAAAAAGTTCCCATTTAAAATAGATTTTTAAAAATAATGTTAGTTTGGAAGATTTGTATGCATATCGATTAAGATTTTTCCCTTGGATTCTCTGTATCTTATTAGAAAACATACACTTTGTTAATTCTTTGTATGACAATGTTTATTCGATGTTTTTTTTCAACACTAGTTTGATTTATTTATGGCTTTCTAACTTTGGGAACTTCAAACCACTTCCAATGTTATTTTCTCATGCAAACAGTTCGGTCGAGTATTTGTATTTTATGAATAGTTAGTTTGAAAAGTCGTCTGTGAAACCTGGCACAGCTCTACTGAATAGAAAAGGCATAGAAATGATTGAAATGCATGTTGGCTGTGAATGAATGAGACATGCTGACGACACCACTCAATGCGTCTCCACTCACTCGGAATTAGTCAGGCGATGTGGATGAGACAGTGCACTTGGATGCTCCTTCCTTGGGTGCTGGAGAGGGAGAGAGGGAGGGAGGGAGGGAGGGAAGGAGAGAGGGAGGAAGGGAGGAAAGGAGGGAGGGAGGGAGGGAGGGAGGGAGGGAGGGAGGGAGGAAGGGAGGAAGGATAGAAGCGGTTGTTGTGTCTAGAACCTTGCGAGAGTTGGCCCAATTTAATTTAATTCAATCAATTAAACTTTTACAATAAAATAAATCGAATTAAGAATTTAAAAGCTTCCGTTTACTTATATTCTGCTGATTTTCTGCATTCACACACAATCCAGGGCATTTGCAAGCACAAAGCTTCGGCATTGTTAGCAAAGCCTTCTGCTTGAAGGCGCTATTGTAGATTCGATCTTTAAAATATAATTTACGACGAGCCCCGTCTCGCCAACAAGAGGGTGCATCAGAAGAGAGGGCGTTGGAAAACTCGTTGAGGACAAAACAAAATGTTAGACTTTTCAGACAATTGTTTAGGATAGCATTATATATAATAAATAAATAAATAAATAACAGCATTATATCATCAGCAACCAGCATCAGCATGGAAATCAAGTTGCATGTCATTTGGTAATTTTGACTTTAGTGAAGAAATGGACACTGCTTGCATGCCTTTATTGTAGCTGTGGTTGCTTTCAGTCAAAATATATTCTCGACTTGATCAGATTTCTTCTATTCAAAATCTGTTTAAACTCCCTTTTGTGGCGTCACATTGAAGCTAATAGAGAAATATCTGAAGGGTTATCAATGATGGAATACCGATGAAAGTGTGAACACCCGCCAGGTGTACAACGAGGGCGTCAACACCTCAGCGGGGGACGAAATAACTGCAAAGCATTGGAATTCCGATCAAATCACACTTTATGAGACACTTTCGAATGATCATCATCACCAGCGTCATCATCATCACCATCACCAGCATCATCATCATCACCAGAATCATCATCATCACCAGCATCATCACCATCACCAGCATCATCATCATCACCATCACCAGCATCATCATCATCAGAATCATCATCATCAACAGCACCAGCATCATCATCATCATCACCAGCATCATCACCAGCGTCATCTTCTTCACGACTATCCATTACAGGCTCATGAATCATACAGTATCGATTGGAAAGGAGTTGTTAGCGTCTTCAGATGCTTGACTTTTCATGCTGAAAACATTAAAATGAAGAAACACGTTTGTTTCTCCCGTGCATGACGACTGAACAATACATAATTGTAGCGTTCACCATTCACATATACGCATACATGACATACATACACATACATGACATACATACACATACATGACATACATACACATACATGACATACATACACATACATGACATACATTCACATATACATACATCACATACATACACATATACATACATCACATACATACACATATACATACAACACATACATACACATATACATACATCACATACATACACATATACATTAAATATATACACATACACATATACATTACATGCACATACAGAGAGTATGGAATTTGTGTTGCAGACATATAAGAGACCTAAACGCACGAAGGAACGAATAATGCCTAGCCTCCCTCCTTCGACCAACACCCTTGTCTGAATCCTTGTCGAACTGAAGTTTCGACTTAGCACTGACCATCGTTGGATGAGAGTTTCATGTTGCTAAAGTTTGCTTTTGAAAGTACTTTGGGATGGCAAAACTGCTCAGAGCTGACGTGTTTCTGACCAGGGTTCATTTCAGAAAGGGAGCAAGTCTCTTTGTTGTAATCTGATTCAGATTTTAGTTCTTGAAAATATAAATTTTGATTTATTTTGCGTGACTATTAAAAGACTCTATCATAACGCGAGAAAGCTTGAAGCCCACGTCACAGTTGGAATATCGGGTGGGAGATCTACAAAAGACTGCAAGTTCTCCCGGAAAAGAACTGAAGAGACAGGAAACAGGAGGATAAAAAAGTGAAACAAACTCCCCTGCCAGCACTGCCACACAAACATGCACTCCCCCGTAAGATCTGTCTTTCTGACCACTTCCCTCCTCCTCTTCCTCCTCCTCGTGACCACATCAAGCGAGACGAGAAGAAAACAACGGAGATCAAAGGGTGAGCGCCTATCTCTTCCGCTGAATCTTTCTTGGCACTTCACTGGCATCTTCAGACCTTTCATCGCTCTTCTTTGCAAAAATATTATTCATTTGCGAGTTTAACAAATGTCTTTCGGGTGCATGTGGTGGACTACAGGAAGGTGTATTTATGTGATTTTTATAAATTGTCTGCTATACTTAGTTAAAAATTAAATTTTATAATATCAGCATATTTCCCCCAAAATCAAAATGTTAATCCAAATAAAAAATAAAAAAATAATTAAAATAATTTTTAAAAATGTAAAAATAATAAATGCTAATAAAAAGTGAAATACTGCTAAAAATAAAATGTAATTATTTGAATGTATGTTTCTGTTTACTATAACAACACATCTCGACCTAATAAATAAGAAATTTACAGTCGCCTCTGTAGTGCTGTTCTGATGCTTGCCAACACACCAATACATTAGCCGCACGACCCTTCACCATCCATAATATACCGCCAAAATCTAGGTTAATTTCGGAATTTAATCATTTATGAAAAAAAATGTGTAGACACTGTAGTTGATGTTGTTTGTTTTGTTGTGGTTGATGTTGTTTGTGTTGTTGAGGTTGATTTGTTGTTTTTTACACTTTTCCCGTTAAATTAGTGCAAATATGTTGAGCCTTTTTGTTCCTGTCGCATGCACAAATGCTTTGAACAACTGGAGACTTTCAAGAAATATTTTCAAATCTTCAGCCATCCATAAATATATTTTGACCGATTGATGTGCATGTCATCTTCAATGACGATTCCTTTGGAATTTCAACTCTTTCTTTCTAGAGTTGATGTTAGCAGTGTAACAACGTCTCCACCAGTCATACATCAGGACCGTTTTGACAAGCAGTCAGGTTTTAATGCGGGGCATTCTGTCTTAAAAAGAAGAGAAAAAACGTACAGAAATCATTTACGACTGTTCGTTCTGAAAAGATGGTCCGACAAATGCCTTCATTAAGGAATAAAAATGACACGGCGAATTTTTAAACTTTTGAGATCTTTTTGGCAAGAAATATGTTCACGTATCCTCATCATTACGGCTATCTTCATTTTCATCATCATCAGGATGATCTTCATCATCACTTTTTTATCATCTGAATCATCATCATCATAACTCTCATAATCATCATCATCATCACTCTCATAATCATCATCATCATCACTCTTATAATCATCATCATGTTATCATATGAAATCAATTAAGCTCCTCGAACATCCTTGGTGCTTGAAGTTTCTTGTGAAGAGAAGAGGAGGAGAAGGAGGAGGAAGGAGAGGAGGAGGAGGAAGAAGAGGAGTAGGAGGAAGAGAAGGAGGAGGAGGAGGAGAAAAAAAAAGAAGAGGAGGAAGAGGAGAAGGAGGAGAAAGAGGAGGAAGATGATGAGAAAAAAGAAGATAAGGAGAAGGAAGAGAGGAATGTGATGATGCTGATGAAGGTGATGAAGGTGATGAAGGTGGTAGTGATAACACTGATGAGCCTAACAAAGGATCAAAGAACTAACAATGCAAATGCTAACAACAACATGACTAACAACCAATTTGTCCCCCCACCCCCCCCAATCGTCCCAAGGCCCCCCCTTCCAATTGTCCCAAGGTTCCCCGAGTTTCAAACTTTCTTAAAACAACACCCAAAATGTATCACACATAATCAGTGGCAACACCCGATCGACACCTCTCATAAAACTCCGAGATAAGTCAGCCTTGAAACTCCTCAAGCTGCCTCAGCATGCCATCTTTTCACACATTACTTTCCCTAACGAGCATCCCTAACAAGTTACCTCAATGTGCTCTTTATTAGTGGAAGCACGTGAGAGGATGTGTGTCTTGAGAAATATGGAGTTAGTTTTCGGGAAGTTGCTTTTGAGTTGTGGCTTCGAATGTGTTTGCTGTCAGTCTTTGACGACTTTGTTCCGCAAGATAAAGTTGAATGTGTGTGAAGGCGTCAAGACAGGCTACCAAAAGAGAAATTGCACGGCCATAAAAGTTAACATGCACACATTCCCTGTAAAAAAACATACAGAGAATTAAATATGCACACATCCAAACACACATACAGAGAATTAAATATGCACACATCCAAACACACATACAGTTAATTAAATATGCACACACCCAAACACACATACAAACAAACACAAAGACGAATACAAGCAATTACATGAACAAGCATAATGGCTGACTGGTGGAATTGACTTTGTTTATGTGTCTCAACACAAACACTTGTCATACCGGTATGCCACGAACACATGTACAAGAGCATATACAAAATAATATACAAGTAAATATACAAAAATATATACAAAAGGATATACAAAAGGGTATACAAAAGGATATACAAAAGGATATACAAAAGGATTTACAAAAGGATATACAAAAGGAAATACAAAAGGATATACAAAAGGATATACAAAAGGATATACAAAAGGATATACAAAAGGATATACAAAAGGATATACAAAAGGATATACATAAGGATATACAAAAGATATACAAGAACAACAGATGCAAACATGCGGAATAAAACACAAATAGCACTCATACAAACCCCACGTTGGAGTTCTCATAAAGGTATGGGTCAATAATGCTCAAAGGAATTTCAAAACGAAAGAGAAAAGACTAATTTAAGGCTACATTTTCAACAATTCGAAGTTTTCAGTAGCACTTTCTTCGCCTCAAACTTTTTTTTTGGCGAATCCCTTGCGAGCGCTTAAGAATAATTTCGGGGATCAAATGAAGCCTTTTAAAGTAATTCCTCAACACTCCCTTAATTAAAATTACATTAATATGAAATAAATTCTACCATTTTAAAATGTATCAGCTTTGAAAGACCCCCTCAATAGAGCACTACCAGCATACAGTGGTGGCATTAGCTCGAACAATTGGTTACCATGCGAACAAATCAAACTTTGGCCTTCTGAAGTTTACTCAAATTCGTTCTCTTCATTGCACCCTTTAATTTTGATCTAGAAAGATCTTATCGTTTCCACGCCGGACTTGCAGCCAGTCATGTGGGGAGAGTCCTAGGCGGAGTATTTGTTTCATTGGACTTTGGAGGCTGCCTCTGAGACTGGTGGTTGATGGCGGGTGGATGAGTTGGTTAAAGTTTAAAGTGGATTTTTCTAGTCAATGTAAATCAAAAATCTAATAAAGAATTTTATTTATTTATAATGTCACAATACACTTTCACCTTTTTCTGAAACGATACATTTCAAGTTATAAGAGTTTATTTAAAGAATATTTTTAATTTTCCTGGATTTTAATAGGCTTCTAAATGAATGAAAACTTTTAGAAACTCATTAAAACTCTCAAGCTGCTTCAAGACTGACCTAAAATGATTGATTCCACAGGCATTCAATCATTTTGTGAACCCGAAACATGGCGATAAAGCAAAAAAGTCAATAAACAAAAAGGCATGTCAGGATTAATTGGCTTCACGTGCACGTCAACACCTCCTCAAATAGCAGTGTTCTGACGGGCACTCAACTCATCTCCTCTTATCTCTTCGCACAGAATTCTCAGTTCAAGGACTTCCCCTGTTGTTTTAATCACGTTTCTGAAACCATTCTAAGCAACTGTTATTCACTCTTCGTTAATTTCAGTTTGTCTTAGGATTTGCTCTGATATTCAATATGGCATGTCTGTTTGTGTTGTCTCTACTTAACTTCAAATCCGGACTTTCAATCTAATTTAATTTAATAAATTTATAATTGAATTTTTTGTTTAATTGTTTGTTACATTTTTTATTAAATTATTAAAATTTTAATTCCTTTTATATAATGGAATTATATGGCATCGGAAACCATGCAATTAGAAGACAGGAACAACTGCTCAGAAAGCCTGTTATGACGTCTACTTCTCATATTGAACCTATCTCAGTTTCTTAAGGATTGCCAAACAGCTCAGCAATTTTTTGTGCTCTACGCTGGATGAAATAAAAATGTTTTTTTTTTAAATTCGCATAAATATCTTCAGAAGGTTGTAGAAGAATTGTGAGTGTGGTTGTGAGGTGTTGATGCCTCTAACGACCAATTAACCTTGCCATGGCGTTCTGAGTCTCTGCAGCGTTCAAATCTGAAAGTTTGGAAAATATGAATACGAATAAGCTTTTAGAACAGAATCTCAATCAGTTTTGCCTAACAAATTAAACATGAAAACAACGAAGTTGAGGAGAAAATTAAAATTGACATTATTGTTAGAACTCGATCACTAAGTAATAAACAGTAAGGTTTAAAGTAAGTAAAACTTTATTTCAGATAAAGTATAAAAAGACGTAAAAGAGACTCGTAAAAGCACCAGTGCACTCGGGTCATCCTCTCGGCGCCTGCGTAAGTGAGGCATGCAGTGATATCTGTGAGGCCTGTTGCCGCTTCATGCCAGCGTTAATGCCTTCAGAGTTTAATCTCCACAAAATAAAAACAACAGTGAGAAAAACGTTTGAATCAATACGCGAATGTCTTCTTTTTTTATTTATTTTCTTCCAATTCTTTTTGAGACAAGTTGCTTTCGAATTTGAAAGAGTTCACAAATAACCTCCCTTGATGTGTTTTGAGCGGTGTTTGTTTTGGCACGCTTGGAACTTTAAGCGTTTTAAATTGTTGAGTAATTCACGATAAGTATCCCAAAAAATGATGATGGCAAATATTTCCAAGTATTTTGTATTCAGTGTAAACCGCTTGCTTAAAAAATTGAAAAAATCTGAAAAACATGTTTATTATTCTATGCTTGACAAATTTATTATTTATGTTCCTATTATTATGAAAAAATAAATTATATATTCAATAAAAGAAGAAGCTTTTAAACCGAGATTTCGTTTCTCCATCTCTCCATAGCACATGGATCTCTTCCACAGACTCAACGCTGGAAAACACATATCTTGTTTACGCAACACGAACGCTTTGTAACTTCCAACCACTTGTGAACTCTTTTACGGATGCCTGGCATAGCATTCGCTCTCAAAATAACATTGGAAGTACCCAAAACAATCAAAGCAATCAACCTTTTGCTTGATGACAACATGATTTCTATTCTTTCAAAATATTGTTTGAATAATATATTAATTTTTTTAGAACATGTGGTGATTAGATAGCACATGTGGTGATGACGTTTTGATGAATCTCACTGCAGGTTGGAATGAGGACCATCCCGTGCCATATGTCGAAGTCATCAACTCTACGGTAGCATGGCTGCATGCATGCGTGGATGCATGCGTGGATGCATGCATGGGTGAATGGATTGGTGAATGCATGAGGCGATGTTAAAAGAATGTTATCTTCTTGATGAAAATGTGTCAAAAAAATTCAAAAGTTGAGTTATTTATTAGATATTTTTACTGTAAAAATGTATCTAAAAAAGTAGGGAAGTATTGAGATGTAAAAACAAAAACACGTGTAAGATCATCTTTAGAGACCACAGACGCACACAACACACCCTTCAACCTTCCCCTCCGTCCCTCCTCCCAGACGGTGTTACTGCTCAAAATCCCAACAAGAGGCAGCAAGCCGAACTGTCCTTTGGTGAAGTACACCGTCAAGGTGCGAGAGGAGAGAACCAACTACGTGATGACGAGACACATCCAGGGAGTCACCGACCAACTCACCATCCGCTACCTCGACCCCAACTCCAACTACAGCATCCGCATCATCCCCAGAGACTGCGTTGGTCGCTCCTGGGTCTCCAACTGGATCTCCTTCACCACCGCCTACCCGCCCATCCGTGAGAGTTTGAGATGTTCTTTACTTGCTCGATTCTTATTTTAGGAATTTTCATTGAAGAAGCCATTTTACTACTTTTTAATATTTTAAAGTTTAAGTTTAAAAAAAATTTCATCGGGTTTCTATAAAATCCTATAATTTAGAATTTTATTGCCGTTAAAGTTCATATTACAGAATATCACTGCATATCAGCCTTAACATCTTCCCATCTGACAAACTTTAGGAAAACTTCAAGACAATAAACCAAAAATTACTCTGGCATTCTGCTCTTAATGCTCTTGCTGGAGGTTTACGAGCAGGCTTTTTCTAAAATTGCTGCAATTACTGCGAGGACTGCGCCAAAAAGAACGCCTGAGCGATGGACACAGTTTATTGGACTCGTTGTCTGAACCATTGGTTTTCTTGAAACTTTTTTCGCTTCAGAGCCAACTGAGACTTAATCATTTGAATCTTTTAAAGTTTTAATATTGGCTAAAATACGTGATATCATTGACTTGGGAATTATTTGAAGGGTGAAATTGAAAATTTAAAATAATTGTTAATTATTCATAAAAAATATATTTAAATAAGTAATAACTAAATTTAAGTTGCGATGATTTGGAAGATAGACCTGAAAGACATGTGTGTTGAAAACTTGTGCAGTAAATATTGATTAAACACTTTATATTTTATTTTGTTTACAAGAACATCTTCATTCAACTCGACATATGTATTCTAATAACAAATTGGTGGAATTTTGAGAACTTCTATCACAAAAACTCCTAAGAAAGGGACGCAACTAACCTTTTCATGCTTCTATCTTAAGTCTTAGAAATTTGTAAAACTTCCTTTTGTTAAAGGTTTATGTTTGCGTAGAAAATTTTTTCTATTTTTATCTATGCAAGCCATAGAGAATCATTTGTGAACATGAAGAAAATTTACGTTTTCACCTCAAAAGACTCTGTTTATAGCATCCTAAAGGCGTTCACAAAGCATCTATGAACCGACAGAAAAAAAAAACATTTCAAAAATTTTGAAGTGCTCAAGTGTAATCGAATTTCGTTTAAAAACTTTTTTTTATATAAATGAAATCTGAAATTGTTTTCTTTTCTCAAACTGATTTACAAATGATCTCCAATTTCGTGTATATCTTGTTCGGGTGATTTAACCTCTTAGCCTTCAAGGACGTGAAGATTTAAAAGCTACGAGTTAAATACGTGAGATTTAAATCAACATTTCAGATTAAAACTGGTGAATTTATGTGGGGGAGGTTTCGATTCGCAAAACTATTTGAAATTATTCCCACTTCGAAGTAGGTATGGACTTAGCGAAGTAATCTGGGAAGTGGCAAGTCATTGTGGTCTCTGAAGCACTATACGGTATAGTCTATACCCGTGTAGTTGTTTTAAAGGCATTCATTCAGCTGTGAAAATGAATTTATAATCAGTTGAATTTTATAATCATACAGCTCAAACTTGAATTGTTCAAAAATTATTTTCTTTTAAATAAAGTTAAACACGATCAGTTACCGATGATGAATTGTGGAAAGCATCACAAGAACACCATGCTTGCATTCTTCCCCAAGCATTAGCAACAGCCACTGAAGCATTCATATACCCTTTCGTCATTTCAATTCAAACAACGACAACTGCACTGACAACAACATCAACAACAGCCACCACACCAGCAACAGCAAACTAAAATCACTCAAAAAACCAAACCACTAAACAACAACAACAACCACAACATCAATTCCCAACCAACTACAAACCCACTACCCCAACCCACCACCCCAACCCACCACTCCAACCCACCACCCAACCCACCCCACAAACCCACCACCCAACCCACCCCACAAACCCACCACCCAACCCACCACCAACCCACCACCCAACAAACCCACCACCCAACCCACCACCCAACCCACCACCCCAACCCACCACCCAACCCACCCCACAAACCCACCACCAAACCCACCACCCCAACCCACCACCCAACCCACCACCCCAATCCACCACCCAACCCACCACTCAACCCACCACCCAACCCACACCCAACCACCCTTTCTTTCCGCACAGCCGAACCAGCCCGTCTGACGAAGACCCAAGCCTTCAGCAATTCGATCTTCGTCAGTTGGTCCCCTCCCTCAGGGGGGGTGGCGGTGCAGGGCTACGTGGTGGGGTATGGAGAGGGCGTGCCAGAGGTGAACTGGCAGTACCTTGAAGGAAACCGCACGAACATGACCATCAAAAATCTAAGTTTGTGGGGGGGGGGGGGAAACGGGAGTTTGTGGAGGGAGAGGGGGAGGAACGGAAGTTCGTGGGGGGGGGGGGAAACGGGAGTTTGTGGAGGGAGAGGGAGAGGAACGGAAGTTTGTGGGTGGGGGGGGGGGGGGGGGAACGGGAGTTTGTGGGTGGGGGAAGGATCGGGAGTTTGTGGGAGGGGGAAAGAAAACGGATTTTTTTGTTTTTTTAAGGATTTTAAAGAGGTAAATCAGATTAGAAACTTGTTTTATGGCGCTGTCCATGAGAGTTTATGGACCTTGTGGAGAAACTTGGGTTCGCATCGTAATGTGACCCTCCATTAGGGTTTGAATTACTCTTGCAATGGCTGAAAGTTTATGAAAATCTGAGAAAGCTTCGGGAATGTTTCATTTAAATACAGACGAAGCTTCTTAATAACCCACTTTCAAGAACATGCAAACGACGATGAAGCCAGTGACAGTGAGGCATAGTAAGTAAGTTGCAGAAATGAAATGCACCTAGATACTGCATTCCTGACATTCCATTTAAAGGCCTCTGGGTCGCTATGGCAACAAGAATTCATTAACTAAGTATCACTTCATACTAATCAAACGAAAGGAAATTAATCTTCGGGTTAGGTTATAAAGTATCGAATCTTTCGGTTGAAGCCTTTGACAGGCATTCTTTGTCTGCATTGTGGTGTTGGGAGCTGTCATTGAGAAGCTTTCACATTGATCGACCTCAGCTGCAGGAAGAGTGAACGAAAGCAGGCCAGTGGTGCTTTGAGGCAGAATGCATTAACCCTGAATGCCGCTATTAAGTTTGGCAGGTGATTAATTCGATCGAAATTTAAGGCAGAATTTTTAAGTTTGCAATCTATTAAAATTATTTATTTAGTTGTTTTCATAATATTTTTTCATTTAAAGAAATAAATCATTCATTCATGGAAAAGCACGTTCATTTTTCACTGCGTTGTAACTTTCATGGCAAAACACCGCTGATGTTCATTTGGAAGATTTATCACTCTGCAACTTTGCCTACAATGTTAAACTATGAGTCAGTGAAATACTGGAAAGAGCGGAAAACTAAAAAAAGTGTATGTTTTGCAAAACAATGTGAGACGTTCTAAATAGAAGTTGGAAAAAATTCAAATTCATACACGCAAGCAAACACACAACACCCCATCCTTGCAAAGCAAGCACACATACAAAAATGAATTACAAGCCCTAAACGACCCCATTTGCAGAAAAGAACACACAGTACGTGGTGAGTGTGCGTGCATACAACAGTGCTGGCAAGGGCCCTGCAGTGTATGAAGTGGTCCAGACCAAAGATGGTGAGGCTTGTGGATGTGTGAAGGGTTGTATGGAGATGGATGGGGAATTAACTTGAAGATGTGCGTGTGTGGCAGAATATTAAACTCATTAAAAATTAATTTATTGAAACCGTAAGTTACTCTCGAGACTGTTTAAAAGTATAGAAGTTCTACTGGCATACATTTATCTGGTGATAAATTTAAAGTCCTGTTATGGCTGATGGCGCGGTGAAGTGGTATGGGTATTCCACCAAGCGTATTTAAATAACAATATAATTACAATTTAATTATGAATTAATAATTTAATTTGTGTGATAAAAGAAGTTAATTACTTTCAAAGGCAGTCAATTGAAACTCTAAAAAAGATCAAGGTAATTAAAACCTCATAAAGCACATCCATCAAAGACAAACTTTTTGCTCTCATAATTGCCTTTCTCCGAGATAAGGTAGTGGATGAATTCATAATTTAATTGACAAATGACATATATTTCGAGGCTAAGATTATTGAGAAGACTCAAGACTTTTGCTTATCCAGTTTTTCTTTTTTTGCATGCATTTGCACAAGTTACTTTTTAAATAATAATAATATAATAATATAGTAAGTTTTTTAAAAGCATTATAAACATGCGTTTCATTAGAAGACTGATCTCCAGTTCATACATATCGGCCTTTCTTCACTAATTCTGAAGACAAACAATAGAAGAATTCAGAAAATTCCAAACATGATTTAGATATTTTTTATCATCATTAAAGAATCCATAAAGCATTAATGGAAGCACTTAAGCAGGCCTGAATGTTTTACCATGCCACTGTTGCTCTTCATGCAACTCGCCCTGTAATGCAATACCCGACAGCCCAGCCGTCTCGTGTTCACCACCACCACATTTATTCGATTCATTCATTCATTCATTCATTTATAACAAAAACATTTCGCTAAATTAGACTCAATACGCCCCTAAACACGAAGATGTATCCAGATTTAAATAAATTACTTTTCTATTTGGAGCTGATATGAAGGAAATATATAGCAATAAATCGTGGAGATGATAAGGCAATTTGATTAAGAATTGGCCTGAGAACAGATGATAAGGCTTAGAAATATAATAGCTGTAACAATACCGCAGCCACTGAAATGAAACAAACTAAGTAACAACACTAAAGTAAGAACAAAGAATATAGAGTTTTAGTTCACATTCATGAAAAGCAAGTTACTTAGAAGGCGAGATTATCAAAAGATCGAGACACTTCGACTGCGGAGAGCTAGAATAATGACTTGAATCCAAAATGGCTTGACGCCAATCGACCCGCTTTGCAATTTGAATAACTGACATTCCTTGCCATTGTTTTCTGCTGTGCCTAATACACTGCGAACTCTTCACGCCTTTTTAAGGATTCTTGCAAATTTGCAAACAACAAGACCCAAAGGAAACACCCTAAATTGCTTGATAACCTCGTCTTCTGACTATCTTAATGGATTATAAAAAAGGTTTAAATGTGCATTTATGTCGTGGCGATAATGGCTTCTTAGCCATGGAATAGAATACAGGCCATTACAACTCTTGCAAGAAAGTCTCAGCAAAGAAGTGTTGCAGATACAAAATATATATTTTATAACGATGATAAATTAAAAATAGTTGTTAAACAATATAAGATACAAAATGACACCAAAGTCAACCAGACGTTGCAAATACATAATAACACACAAACGCCGAAATGAGCAGACACATAAAAACACACACAAACACACAGACACACACAAACACACAGACACACACAAACACACACACAAGCAGCACTCAGGTATTCACTGTTCTTCGAGCAATGGCACAGCGTTTGAATGCTCGACTGATCCCAGATTAGAATGAGCCCTGTTCTAGCTGCATGCTCCTCAAATGTGAAGACCAAGCCTTCAATAATAGAACTGCGACCACGCTTTTAACTTCTGAAAATCCATTTTTTACCAATATGACTCTTAAGCTAAGCTGACTATCCATAAAACAAACCTTCTATTTGCCTTGTCCTCATACGTTTTTAGATTCTTTGAATTCCGTCTCGCATACAAAGTTATTATTTTTGTGTGTCATTAATGACGGCGGCTTAACCTCCCTAATGAAAATGAGTGATACCGTTTCAATAAGTACACATATAATGTATTTTTTCATTGATTCATATTAATATTAAATATATATAAATATTAAATATATATAAATATTAAATATATAAAAATATTAAATATATATAAATATTGAATATATATAAATATTAAATATAAGTATATGTAAATATTAAATATAGATATATATAAATATTAAATATAGATATATATAAATATTAAATATAGATATATATAAATATTAAATATAGATATATATAAATATTAAATATAGATATATATAAATATTAAATATAGATATATATATATAAATCAATGGAAGAGTAGTAATGATTTAATGACAAGATTGTACTCTCTTACATTTGAAAAGTTGAAATTATAAAAGGCTGGAATTAGTATAAATTATTTGACTTAAGCTACATTTATAATGACTTTTTAACGTTTCAAAATTTAGTTAAAATCTTGTTGAAAATACTAAAAATTAAATACTTAAGTATTTTTATTCTTATATTTCAAAAAAATTTAAACTTCTCTACGAGACCCTCGTTTTGGCGGCACGACCCAGATTTAACTGCAACGACACATCAAGCAATTAGCATGCACGAAAGACGATACCACGCCGTCATGACTTCACTACGGCCCTTTAATGGAGGGGATCTCATGAAAGAGTCATTAATAATTAATTAATTACAACCTCACCACCTCCACAGTCATAATTAATTAATTAATTAATTACAACCTCACCCACCTCCACAGTCATTATTTATTAATTAAATACAACCTCCACCACCTCACAGACGTCCCAGAGTTGTCACCGCCTGCTCCCCTCCTGGAAGCCAAGGTAAGCCGCTTTGGCGCTTGGTCACAGCAACGATTGAAGTAGATGGAATTGGTGAAGCTATAAGTATGAGAATGATGATGATGATGATGACGACGATGAGAATGATGATGATGATGATGATGACGATGATGAGAATGATGATGATGATGACGACGATGAGAATGATGATGATGATGATGATGACGACGATGAGAATGATGATGATGATGATGATGACGATGATGATGACGATGATGATGATGGTGATGACGTTTGAAATAGTTTAATTGTTTCTGAATAAGGAGCGACCACTTGAACACAGGTGATGTCAGCCACGTCGATAGGCCTCAAGTGGACTGACCCTTCCCTGCCCCCCTCCCTCAAGCTGCCCAACCTGCCTGAAGACAACAGGTGCCATTCTTTGAGTCCATTCAGAATTAATTGAATTTATTTCAAATGAATTGACTCGACTTAATTAAAATTGAATTAAAATGTTGATAATCTAATTATACTTCTCCACCCACTAACTGAAGCTACTGTGCATGAAACATATAGCTTGAAAGCAATCACTGATCATTTTTAGACATTTAACCCCATTTCAGGTACTACAGCGTGCAGTACAAGTACCACCACCCACAAGACGGCAAGCTCACTGAAAAGACTGAGATATCGAAGAAGTTGGAGGTGAGGCAGAGGCTTCTCTCGATTGTTTTAGTTTTTAATTCATCTTTTGCATGTATTCTGGGAATTTTAATGTAGAAAAACATAATAAAATTGATTTTAAAAAAAAGAAAATGTAAAAATAATATTAGAAAAACTATAAAAAAACTATAATCAAGTATTCAACACACCATAATAATACTTTTAATAAATAATAATATTTCACTCGCTAGATGGTGCTCACTCGTCTGAACGCCAACACAGAGTACCAGCTGAGAGTTCGTACTGTGAAGGACGGCCAAGCAGGCGCCTATTCCCTGCCAGTGACTGAAAGAACCCTCGAAGCTGGTTGGTGGGGGGGGGGGGGTGTGGTGATGGAATGTGGTGATGGCGTGCATGTGTGGTTCAAAGCAGTTTGCACAATTCAGGAGTTTATTGGCATCTTAACGTATTCTTATGGTTTAAAAACAATATGAATGCACTGGAGTGGAGGTTTTACATAAGTTGCATTGGAAGTGCTTAAGATCACCGACATTTGAAAGTGAATAGATCGATAACAAGTTACTTTCTTCTCTCGATTCAGCCCCTCCCCAACCGCCCAGAGGTGTGACCATAAACGTCCTGAAGGTGAGCTATTGTTTCAAATGCCTTTTACAATGCTTTCATGAGGAACAAACCGTTTATTTTTATTATTATTATTATAATTATTATTAAAATAAACATTAATTTTTTTCTTCCAAAGTGAAAAGTATTATGTGTATTTTGAGTCAGTTAAGTCAATCGTTTCATATTTCTGACAATTTTGTTTCTCTTCAATAAAACCTGAAATAAGGCAACTAATATTTTGAAAGTATTTTTAAAATGTTAAGAATTAAATAATTATATTTCTTTCAATAGGTGGACGCACAAAATCGATCCGTTAATGTTCTAGTGTCCTGGAAGCCCCCTAAACTCACGAACGGGAACATCACTAGTGAGATTCCCTTCGAGTTAAATGAAGATTTTCAAAATAAATATCTTATAGTTTCCTTATTGAATAAAAAATTCTTTCAGAAAAACAAAATTAGATAATAAGATCAAGTTGAAGAAGAACCACGAGACTGTCTCTATGGAGCATATTCACTCTCTCTGAGCCACCAATCCAAACACCTCCAGGCTACCTGGTTCAGTACACGGACAATCTGGAGTTGTCAGGCGACGAGTGGACGGCGATCACGGTGGTGGGCAAGACAGAGGTGGTCATCTCAGACCTGCTCTACGGGGGCGCCTACTACTTCCGGGTGCAGGCGAAGAACTCGCAAGGCTTTGGTCCCAAGACCTTCATCCTCAAAATGTACGCTCTGCCCAGCGACGATCAGGCTCCAGGTGGGGTTCTATGAGTTTCAGGGAAAATTTAATTTTTTAATTTTTCATTAGCCGAATTTAATGTCATTTATAGTTTTTCTTGACTTTTAACTAACAGAATTTAATTAAATCAAATAAAATTAATTCTAAGCAACCCCCTAAAACACACTCAGCTCTTCTGAAGACGGTTCACACTGTGGGAAACAAGACGAAACGAGACCAGAGTCTGGACACTGCCGAGGGAGACCACCTCCACGAGCAGACGCCCCCCCACGTCGACTTCAAAGTCATGCTGCAAGTTAAGGTGGCGCTTTTGTACTTCTAGAAATTCATTTAAAGTTGTTTTAAATTAAAATCCACAAATTGATTTTTAATGTTAGCATTATTATTTTATGAAATATAAAACAAGCAAGTTCAAAACTTCAAATACTTTGATGAAATCCCCTCCCCCTCCTTCTCCTCTACCCCCTTCTCCTCCCCCTCCCTCTCCCCTCCCCTCCGTCTCAGATCAACGGCTTCATCACCTGGCCAGAAAGACACCCGTCATCCGACTGCAACAGCGAGCTCGCAGTCAGCAGCTACAAGTTCCAGTACCGCAAGGCAGGCGAGGACTTCTGGAACTCGGTGGAGCTGAACGTGAACATGTACGTGATGGAGAACCTGGAGCTGAACACGGCGTACGAGTACAAAGTGGCGTACGCGAGTGGAGATGCCGTCCTCTGGACCAAACTCCATCAGCTCTCCACCTCCCCTGACCAGCACGAACCCATCGATTGATTGTGGTTTCTTTGTGGTGTGTTTGTGGTGTGTTTGTGGTGTGTTTGTGGTGTGTTTGTGGTGTGTTTGTGGTGTGTTTGTGGTGTGTTTGTGGTGTGTTTGTGGTGTGTTTGTGGTGTGTTTGTGGTGTGTTTGTGGTGTGTTTGTGGTATGTTTGTGGTGTGTTTGTGGTGTGTTTGTGGTGTGTTTATGGTGTGTTTGTGTTGATTTGTAATTCAATGTTGTTGTTTCATTACTTTTTAAATGCATTATCATTGGTTTTATTTCACTTTGAAATCATAAAGTTCGTGCTTTCTCTTTCAATTTCTTGGAAACGATCATTATTGTTGAGTACACACGTATTTTGGTATTAATTATAATTTCAATTATCATCATAATTATCATTACAAAGGCAATTTCTTGAGTCTGTAATTTATTAGCGCCTTTGCAACTGTACTTTCACTGGACTTCTCGCCTTTAATCGAGTGTGTTGCCGCTGAATCTCCAGACGAGGTGCTTGTTACAAGAGACGACCGCAACCACCACGCCATATCCTCGCACCATCTTTAACACTTTCCCATTCTCTTCTTAGCTGCTAGAACTTACGATAGATGACGTGGTGACATTCGGGTGGTGACACTTGGGTGGTGGCCTCTCTTGACCGTGGTTTGTGTAAATACTAGGTCAGCGTTGACCTCACGCCTTGCCTACGAACTCTTCGTTGTCGACTTCGAGAATTCTCCAAGATTAATTAACTTTTTCGAACTTGATGGAATTTCATTGGCTTTTCGAGCAGACTTTTGGAAAGAATAAAATGTAAGTGTTTAACTTTTTTGTTGCCTTTCAAACACTGCATAAACCATTGGAAAAAACACGTTTTAGGCTAATATTTAAAATAAAAAAATTATCAAATAATTTAAAACGCAATAAAATGAGCATCTAAATAATCTTGTTAATCAGGTCGGCCCAACTCTCCTCTGAGGACACCAATCATTTTAAAAACTCCCAAATGGAGCATTAAATAAGAAACAACCTGAATAGAGAAAGGTTTGAATGAGAAAAAATTGGATGAAGCAAGCTAATTAGAATATGATATTATGCAAATTAATTCATCTCATCTTGAAACCTCTTCTCAAAAGTAACAATGCCCCATCGAAAAACATATTAGAATCGATAAATGTTCTTTTTCCAAGGCAACGAGTGACCCATAAAAGGAGACAGAAGCTGACCTGATTCCGAGATATCTTGTTGTGCATCAGCTGATCTACAAACGCAGGGCATGGTGCTGATAATGATGTGTCTATTGCACAATCGCTTCCAGAACAGTTGCTTCTGACTTGGGTGGTTTGGATGGCCTTGGACGCTGCCTCTGCAGTTGTTTTTCATGTTTAAAATATAAGGTTTTGATTGGGAATTTTGTTTGTTTGGATGCTGAGAGAAACTTTAAAGAATTTTAAAAATACGCCAACAATTTAATTACTTATCAAAAGTTGTTTTTCTGAAGCTTCACTCCTTTCTCAAGGCTGCCTTCTTTTTTATAGCAACAAACAGCTATTTTCATTCACTTGGACGACTTTCTGTTTGCGCAAATGCGGTTTCTTTATAAAGCTTTTGCATTAAAAAAACAAAAAAAAATATTTTCAAACAATTGTACACATATGAAGTCTAAAAATAAAAAAAACTTAAATGAAAACTAAAAAACAATAACGAAAAAACAGAAACAAAACAGCGCGTTCGCATTGATCGCTCGAAGCAGCCTCTCTAGCTCTTCAAGGACTCGCCAGCCAGTCAACACGCTTTCTTTCAACTTTTTGAATATCAAAAATCAAAATATTTGTTTTGCATGCGATTTTATTTTTTCAATCCAATAATTTTGGCGCTTCTTTCCAATCAACGCCGCAAAAAATCATTTTTTGTTTTTTATTTTTTCACGCAAGTCTCAACGCGTGTGTGGTAATTGGGGCAAGTGGTGTATTGAAGAGTCTAATCGATATGAGAGAAGCCTTCATGCTAATTAGGCAATGTGGTTTCGAATGGGTTTGTGTGGATGAATCATACTTGCTGCACACTTCCGTAATTATTTAACATCGACCGAAAAAGGTTAACTGACTGATTGCTGATGAATATTCAGTAGTGCAAATTATATTCCAGTGTGTAAATTCCCTGACGAAGCGCACAGGCGGTAGAAGTATAAAAGGTAATACAGGATAGCTCGGAAAGCGGCAGCTCTGTTTATCAACACACCAGTATATTGCGAAAGCGTATTTATAGGGTATCTGCACAGGAATGCCATCACGTTGAAGGTTTCGTCTGTTCAACGTAACTCTGCGTAAAAACATCGACTGAATTACAATTTGTTCAAAAAATGGAAGTTTTGAAACTGATTTATTTGAAATTTGAGCTGTTCTGAGCGGTGAATTGCCTTTGGATACGATCAACAACCCAAAGGGAATATTCCTTCCAGCATCAATACAAATCCATGTGAGTGGATGTCTGTAGCTGCTATATCACCACCTAAACATCGCCATTACTATTTTTAAACGTTTAGAACAATTTCTCGTATTTGATGGCGCCGTCCTTATGCATTATCGTCCGTTTATTGACGCTGTTATGGTAGGAGTTTCAGAGGTTTAAAAACGTTTCGAAACCATTGAGTCAGTTCAAAGAAAGATTTGAATCTTGTTTTAAATTATTAACATTTTATAGGAAAGCATTCATTTAGAAATGTTTCAACATTTATTAGAAAAACCATTAGCGCTCAGACATTCAGTTATTCACTTTTCCATTCGCCCATTCATCACAACGCCTGGAATTCACTTCCTCGCCATCCATTCATCATCTCGATCCACCTTTCCGACATGCATTAACACATCCATCATGCCCCAGCCATCCATGCATCCATTAATCTTATCCCATCCATACATTCATTCATCCTATCCCATCCATGCATCCATTCATCCTGTCCCATCCATGCATCCATTCATTCTATCCCATCCATGCATCCATTCATCCTATCCCATCCATGCATCCATTCATCCTATCCCATCCATGCATCCATTCATCCTATCCCATCCATGCATCCATTCATCCTATCCCATCCATGCATCCATTCATTCTATCCCATCCATACATTCATTCATCCTATCCCATCCATGCATCCATTCATCCTATCCCATCCATGCATCCATTCATCCTGTCCCATCCATGCATCCATTCATCCTATCCCATCCATGCATCCATTCATCTTGTCCCATCCATGCATCCATTCATCCTGTCCCATCCATGCATCCATTCATCCTATCCCATCCATGCATTCATTCATCCTATCCCATCCATGCATCCATTCATCCTGTCCCATCCATGCATCCATTCATCCTATCCCATCCATGCATCCATTCATCCTATCCCATCCATTCATTCTATCCCATCCATGCATCCATTCATCCTATCCCATCCATGCATTCATTCATCCTATCCCATCCATGCATCCATTCATTCTATCCCATCCATGCATTCCTTCATCCTGTCCCATCCATGCATTCATTCATCCTATCCCATCCATGCATCCATTCATTCTATCCCATCCATGCATCCATTCATTCTATCCCATCCATGCATCCATTCATCCTATCCCATCCATGCATCCATTCATCCTATCCCATCCATGCATCCATTCATTCTATCCCATCCATGCATCCATTCATCCTATCCCATCCATGCATTCCTTCATCCATCCATCGTGACCACCATCCATTGATCGTTCTATCTTCCTCCCAGCACACAGCTCAAGAGTGCAGTAGCAGACGTCACTCGTCCCAACAAAACCCACTCTTCTCCGGTGAGATTTTATTTCAAGTTAGCTGAATATGTTCATTTTTTGAATTTTTTGTTAGTTTTTACATTTTATTGGGAATACTTTTGTTTTAAATGGTTTAAATTGTAAAATTTAATTCATCAAAATCAAAATTAAGTTTCTTTTTAAACTCCAAAAATGTGTTAATAATCTGCATCTGCTTCTCGCCTAGCCTACAAATACTCGAGTATAGTGCTCTTGCGAAGGTTTTAGGTTAAGTTGTTTTTGAAACTTTCGCTTCATCAGTTACCTGTTTTTGAACTGCTTCAGTTTAAAGTTGTTTAATACTTTCGTTAAATTTTAGTCTTTAAAAGTTCAATTATTTATTTAATAGCTCAATTTCTTTTTAATTAGTTCAATTTTACATTTGAAAGTTTAATTCTTCAGTTAATACAGTGTGCACTACCTTGCATTTAAAATACAGAAAACTCCCAAAGAAGTGAGTTGGCATCAAATGCATTTCGCCTCTAGACTGAGCAGATAATATTTGGGACGGGAGTAGATAATATTTGGAACGGGAGCAGATGATACCTGGGACGGGAGTAGATTTATGCGATAAACCGCCTTTCCACACACACTCTATTCGTTCACGCCGTATGCAAAAAGAAAACTTACGCAAAACAAACCTTTTGGAACTATCTCGTTGTTTTCTTTAAAAAATCTTCCAGGGTTGCATCTCACCTTGCATCATTACTGCGTTTTATTTCTCTCATATCCATCCTCCATCACTCCTTCATCTCTCTTCTATAACTCCTTCATCACTCCTCCATCCCTCCTCCATCACTGCTTCATCACTCCACCATCACTCCTCCATAACTCCTCCATCCCTCCTCCATCACTCCTCCATCACTCCTCCATCACTCCTCCATCACTCCTCCATCACTCCTCGATCACTCCTCCATCACTCCTCCATCACTCCTCCTCCATCCCTTCTCCATCACTCTTCCATCACTCTTCCACCACTCTTTCATCACTCCTCCATCACTCCTCCATCACTCTTCCATCACTCCTCCATCATTCCTTCATCACTCCTCCACCACTCCTCCATCACTCCTCCATCACTCCTCCTCCATCCCTCCTCCATCACTTCTCCTCCATCCCTCCTCCATCACTCCTCCTCCATCCCTCCTCCATCACTACTCCATCACTCCTCCTCCATCCCTCCTCCATCACTCCACCATCATTACCATTCCACTTCCTCCTTCTCGGATGCCTCTTCCATCACGTATCAAAGTGACGATGGTCCACATGGCAGGCTCGAGCTTTGAGGCCTCTGTTTGCTCTCCTCTCACGTTCGCCATCTCAGCACCACTTTATCTTCTTGAGAGCCCTTTTAACCACAAGAAAAACATTTTTTGGCGATGCTTTTCAAATAAAAACTGTAAAAAAAAGAGTTTAAAATATGAATTCAACCAATGGACGGGTCGTCTGGGAATTGGCGCAAAGGGGTCTAGTCAGAGATGCACGCAGACATGCAGGCAGGCAGGCAAGCAGGCAGACAGGCACGCAGACAGGCAGACAGGCAAGCAGGCAGACATGCAGGCAGACATGCAGGCAGACATGCAGGCAGGCAGGCAGACAGGCAGGCAGACAGACAGACAGGCAAACAGGCAGGCAGGCAGACACGCAGGCAGACGGACGGATACACTTACGAGCGTCCTGGATGTAGCTTGGAGGCGTGCATGCGTGTAGTACAAGTTGTACGCGATCCTGATTCGTTTTCGAACGGTTTTAGTTCGTTTCTTTGAAAAAACAAACTAGGGTGCGCACTTAAAAGAAAGGGTGTTCGCACTGAGTTCCATGCATCAAAGATTCAAAACCAAGTCCATTGAGGGTCTGATGTTGCCACTCGATACCCACGTCTGAAAATGTCAGAATTTATGAATATTTAAATTTATTTCCCTCCATTTTAAATCAATCTTCCATTCAGCCCCTGTACTGCCACTCATACACCCTTGTACGACCTCGCCAGTGGTGTGCTAATTTGAGGCATTTAAATTTATTAAAAAATAATTGCTCAGATTTAGAAATCAATGAGACTTCAGATTTGAAATTTGTTTGTCTAAAGAGATTAGATGCAAGCGGGATGGATTATAAATGGAGCTATTTGAACGACCTCTGTATCCTCCAACTCAAGATAAAGCCTAACATGTTTGCGTGAGGATCCTTAGAGCGTGTAACTTCAGTTTCAAACCCCATTAATTCGTGAGAAACAAGTTTTAAGCAAGACAACAATAATCTTTTTTTTAAAGTCCAAATGCACACCCAGCAAATTCGACCCCATTAAACTCGCTCAGTGATTTAATTTAGCGGCAGAGATACACTTGCACACTCTATTTCAACTTGCCATTCAGAACGCCATTGTGCCGAATTAAAACAACATCTTCATGTTTCACGTCAGAATACAATCGTAATGAGATCCAGTTCATGCAGTCAGCGATTTACATATTTGCATATTCCAGCTTTTTGGAAAACATCATCATCATCACCGTGTGGGGAGTCATCATCATCATCACCATGTGAGGGAGCATCATCATCATCACCATGTTGGGGAACATCATAATCATCATCATCATCATCATGATTGGCCTAATTGACTTTTATTAGACCAATTAGGTTCTTGATTCCTTTGCACTAACCACCAATGGCCAGACTCCCTTCAACTTAAAGAAATTTCAAACGAGCTGCACATTTCAATTGTAAAAACCTTTAAAAAACAATTAAAATTTGATCTTAAAACACAACATTTAATCGTAAAAAAATAAACGTTCATTTGAATATTTCACAAATCCATTTCAACTCGGACAGTGTGCGTGTGTCAATGCAACTCTGATCAACCTTTCAGTTCCATTGCAGTCTGAGAGGCTTCCTCGTTGATTGAAGCAATCTCAAAAATTCTTAAGTTGAAGGCCTCAAGTTGAAGGCCTCAAGTTGAAGGCCTCAAGTTGAAGGCCTCAAGTTGACCTGGTCACAGAATGACTCAAGACAGGATGAATAGGGAAAATGTTTGCATGGTACCAATAATCCAATATTAAAAATAATAACAATAAAAATAATATTAATAGTTCCAATTACGAGGTATAAGTTAGGGCAGAGTTAAACTACCATTGGCGTCTCCCAGACCTCAGGGGTCATGCTTCTTTTAATTGGGTGCTCATTAACTCATTTCCATAGTAATTAACGTCACTGAAGCTGGTCTGAAGACGAAGGAGATGCTGAAAACAAATTAACTTACTTTCTGAAAAATTGAATTAAAACTTTAATAATAATACTGAAAATAATAATAATAAATTTTACATTCATAAAATTATTTGCTGCTTTATTGTTTCAATTGGTTCATAATCAGTAGTTATAATAGGTTTAATGAGTTTCAAAACCGCAAAAATTCAAATATTTATTTTTCAGTCGTTTGAGAATCCATGTGTGAAATCGTAAACGTGAAGATTTCCAGAAACAACTATTTTATAAAATAAAAAAGCAGAAACAAAATAGTTTAGAAAAATGATTCTTTCCAGAAAGGAAGTCTTGGTTAAATATATTCCAATCGCATGACTGCAGCCGATCCATTAGAAACTCTTGGAGCTCTTTAGAAAAGCAGTTTTCGTGTTGAGATTGTATCTTCAAAAGCTATTTTCCACCTTATTGTGAAAAACTTGCGATAAGTTTTTATTCTTTTACAAATATTTTAATACAGATTTCGAGAACAACTATTTTGTCAGTTTAAGCTGAAAATCGATGTTTAGCGAAACAATTCTTAGGTAACTTATACAGTATAACTTATACTTTCGTATTGCATTATTCAAATGCCCACTCTCCCAATACTCCTCCTTCTCTCTCCGTATGCTTGCATGCCTCAGCAACTCTCTCTTGACCACGATCTTTTTATGGCTCCCTTTCCTTTCTCGCAGCATAAAAAATTCCACACACAAAAAATTCATGCTTAAAAAATATTTAAGTTGAATACTTGAAGTTTGCATAGTTAACTTTATTATTCGAAGAAGAGAGCAGTTGAAAGAAGTGTCAAATAAGTTGAAAGTTTCACGACATACCCTCAGATAGAACACCTTCACCGCATTTAAACTCGATCCTATAAAACAAGCAAAGCAAACCTCTCCACAGCCACAAGCATATAAGCACCCAGGAGACTTGCATGGCACGGCCGATATATCACACAACGCGCTCCCCGCTCAATCAATATACATTAGTTCTTGTATAAAAATAATTTTCGATCGGGCTTGACACAATTATACCTGGATAATCCGTTTATTTCCGACGCTGACCCAGTTTTTAAGCTTTTATAGACGCGAGAAAGTTTGTTTAAAAAATCATTAAAGAATGTTTGGATACCACGTTGAAAAGTGAAAGTGTATATTAATTATATTTGAGTTTGTTTCGACAGATAAAAAATGTTTTTAAAAAACAATTAAACTGAAATAAATTTAGAAAAATAGTGTTCTGTTAGTCGTGGACTCTCTAAACTCTGACTTGAAAACTGAGTCGATAGTTGCAGTATTAGTTGTTGAATACTTTATTTTGTGTTTATATAATGATGTTTTTAAATTTTCATTTTTTAGACCATGACGGTAATTATGCAAAGTATTGTGAATAGAAAATATTAGGTTATTTTGCATTTTAAAAAATAGTTAAAATTTAAAATAAAAATTTTTCCTAGTATTTTCTATTTAAAAACATAGAATCTTAACGTTTTAATGGAAAATCTTTTTGAAAATTGAGCTTGTCTGATTCTGGACTTAAAAACCTCGGACATTCATTGATGGACGGATTAAGATGGTCAGAAGATAATAACTTTTTAATCAAATAATTTATTTATATTGAACTTTATTTCATTTCGTGTTCAACAATAATTGGATACTTTCCGATTATTCCCACATAGACTTGTTTGAATGCTTTGTTAGCACGCAAGTCTCCCGCTTATCATTACTAGCGCTATCAATTACTTATCGATGATAAGTCGTATTATCAAATAACACGCATGGTCGTTTCAAACTGGGGAAGACTCGCATGATTAATTTAGATTTTCTCAAATTTCGTTAACTTATATTTTTGGAGCTCATAACACTACTGCACTTACTACAACAACAATAGCAACAAGCAACAATAACCCCTAACAACTTTCAATTAAAATCCACAACTCAATTATTTAAAATAATTCTCCAACTGAAAATTATCTTCATCCGCATCTTCTCCACCCATCTTTTCTTTCTCATCAACCACATGTTTCTTGATCGATCGCATCGACGTTCTTCAGCTTCCTTAGGCAAACACATCATCGTTGTTGCAAGCAACCGCCAACAATAGGCTGCACTTTCGACCTCAAAGCACATTTCAAAATCTCTTAGAAAAGATTCGCGTAAAAATTCCGCTCTTTGTGGAGCTTTGCACTTATTCTCAATGGAAAACGGGATGGATGTGGAGCAGAAGCCACGAAAACTGCCAGCAATTGAGCCTAATCACTTCTCACTCCAAAAAAACTTATAAAGCTTTTTAAATAAATTCAGAATAAATCTTACAATAAATTACTTTTTTTGCACCTAGACTTTATTTTCACACAAGTTGAAACTATTTTTACAACTTGATTTTTTTTCTCGATGTGCTAATGATAACAGTGTTCTTTCCGAAAATATAAAATCATTTGTTTGCTGTTTTTTCTGCCTCATGGAATGTTAATTAAGGCATCCAGTCCTCTTCCTGCCTCCATCCGGCCTACCTTTGTTCTCATTAAATGCATCCCTCAGTACACAACAAACAGTTTCACTTCCATCTCATCAGCTTTGACCCACTTCCATCTCATCAACGTTGACCCACTTCCATCTCATCAGCGTTGACCCACTTCCATCTCATTAGCTTCGACCCACTTCCACCAAACATTTTGTTGCACCGCTATTCCAGGTCTGCTCCAGATACCTCCTCTACTGTTTACCTTTGCGTGGAAGTCGTCTGCTGAGAGCGCTAAGAGTTATCTGACCCACTCTGAACTTTCCAGCAACTCTAATGATCAGTGTGGAACAAATTGGTTGCGATGATGATAATGGTGATGATGATGAGGATAATGATGATGAAGATCATGATGATGGTGGTTGTGATGATGATGGTGGTGGTCATGGTGGCGATGATGATGATGTCCATGCGTCAAAACGCACGTAGACAATGCAAGACAAACAACCATCTGGAAAAGTGTGTTTATACAAGAAGGCACAACAGCTTCGAATTGTCTTGCATTTTGTATCTGGACTTCTCGCAATGAAAGACTTTGCAAGGAGTTTTAGCACTTTGCTCAAATTTGCTCGATTGCCAAAGTACTAAACTACTGCAGCAAGACCTGCCTGGGCTCCTGCAAGGATACTGCATCAATCAGGCCTCCCATTACGACACAGCCCATGAATATCTGGAGTTAATATCTAGAATTTCATGCATAGTGCCTACATTAATTAGCCACCCCATGTTTACACAGCCCCTACCGACTATTTCTAATGTATTTTCGTATTTTTGTCGTAAAAAAGCCACCTAAGCCGCGCTTAAAGGAACCGGGTTGAAAAACGACCTCGAGGCAGTCGTAAACATCAGAACGCCGCCAAACGACTGACCTTGGCTGCTGAATGCCTTTAAATAGCCAGCAAAAAGCAGATAGTTTCTCAGGGGACACCAGCCTTAATGACCACTTCTGCACGCCACGTCTGTGCACCACGAAACATTTTTAATCCTGTAAAAGCCTGCGAAG
>OX030956.1:10901443-10968943 GCA_943735955.1 Piscicola geometra
GTGTCAGGAGAATTCATAATAATTTATTTTTATGTCTTTATATTTAATATCCTAATATTTTTTAACTCCAAAAGTGATCATTGAGTTTTTAAAGTTAATTTGCATGACTTTGAGGATACACCTGACTAGAAACTTCATCGTTCACAAAACCCTAACTCATTTAAAAAAATGAAACCGACATCAAAATTGAAACCGACACACACGTGTTAGTCTGGAGGCTTGCTAAGTCTCCCCATTGAACAAACACCTGTCTACCACCTCGTCATCGATTGCCACTTGAGTGCAGTGTGCACAACCCTCTCTAATGTGTTACAGTGCGTCACCACCTTTGTGCTTTTACAGTTTTTATTGAAAATAGTTTTTATTTTTTATTGCTTACAAGTTTTCTTGAAGTGCTTTGTACTCTTCATTGATAACGCTAAAATAATATTTTTTGAAATTAAAAATTTATTTCTTCAAAAACAAACATAACCTACAGAAGCACAACACCCACTCTCACCAAAACCCAGGCCTCAACGACACCCTTCTGGAGAAAATGGACCTGCGGAACATGTACTACAACACCAAGGATGGAGGCAAGGTGAAGTGAATCTACATCTTTATAACTTGAACGTTTTTGGAAGGATTAAAATTTTGCTTATTTATAATTTTTAAAGCAGTTTTTTATAAACTTTTACGATTAGAAAATACTTTCAACAATCCATCGAGCTTATACAACTTACCTGGTCGACTTGATGTTGTGACGACCTGAAGCAAATCGGCGAAAAAAAGTGCTCAAACATAGGGATCGTGCACGCTCAAAAGCAGACTCAAGCGGTGAAGCCAGTAGACATCGCAGCCAATTCACAGATCACCAAAAGCTTTCCTTCGATCCCGTGCATGCAACCCGATTGTTACAGCGGGAAGATGTGTGATTGGCTGGAACGATAATGTGAGCAGTTATCGACCCCGTCGTTTGTCATTATTTCTGCTTTGTTTTACAATTTCATAGTTTTGCTGACCCCCTCGACTGCATCGAGGGTTATTAAACGCCAAAAAAACACACAAAACTAGCTTCGTTCTTTTCCTTCGTTTGATCGTTCGAAACATTCAAGTATTTAACTTTTCACATTTTAAAAATACTTCCAGTTATTTTTCCTTGATACATTTTTCAATCTGATACAAATGTGGTTTCAATCTGATGCAAATGTAGTTTCAATCTGATACAAATGTGGTTTCAATCTGATACAAATGTAGTTTCAATCTGATACAAATGTAGTTTCAATCTGATACAAATGTAGTTTCAATCTGATGCAAATGTAGTTTCAATCTGATACAAATGTGGTTTCAATCTGATACAAATGTAGTTTCAATCTGATACAAATGTGGTTTCAATCTGATACAAATGTGGTCTCCATCTGAGACTTCTTGGTGGCTTCCTGGCAGGTGTTTCGAGTGAGTTTCGACGTGAGTCAGTTCGTGCCGGACGAGATCAACGTCAAGACGCAAGACAACCGCCTCATGGTGCAGGCCAAACACGAGGAGAAAGGTGCGTGTGGTGGGTGGAGGGGTGGTGGAGGGGTGATGGAGGGGTGGTGGAGGGTGGTGGAGGGGTGGTGGAGGGTGGTGGAGGGTGGTGGAGGGGTGGTGGAGGGGTGGTGGGTGGTGGTGGGTGGAGGGTGGTGGAGGGGTGGTGAAGTTGTGGTGGGTGGTGGAGGATGGTGGAGGGGTGCGTATGATAGGTAAAGGGGGGGTGGAGGGTGGTGGAGGGGTGGTGGGTGGTGAGAAATGTGCAATTAAAGATTTAAAGAAGGGATGGAGGGTAAAGACTAGGTTACGTGCTTCGAAAAAAAATTAAGTGAAAAGCTGGGATTAAAAATCATGTTTATTCAACAAACACTTGTGCTCAGTTACACTTCCTTGCTGCAAATGCCTTGATGCATCGCGTTGAACGAATATTAAGGGTTTTACCAAAATCTTAAAAGTCAGGCTTTCCTGATGGATCGAAAAAAGCTATTGTTTGCTCCAATTTGTAGGTTACACGCACCGCCGAGAAATAAAAGCAAGAGAAAAATCAAACAGGAAGCAGGAAAACACTTTCGAAAATTAACTTTTTCCAATAAAAAAATAGTTCACAAAAAGCAGTGAATAAAAAATATAACTTTTTTCGGCGATAAAAATTCTTCATCTAAATTCCAGCGAGGAATTGTGGTCTACTTCAAACAAAGTAACCCGATCTTTTCAGACTTCTTTATTCGTCTGCATTTTAAAAGACCAACTTTTTTTTCTGACGCTTCTCTTTTTTGTTTACTTTTTTTCTCTATTTTTTGATCTTTTCTATCTATTTTAAGCTTTAACATTTTCAGCATTCGAAACTGACATAATTTATGCTTACATCTTGCCTTTTCCAGCCTTTTTGCCTATTTGTCAGTCCTTTTATCAGCAAAACTCTAGAAGATCTGAAGCTTTTTGCTATGTTGACAGGGTTTTAAACTTCACAAACATTTATGTGTTTACTCATTTTTTTTCCAAAAAATTTAAATGAATTAAATAGTTTTTCTTTGGAATAGTCTTCAAAATCCGTTATTAGTGATTCATAGATTTGCCTTCAGGACAAAATGTTTTAGTTTGTTTGTGCGTGTGTGCGCGTGTGTGTGTGTGTGTGTTTATGTGTGAATGATGCAGTTTCTTATTCATCTGGGCAGATCTTTTTGGTGGTTCGAATAGTCGATGTTTGTGGGCTCTTCTTCGATTGGTTACGTTCGTTTCGCTTCCATTCTGCTTGTTTGTGGAAAGATTCTGAAAACAAGACTGAAAATCTATTCAGCAGCAATTAACGAAAAAGCAATTTAAACACAAAAGCTAAACTAAAACACACGACAACACTCAGCCAAACGACGACAACAGTCAGCCAAACGACGACTAGACCTCAAGAAGATCACATAGCACGCCTCATGCGTAGTGGTGTCGATGATAGCATCTTTATAGCTTCTCTCTTTCCCTCGGACTGGAAATCGTTAATTCTACGCGAGTTTGAGTGTTGGGAAATGCTCTTGAAGAAGATAAAAAATTATTTTATTTCCAGTTTCAACTTTATTGCATCTTCATTGCATCTTAAAAATATTGAATCATTAAATAACCTTAATTAAATCCAGTAGAGACTGTTTAACGCACTAAAAAACACTATAAAACTGTTAAAAGCTTGTTTAAAAAAAAATAAAAATATTTGTTCAAAGTGGAAAAGCGATTTTTTTGGCAGACAGTTTAATCGGTTTCATTATGAAAGTGTTTTTTCAAGTTGCATATAACTTTTGAACCTAAACATACTTTTTTACTGAAAACACAACGCCGTTATTATAACTTTAAAATGGGTCTGTAAATTTAAGTGAGGAATTGAATCGGCGAGGCAATAAGAGTCTTATTAAGACTGACTTTTTCGCACTTTTGTTTTGGAACATTAAAATACCTAATTATTCAAAAATACCAAAAGATTTTAGTATTTCATAGCAGTACACCTTCATGCAAGTACAACCTCCATTCAGCTAATTAATATCAAGATAGTTAATTAATTAACTAACTAATTAATTCCTTATATTCATATTTGATTCGCTAGTCGACGGCGGCAAGATGGTGAGCAGGGAGTTCAGCAGGCAGGTGGACATTCCCGCGAACGTTGACCCCTTCACCATGCACAGTGTCCTCAGCAAGGATGGCATCCTCCAAGTTGAAGCCCCTGTACGTGTGGTGCTCATGATGATGATTCTGGTGGTGGTGATGATGATGCTTGGTTGTGCTGATGTTGAGAGGAGTGGTGATAGTAGTTATGTTCGTGGATGAGATAAGAGAAAAGCTTAAATACAAACTTTTATCAAATCAATTTCATTTTAAATGCTCAAAAGTTTTCTCACAGGTTCTTTCCCCCACAAGCGAGTCTGTTTCGAGTGACGTCATAACGCCCAAGACGACAGAACACCCGGTCATGTCCTCCAGCAAAGGCACCCAGTCCACCCCCTCGCACAAGTTCTCCCCCGCCACTGGCTGCTCCACCCTCGAGAACAACAACTGCTTCACCTTTCAAGACGGAAACAAGGTCTTGAAACGTTTGAAATTAAATCTTCTGAAGAAGCAATTAATCTTCAAAAAGAATAAATTAATCTTTAAAAAATCGATTAATCTTTAAAAAAATCGATTAATCTTCAAAAAATCAATTAACTATCTGTGATTTTAAACTATGGAAAAACACACAAACCTTGAGTAATTTGTAACTTTGAATTTTGTAAACTTTAATTTCAACGAATTCCAAAATGACCGAATCCCCTCCCCAAAGGTGTACCGCATCACCATCGACATCGGTTCGGACTTCAAGCCCGGAGATCTTTCGGTCAAGACAGTCGATCGGAAATTGGTGGTTAACGCGAGACACGAAGAGAAGGTGCCCGGCAAGAACTGCAGCAAGGAGTTCAACAAGGAGTTTGACCTTCCAGACCACGTTGACCCCAATCAGGTCAGGGTCGTGTTATATGGCACGGTGATGGCATACATAGTCTGGGGTCAAGCCAATGCAGTCGTTTAATGTGTATTTGAAGTTTTTATTGATTATGATGGTGAGAGGGTGATGATGATAATGATGATGGCAATGATGATGGCAACGATGATGGCAATGATGATGATGATGATGATGATGATGATGATGGCAATGATGATGATGATGATGGCGGCAATGATGATGATGATGATGCAGGTGACGGCGAGTCTGACGTCAGAGGGTCACCTGGTGCTCGAGGCCCCCCTGCAGACGTCCCCAAGCAGCCAGCAGGCACACACCATCCACCCTCCCCAGTACCCGCCAGGGGGGCTCTGAGAGGGGGGGGGGGAGGGAGGGGGTAACAAGTTAATGCCTGCACACATTTTGCATGCAACACGCTCTGTAGATTGGTGCAGTGTTGTTTGTTGCACAGTGGGATGTGGTGGGTGGTGGTGGTGATGATGATGATGGAACATTACGTGGGGCTGCTTGTCGTGCTTAAACCTCTCGATTCCACTTCCTCGCAGACCTCAGCACGCCTACAAGCATTCGTTCCTACAGGATGGTCATCATAACCATGCTTTTTGGCGCTTTTCGACATACATGTTTTCTAAAGATGTGACGTCACATGGAAATAGTTAATTAGATACCTTTACAGCCCGCTAACCCTGGAAAAGTAGTTATTCAGTCGGTAATACGGACTTTGATGATGATGACGTCATCATGTAGTAACGCATCACTTTTAAATGTTAGTAACTCACCAAAAAGACTGCTTGTTGCCATCAGTGACGTTTAACTACCATCGTGTTAACATGTACGAAATCCCATGTTGATCACACGCTACAAAGCTTTGGCAGCGTGTTCGGAAAATTTATTTTGTGTAAAACTAATCGTTGTCACTTGAAGAGTTCACGTTGGAGCTTTGAAAGCCTCCTGCCAGACAGACCTCACACAATCTCCCTTCAGCATCACGCTTACATCAAATTCAGAGTTGTTCCTTTCTCGTTGAACACCAAGCCAAAGCACTTTTCTCGTTTGCTTCCTAGTCAAATGCGCTTCACATTTCATTTCCTCGTGATTTCAATTTTTTATTTTTTGTAATTAAATATTTAAACGCTTTTAATCAAACAATAAACACGAGTTAAAATCTAGAAATGCTTACAAGCAAATTCTTCCATCTAGTGGAAAATAATTTCTAACTAAATAATCTATCATTTCCCCAGAAATAAATTTTATTTAATTAAATTTACTTTTATCGAGCTAATAAATCATATTTAATTCTGAAGAATTTAGTCTGAGTCTTCAGACAAGACGATGACATCTTCGTTGCGAGCATTCTTCTCAATGTTGAAGGCTAGTGCCTTTGAGATGTTGTTGTTGATGTTGATGTTAGAGGATGTTGTCTTGGAGGTGAGTTGGTTGGATGGAGGATGGTTGGCCTGGTGGGTAGATGGATGGTTGGATTGTTGGGTGGATGGGAGGGTAGATGGGTTGGTAGATGAGTGAGTGGATGGATAGGTGGATGGGTTGGTGTTGGTTGAGGATGTGTGCTTTGGTGTGGTAGTATGGGTGGCTTCCTTGGATGGGATGGTCACAGGTGGTGCTTGGAGACCACGTGAAGGGAAAGGTAGGTGATGTTTGATCTTCTTTGGAAAAACTGAAGTGTGTTGTTGGGTTTGTTGTTGTGGTTTTTGAAGTTGTTGTTGAGGTTGTTGTGGCTTGAGTTGTTGAGCTTGAATATTAGTCGCTTGTTGTATTTGTTGTGAGTGTTCTTGGCGATGTTGTGGTGGAGGCTTCAGAGATGCAGAAGGAACTTGTTGTTGTTGTTGTTGTCTTGGGTGCTGCATAGCCGATTGTTGAGAGTATTTAAATACTTGTTGTTGTTTTTGTTGTTGAAGTTGTTGATGATGTTGTTGTTGATGCATCTGCTGTTGCTTGGGAGACTGATGACGGGGCTTGAGAGGGTGCTGATCCGACTGGGATGATGGAGCCTCAACCTCATGCTTCCTCTTTCCGATGGCGCCAGCAAGGACTGCCTGGTTGGAGAGCAGGAGTGGAGGAACTGGAGTGGTCTTCTGTGGGATGGGAATGGAACTGCGTTGTCTTGGTGGAAGATGCGCTGATGGGATGAGTGGCGATTGCAGTCGTGGTGACGGTGAGACGAAGTGTGGTGGTGGCTTCAAGGTGGCTGGCGTGGAGTGGAGCGGTTGTTGTGATTGTTGTTGTTGTGATTGTTGTTGTTGTTGTTGTTGTTGTTGGTTCTTCAATGGCGTAGAAGAAGAGTCGAGAAGGGTTTGGTTAGGAGTGGATGAAAAATTGTTTGTGTTGTTGATGATGCTGTTGTTGTTGGTGCTGTTGTTGTTGAAGCCGTCATTGTTACTGTTGTTGGAAATGTTGTTGCTGGTGTTTGTACTTTGCGTTTGGGGTGTTCTTAAAGCAGAAGTTTGAGTTGTTTGAATTGGATTTTGTTGTTGTGGTTGTGGCTGTTGTGGTTGTTGTTGTTGTGGTTGTTGTTGCTGTTGTGGTTTTTGTTGTTGTGGTGGTTGTTGTTGTTGGAAAGAGCCCAACAAAGGCATGGAAACATTCAGTTGTTTCTTAGCATTTGGAATCTTTGGTTGTTGGTAGGTATTGTGTTGTTGTTGTTGTTGTTGTAGTTGTTGTTTCGGGATTTGAGAAGGAGAAACGAAAAGTTGTTTGTGAGAAGTGTGTTGTTGGGGTTGTTGCGGTTGTTTTCCGGGAGTTTGTTGCAGTTGTCGATGATGTTGTTGTTGTTGCATTTCGTAGTACTGCTGATGATGATGGCTCGGACTAGTGACTTTGAGAACGTTAGGCGAGGTGGCATGGTGGCTAGAAACGCTTTGAGAATGGTTGTAGTTGGGGTTGGTACTGGACTGGTTAGAAGGGGAGAAAGCATGGCTAGTGGTGGAATTGTAAAGATTGAGGTTGGAGGAGTGGTGGGAGGAAGGGAAGGCGGGTGTCGACTTGTTGAGGTTGGGGGTGGTCTGGCTGGGGCAGTGGAGTGGAAGGTTGTTGCTGGCATCGGTTTTGCTGAGAGGGTGGTTGAAGGAGGTTGAAGGTGGTGGTGGTGAAGTGAGCGACGACTGGTGGGTCTTGGCCGCTTGGGGACGCTGTGAGGATGTTGTTGAAATGCTGATGCATAAAGATTCTCAAATTAGCTTGAAAAATCATGTGGTGTTGGTGGGAGAGTTTGGAGCGGAGTGGTCTGTTTGAAATGGCACCTGAAAGAGTCTGGAAGTCTGCTGCTGGTTGCAGAACCTTCGTATTTCGTCGAGAGAGGGCTTGTAGTCCTGCTGCAGGGCACGTGTGTGTGTGTGTGTGTGTATGTGTGTGTGTGTATGTGTGTATGTGTGTGTGATAAAGTATCCACTCATGCACGTCACTTGGAATCACACAAACATCCGCTCAGCCCACGAGCCACCCTTTTCACCACCCCCCCTACCCACCCCCCTACCAACCCCCCTACCCACCCCTCTACCAATCCCCCTACCCACCCCTTACCAACCCCCCTACCCACCCCACTACCAACCCCCCTACCAACCCCCCTACCAACCCCCCTACCAACCCCTCTACCAACCCCCCTACCAACCCCTTACCAACCCCCCTACCAACCCCCCTACCCACCCCACTACCAACCCCCCTACCAACCCCCCTACCAACCCCCTACCAACCCATGCACAAACCTTGGCCCTGGTGAGGTGTTGGTAGAGGGTGTGGAGGATGGTGTCGAGGGAGGAGGTGGTCATCTTGAGGGACTGCATCCTCATCTGCAAGACATTCGCCATCACGTCCACCATCTCGTCCCTCGTCTTCTCGCACGCCCCTTGTGGAGTTGTTGAAAAAGTTGTTTAAAAAGTCAAAGATTTCGCTATAAATTAATGGGATTAAAAATTTAAATCATCAAAATAGATTCGAAAAATATTCATTTAATTAATATATTCTACTATTGATTAATTAATTCAAAAAACGATCAAATAAAATCTCACAGCTTCCGGCCTCTTTCTCGGTCAGGTAGGTGACCCTTTGGCGCAGAATCTGCACACTGAGGTGGAAGGCCTCCCGGGACAGAATCTGCCTGTCGTAGTCGCGCAAGTATTTCCTGGAAGGGGGAGATTGGGGTGGGGTGTGGTCTGATTTGATGAGTGAGTGAGTGAGTGAATCGTCGAGTTTCTTTTGAAGTGGATAATTTGTAATTAAAAGATTAATTAAGTTAATTATTTAATTAAGTGGAAACTGAATCGATAAATAAAATAAATTCAAGACAAACTCAAATACACGAAAACACAAACATATACAAAAAAACGCACACAAGCACACAAACAGACACACAAACATACACACAAACAGACACACAAACATACACACAAACAAACATACACAAACAAACAGACTTGTTGGCATTGTCAGGGCAGCGGGACAACTGCATGTGGAGTTGGAAGAGGAGGGAGGAGTTGACTGACCTGCGCAGGAGGTGGAAGAGCAGCACCACAGACCTGCACAGGTGCGAGGCGAAGGAGCCGAAGCGGTCAAGGTCGCTAGAGGGCAGTCTCCACACTCCCTGAAGTGGGTGGCGATGGTGGTGATGATGAGGAAAATTAAAAATTAAAAAATAGTAATTAAAACAAAGGACTATTCCTGAATCATGGCAATCAAACTTCAATTCCCCCCTCCCATATTCCCCTCTCCCAGCAAACACCCAGCGACGACGACTCACGTTGAAGAAGTTGTTCACCTTCCTCTCCTGGAAGAGCGACTGGCAGCGGAAGCCGTTCACTGGCAGATGGAACGAGTTGCCAATCAAGAGTTCTCTGCAGAAGGAGAGGTTCTGCGAGAAGGGGGGAGGAGAGAGAGGGTGTTAGGGTGTTTCGGTTGGTGTGTTAAGTTTATTTGAGAGACAAACGTTGAAAAAGATGACAAAAATCTAAAACATTTATTAAATATATTTTTTTATACAAATAATGTTGAACAACCTAAAAATGAAAACACTTGAAAAGGCCACCTTGAGATGTCGGCAGTGGAAGTAGATGTGGGCGAGGCGGTACTGCGACTTGAAGTGCCAGGGGTAGCGCGAGAGGACGAGGCTGAAGGCGCGCATGCACGAGTGCATCAGCGAGACGAACCTGCCGCCGAGTTTATCGCTAGGCTGCTTGCTGTCTGCCCCGCTTGATGTCTTGCTGGTGGCGTTTTGATGCTTCGGTGCCTTCGTTTCGTCGTTTGTTGAGCAGTTTGTGGAGCAGTTTGTGGAACTTTGTGAGTGACTACCACTTGTTTCGGCTGGCTCACCACTCACAACTTCCTCGCCTGAACCTCCTCTCACTGCATCAGTCATCTCCCCTCCATTCCCCTCCAGCTCTGCCAGTTTTGACTCCAGCATTTTGAATTCGTCGTCAACCTCCCCCTCACAAACTGGACCCCCCTCCAAGCCACCAAGCACATCCTTCTTTTCTCCTCCTACGACCACGTCAACTTTCTCAACACCATCCACCTCACCACCCACCTCCCCACCAACCCCAGCACCTACCACATCGCCCACTACACCCCCTTCTTTCTTCACTCCATCACACAGCACCACCTCCTCCTTCAACGACTCCTCCCCAATAATTATGACGTCATCAATCGAAACCTCCATCTTGCAACTAGCATCAGGACCACCCTCAAGACCACCACCCCCCTCTTGACCACCCACCACCACTCCACCCTGGCTTCGACCACCAGCCACCCCTCCCTCAAAACCATCCACTGCTTGATCACCACCACTACTACTACTACTACCACCACCACCACCACCACTACTACTACTACCACGCATGCTCACTACACCTTGCTGCCCACCCAACTGCCTCTGATGCTGATGCTGATGATGATGATGATGATGATGATGATGATGATGATCTGCTACGTTGCCTGACATCAACAGAAAGCTTTCCTCCTCAAACCTGGGTGGTGGTGGTGTGGTTGTAGTGGTGTGTAGTGGTGGTGTGGTGGTGTGGTTGTAGTGGTGTGTAGTGGTGGTGTGGTGGTGGTGTGGTGGTGTGGTTGTGGTGGTGTGGTGGTGGTGTGGTGGTGGTGTGGTGGTGGTGGTGTTGTGTGGTGGTGGTGTGGTGTTGTGGTGGTGTGGTGGTGGTCCCCCTTGAATCTTTAATGAATTCTATGCATTAGGAACTGAATTATTCGCAATAAAAAATTTAATCCTTTAAAGTTTTAACTTATTTAATCATTTAAAGTTTTAACTTATTTAATCATTAAAATTTTCAATTTATTTAATCATTTAAAGTTTTAACTTATTTAATCATTTAAATTTTTAATTTATTTAATCATTTAAAGTTTTAACTTATTTAATCATTTAAATTTTTAATTTATTTACATATTTTTGAAAACGATGAATAAAACTCACAGAAACTGAATTATTGGCAATAAAAATAAAAATTCATTTTAAATTAAATTAAATATTTTTTTTTTAATTTATGAAACTCACAACAGGTCGACACTGCGCTTCGAGTCAGTCTTTCCCTGGTGCTCGTGGCCTCTGACCAGAGGAGCCTGCCGCGCCCTGGAGACGAAGGTCTCTAGCGTGTCGAAGTCGATCGTCTGCAGGTTGTCCTCGTGTTTGAGGAGGTACTTGACGACGCTTGCGTGAGTTCTGTAGAACATCTGAAGGAAGGGGGGAGGAGGGGGGAGGAGGAGGGAGGGGGGGAGGAGGAGGGGGGAGGAAGGAGGGAGAAGAGTGGGAGGGGGGGAAGGACAGTGGTGAGAATATGATGAATAAGTGAATGGTTGTTAAGCTCCTTGTTGTGTTGTGGTGGTGGTGGAATGAAACATTCAACAGAATTTTTAACAAATCTAAGATGAACAATTTATGAAAATGATTCGGCAGATGTGTGAACAGACGCCAGAACACACCTCCAAGGACTCGACGGCCAGATAGGGAGGGTTGCAGAAGGAGATGTTCTTCCTGGGGTACTTGGCCTTCTCCAGGTGCAGAAGGTCGCCTGCCTGGGAGGGTCGTGGTGGTGGGGCTTGAGTTGAGGAGTGGATTTATTGGGATTAATGGCAGAACGAATCATAAAGATGGAAAGAGTTAGAGTTGAATTGGCACCTGGGCGTAGTGTGTGAGGAAGACGAGGGGCTGGAGTGCCTGTTTCTCGGTGGTCTTTCCGATCATGTAGTGTTCCAGCCACTCCTCCTCGGCGTCACTGTCGTGCTTCATCGCCTGCTCGAAACACTTCCTGCTCAACTGCAGCATCTCCGTCTTGAAAGCGAGCAGCTCCTCTGGCGTGGTGTGCAGCTTGGCGAGGAGTTCAGTAGTGGCCGCAGCAGCAGTGGTGGTGGTGGTTGTGGTGGTTGTGTCGGGTGTGGTGGAGATGGTGGTTTCGAGGAGTTCCAGCTTCGGCATGAAGAAGTTGTGGTGCAGTTTGTGCAGGTACGAAGCGGTGCTCTGGAGCATGTAGGTGCACGATCCATACTCGATCCACAACTTGCTGTTTCCCTCGTTCAGCTGCATGGCACGTCTGAAGCAGCGCAAGGTGCTGGTTGACAGGCTCATGGGCGTCTTCTCGTTCAATGCCAGGTCCTCTTCCAGCTTCTTGGAGTAGGCCAGCGCCAGGGCGGCCCAGGAGTCGAACCTCCGAGGTTGGATGCACAAGTCCAAAGTGTAGAACGCCATCGCCTTGGACGTTTCGTTGTTCTTGAAGTAGAAGTCGGCAAGGAGGTAGTAGAGGTCCTGATGGACGGGGTCGGTGGAAGCGCTGGTGGCTGGTGCCTCGGCAAGACTTCCCTGGATGAAGGCCTTCACGCTGCTGAGGTGCGTCTCGAAGACTGGCGACTGCTCGAGGCCTGAGAGACGCTTCAGTCTGAGGAGGAGTTGCTCGAACTCTGAGGAGATGCTCCGTTGTTTGAGACTGTCGTACTCCGGCAGGATGCCAGGCTTGAAGTAGGTGTACAGGGGAAGGCAGTTCTTCCAGCCCAGAGGAACCTGCCCGTGCAGTGATAGCCGATTTGTTAGTCGCACTACATTTTTAGAATTAGAAAATTCGATATAATTAGAATGTTGAGTGAATTAACGGGAATGATGTGCTTTTGCAGGGATGACTTTGAAGGGCGTACCGGTTGAGTGAGATGGTCCTCAAAGTTTCGGTTTCGGTTTTTCCTGGGGTAGTGGAAGAGGCAGGAGAAGGCCTGTTCCAGAGAGGCGCCCAAGTCGTCTTCGCATCCCTGTCCTATCTCCACCTCACCGTCCCCTGCAGCTCCATCCCCCGTCTCTCCATCCCCCTTCCCATCTAGTTTCCCTCCTATGTTACTTATTTGTCCTTCTTTCTTCTCTCCATCCTCGTCTGCCTCTTTCTCTTCTTCCGAGAGGTCTTCATCTTTCTGGATGGTGCTCAGCAGGGATGCAGCTTCTGCAACCAGGAAGAGGAGGTATTTTCCATCTAGCGCACAACACCAGCCCTTCCTGTTCGTGAGTTTGCACTTTGAATAACTGTAAATACTGAAACCAAAATAATTAAATACAAAATCATTCATTCCATTCAAATCGCCATTGAACTTGTAAGACATATCCAACCTTGCGAGGTAGTCATGTCCCTTGATGAGGACCTTGAGGAAGCCAGGCACCTCCTCCTCCTCCTCCTCCTCCCCTCCCTCCCCCCTCTCAGGCATCACGTGTCTGCAGTAGTGCCACTTGAGCAGGCGGTACAAGAGCATCCAGAGCTTGGTCACGTGCTCACACGGCAGGCCACTCACCAGGCCGTTGGGGTCAGCGGTGATCTGGAAGACCGCCTCCAGCAACTTGCAAATGCAGGCGACCAAGAGCTGCAACAGTTCGAACGGGAGGTGAGCGAGGATTGACCGGTGGGAGAGGAGGCAGACGTCGATGTAGTCGAAGAGTTTGTGCAGGAAGGCGAGTGGGTTGCTGCTGGTGGTGGTGCTGGTGCTGGTGGTGACGTCGACGATGCAGTGCTTGGCGTCCAGCAAGTGGTTGATGTGGGTGCTGAGGCATTTGACGCTCCACGCCAGACACTCCGCATACCTCTGCATGGCGACGTAGCAGTTCAGCAAGATGGTGGTCTGCTCGCGGTTCTGGTCGTTTTCCAGGTCGAGGCCACTTCCTTCCTTGCAGACGAGCACCTCCTTGATGATGTCGACCACTTCGTTCAACTCGCCATCAGCGTACATGCGACTCACGTCCTCCGCATGCAGCCTCTTCTTCAACTTGCCCATCAACCTGCTGACTTCCTCCTGCGATATCACCCTGTTTTCGGAGCAGTTTGGCAGGTTGTACTCCTGCTCAGGTGATGTTTCCAGCACTTGCAGTAGCGCCTGTAGGAAGTCCATGGCAACGTCCATCTGCCGACGGTGCAGCAGGTAATTCAGCCAGTGCACCCTGGCCTCAAAGAAGCTGTCCAACCCTCCATCACCCCCCTCTGGCATATTCTGCGACAGCCTGGTCACGTAGTTGAGGTCCTCGAAAAACGTTTCACACGCCTCCATCTCGTGCAGGAGGTCGGCTTCAGGAACGACTTTCCCACTAGATGACGCCTTGTGGTGGAGGTCGAAACTGAGTTCCAGGTGCACGAGGCAGATCTTGATGAAGTGGAAACCCATCTGCTGGGAGAAGTCGCCACTCAGGTGGATGTTGAGGCTGAGGTGCGACCTGAGACAGTGGTACAAGTCGACGAAGATGCCACTCAGTGCAGCAGACCACTTGGTCAAGTACAAACTCTCCAGTTTGACGAGGAATGCCATCACCATGTCGACCACGCCACTCCGCTGCTCCTTCATCTCTGCAAGAAACCTCTTCACCTCAGCAACCTCATCCTCACTCAAGTGCTCACCACCACCATCTTCCTCCTCCACACTCCTCTCAGCACAGGCAGCAACAGACACAGTCTTTCCTGCAGTGAGTTCCTGCTTGCAGAGGTCATGGAAGTCCTTCTGGAAGCAGAAGGGCAGCAGTTTCATGATGGAGTTCAGTTCGTTATCTGCATTCAAACCCGTCAGCAGGGAGTTCTTCACCCGCTTCGACCTCCTCTTGAAGTCGTCATCCAGCAGTGCAAAGTCGCCCTTCCTCTTGCACACCTTCTTCCTCCCTTCATCTGCCCTCTCACTCTCCTTCTTGGCGCTTTTGTTCTTTCTTGGAGGCATGTTCACGTCATTTGTTGTGGCTTCAGACACTGCTGCAGCATCATCTCCCCCATCAACTTCACAGCGAACTCCCAATTCTTCTACTTTCTCATCTTCTTCTTCTGACTTGGCATTTTTTTCCTCTATAGCTAGATTGTCGTGCTCATCATTGTTTTCATATTCTCTGAAAGTGTTGTTGATGTTGTCTTCCTCATTGGGAAACTTGAAAGCAGCAGGGGTGCTCTTCAAGGAAGTGAAAAGAGCACTAGCATCACAGTCGACCAGCTCTTCGTTTGTTCCTTCCTCACAGCTCCCCTCGTCCAAGTCACCAAAGTCGATGGCCTGACTGAGCAGTGTAGGCCTCACCGAACCCTCACCACCACCTCCTCCACCACCTCCTCCTACTCCACCCTGACCAGAGTACAAGTAGTTGTGCAGTGCCAACAACTGCCTTCCCACTTCTTTCCACGAATACAACTTGAAAGGATTCAGAAATTGGATTTTGGCACGTTTTGAGGATTCTTTCATCTCTTCTTTTGCATATTTAACAGCTTCCTCTTTTTCTTCATTTAACTTTTCTATGATATTCTTGGATTTAAAAATTAGATTCTTATTTTTCAAGAAGAATTGATAGATTTTGATGTGGTGTGCAGTCAACCAGACTTTCAGACTTGGTAGTTTGGCAAACAGCTCTCCTAGTAAGACATATCCAAAAATAAAATTTTGATTTTTCTCTAGCAACAACAGCACAACTTGCAAGCAGGACTCATAATTCTCCTGAATGAACAAGATAGACACATATTTCTTTGCACAAAAAAGGTTTTCTGGGTTTACTTCGAAGGCCATTTCATAGGAATGCCTTGCGAGATTGTAATTTTTCATGTCAAGTGCAAGTTTTCCCACGGTTGTGTGCATTTCGATCCTCGAACTGTCCACTTGCAGAGCCTCAATAAAGAACTTCAGCGCCATTTCTTTCTGAGACATCTGCAAGTAGAGCTCGCCAATGTTTTTGAGACAAAGATATTTAAGTTTGGATGAAAAAATGAAGTTATCATCATCATTGTCCAAGTCGATGTAGCAACTGGAAACCAGCTTCAGGTACTCATGAATGGCTTCCTCGATTTGACCGACTTTTTGATGCTTCAAAGCGATGTGGTAATGTGCTATAGACTTGGCCTCCAACGCTTCCTTCGAGATTGCAAACTCTTGCTTCTTGTGGCAATCAGTCTCCTCTTCAACCTCCTCTACAATCGCCCCAAAGCCCATTTTAAGTAATTTTTTTTCTAAATGAACTTATCAATATTTTTTATTTTAATTTTATTATTTTGCATTTTTAAAACCCACAAAACTGCATTTTAAAATCAAGAGCAACAATGGCACTCAATTTTGAATCTTAGGGATTTAAATGAAAAGAAATTTAATACTTTTTACCTTTTTTTAAAATAATTTTTTGAAATTTAATTTATTTACTTTTTGAAAAACATAATATTTTTTTTAATTTTAATAATTTGCTCAATTAAAAAAATAATAAAATTAATCGATTTGTGGGTTGCACTGCCTGATTTAATTCTATTTCGTTTAATCTTAAAAATAATAACTGAGATTTTTCACAAAATATATGTTCGTCATAATGGATTCAACTTCACAAAGTCCCATGTCTCTAGGACATAATTCTGATAAAATAGTAAGTAAAAGCATATAATCAAGAAAATACATGAAACTAGGTTTCAATTTCCCACTTATGAAATAACCATTTTCAACATTCTTATTTGGTTGCTACTTATTCAAATATATTCAAGAAACATTAATAGTCAAAATATTCATGATATAACATGAATGAGCAGAGCAAATGCTAATTCTTTGCAGACAACTGAGAATGGTGTAAAGGAGTGGGAAGTGAAGGACTCTTTTGTATCAAAAGAAAGAATGGACAGAGCCATCATGAACTATTTAATAAATGGTTTTTGATTCTTTAACTGATCAATAGCTTACCATGAAAGCTATGCATACAAATTATTCTTAATATCAATTTCAAATATACATATTTTCAATAGTTAATATTATTATTTTGCAATTTTGCAAAGCCGGTTACAAAGAGGCAGCTGAGAAGTTTAGTTTGGAGTCAGGAATCAAGATCGAGAAGTCAATGACGGACCTGGAGAACCGCATCTCGATCAAGCAACTCATCTTGAAGGGCGACATCATGGCCGCCATCTCCTTCATCAACCACGTCTACCCAGAACTCCTCGAGAACAAAAAACATCTATACTTCAGACTTTTGGTATGTCGCAATGCAACATTGGTGCATTGTGTCGCAAGCTTTAAGCTGAATATTGGAGAAATGATTATTCTTCAATTATTCAATCATAATTTTTAATTAACTTAAAAAAATCTAATTGACAGCAACAGCAGACGATAGAGATGATAAAGGAGAAGAAGCTTCAAGAGGCTCTAGAATTTGCACAAAAGAATCTTGTTGAAAAGGTGTTCTACCCATTTAAGAATTAAATTTTTATGCGTTTTGACTATTTCAGTGAACTTATTTTACAAATAATTTCAATGCATAACACTTATTGTGCATGAAACCCTAACAATAACACGATATTATTATATCATGGGTGAACAGGTAGCTGAGTCGGCAACGACTCTCGGCTTTGACCAATAATGAAAGGTCTTAGGTTCAAGTGCAATCAATGCCTTAGTAACCCAAAGGCGCAAATGAAAATATGCAGCCTAAGTGGCCTGGAAGCCTGTTTGGGTTATACGCCACTAAAATAATGATCGTCATTACAACACCACTCGTCATATCACTCCAACCTGACCCTTGCACCACTGCACCCTCCCCTCTCTCACAAAGGTGGTGGAGGACATCAACGTGCTACCCGACGTGGAGCACACCCTCACCCTGCTCGCCTTCAACGACGCCCCCTCCTCTCCCTACGGCCACCTCCTGCAGCCCCTGCATCGACACAAGGTGTGCAGGAAAGAGGGATTGATTGTAGGTGGAGTTTTGAGGGGGAAAAAACATTAGGAATAAAGTTTTTCAGTTAAGTAAATGTCGTAGTTGAGAGAGCAAGCGACTTAAATAGAAACTTTTTGGACACTCTCCAGGTGGCGAAGGACGTGAACACTGCCATTCTGCTGCACTGCGACGAGGAGGAGAGCACCGAGGTGGGCAGGCTGGTGCAGACGATCATCTGGGCGCAAGACGAACTCGAGGCCAGCAAGAGCGTCTACCCCAAGATGACCAACATCGGGGAAGCCGTCTTCGAGAAGACCACATGATTGTTGAGCGATACAGAGGAGGAGGAACTGATGTTTTTATTATTTTTTTTAAAGATGTGAATAGTTTGATCTTTGGTTCGAAGCATGCTTTGATGTGCCAATACTTTTGAGTGGTGTTTGGAGGCTTATATCCTTGTAAATGAGCCAGAAACTGTTCTATAAACATTGTATTATTTGCAAGCACAAGTGCCCACAACAGTGAGTTTGCAATAATGTAAATAAAAATTCATAATTGTTAGTTTTTGGCTTATAAATGTAAACAGTCATTTATAAAATAATATTAAAATAAACTCCAACAACATCCTTTCACGAAAGTTCACTTTTCCAGAAAAAATCGCATGCGCATTGTTTTGTTCAATTCCTACGTTTTCAACCAATAATAACACAACTTGCCGCAAGAGAAACTTTCCAAAAACATCAGACATGACAACAGCCCACTCACAAGGGGCTCTTCTTCTTAAAAAACAATTACTTGGTTTGTTTTAGACTCTTTAATTATTTAAATGTGCCATACATAAATCACGTAGCGATTTTTCCAGAATTTATCATTTATATTTTTCATAATTCGTATTTTTATTTGGATTAAATAGTGATTCACTAAATTCAGTTTCAAAACTTAATTATTAAGTTTAATCGATAATTGACAGCCTTTAAATTTTAAAGTTTAAAAGTGGAAAAATATTAATGCTTCTTTTAAAATGAAAGAAAAATCGTATAAAAATTTAAAATATAGATTTAGAATGTAAAATTATACACGTTAGGTGTTATATCTCCAAAGGTTATGCTATAACCGTTATCGCCTATATTAAATACCAAGATTTGGAGCTCTTAAAAAGAAAAATATAGAGCAAAACTCTTTTTTTTATTAAACATGTTTTTTTTAAATATGAAAATATTTAAAAGCAAATATCTTTATTATTCTCAATCTTTAATAAATACTGAATAATTAATCCATAACACATTCAAATTCACTCCTAACTGCACTCTGCAGAACTAAACAAGCATCCAGTGGAGGGCTTTTCGGCAGGTGTGATCAGCGACGAAGACCTCTTCAAGTGGGAGGTCCTCGTCATCGGCCCCCCTGACACATACTTGTTTGTCATTCTACATTCCATCTACCACACCATAATTTCAAACTTTGTCATTTTTAAAACAGGCTTTTCTTCTATAAATATCAAATACACTAATCAATTCTCAAGCCAAACAACACACACAAGCTTTTCTACCCACATAAATTCATATATACATACACACAAACACACACACACGTGCACCGAACAGTGAAGGAGGCTTCTTCAAGGCACACCTCACCTTCCCAGCCGACTACCCACAAAAGCCACCCACCATGAAATTCATCTCCGAAATATGGCATCCCAACAGTGAGACACCCTTCGTTTCAAACCTTGCAGTATTATCAAACCTGGAGACTTTTATTTGCATATCAATGATTAGATACAAATATTATACAAATTTTATTTCAACTTGATGTTGAAATGGTCATCATCATTACCACCTTTACAGTCTCAAAAACAGGAGATGTTTGCATATCAATTCTCCATGACCCAGGTACTACAACTACTACTACTACTACTACTACTACTACTACTACTACTACTACTACTACTACTACTACTACTACTACTACTACTACTGCTGCTACTACTACTACTACTACTACTACTACTACTACTACTACTACTACTACTACTACTACTACTACTACTATTACCACCACCACCACTACTACTATTACCACCACCACCACTACCAACCACCACTACCCCACCACCATCACTACCACCACCACCACCACTACTACTATTACCACCACCACCACCACTACTACTTCTACTACCAACACGAGGCGAGGACAAGTACGGGTACGAGAGGCCAGAAGAGCGCTGGTTACCGATCCACACGGTGGAGACGATCATGGTGAGCGTCATCTCCATGCTCACCGACCCTAACGACGAATCTCCCGCCAACATCGACGCCGCGGTCCGTTTTGTACAGGGCCATTCGTTTATTAGGGTGGATTGTTGCATGCTGGGTGCCTGTGTTCTGAATTTATATTAATATTGTTTTCATTATTTTTTATTCATATTTTTTATCTATTATTATCATCATCATAATCAATATTATCATCATCATAATCAATATTATCATCATCATAATCAATATTATCATCATCATAATCAATATTATCATCATCATAATCAATATTATCATCATCATAATCAATATTATCATCATCATAATCAATATTATCATCATCATAATCAATATTATCATCATCATAATCAATATTATCATCATCATAATCAATATTATCATCATCATAATCAATATTATCATCATCATAATCAATATTATCATCATCATAATCAATATTATCATCATCATAATCAATATTATCATCATCATAATCAATATTATCATCATCATAATCAATATTATCATCATCATAATCAATATTATCATCATCATAATCAATATTATCATCATCATAATCAATATTATCATCATCATAATCAATATTATCATCATCATAATCAATATTATCATCATCATAATCAATATTATCATCATCATAATCAATATTATCATCATCATAATCAATATTATCATCATCATAATCAATATTATCATCATCATAATCAATATTATCATCATCATAATCAATATTATCATCATCATAATCAATATTATCATCATCATAATCAATATTATCATCATCATGATCAATATTATCATCATCATAATCAATATTATCATCATCATAATCAATATTATCATCATCATAATCAATATTATCATCATCATAATCAATATTATCATCATCATAATCAATATTATCATCATCATAATCAATATTATCATCATCATAATCAATATTATCATCATCATGATCAATATTATCATCATCATAATCAATATTATCATCATCATAATCAATATTATCATCATCATAATCAATATTATCATCATCATAATCAATATTATCATCATCATAATCAATATTATCATCATCATAATCACTATTATCATCATCATAATCAATATTATCATCATCATAATCACTATTATCATCATCATAATCAATATTATCATCATCATAATCAATATTATCATCATCATAATCAATATTATCATCATCATAATCAATATTATCATCATCATAATCAATATTATCATCATCATAATCAATATTATCATCATCATAATCAATATTATCATCATCATAATCAATATTATCATCATCATAATCAATATTATCATCATCATAATCAATATTATCATCATCATAATCAATATTATCATCATCATAATCACTATTATCATCATCATAATCAATATTATCATCATCATAATCACTATTATCATCATCATAATCAATATTATCATCATCATAATCAATATTATCATCATCATAATCAATATTATCATCATCATAATCAATATTATCATCATCATAATCAATATTATCATCATCATAATCAATATTATCATCATCATAATCAATATTATCATCATCATAATCAATATTATCATCATCATAATCAATATTATCATCATCATAATCAATATTATCATCATCATAATCAATATTATCATCATCATAATCAATATTATCATCATCATAATCAATATTATCATCATCATAATCAATATTATCATCATCATAATCAATATTATCATCATCATAATCAATATTATCATCATCATAATCAATATTATCATCATCATAATCAATATTATCATCATCATAATCAATATTATCATCATCATAATCAATATTATCATCATCATGATCAATATTATCATCATCATAATCAATATTATCATCATCATAATCAATATTATCATCATCATAATCAATATTATCATCATCATAATCAATATTATCATCATCATAATCAATATTATCATCATCATAATCAATATTATCATCATCATAATCAATATTATCATCATCATAATCAATATTATCATCATCATAATCAATATTATCATCATCATAATCAATATTATCATCATCATAATCAATATTATCATCATCATAATTAATATTATCATCATCATAATCACTGTTATTATTATTATTATTTAACAAATAAAAATGATGCAGAAGGAGTGGCGTGAGTCGAAGGATGAGTTCAAGAGGAAGGTTGCTCGATGCGTCAAGAAGAGTCAGGAGGCTGCCTGGGACTGAGGTTCTGATTGGTGGGAGGTTCTGATTGGTGGGAGGTTCTGATTGGTGGGAGGTTCTAATTGGTGGGAGGTTCTGATTGGTGGGAGGTTCTGATTGGTGGGAGGTTCTGATTGGTCGGAGGTTCTGATTGGTGGAAGGTTGTGATTGGTGGGAGGTTCTGATTGGTGGGAGGTTCTAATTGGTCGGAGGTTCTGATTGGTGGGAGGTTCTGATTGGTGGGAGGTTCTGATTGGTGGGAGGTTCTGATTGGTCGGAGGTTCTGATTGGTGGGAGGTTCTAATTGGTGGGAGGTTCTAATTGGTGGGAGGTTCTGATTGCTGGGAGGTTCTAATTGGTGGGAGGTTCTGATTGGTGGGAGGTTCTGATTGGTCGGAGGTTCTGATTGGTCGGAGGTTCTGATTGGTCGGAGGTTCTGATTGGTGGGAGGTTATGATTGGTCGGAGGTTCTGATTGGTCGGAGGTTCTGATTGGTCGGAGGTTCTGATTGGTGGGAGGTTCTGATTGGTCGGAGGTTCTGATTGGTGGGAGGTTCCGATTGGTGGGAAGACAGTGGATCTGGGATTGATTGGTTGGAAGAAGGTGTTGACTGATTTTGCATAGTCACGATTACTAGGGTTCATTTGAATAGAATTAATTCGGAAGAGTTTATTCAATTCGTATATCTTAACGAGTTTTTTGTTTTAATTTACTATTATTTCTTTTGTGTTTGCAATTACTATTATTTCTTTTGTGTTTGCAATTACTTTTTTTTTGTATGCAATTATTAATATTATTATTATTTCAGATTTTAACCTTCAAGAAACCTACATCACCAAAACTATTATACGTATGCTATGTATGTGTTAAGCTATAAATTCAAAAAAATGGGAAAATTAACCAAATGGTATCTTTGCAATTTCACTTAGGAAACTGTGGTATCGACTGTCTACTAAGCGATCTATTTAATATTTGTTTAAATTATTTTGTAAAATAAACATGGCAAAAGAATGTTTATTGTCTTTAAAAATTATAAAAATCAAGAAATAATAAAAAATTGTTTATTTCGTACTTTTCAAATTAAATATAAAAATACTTATTTGTGATTGAGGATTACGGTTCTATGAAATGTCTAGTGATTATCAACTACTTATTGAATGCCAAGTCTAGTAGTATTAGTGGTTATTGTGTACTACTTATCTAGTATTGCATAGTCATGATAGTGATGCATTTTCATTCCTTGATCTTTCATCCTTACTAAGAGCTCTTTGATAGTTATCATAACACTTTTATTTTGATAATGATGATGATGATGATGATGATGATTTGTATGAAATGAAGCAAACTTAGCCATATCTTATCATCTGCCTTTGCTTGCAACACTCGTGTCCAATGCATTTGAATGCCACTATCTCTCGCCTTCTACACACACACACACACACACACACACACACACACACACACACACACACACACACACACACACACACAAACACACACACACACATTTATGTACATCGTATGTATGGATGTAGGGATGGAATGATGGAGGGAAGCATGAGAATGGAACATAAAAGACTCAGATGGTTGGTTTGTTCTTAATGAAGGTCTATCTAATTACTGCATTGTCGTCCCTAATAATAAAAAGCATTATAATAATAATGTCACCCATGGTACTGTTGACAGTTATAATGGCAATAATGATCTAATTAACTTTAAAGCAATTAAGTAATATTAAATGATAACAAGTAACGTTTAAAAACTAACTGAGATGTGCAGATGCATGCCGTGGTTGCAACGCAAGAGCACCCTCGTTACACACAATTAAATGTTACTTCTTCATCTTCATCGTTCGACAGTAAGAGTTGCATTTATAAAAACGAATTTGTTGAACTTTCAAATATCTCTCAAACTACACATCAACGAGCATTCAAGGTTTCACTGTTGAGAAAGTTCACTTAATAAACGGTTGAAGAAAAGTTGACAATGCCCTGATTAGTAGAGTAGTTGTGTCATTTCCACCCATAAATACCAGTGAGTTTGCTGGGTAGTGGAACTGTTCACGATGTTAGTGGACTAACCAAGAAGTGTTGATGACATTTTAATAGAATTTAATTAAGTGTTAAAGAAAGTAAAGAAGACAAGAGTTTAAATAATGTAAATAGAATCAAATTAAGTGTTAATGAAAGTAAAGAAGAGTTTAATTAATTTAAATAGAATCAAATTAATTATTAATGAGAGTAAAGAATAAAAGAATTTAATTAATTTAAATAGAATCAAATTAAGTGATAATCAAAGAAAAGAAATAAAAATTTGATTAATTTAAATAGAATCGAAAGTCAAACGACTGAGTAAATGTCGAAGCGTCATTGAGCCGTGAACTAATTCTACTAGTCAGTTCTGCACTCAAGTTCAAGCATCGCCTGCAGGATTTAATTGCCTGCAGTAGTTGATTGCTTGCATTCATTGTACTTCTCCGTTTCAAACTTCCACTTTTTCTTCAATTATTGAGTCAACAACTTTTATAGAATACTTCTAGTCCATACAAATTAAGTTAGGAAAACTCCTGATTTTGGCGCTTATTTATTTTTAATTAATTAAAATAATAAATCTTTCAAAACTCATGGGATTTCTCAGTATTGTGTCACAGGGATGGTGATTTTGAGGGTGTGGGGGTCGACTTTGTGGCATTCTATCTCCTCCCTCACGCCTCCCACAGGGATCTCGTACAACTTGACGAATCTCAGCTTAACTGGACTTCTATTCAGCACCCCTTTATCAGTCGGAGCGTTGCTACCCCCACCAGCATCACCTCTGTTATCACCTCTGTTATCACCTGAACTGCCCTTGGAACGATCATCAGCAGGCCTATCAGTGCCCTCAGAACCCTTCGGACTCTTTTTTTCTTTAATAATTTCGGTGATGATGATGATGTTGTCTTCGATTTTCACTTTCAAGTTCTCAATAGACTGGTCTTTAGACAGCTTCACAACTATTTCGTACTGATTTTCTAATTTTTTTCCATCCACTTCATTCCTCCACTTGCCTACACTTAATCCATCCATTCCGTCGCTTTTTCTTTCATTCATTCCTCTCTCTGCATTTTCATTTATTTCTTTCATCCCTTCTCCCATTCCTTCACTCCATCCCCTCTTAGGGGCGTAAATGCATGCGTTAGTTTTTGTCCCTTGCTGTTTTTCCATCCTTGCCAGTTCTTCTGAGTAGTAGAGAAGAGGAACCTGTGGTGGTGGAGTGGTGGTTGTGGTGGTGGTTGTGGTGGTGGTTGTGGTGGTGGTTGTGGTTGTTGTGGTGGTAGAGAGGTGGGGATGAGCAGGTGGTGGTAGAGAGGTGGGGATGAAGAGGTGGTAATAGAACACATTTACAGAATTTATTTCAGACCATCAAGTCCAACCTTTCAAACAATCAAATATATCATAAATTCCACTCTCACCTCGACCTTGAGGACCCCCATCACGTTGAGGTGGTGTTTGACCTCGAAGACGTCAGCGAACATGGGCAGGGTGAAGGTCTTGCGGAAGGTTTTGGTGGTCTTGTCCAACGAAGCCCTCTCCACAGCCTCCACCACCAGGCGCCTGCCGTCATGTGTGCTTGCAAGTAGTGCATGGCCTTTTTGTACTAAACTCACTCTAATTTGTTTGTGATTTTATTTTGAACTAATGTGAAACGGGTTTTCAATTTTTAAATAAATGACTTGGTATGTTTGAGACATAAAAAGCGAAATCTGCAGTGCAAAACGGTTGAAAACCCCCAAAAGCACCAACATGTGCCTGATCGGGTCGACGTAGACCCTCAGTCTGGTGAGACTCATCTTGAAGGGACTCAGATCCACCCACGCCAGGAACACCGCCATGCCAGAAGTCACCTGCACTCTGGCAGGAGGAATGATCGTCTTGTACTTTTTGCCTTTGTTGGCATCTGAAGAAGATGACGATGATGGCAGCAAGGGGGGTGGAGACGGTAACTCGGTGGGTGATAAGGAAGTGGATAAGATCTTCCGGAGAGAAGTCTCGTTGTCAGTGGAAATTTTGTTTGATTTGGGACTTGTTTGAACGTACTCTTGTGTGATGAAGGAATCTCTAGTAGTCCTACTAGCAGCAGCATCCCTCCCCTCTCCGTTTTCACTACAAGAATCGTTCTTATAGTTCGACTTGACATTTTTGAAGTCAGTGTCGTTGAAGTCAAAGTCTGCTACGATTCCCAAATCGAGTTCCTCACTGAAACTCACCCTCACCTTCTCAAGATCCTGCAAGACGTTTCTTTTCAAATCGTTTTCATTTCTTGCCCTCGTCAATGTCATTTGACCACCTCCTTCCACTAGCATGCTGTACAAGTCATGAATGGGCGACTTTGGCGAGGCTTTGAGGCTTTGATGATCGGTTGCTCTCCTCGACTTGTTGTTGTCTTCAACTACCAGAGGCTCCAGTGGCTTTTCCAGCTCCTTCTTGAAACCCTCCGGAACTCTGGCGAATTCCTTGTCAAACACCTCGTCGTCCAACTCACTCACGTGTTCCCTCCTTTTGCTTCCATCGCTCTTCCTTACTCTGTTTCTTTCTTGAGTGAGGTAGTTGTAGTTGTTGTTGTTGAAGTAGTTGTTGTTGTTGTTGTTGTTGTTGTTGTAGTTGTTGTGGTTGTTGAGTTGTGAGTATTTGTCAAAACCTGCTTGGAAATCGTACTTTGTGAAAAGGTCCATTCTAAACTATGCAAAAGTAAATCAAAAAGTAATTTTAAAAGAAAGTTCTTATAGGCGAAGAGATTAAGCTGTATACAGTTGCCTCCCAATACTCTTCGTGTGCCTGCCCGCTGCGAAGTCACTCATGACTTGAGACTAACATGGCATATAACAGGCCTCGATCACTTACAAGTCATGATGTTGTTGTTGTTGTTGTTGTTGCATAATAAGCTTCAATGGAGTTATTAATGCATAGGTTTCTATTTAAATATCTGGGTTATAGTGTCTATATCTAGGTTAAAATTGAGATTTGTGTGCGTTTAAACTGTGATATATTGCAGAGCACCTCGACACATTTTTATTAATGACCGCAAAGACTATCGAAATATATTTATAATATTAAAAGTTGAAACAGTGGAAAAAAGGAAAAGTAAAAAATGGAAAATATTGTTTACAAAAACAAAAGTTATTTGAGGCATGCATGAATCAGCTTTCACTTCGACATGCATCGGGTTCTTCACGGCCTCTAGCTGAACAATGACTGATCAGAATAACAGCTTCTGTTCCTACCCACTCTAAGACTAGAATGTTATGTCATTTGACAAATGAGTGCTCGCTGTTTAGATTCTAACTTTGGTTCGATTCTTCAGTAGTTGTCACTCTTCCATTAGCTGCATTGCCACATGATAGATTGAACAGCGTTTTTGAATTTATTGAAAAGCGCTATACAAATATATTGATTGATTGATTGAACACAAAAACAATTATTACGGTGTGTTGTGAATGCAACAGCGGTTTGGACAGAGACCCAAAGCACAAGACGGCCTGCGGTAGTTAGTCTGGCAGTCAATTTAGTGTCCCATTATTTTTTGGACTGCAAGATGAGCTTTTGTGGCTTCTTTTAACAACTCAAGCACTTGTTCTCTTATTAGTTTTTTAATTTTACTTTTCCCAATTAAATTTCTTTTTCGATCGTTTTTTTCACACTCCATCACAGAGCAACTCTGAATTCATTTTTCTTCTCTCGCGACAAAATGGCCACGTTTGCACGGACGTCTGCATGGACGTCTGCATGGACGTCTGCATGGACGTCTGCATGGACGTCTGCATGGACGTCTGCATGGACGTCTGCATGGACGTCTGCATGGATGTCTGCATGGACGTCTGCATGGATGTCTGCTTCAATGTGTGGAATAAGTCTTCAGACTCGAAGTCTTCATGAGCGGTTTGTGCGTGTAATGAAGAATCATCAAGTTGAAGTAGGAAGCGTTTCTAGAATTAGAAAAAACCTTAATTATTATTTATTTATTTAAACAAATTTAAAGTTTGTATAAAATAATTCAGTCGTATAGGACATTCGAAAATGTATAATGTATTACACTATAAATGCAAATACGTTGTTATATGGGGAAATGTATGCGAGGGGATGCTTTGTTTACGGCACGACTCTGCGGTATATAAAGAAGTATGGAGACGGCCTCGAAGGAAGATAAAGAAAGACGAGAAAACTAAGATTCTGCGAGTATGAATCGATATGCGCTTTGTGTTTTAAGGAAACGCATGTAATCACTTCTAACGAAGACAGCGCTCAATTGACTTGAGTTTTGAGACAGGGTAAAGTTGTTTTGTTGTGTCTTACGTGCAAATGGCGAGGTTTTGCGTGTTTTTGTTTGCAGTTTGCTTAGTTTCATCCGTAGACGTTCTCTCATGTGAGTTCTTGTTTTTCAAAAAAATCAAGAAAAACATTTTTATTTTTCAAAACATCTCAAGCAATAATTAATTTCAAGAATTGAAAAACAAAATTAATAAAATTATTTTTAAATTTAGCTAAATAGATAAAATTTAAAAAGAAATGTCTGATCTAATCGTAAAGAATTTTCAACAAAAAAAATAAAGCGCTATAAACAAAGAATTGAGCTCAAACTTTCATGCGAAAAGCACAATTTGATAGTAAGTCATAGGGACTCTGCAAGAAGCAATAAAGCACACATTTAAGCCTTGATCTCAGAGGAAAGTCAATATGATTTCAATATTTTAAGTTTAGAGCGATTTTTAACGTGCAAGTATTTTGAAAAGAGATATAAGAAATTATCTATAAAAATGTATTATTTATATAATTAGATATTAAAAATGCCTTTTAATGATTCTATGATAAAAATTCATTTTTATAATTCTATAATAAAAATGTCAGTTAAAAAATCCACACTAAATAATCTTTATTACTCGAATCAAAGAAAAAATAAACGCGTGGCAAAACGCGAGATAAAGAGATGAGGGAAGCAGGCATGGAGCATCAACTTATTCAAATTGCACGACGAATTCCAAGTGATAGCGATTGATCGAAGCCATCGCGAACGGACATGCCACTGATAAGAAAACGATACAAATGACAAAAACAATATCGTTTAATGCCTTGGGAAAAAAGAGTTGAGAAAAAAATAATAAAATGGAAAGATTATTGGAAATAGGAAAGATATATTTTTGATTTTGTTGTAAAAAAAAGTCTGAAAAATTAATGAAAAGAGAAAAAACGGGAAAGTAAAGAAGTAGAAAAATGTTTAGTTTCAAAGTTATGAGCAGGCTTAAAAGTCATTGAATTATCAAAACAGTAAGAAAAGGTTTTCAGTCATTCAGCCGCACAAAAACACAAAAAAAACTTTACACAGTTTTCACACAATACCCGCAACAAACTAAAAACAGTAACAACACCAATAAAAACATCACCAACAACAACAACATCACCAACAACAACAACATCACCAACAACACCAACATCACCAACAACAACAACATCACCAACAACAACAACATCACCAACAACACCAACAACAACACCAACAACCACCCCACACAACACTTGATTCACTAGCGGGCAGCTTCTAGGGCGATGTCTCTCGGAATTTATTCATGCGGGCCTTCGACACATGCATCGGGGCTCGTCTGCATGCAGTCGACATTTCTCTCAATCCACAATCACCCTGCCATTTAATTCACTTTTTTCATTTGTTTCAATTTTATTATATTTGTATTTGCTTTTAATTACTTTAAAAATCGGTATCTCAAATTTTGCAGCGCTTTTTTAGGGCTAGGAATGTCATCTTAATTTCAATTTTTGGACGAGCAAGACACTTGAAGAATGTTTATGCAAGCTATACAATGTATAGCATAGTATACATCCGATTTGATTTTGTAATGCAGCAATAAAAACTTTATGAATGTTTTTTTGGCATATTCAGTTCCGCATGATTCGAGAAAGTAAATAAGACATTATTTCGCCATGCTCTAACTAGAAGAATTTTTTTATATTCCTATAAATTTTTTTTTTTCTATAAAAAAAGATGGAATATATTTTTTGAATAACCAAAAAGCATTTTTTATATTCTATTTTTAAGGAGATAAAAAATAAAAAATTAAATAAAAAGTAAACAATAAAAAAACAAAAAAAACTTTTCTGGGACTAAAAACAAACAAGATCTGCTTCACCAAATATTGGAAAAGTTCCAAAAATATTTACAACGCACAAGCATGAAATTATTATGCAAATGAAAAACAAATAGAGTGCATATAAATAAGAACAAGCAAAACCAACACACACACACGCATGCATGCACACACACACACACACAAACACACACACACACAAACACACACACACAAAAACACACACGCATGCACACAAACACACAAACAAACACACACACACAAACACACACACAAACACACACACACAAACACACACACACACAAACACACACAAATGACAAATGAGGCGCTTTTTAGAATTTGCCGCCCTATCACACCTGAATAATTGACTTCTTATAGCAACATGTATCTGTGTGTGCGTGTGTTTGTACTTGTGATTATGTGTGCATGCATGTGTTTGTAATTGTGAGTATGTGTGCATGCATGTGTTTGTAATTGTGAGTATGTGTGCATGCATGTGTTTGTATGCGTGATTATGTGTTCTTGCATGTGTTTGTATGTGTGATTATATGTGCATGCATGTGCTTGTATGTGTGATTATGTGTTCTTGCATGTGTTTGTATGTGTGATTATGTGTTCTTGCATGTGCTTGTATGTGTGTGTGGGAAAGCAAAAACACTTGTCTTTCTGAGAAGCAGACGTTTGGTCAGCACTCGATCAGAAGGAAGAATGGAAAGTTGCTAGGGAAGTTTGATCGAGGTTCAGAGAGTTCCGTGAGGCGGGAAGTTGATGGAGGAGAGAGGAGTGGAGGAGGAAGATAGAAGGAAGAGAAAAGAGTGAGGAATGGAGTAAGGGAGTGAAGGATGGAAGAGAAGTGAAAGAGTGAGAGAAGGATTGAAGGATGGAAGAGAAGTGAAAAAGAGAGAAGGAGTGGAGGATAGAAGAGTGAGAGGAGGAGTGAAGGATGGAAGAGTGAGAAGGAGTGACTGATGCGGACTAACTGGCGAAGGGAGTTCAGTGGAGGAGACTTGTTCGCAGACGAAGATGTAAAAGTCACTAAGACGCGGGAGTGGTGGATGGCGCGAAGTTATTGCTGGCGAGTGAAGCGCTGCAGAAATTGGCGGGAAAATAAAGAACCATAATAATAAAGAGACTTCCGAGGAGGTGTGATTGAGGGTGACAGGAGTGGAAGCAATAAAAACATATGATTGCATAAGATGACATGGTCGAGAAGGTGGTGCTGATGATGATGATGAGGATGGTGATGATGATGATGATGATGATGATGGTGATGATGTGGATGATGATAATGAATAAATACAATACAATACAATACAACGACGAATATTATTAACGTGGCGTAAACCCGGACGGGCTTCGAGACCACTTGGTTATGGAAAATTTGATAATAATATTAATGATAGATTAATAAATGGAAAGTATAGGAGAAGTAAGGTATTGAAATGTAACAATAAAATCATTTATATATATATACATACATATACACATACATATAAACACATATATACATATATATATACACATATATATATATACATATATATACATATATATTTATTTATTTATTTGTTTGTTTTTTTTTTAAATAGAAAAAAAAAAATTTTTAATGATTGAAACTTAAATGATAATAACAATAAATTTAAGAAAAAAAAGTAAATATCTATATTATATTATTATTATTATTTATTATTATTGTTATTTATTTTACAATTATTATTGACCATTTGTATAAATATAAAAAAGAATGAAATTAGGAAGCAAGAAATTGATTAATGAAAAATGAGCAGTAAATTTGTAAGTTATTGTTATCGGTCGAACAAGTACGTTTTCAGGGAACGGCTAAATGTCGCGGTCGAGCTCGGGGATTTGAGTCTATTGGGAAGACTATTCCAAAGAGTCGGCGCTGCAACAAAAAAGCTTCTTGCACCTGCATACTTGAGTTTGTAGCTCTGTGGAACTACATCTCTTGACCTAGCAGACCTGAGTCTTTCCCTCTGGGGAAGACTTGCTCTCATGACAATGCTACTCGACAAATAATCTGGGCACTCATTAGACAGACACTTGTGCATTAACAAGATGTTTTTGTATTCAATTCTATTTTCAACACGAAGCCAGTGAAGCTCCTTGAGAACAGGGCTGATGTGATCATACTTTCTAGCACCTGTTATGAGCCTAGCTGTGGTGATGATTATAGACTGAATTTTCTGCAGCTGCTTCATTGGCAACCCAGTAAGAATGATATTGCCATAGTCAATTCGACTGAGAACCAAAGCAGAAGCCAATGTTCTCAGTGAGTCCCTGGTCAATAACCATCTTATGGATCGTATTTGGCGTAAAGAAGCAAAGCAGGTTTGAGTCATCTTGTTGATGTGTGTCGTCATGGTGAGGTCTTTGTCGAAATAGACTCCTAGGTTTCTGACACTTTCGGAAGGAATTATCTCGTTCTGACAAATGCGAACTGGATCTTTGGGAGTGTGAGTAGAGTTTCGACGGGATGAGAGCAAGATAACTTCAGTTTTGCTGGAGTTAAGTTTCAGTTGATTGGCACTCATCCAAGCAGCAATTTCATCAATGCATGATGACACCCTTGCTTGCAGGTCAGCCTGATGACCTTTAATGCAATGACCGTAAATCTGGGTGTCATCAGCGTACTGATGAAAAGCGAGCTCATGTCTAGCTGCTATTCTTTCCAAATCTCCAGTGTACAAAGAGAACAGTAAAGGACCAAGAACTGAACCTTGGGGGACTCCTACAGCGGAAACCGACATTGTCGATTTTGTCCCACTACAGCGGATGTCAAAACATCTGTCATGTTTTGATAAAAATAAATTGATAATGATAATGATGATGATGGTAAGCTTTTGTTTGCTTTATAACGTTTTGAGATGCTTGAGGATGGAGGGGAGGATGGAGGAGGAGGAAGAGGAAGATGGAGGAGGAAGGAAGGAGGAAAAGATGGAAGAGGAAGGAGGAAGAATGAAGGGAAGATGGAGAAGGAGAAAGAAGGGAGGACAATGGAGGAAATGAGATATCTAAAGAGTGCCTCATTGTGAGAAAAACGTTCTTTGCCTGCTGCTGTTTTCGACTTCTACTTTGTCACTTTGTTTTCAATTTTCGGTCAAAGTTTGTGAAAAAAATATTTTTTCTCTCAAATTGCTCATCTTTATATAGATAAAATATAAATATATCAACAAAAATATCTTTTTCAAATGTATTAAAAGTAGTAGCTTGTATAATTTTAAAGAACGGAAAAAGCAAATCCAGAAAGTGAAAGATCACGCGTCAGAATTTGAATGAGAAACACACAAGCATGGAAAGATTCGGACACTAAAAGTTGATAGACTGAAAAGAAATGAATAGGAAAGACCGCACGAAGAGATGGAGTTTGTCGGTGCAAAGTTGGAAATGAAGAAAGGATGGTGGAATGGATGAATGGATAAATGAATGAATGGATAGATGGATGAATGGATAAATGGATGAATGGATGGATGAATAGATGGATGAATAGATGAATGAATAGATGGATGAATAGATGGATGAATAGATGGATGAATAGATGGATGAATAGATGGATGAATAGATGGATGAATAGATGGATGAATAGATGGATGAATAGATGGATGAATAGATGGATGAATAGATGGATAGATAGATGGATGAATAGATGAATGAATAGATGGATGAATAGATGGATAAATAGATGGATGAATAGATGGATGAATAGATGGATGAATAGATGGATGAATAGATGGATGAATAGATGGATGAATAGATGGATGAATAGATGGATGAATAGATGGATGAATAGATGGATGGACAGTTCGAGATGCAAATAAATGGAAATATCTTCAAAACTATTGACTTTTTAAAATGAAAATTGCTTTAAATAATACTTCAATATTCATAAAAACCCAAAAAATAAAAAAACAAAAATCAATTTTTTCTATTTAATAAATAAATAAAATAAAATAGCGAAAAGTCGCCAAACGGATGGTTTTCTGGATGGGAATCGTTGCAGCGTCAAGACTTCATTCGAGCGGCAAGATTCCTTTGACGTCTGCTGTCTCCTTATTGCTTGGCAGTGATGATGGTTGCTAGGAGGGAATGGGAGGGGTGCTTGGAATGTAAAGGGATGGTGGAAAGGAGATGGTTGGGATAGCAAAGAGAAAAAGTAATTAATTTTTTTATGTGGCTACAGTGAAAAAGAACATTCTTTAAAAATGTAAAAAAATTTGAAGGTTTAAATAAGAAAAAAAAGTCGTGAAGAAATGATGGAAAGCTGTTTGTCTAGCTCATTTAGGCTGTCAAGACAAAAGACCTCAGAGCTGCGTGGATGTGGAGGCAGATGCGACGAGGCTTGCTGCAGCTCCATCAAAACTTAGCGAAGTCTTCATTCGAAGCTTTTGAAAAATATTGCCTCAAACCTCCCTTAGTGTTACTCAACATGTTACCAAAGTCTGAGTAACATTAGTGTTACCAACTCGTCCTATTATTCACGGATCTTCCTAATTGTAATATATTTGAAAAGATATTTTCCAGATAAATAAGAAGTTGATTTATTTTTCGTGACTGCGTTTCTATTGTTTTCACATCCACTTTCCTTCTCCTCATGCAAATAAATTATTTATTCTTTGAAAATATATTTTATCTTGAAAGTTTCATCTTTTGACACGATATCTAAGCCATTATATTTTAAAAATAGAAATGGGAAAAACAACTGTAAAAATGTTTTTACGTTTTGCAAAAAATGCTCATTAACGTCTTGAAGAAAGTTTTGGATGAATTTTAGATTTTTATCATTCATATATCCCCGAGATTGTTTACTCCTGAGCTCGCATCCTTTTCCGAAACCAAAAATGCATCTAAATAATTTTTTCCAAACATATATTTATAAGAGAATTTTTTTGTTTTATATGACCTTAACCCGAACCCTAAACTTTAATTTCAATTTTTTTTTCAATTTCAAACATAAAAAACGTCGTCGAAGCTAGTGTATTTTATTGCTAAAATGTTTTTTCGAAAGAACTTTTGACAAGATATGTTATTCAATAAATCATTTGAAAATTTATTTTAAATATTTACTTATATAAAAAAATTAGTATAATTTAAAAAAAAACTGAACTTTTTGTGAGGGATATACGAGCTCGGGGATATACGAGCTCGGGGATATACGAGCTCGGGGATATACGAGTGTGAGGAAAACAATTTAGAATCCATTTAAAGTTTTAAATAAATGTTCTCAAGGTCTTTTCCTTCTTCAGTTCTCTTTGCAGCTCATTCCTCCGAACACTTTCAGTGCAATCACCAGTCAGCATTACCTCTCGTCGAATTTGAAAATGGCAAAACATTTTTATAATTTAAAAGACGAATGAATAATTTCAAGTAAATCAATCAAATTTAATTCTAAAAAACTCGAAATCAGCAGTTTATTCGCCTAAAAGACTTTTAATTATTATTTTTAAAATTTTTCAAAAAAAGTGTTAATTAGGAGAAAAGCTAATTGAGATGAAGCAGCTAATTAACCAAAAACAAACAAATTTTAGTACATTTTTTAAAATGACACTTGTTTTTATTTGTAATATTATATGAGAGCATTAAAGGGAGCAGGGCCTGATTACGCTGATGAATTGCAGGCACCTCCGAGGCCGAAACAATCGCTTACCTCGCAAAACTTATGAGGCAATCTTTCCAGAATATGAAAGTAGACAAACGAAAAGTGAACGAAGTGAAGGATGGAAACGATAAAACTGCCGATTTGAAGAGTCTGGGAGGGAGTGTTGGCGTGGGAGATGGTAATGCGAAAAGGAATTTTGCAAGCAGCAAGATGCCGGGAAAGTACGACATGAAGTCTTTCAGTTTGAAAATTGATGCAAGCAATTCAAACAAAAGTTTAAGCGTTGCTAAAGGAAACTACACTAACAACAACCTCTTGTTGCCGACCACTATGGCCATCATCAACAACAACAACATAAACGCCAACAACATCAACAACAACAATACCAACAACATCAACAACATCAATATCACTGAAGCTACGTTGAAGCATAAAAGCGACAACTGCGAAATAAGAAGCAGCAATGTGAGCGGCAGCGAAGCTGTCTCTGATGCTGGAAAAGAGGCTTCCAAAAAAGGTGAATACTTCTCCAACAAGAGCCTCAACAAACGGTCGGCCAACAACAACAACAACTTCAACCCTTCCATGCAGCACTTCCCCCCCTCATTCCAAGACCAACGACAACAGCACTCCTCCACCTTAAATACCCCCCAATCCTCCCAACACCCCCACAACTCTTCCCCTCCTCGACAGTACGTCCTTCCCGTCAACCACCCTCACCAGTTTCATTCCCCCACTCTCCACAAGCCTGCCACGAGCACCATCACCTGTCACACTGAGTTACTGTCGCTAGAGTGTGCCTGGGACGAAGTGCTCTGGGTCCATTCGGCCCTGTACGGACGCATGAACATCAGCCGGTGGGTGGTGGTTGGTCTAGGAAGGGTGAGGTCAGAGGAAGAGACAAAGAAGGACGGAGGGTGAGAGATTGTGATTCAAGAAGGAAAAAAGAGAGAGGGGAGGGGAGGGTGTAAGATGGTGGTTTAGGGTGGTCAAACATCTATATAGATATATATTCGGTTGTGTATTAATGAAGTCTCAGTGATGCTTTAAGAAGGATAATTCAAGGGGGGTTTACTGTTGGTTTATTGAAAGTTGGTTAGGGCTCGAAGAGTGATATACTGGGAGTTGAATAGGGGCCGAATGATGGTCGAATGGTGAATTGAATGGTGAATTGAATGGTGAATTGAATGGTGAATTGAATGGGGAATTGAATGGTGAATTGAATGGGGAATTGAATGGGGAATTGAATGGTGAATTGAATGGGGAATTGAATGGTCAATTGAATGGGGAATTGAATGGTCAATTGAATGGGGAATTGAATGGTGAATTGAATGGGGGATTGAATGGGGAATTGAATGGGGGATTGAATGGGGAATTGAATGGTGAATTGAATGGGGAATTGAATGGGGAATTGAATGGGGTATTGAATGGGGAATTGAATGGGGAATTGAATGGTGAATTGAATGGGGAATTGAATGGTGAATTGAATGGGGAATTGAATGGTGAATTGAATGGGGAATTGAATGGTCAATTGAATGGGGAATTGAATGGTGAATTGAATGGGGGATTGAATGGTGAATTGAATGGGGAATTGAATGGGGAATTGAATGGGGGATTGAATGGGGAATTGAATGGGGAATTGAATTCCTTTTCGATGGTTGAGTGCACCGTGGCTTTCGCGGGGAATTGGTGCAGAAGGACTTGGTCGAAGGCTTGATGGGTTTTGGACTCCACTGTTTGATTGACTGCTTGACCTTTTATTGACCTCCTTATTGAATTTTTCCCTTCGCTGCAACACTGATAGATGCCTTCTCCAATCAATGTGTCATCTCTCTAGTTCTTTCTTTCTCTCAAACTTTACTTTGATTTATTATTTATATTCATTTCTTTATTTATAATTTATATTCCTTTCTTTATTTATTATTTATATTAATTTTTTTATTTATTATTCTTTTTTTTAAATTCTCTAATTTAAGTTTTCCGTTCTTTTTATATTTCATGCATTTCGGATTATCCGCTCTTATCGCTTTTAAATATATTTCAAAATATAAATAGTTTCAAGGTCAGGGTTAGGGTTGTTCGAATAAATTTAAATTATTTTTTAATTGGTTATTAAAAATCGATTGATCATTAAAATACATTAGTGCTCTATGTATGGAAAAAGTAAATGCGTGCCTATCAATTGTAGACCATTTGTAGCCAATCGAGGGTGGAGGGTTATCATTTTTCAGAATTAATTCTTTCGTATAAAACTTGATAAATAACCCGATGCATTCAGTAAATGACGAAAAAGTCAAAAGTTAATTTAATTTTGCATTTATTATCGAAATGTTAAGCAAACAGCGCAGAATTTAGATAAAAAATCAATGCTAAAGCGATTCCACCGTTAGAGTTTAAGCTGCATCTTCATCATTATCATCATCATCATCATCATCATCATCATCATCATCATCATCATCATCATCATCATCATCATCATCATCATCATCATCATCATCATCATCATCATCATCATCATCATCATCATCATCATCATCATCATCATCATCATCATCATCATCATCATCATCATCATCATCATCATCATCATCATCATCATCATCATCATCATCATCATCATCATCATCATCATCATCATTATCATTACAATCACCATTTTTATCATCTTTCACATCATCATTGTCATCTCTCCTCTCCATACTCACGTTCATTCGTCTGCATGAGATGCACTGAAGTGGCCTCAAAATCAAGAAAATAATGGCCTTGGAGATTATATTTATTATAATAATATTTATTATAATTATCAATAATTCTAAAATAAATTTTATTCATTATTCTAGTGTAGAGCAAATTAATGGATGTTTGCATATTCAGGACCGGTTTAATTCGCTTCCTTCAGTGTTTGAGTTACATTTTGTAGTTACTCTGGAGCTTTTTGATAGAAAGTCGTTGACGAGGAAGTTGATTTCAATGTGAGAATCAAAAAATAAAAAATAAAAGATTTCTCGTTACAACGCAAGAGACACTTTAAAGTTTGAGGCGGTATGTATTCAAATTAAGTTTGGAATATTTTTAATGAGATGATGAATTCGGATGCAGAAATTGGAAATGGAGTCATTTAGGACGTGAAGTCAATCTCCATTATCTGGTCACTTGAATGCAAAACTCCAGAAGTTTTGTGGTCTTACAAATATTTTTTTAAAAGAAAACGAGCAATTAAATCAAATTGATTCGTTTTGGTAGTTTTTCCTCATCATCATCAACATCATCATCATCATCCTCACCATCACCCTCATCATCATTATCATCATCATTTTTGTATTCAAGAGGTCTGATTAGACGCAGCAATAAAGTTCGTTTCTTTGTGTCTTCAGAATGCAATAAAAAATGTGTGAGTTTGTATTGACAATAAAGAGATGGTCATTTTGTTGCAAAGGCTTTTTCAGCGGGCAAATATATAAAGTGTCACTTTTCGTCTTAGCAAGCAATGGTTTTTAAATAAAAGTTATTTAATTTCGTAAAAGCCCATTATTTCATTTCTTATTTTTCGAGTCATGACCAGCCATTCCTAATTCCTTCGTCTTTAACGAAGCCACTTTGTAGCACGATAAAACCAATAGAAGTGTATCATTGAATGCCATTATTATTCTTTTATATTAGTAATATATATCATGATTATATATTAATATTTGTAATCCATTTTTTAATTTTTCATTATTTGATTCCATAAATAGGACCTAAACTCGTGTTTTAAATGCTGCAAGAACGCCTAAGAGGGGCATTCAGGCGGTCATTCGACAGGACGTAATGGCATTCGTTCCTTGCCTGCCTAATCTAATGTGCTAAGCTTTATATAAGCATTATTACCTATCTCTAATTGCACTCTTGCGTGTGCGTGCGTGCGTGCTTGCGTGTATGTGCGTATGTGCGTGTATGTAGAAAAAATAAAAATTGGTCACGAAAGATGCGATTCTGTTGCAAGTTTGGTGATGTTAGTCCAGAAGCGAAGAAGCAAAAACCAACTTTTCAAAACTATATTTTTCTACAAGCAACTTGTTTCAAAGACAAAAGGATCCTGTTGACATATTTATTCCAAAATTTCGTTAAAAAGCAAAAAGATGAAAATGAGAGGCAATTAGCGTGATTTATAACAGTGCCGTCAAGCGGCCATCACATCTTTGATGAATATCACCAGCGACTTCTCTTCCGAGCTTTGCTGGGGAATCAGGGAATAATTCTGCTCCGAGCCAGCAGAGCATGATCAGAGAATTATCGCAGTGGCTTCTCGTCGGAGGCTTGCAGGCGTGCATTTTTTCGTTGTTTGGATGCTTGCTTGGATGCTTGCTTGGATGCTTGCTTGGATGCTTGCTTGGATGCTTGCTTGGATGCTTGCTTGGATGCTTGCTTGGATGCTTGCTTGGATGCTTGCTTGGATGCTTGCTTGGGTGCTTGCTTGGATGCTTGCTTGGATGCTTTCTTGGGGCTGAAAAGAGAAGAGAAGAATTCGATTTTTATCAAGTATAAAACATAGAATTATTATACATCGTCACCAAGCCCTCCCAAACTGTAAATACAAACCACACTACCAAACATAAACCCCCAAAACCACACTACCACACTTAAACCCCCAAAACCAAACTACCACACTTAAACCCCAAAACCACACTACCACACATAAACCCACAAAACCACACTAGCACACATGAACCTCTCCCCCACAGATGCATGCTGCACAACTTCGGCTTCATGGGCTGCCACGAAGACGTCACTGCAAACGTTGAAGCTCGCTGTGGCGGCAGACGCTCCTGCGCTTTCCGAGTGGTCGACGACTCCTTCCTGGAACACCCGCCCTGCCACGGAGACCTCAACTCCTACCTCGAAGTTCTGCATTCCTGCGTTAAAGGCGAGTCTGCGATCGTGGTGGAGTTCACTTTTTGGTCGTTAAGTTCAGTTAATTGAAAAGGTTGTGTTGCACACGAAAAAGAGTCATTTTTTTCTCATATATAATTTTGTTATAAATCTTTCAATTAAAATGAAGTTTTAAAAAATGTGACTGCACAACAGCCTTTGTGGGCCCAGTGAAAGACTGCAGAAGGGTCTCCAAGGCATCCCACCATCTCCAACACCAGCCCATTTACCTCGCATCTCCCTCCTATGTCCGATCTTCCCACGAACAGCACTGTCTCTTGCAGTACTACGGAAAAGAAAGGATGTTTGGAGGGGATGGAATGGTGTTGGCATGGGGAGTGGCTTCAGACGATGACGCTGCAGAAGCAATTTCAACGGCTGCTGCAGAGAACGACAAAAAGCAATTCTTACGTACGAGCAGTGCCAAGACAGGCGATGAATTCTTCGTGTGGAGTTTGAATTCGTCGCCAGGACAACACGTTTCTGTCGTCTTGAAAGAATTTCTCACTTTTCCATCTTCCACTTCCTCTCCCACTCACGACGCCAACGCAGGGAACAACGACTACAACAACAACTACAACGGTATCGACTCTTGTCTGCAAAAGTACCACGGCCTGATCACAGAATCAAGTGAACTTACAGCCCAACTCCTGCGTCAAAGGCTCGCCATGGCTCGGAAGCCTTCGACACACCTTGAGCCGCCTCCAGACCTGACCCTGCTGTGTCCTGGACGCCCTTTCACCTACCAGAGTACGTCAAACACCTTGAAGATCATGTTGAGAGATGGAGGTGGAAATGCTGTTGTCAAGACAAACTACTTGTTGAGAGTTGAAGGTAGTTGTCATTTGTCAAAATTTGTACGTTAATAACTCAATTCTACTCTATATACTTTAATAAGTTTGATTTGCATGCTTTTATTTGCTTTGAAAATTCATAAAATCCGATTGATTCGAAGCCGATGATGAAATCTTAAAATTCCAAATGTTTAAGCTGTAGGCTGCTTGGACGAGGCACCCCCGTTGAATGGCTGGTTGAAGAGGAAGGGGGAGAGGAGTGAGATGGGGTGTGCTGGTTCGGAGTTTACGTGGGAGCTGCAATGTGTCGGAAAAGAGTGGGTGGGCGATCGTTGGCGTTGCAGTGAAGTCCTTCAAAGGTCTCTCTCATGATTAATTGTTTTGTCATTGTTCGAAAATACCATTTTGAAAACATGCACTTGTAAATTTTAGATATAAATGTAGTTTTAATAGTAAATTATATACTCTATATTATAGCTGTTTAAAAATTTGAAATTTTGATTGAAGTTAAATTAACTTAGTTAATCGAACGCTTAACATTTAAAAAGTAATATCTAACGGTTATCGAAGTTAACTTTTGATTAGCTGTGCCCAAATGTGCCACAACTAATTCCTAATATGATGAATGCCTATTTATCCTTGACAAGAAGTCTCGAAGCTCAGTTGGAGTTGAGCAGTGAGATGGTGGAAGGGGGAAGTGGTGTTGGAAGGAGGGTCCAGCTCGAAGGTTTGCTGAAGTCTTTGTTAGTTTGCTTTAAGAAATAGCATTTAAAGAAAGTTATTAGCTCAATTCAAGAACTGTTATTCAACGGATAGGCTCTAAAAGAAATCTATTGTTCTTACAATGAATTGTATGGTTTTTAGATTTACTTTCTGCTTACAATTCTTTCCTATTTGTCATCGCCTGCAGCTACGTCACTCACAGAAGAATCCGTTCAGAATTTAGTTCTCTCATTAGGTTTGGCAGAGAAAGTTGTCGAAGGATTTTTCTTGTAATTTATAATTTAAAAATAAAATGTTTTTGAAATATAAAAAAATAAGATTAAAAAGATGGCAGCGGTGGGATTCGAACCCACGCCTCCGAGGAGACTGGTGCCTTAAACCAGCGCCTTAGACCGCTCGGCCACGCTACCAGATGCATGTAATTGAGAAATAGCTTAATAGGTTATATTTATTTACAGGTGTTTTGATATTAGCAGCGTTTTCTTCATCGACTTCGATTTGTTTCATGGTCTTCATAATAAGAAAAATACTTATTTTCAAAAGGTGATTTTACGAATATTCTAATTTATAAATGACTACTTTATAATTTTCTATTTATAAAAATTTAAGTTGCGTAATAATTTTGTCAAATGGTAAATTTTTTTTGGACTTTTTTCCAGAAAATGTGAGGCGAGAAAAAACATCGCAGCCCATCCCACACCATCAATTTCTTCCAATTTCATTCTTGAATAGTGTCTTTCAAAAATATAATTACCACCTTCATAACCCTCCTGCCATCGCCTTCTTCATCAGGATGCCCATCATCCCATTTTCATAATTACTATTATAATTATTATAATTTTTAAAAGAATAATATTTTCATTGTAGTTATTATCATCAATGTAAATAAATTCTTCACTATTCTTCCACTGTCTTCTGGTTCGAAATCATTTGTGATTCTGTCAAATCTTTTCTTGAATACTCGAATGAATGACACGTTGACAATCAATGGACAAATATCTCACTATCACAACTATTAGATTAGCCATTATCATTTTTTGGAAAAACAGTTTTCTAAGTTGAAAGCAAGTTGTAAAAGCAAAGTAAAAGCAAAGTTAATGCTAAAAAAGTTTTAGAAAATAAGATTTTAAAGATTGGTGATTACATTAGTTATGATAACAGTCCAACAACTTTTCATACTGCACAATAAATAACAGTTCGAAAGCACTTTAAAGGTAAAAAAACTAATGATTTTGTGTTTTAGGCTTGAGATATATTATACCTAGTTAATTTATTAGAAAAACTGTAAACTTTCAAATATTCGCCTATATATTTTGTAAAATATTTTGTTTTAAAATAAAAGATTTAAAATCCACCCTTCCTTCAATCCTTCATCACTTCATCAGTCCTACCAGTGACAACTCGTGAATTTTCCATAAATTTGAATAGAGCCAAGTACCTTTCACCCACCAGCATCTTCCCGCACCTCAAGCCATACGTCTCAAAGGCCTGCAACGGGTCATAGGCGCTCCAGCCCCGATTGCTGCCGTAGAACGCTTGGTTCTTTGCAGATTCGATGCTTATCTGAAGAAATGGATGAGATTATCTGTGAATATGGCGATCACAAAATTAATGCTACCTTATTGGTTTGAAAGGTTAATCGTACAAAATGTCCGATCATACAGCATTTTGAATATTTACATACTTTCTGATAACTTTCACTTTGCATGTTATCATTCAAACTGATAAAGATGTTTTTTTCTAAGAATGGATGTAAAAGATGAGTTGTGCACTCACGAGCAGGCCTTGCACGCTGAATCCCAGCTCAACCACTCCTCTTTTGTGGTCCTCCTTCATGTGCATCAGCGCCATCTCACCCACCCCTTCAACCTCTTCCACTCCTTCTACCCCCTCCACTCTTTCTACTCTTCCATTCCATTCTTTCTTATATTTACAAGATATATTTCTACGATTTCTTTTTGCTCGTTTGAGTTTTTTCGTACAATTATCTTTTTCTTTTTCCCACTTTTTATTACTCCCTAGAGGTCGCCTCTCTAGCAAGGTTTCATCTTTTCCAACCACTCTTCCAACCATCTCCAAATCTCCTTCGAAATCAGTCTTTTCCAGCTCTTCAATGGCCTTGTAGACCAGCTTGCCTGTCTTTACGAGGGTGCCTTGGTGAAGGAGAAATGATTTTTTAAATTTTAGAAATATTAGTTTCAATTTCATATTTTAATGAAAAACTGTTGTAAAATATTCTTATTAATTCCTAAAAACTACTTTAAAAACATTCAAATCAACCCACTTGCCTACCTTTTCGAAACCTCTCATCATATCCTCGAGTACTGAAGCAGTTCTCAACCACGAAAGACCCTTCTCCACTCTCTCTGACTTCTCCATCCACCCCTCCAACATCACCATCTTCAAATCCTGATATTAAATCTCGAATCTTTGCTTCTTCAGTCTCGAGATCGCAGGCAGCACTTGGAGCAAGCCCACACGAGGATGTAGCTAAACTATGAGTTTCGTCGTGAGGGATGAAAACTTCTTTTTGACTGAAACTACAAATCACTTCTTCAGTTCTGTGTCGAGAATTTGTGCCGTCGTTAAGTGTGGTTTCCAAGGGCGTGCGCCTGTCCGTACACTCAGGGACGTCGCATTCAGCTTCCGATGCACTTCCCTTCCTGCCATCGTTTCTCCCATTACCAGGGCAGAATCCTTCTGTGCCACTCTCCTTTGGTGAGCACTTGCTTGAAGCACCACTCACCAGAGAGAGGTTTGGAGAAGTTAGCTTGCAAGTGTTATACAACTTGTTACTCCAGGAGTGGTTAGCATGGAGCAGATGATGGGAGGGAAAGTGAGAGTAGTGTTGGTGAAACGAGGGAGGGTTGTTGCAAAGGATATAAGGGTAGCCGTGATCAGGGTCGCCATAGTAACGGGGTCTTGGCTGGTTGTAGTAGGGAAGCTTTAGTGGCTTGAGTTGGTGCTTGTTGTAGCTGGGATGGTGGTGGTATAAGTGATTGAAAGAGTGATTGGCAATGCCTTGAAAAATGTTACCGTGTTGTTGCAGCTGTATAGTTGTCGCTGTGGTGTTGTAGTTGCTGTTGTGGTAAGATGCAATTTTTTTGAAATTGTATCGTTGAGTTTGTTGATATTGTGGTTGTTGTTCTGGTTGCTGTTTGTATTGTTGCTTTTTACCTTTCGAAATAGCTTTTTGTTGCATATTAAAGTTATGCATGCTTAGTTTTGAAGCTATAAAAACTTTTTCAAATTATGCAAATATCTCAATCCTGGGTCGGTATTTATAAGGCATTTTTTAATGATAAATTAGCACATTGGATCTATGATGACTTCTATATATACATGGTTTTCTACGAAATTAAATGACAATTGAATAAAAAATACGTTTGAATAAGAGGGTGGGGCTCAAATTTGATTGACAGAAAGGTGTGGTTTGTGGAAGGTTGAATAGTGCATGCGTACTTTTGCAAGACAAGGTGGTTAGATGCCCAAGATGGTTAATAAGAAGAGATCGCGGGAAGTTGAATTGAAATGCTAAAGAAGGTTCTATGGCAATATTATTTTATTATTATTATTACTATTGTTCATATTATATAATTATTATTATCAACGCAAATATACCCAAGTGGAATGTCACAAAAATCTCAAAAGCATAGTCTTAAAATTGCACAAATGAAAATGTTTGGTTGGTATTTGAAATAGAGGGATTAAAAGGAGGAAAGCATCCAGAAAGACTGACAACGAGAAAGTAAATGGAAGAGATTAGAAAGTTGAAGGGCTTCTGACGCAGAATTCAATTAAAAACGCCCCTTAAGTGGGTAGCAACACAAAATCAAAATTAATTTTAGAGCTGAGATTATTAGATTTTTAGAATCTCTCTAGTCATGAGATTATCACTTCAAAGACTTGCAGATATTATGTCGCTAAATGCAGGAAAAAGAATTAATTTCCGTAATTAATTTTTAGAGAAAATGAATTAAAAGAATCAAAAGTTTGAAGCGAAAGACATTTGCGTGATCTGGAAGGACATCAAAGGAATTCTTTCTTGCTCGGGCGATTTTTTCTGTTTGAAAGACATCCGCAAAACTTCAAAAAGCATCACACGCACGAGACATCTCGCATTTGGCTCTGTTCCTGCATGCATGAGACAATCTTTCGCCCTTTGCTCCCTTTTATAACAAATACACGTAACATGCACAAGCCATTGACCCACACCCGATGCAACCTATTTCAGAAGTCGATTAACACGGTCATATGAAACATTACACCCTTAAATTTGTCACACACACGCTTGCTAATTTTCTTCTTCACGCACACAACAGCACATCCCTGCTTTCACCTTACACTAGTGTTTACATACCTGTAGACACCTGAAAGTTCAGTGAAGAGGCATTTAAACTCACCACCAATCGAAAGGATCAACAACAATTTCAAATTGAGAAACTAATGAAACTCGATTGGTTGGATAACTTCGCAATAGGTCTTTAAGTTTCCTTTTGCAGATTCTGAAAGTTTAGATCGGTCTAGTACACAAGCAACCCCGATTTAAAAGTTTGATTAAATATTTAAATTTAAAAGTGAAGCGTTACAAGGCCTGGAGTTTCGCCTGCACGCACGAAGGCCGCATGTTCTTCATCAAGTTGGTTCCTTCGAACAGCCAATCATGCTGTCTCATAGTCTCATAGAGCACAACAGATTTGATAGTACTGTAGAGTACAAGGAATTTGATACAACAGATTCGATACTATTACACATTACAACAGATTCGATGCTATTTTACATAACAACAGAGTTGATACTATATTACATTTCAACAGATTTGAATACTTCCTTCTTTTTCTTTGACGCATCGTTAAATATTTGGTGTTAAAACTTTAAATTGAAGTCTTTAAACCAAATATTTTGCATGGCTTATTTCACTTCCGGCTGCTGCCATCACCTCTTTTCTGCATCTTCCTCTTTTGCTTCCACTTCCTTCATATCTTCTCTCACCACCTCCATCTTCCTTCTTCTAGTTTTTCATCTCTTTCCTGTTGGCTCCATCTGCAACATTCTCTTCTTGTTATTGCAATATGCAATACTAAAAACATGTATGGTGTTTTTAAAACTGAAATTAATAAATATTAATGCAATTATAAATCCTTAACACAAAACCTGTCTAACTCAGCGAAGAAACCAGAATGTCCACCTGGCTCCACCCCGTCCTCAAAATACCTCTCCAGTCGGGCCACTTCGCTGACGAATGTAGATTCTTTTATTGCATCACTTTTATCATTATCCTTAAGAGGGTTGAATGGTTGAAACCGTAACTTGCTTCTAATTTAGAATAAAAGACTTTAAAAAGTTTTTATGAACATAATTTATAAAACCACGATTTATCGACCTTAACTTCAACTTGCTCACTCATTCTTCACCAGACGTGAGCGAGTCACGCGAGAAGGACTTCACTGAGGACTTCAAAGTCTACTACATCGAGTTGGTTCTTATTCATGGACGCGTAGATTTCGAACACAATTTCTAACACATTATGTGACTTTTTCCATAACATTTTTGGATAAAAAAAGATTCAAAAATCGATTAAGTTTGATCGAAAAAAATGCAAATCACCAATTTTAAATCAACCAGCCACTTGAGCGCCACCACGTCTTGGAACATTCCCTCTGAAAAACCTCTCAGTAGCACGAACGAGTCAAAGAAGTAGTCTCGATATTGCTTCCACTTTAAAAAAATTATTTAGTTTTATTAAAATTTTTTAAAAATGGATCATTAAAGGTTTTGATAAAAATAATAACCTTCAATTGAAAAAAAATTAACAATAAAAACTAAAATGAAATGTGAAGAATTCGTAAGCACTCTTCAAATTGTTCACCTAGAGATTTGAAAAGAGCCGAATCACCATCTCCATTCAAACGATCTGTCCGTGTTTGCATTCTTTCAAGCTATCAAATCATTATTTATCATATTATTTATAATCATTTATTAAATTATTCACCATTATTTATTATTTAGTGTGTCAGAAAACACCATAGTCTTAATTGTCAAATCGTTGAATTCTCTCAGGTAAACACAAATCACTCTCAAATGAATCAATGAAATCATTTGTTAACTTTCAGAATTCAGCAAAACGAAAAAGCCTCAAACAAAAGTACATTTTATTTAATTTCTTTTCAAAAATTATTATTCTTTTTTGATTTATTTAATATTTTTCCTCCAGAGCTCCCGATGTTCGACGAAATCCCAACTCCGAAGTGGTGCACAGAGGCTGGATCTATCGTCAGGTTTAAAGATGTTTGTGATCAGCTCATGCTTTTATTATCCACTTAATCCATTCATCGAATTATCCATTCATCGATTTATCCATTCAGTCACCTATTCATTCATTCACTTATCCATTCATTCACCTCTCCATTCATTCACCTATCCATTCATTCACCTCTCCATTCATTCACCTATCCATTCATTCACCTATCCATTCATTCACCTCTCCATTCATTCACCTATCCATTCATTCACCTCTCCATTCATTCACCTATCCATTCATTCACCTATCCATTCATTCACCTCTCCATTCATTCACCTATCCATTCATTCACCTCTCCATTCATTCACCTATCCATTAATTCACCTATTCATTCATTCACCTCTCCATTCATTCACCTCTCCATTCATTCACCTCTCCATTCATTCACCTCTCCATTCATTCATCTATCCATTCATCGAATTATCCATTCATTCACCTCTCCATTCATTCACCTCTCCATTCATTCACCTTTCCATTTATTCACTTATTCATTCATTCACTTATCCATTCATTCACCTATCCATTCATTCACCCCTCTATTCATTCACCTCTCCATTCATTCACCTCTCCATTCATTCACCTATCCATTCATTCACCTATCCATTCATTCACCTATTCACCCATTCACCTATCCATTCATTCATCCATCTATTCATCGATCCCCCAATTAATTCACTGAAACATTCCTCATCCAAGGAAGGAGGACCAGGACCACTGAAGTCTTGGAAGAAAAGATGGGCAGTCCTAGCCGATCTCTGTATCTTTTTTTACAAAGGTATCAACATCAGCATCACTACCACTCCCACTAGTCCTTCCGCATCAACCCCGATCAAGCCATTGGAATTCTCTCTCCCTCCTTCTCAGGTCCCGAGGAAGGAGTCCTGCTCGCATCCATACTGCTGCCCTCCTACCAGATCACTGCATGCCCCAAAGAGAGCCACAAGTATATATTCAAGGTGGGAACACGCACAATACATGCACATGCACACGTCCACGCACGCACGCACGCACACACACACACACACACACAAACACACACACACACACACACACACACAGGTAGGTCATGAAAACGTTAAGTCCACCTACCTTTCGTGCGACAGCGTGGAGGAAGCTGATGCCTGGATGGACTTGATTGAGCAGGCAGCGATGGGAGTCAAGCCGGTGGAAGACGTTGAAAATCGTGGTGGCGTCTCTGAAGGTCTCAATGGAGACAATAAGCAGGGTGGAAGTCGTAACGAAGCTAACGGATACAGTCACATACTCGCTGATGTGAACCAGCAACAAGAGCATCAAGGAAGCTCACAAAACCAACAATTGAACTTCCAACCTCACAAAACTCAATTTCAAAATCTAGCTGCAGTTCTTTCTCTTAGCAATGAAACATCTCCTCCAGGCTACAAAGACTCTGTCACCTTCCCCAGCAACCAGCCTTTCCATAGCGACTTGATCGCTTCCCACCAGCCACCTATCTCGTCCACCACACCAGCACACCAAGGCAGACTGATGGACTGGAGTGAAGACTTGGATTCGAGTAGAGTGGTTGAAAGATATGAACTGGACACAACCTCGGTAAGTAAATTCCACACAGAAGCCAACCTACCTATCACTAGAACTCCTGTTGAAAATGGGAATTTCTCCGCTAGGGGTGTTGCTTATAATGTCTCTTATGCCGAGAAAGACAATGACCATGTGGTTACAAGCAGTCCACATGAGATTGCTGGTGTTGAGAAGATGAACGAGCGTCAAAACCAGATGAGCTTCCAAGGAAAAGAAGCTTCGAGAAGCCGTAGGAGTGCCGACGACGCCCAGAAACACGAACACTTGGAAACCCTCCAGCTGAACGAGAGTGCCAAGGTAAGTGTTGAAAACCTCAAGCGTCTTCCTGGTTTTGAACGGCCTCAAGCGAAGACTGGAGTGATCTACCCAGGTGTGGGCGGCAGTAGTGGCTTTTTCAGCAACCACACCAACGACAGTTTTGAGCGGGTAAAGGAGTGGGCAGAAAGTCAGAAGAGGTTCTACAACGATGCTGACTGCGGCCCTGCAAGTGGGTATGTCGACTATGGTAACGAACATGCAATCGATGACTACGATAAGCAAACCCAAGCGATCATCAACAACCAGTCTCCCATTGAGCCCCAACATGAGACAATCATTCAGACCTACTCGGCTTCCGTTGAAAACCTTGCCAACGAGCCGCAGAACAAACCTTCGTTTGTCGAAACCAACATCAAGATCACCCCTGCACAGAGTCTTAGCCACAAAGATGAATTCACCGGTGCCAACAGCACGATGATCGATCACTCTTCGTTGAATGCAGCGTCTTCCGAAGGTGTGGTGCCTCCGTTGAATGACCTGGCGACTGATTTGAAACTGAACAACAACTTGGTCTCTGAGGCGGCCAGGATTTACGACTCTCAGAGGGTGAGCTCGAATAGAATGATTAACATTTTAATAATATTTAAAAAAAAGTTTTATTTAAAAATAATAAAACATTTAGGCATGAAATTAAAATAAACTGCTCACAAAATCAATTCGGCCCAAGCAACCACCACTACCAAACCACCCATCAAGACGGAAGCAATCATCGCCCTGTTGCTCAAACTGCGCAGGTCTCAAAACAGTCTGCACGAACACTCCTACGGCCTCATCTGCCTCGCCTTCAAAGAACCCGCCCTCAAGTGAGCAATCTTTGCCACTTTTTGGCAGCTTAAAATAGTGGAAGAGATTGTGTGTGGAAGGAGTAAATGACATAGCGGAAATGTTAATTCACGATTTTTTTAAAACAGTTTGCAATTTTTTATTTAATAAAACTTTGATTATATTTGTAATACTTGATTTTAAGGGTTTTATACAACCAAAATTGAATCCATCCTAAAGGAGCGAACTAGACAAGCAGAGACAGGCACTTGAAGATCAAATCGACGAGAACTCAACAGCGATTGGAAGGTTGGAGTACAGTCTCCAGCTGAAAGAAAAAGAAAAGCCAGAAGTTGTCGTTGAGACAGTTGGACTGAAACCCTCCAATGCAGCAGATTATGTGAAGCTACTGGATAAAAATAATGACTTTGACAATGAATTGAAGATGAATAGTTCTGAAAACGTTGACTTCAACTATAAAAACGCCAATGTAGTTCCTGAGAAGAGAGAAGATCGGGTAGACATTCTCAACTACAAGAGCAACACTGTTCAACAACCATCATTTGTTTCATACTCTCAAGAAACCAAAACGAACAACACGACTACCCAACCACTGTTCAAGAATCAGTTTTTAATTCAGCAACCCTCCAACGTTCAAACGTCAATTAATCAACCTCATCAAAACGTCTACGATACAGAAATACTCAGAAATAAGCTTCCTTCAGTGAGCTCACAGACCAAGATTCATTTCAGCCAAGCCCAAAACTCTATCAATCCTCCAGAGCCATCTCAACGTATTCAACAAAAAAGTTTTCAACTTCAACAACAACAGCCACGACTTCCGCAACAACAACTACAACAACATTCTCAAAACTTCAAATACCAACAACCTCAACTACAACTTCAACAACAACCTCAACTACAACTTCAACAACAACCTCAACTACAACTTCAACAACTACTTCAACAACAACCTCAACTAAAACTTCAACAACAACCTCAACAACAATCTCACCAACTACCTCAACAACAACTACCTCAACAACAACAACCTTCCACATACGTCGAAACAGATCTTGATTTCTTGAAGACTCGAAATATCGCCACAAATTCCGTAACCAATGCTCTATCTAACAACCTTGGTTCAAATCCAGTATACAAACCATACAATGGTGAAGGACAACAGCACACAAAAAAGGACAAATTGAATAATTACAAAAGTGACAAAATGGACACTCATAACGGCTTCCACAATGAAGTTTCTCTGAAAGAACATTACTATAGACAACAACAACAACAACAGCAACAGCTTAGGCACCAGCCATCTGAGCACCAACTACTCAAACAACAACTCCACCAACTCAACCAACTACATTCGAAACAGCAATCAAACCCAAATCAACAAGTTTACCAACAACAACACATCACACAAAACTCCAGTTTAAACCAGTCACGGAAGCATTTATTTAGCCAAACGAGGAACCAGAACTCACAAGGTTTGAGTGGCAACAACTACAACAGACCTCTCCCAGCTGATGCATTTTCCATTCACAACAATGTGTTCAACAGAACTAATGACTTCAATGATGCTTTGATCAATCGAAATTTAGAAAAAGAACAGGTTTTATTGCAACAAGATCCAAGCAGCCTGAGTCGTGGCAACACCAAAAACTACTTCAACAACTTCAACAACAACAGAAACAATAACATCAATGGTTTCAGCAACGTTGAAAAATTGAAATCACAAACCAAAAACCAATTTCCCATCAACAACAAGGATGCTGATAATTTCTACAACAACCTCAACAACAACGATGACGAAAACGACAACAACCCCTACTACAAACCAGCCAACCATCACATAGTGAGGGCTTTTGAAGAGGTGAAACTTTAAAATTTGTAACTCTTTAAATATTTTCACCAAAAAAAATATTCGCCTAGTTTTTCTAGAATAAATTATTAGCCCAAACACTCCGGTGATGCATTCATTCAAAAACGTCCAGAAGTCAATCCAGTACTCGCCCCCGATGACACTAGAAAGTGAGACCACATCCACTACTTCGCAGTTACTTGTCGATAAGAATTTTTTTCAAAATGTGTTTTCATTACTCATCGTTTGACAATTTTCATTTTTTATTTCTCAAGTCCACCTACCCATCCATCTGCTTTGTGCTGAGGCATCCAACTTTACATCTTCCACAGGACAAGACAGCTTACAGAGGTCTGACTGGGCTCCCATGAGAGCTTCCAGGTCTTTCCAGGTTCGTACAGTGAACTTTTCAACCCTTTGTGATTACATTTATCCACATATCTATCTGTACACACAAGTAACCCAATAATTTATTTTAATTTAATATTTCTCAACCTTAACAAACTACTCCACAAAGGATTTGAGGAAGCAGTGTGAAGAGGAAGTGAGAGAAGGGGCAGGAGAGGGGATCGACGGGGTGGTGAGGGGCGGCTTGCGAGATCGCAGGCACATCAGGAGGCTTTCTGGCATTTTCACGCCCAGACCCTTCTACAAAAGTACTTCAAACTTGAGGGAAGAGGATGATGGGGCGGGAACCAATGATGAAGATATCCGAGATGATGCTGTCAGGGGCATTGGTGGACCAGTTGCTACCAAGAGTGCTGGCATCAGTTCCAAAAGTATGACTCCATACATTGAAAACCACGACAGGGTTGATCGAAGTTTCAACAGTGCTTTTCATGATGTGAACGTGGGTGCCACCCAAAACGCTGTAACCACGAATTACAATAGTCGAGATTATGGAAAGAATGCTATTAATGCTGCAAGCAGTAGTGTATATAATGGAGGTAGCTACAACAGTGGTGGTGGAAATATAGAGAAGTGGTTGAAGAGGAGAAATGAAGAAATGTCCAACCGGAGCTACCTCAACAGCTCTTCCAGCCGATTCAACACCCTCCTCTCCAACACTCCTAGTTCAACTTCTACTACGACTGCCATCCCTAGCTATAAAAACACATTCTCCCAAAACAATAATCTCCTTAGCAATGATATCGACTGCAGAAGAAACAGATCTTACAATCTCAAACCAAGTGCCTCCAACCCGGAAAATACTTTTACCCACAAAAGCAACATTTACGACAACAAAACAAGTTATTTGGACAAAAATTATAATTCTTGTTTGGACAACAACAACAATAACATAAATAAAATCAGCACCAACAACAAGTACGAAAGGGGACTGGAGGGTGTTAAAAGCATAAGAATAAACGAGAAGCCGAACGGGAAATACGACACCCCGTTCGATGGGAGGTTCGATGGAAGGCATGCCGCACAGGAGTTCGACATCATTTCTGCGGTCAGTCCACACTTTCATGATTGAAACCTATCGATCAGTCTATATTTCAAACTGAATCTTGATAAGTTTCAGTTGAGCAAAATCGAATTTCTTACTGGTTTTTTCCGACCAAACATCCGAACTCCCTCCCAACAGCTGCAAACACCCGAAAAGATCAGCATTCCACAACGGATTCAACACGACGTTTCGATGATGGCGGGAAGTTCTGAAGGGATGAACGAGGATGATGAAAAAGAAGCGGAAAAGAGGAGGTTGAAGGCCGCTCAACTGAGCAAGTTGATAGCGAAGCAGAGGGGTGGCGTGGTCGTTGCTGGCATGGGCTTGGGTGGCCATATTGCCAGACAGGCGAGCTTCAAGGCGAGGAACTACAGAGGCTGATGAGGAAGAACCAATCTGATTGCTGAGGTGCTCACTGCGGAACTTCCATGAAGGAGATTTGCATGTTGCGCTCACATTCATGAGTCACGGATCATTCTAACAAGTAGAGGAAACAACACCAAACTAAAATGTATAGCATACTTTGCGGCCCAAACAATTATTCGCTGCTTAGCTTTGCCCATCAAAAACACGCTTCAGCTGCTGGCTCTTGATCAAGTGCGACTTTCTGTGATTTAACCGAATTAAAGTAAATAAAAATTATTCATTAAAATCGCGGTTCTTCAGCTGAAGAATATTCTGCACAGTAATTGAAACGTAGATCAGTTCAGCTGCGTTATCGTTGGCACAGCTTACAGATCTTTCCAAAACTTTACATTTTGTTTGGAAGAATTCCATTTTAATAGTTGATTCCTCAGAAAGCTCTTAGCCAAGCCGCTGAGCTTTTTGTCATTTCCAACTTGATTTCATACATTTTGACAAGTTTCATTTCCATATTCTGAGGTGTTCGTGACCTGAAAGATGATCTTCCCTTAGTTAAACCCACATTAAAAGTTTACATTAAAAAAAATTCTGATATTAAAATATGCAATAATCTGCCCAAAGCACGAATCTCTTTCGGATTTTTCTGCGTTTTTGCATCATATCATTTGAATGCTCAAATTCATTTGCACAGCATTTAAATGTTTCAATTTTGAAATTAAAACTATATTTCTTATTTTCAATTAATTTTACAAATTTTACATGTATTTAATTGTTTCGATTTGCCAGCATTGCTCAGTTTAAACCTGCTGTTGCCTTCGACCATTTTGCATTTAAACTTCTCTGATAATAAATCATAGAAAACTTTCATCACACCGTAGCTTGCCCATATTTATTAAATATTATTAGTAAATTTAAATTTCTGTAGTTACGGATAATTAATTCAAATTCTAAATGAATTCCCCATAGCTATAGTTTTCTTGAAATGGTCAAGACCTCGGGTTTACGCCACAGAAATGCACATGATTTTATTTAATGTTATATCAAAATAAATGTAAAAAAATGAAATTAAAAAAAATATTATTCAAATTTTTTTTACAAGCAACCATCTTCTCCTCCATCACTTCCTGGCTACAATGGCGTAGCACCTTGGAGAAATGCGAGGGTCGAAGAGACCACACAGCACCACATCCCTAACACACTCCTGCGCGTCAAGAAGATCCTTATGACGTCATGATGGACAGACTAGGTAGTTATGATACTGATGCTTTAAAGAAAAGAATAAGTTAAATGATAAAATGAGAATAATAATTAAAAGAATTGCAAAAGATCAAAACAACAATGGCATAACTTGTTCGAGCAAGAAGAGGCTTCTGTCCAGCTGCACCAGCGCCTCAACACACTGCCCCAGACAGCACCTGCCAAATCAATTGCATTGAAATGAGTATGCAGAAACATCATTGAAACGTTCATGATTGTGGTCTTTAAGCTCAACCGGGTTTACGCCACGTAAATAATACTCGTCGTTGTTTTATATTGTACAGTATCATATTGCATTATATTGTATTGTTTGTAATAGCGTTTGCAACAGAAGCAAACGATGAAAGGAAGCAGTTCTTAAGGGAGATTCTCCCAAAGGCACCTGAGGTAGAAGAACGAAGTGCAGTTTTGTTGATCGTTTCGGTAGCGATTTTCGTAGTCTCTTACCTCTTCCTCACTCAACTGTCATTTGGTTCAATGCCTACTTCAGGCCTGCTACAGTTGTGATTCGGGCAAGAAAAGAAAGTCAAAAGTGATGGTTTAAAGGTTACGAGCCCTGCTGCAAGTCAACTACAAACTCCACTCACTTGCACGTCCAGTTTCAGGCGGATGAGACACTTACGCACGTATTCCTCAAATGAAGTGCACCTCTCAGCCACTCTGCCAACCCGCCACTTCATCTCCTCCCGTCCTCCCTTTCCCTCTTCCTCTCTTACACATTTGTTTTCAGCATCTTCATCACCAGCTTCCTTCACTGAAATTGCACCTTCTTTGTCTGTGTTCTTGCCCTCATCTTGACCCATGGACAACTCTTTCTCTTCTCTTCCACGACCTCCACATTCCTCGACTTCATCTTTTCTTGCCGTCTTCTCCACCAAAATCACTTGCAGTAAAGCCCTCCAGAACAGGGACCTTGGAACGCACTGGTGCATAAATAATATATTTAAATGTTTTTTATTAATATATGTCAATATTAAGTGAAAAAACAAATTTATAAAAGTACAAATAACTACGTAGTGGTCATCAGCGGCGGTTTTGAAGGGCGACTGGCAGGCGAGGAGCTTCAGATGGCTGCCTAGGTGGCAGTTCTTTGACTTGAGGAACGAACTGCAAGGAAATCCTCGCGTTTCGGTGCCCCTCTGTGCGATTTGAGACTTCGAAATTGGGATTTCAAGCAAGTTTTGTGTGCCTGAAAGTTTATAACTGGGTTTAGGAGGCTAGTTTTCATCTAAGCAGACACTTACCGAACTTAATTCGTCTTCTTCTGATACGAGGTTATAGCAGCATCCGACGAGACACAGGCCTGTCACCTGTCGAGTGTTTGTAAACATTCTCACCATCGAACTCGACAGGTCGCCACACGCATGCAAGCCGGTGAGGAGGAGGGAAGAGGAAGCTGGAAACGATTCTGTCGATTTGTTAATGAATTTGAATACAATATTTTCCAAACTAAGAAATTAAATACAGTTTAAATAACACTTTTTAATAGTTAAATTAAATAGGAATAAGTAACTAAATCCTTAATAGTTTAATAAACACAATTGCAAATAATTAGTCAATAATAGAAAAGCACCCTGACACAGTGCATCAAAGTCACACTGCTGGTGGACGGAGTGTGACACTGGCTGGAAAGACCCTTTGCAGAGGTTGTCTTGGAAGTATTGGAGAGGGGAGGATGTGAAGGGGGAAGTCGTGGTTGGGGGGCCAGTAGTGGGTGTGGTGTCTCTCTCAACTGAGTCTTTCGAGACCTTTTTTATCTGAGGAAAAAATGAAAATAATAAAATTAAAAAAAGATTAAAAAATTAATAATTCACTGACAATGCTTTTCCACTGCTTCTGGAACTGGTCATTTCGTTTTTTGGCAGCTTGTGTCCTGGCTTCTACCCCCTCCACACTCACCACTTGACACCCGTGCACCACCGCCATATACACACCCAAGTAACCCAGTCCACCCCCGATGTCCAGAACCTGAAAGAATTTCGAAGATTAGGAGGAATAATGAAATTATAGTCAATAAATAATAGTAAGTATTATTATTATTAGTATTATTATTATTATAAAAAGTAACCACTATTATAGTGGTCCAATATCTCAAAAAGTCATAAATGTAACACTTTTCCATTTGCAACCTTATCAATTTCAAGTTCTCTGCACAGGTCAGCACACACAGCTGCCATTAGTCCTACCTCATACAACTTCTTGTTTCCTATGAAGCCATTGATGCGTGAATACAAACTTTTCGCCTCTTCATTTATTGCTTCTAAACTGTCTGAGACCTTCAAAGACCGCACTGACTTGAGCTTTGTGAGACTGAAACTGCAGCACGCATTAACAAAGTCGGGCAAGGTTGGATGCTTTGAGAAGACCTTCAAGTCTTCGTGAGGGCCTGGAATCGTCTGCTCGATATTCAGCGCCCCCAAAGCAAGTTTATGAACGTCATTGTGGATGGATCTCAGAGATTCAGAGTAGTTGTCTGGAACAAATCGTTGCCATTGGTTGTCAACCAGAAAGTCAACCAGGTTGGCGTTTGCAATCGTCTTGTAGTTTTCTACAAAACTGTAGATTTCTGATATTTCTTTTTCCACAGTGGCCTTAAACTCTGCCTTCGAACACATTTTTTATGCACTAAAAATAGTATCATGAATGGATAGTTGCATTATTTGACAATACAAATGTTATCGACTTAAGTTTACTTTACCTTCCAACCTGAAGTGTTTTTAAAAGTGAAGCTAGTATAAATAAAAAGCTCTTAATTCATAGTTTAATAGGAATCGTCCTACAATATTGAAATCAATATATTTCGAAATTATTTATTTTTAAAACTTTTGATTACAATAAAGCTTAAAATCATTGAAGAAACTAAACGTTTTCATTACATACATATATTTTTCAGATGTAGTAAGAATGGTAATAATAATTATCATCATCATCCTCATTGACATCATCATCATCACCATCATCATCATCATCATCATCATCATCGTCATTGTCATCACCTTCAATAGTTAATAGAAACAAACAATTCTTGAATAGATACTCATGATTGGAGACCTAGGCAGTCAAGCACACGATGGAAAAGTCAATAATAATATAAATAATAAATATAAATAATACAAATAATAATAATAATAATAATAGTTATATAGTCATAATAATGGTAACACATGTTAGCAAACCAGAAATGTCATTAATAGAAGTTTTTAAAGTTTCGGAAAACTTAATGAGCCAAAAAAATGAATAAAAAATAGGTTGAATGAATAAGGGTTGTGATTGCGAGGGCTAGCCTTAAAGAGAAATGGTTTAGGTCTATTTTTGTCAATCAAGGAATAACTATCTTTATTGCAAATCACCACATAAATGTACCTTTGTATCTTTATAGATGTGTGTGTGTGTGTGTGTGTGTGTGTGTGTGTGTGTGTGTGTGTGTGTGTGTGTGTGTGTGTGTGTGTGTGTGTGTGTGTGTGTGTGTGTACGACACCACGGCAGCCACTTACCAGAAAGGACACCTGCAATGAATCAAGTTACAGCCATCTTCACTGTTGTAACTAAAGAATCACCCACCCATCCATCCACTCATTCATCCATCCTTCCATCCAATCCAACCACCCACCCACCAAAAATCCATCCATCATCATATCCACCATCCCCCCATCATCCATCATTCACCCTCCACTCATCCACCCTCCACTCATCCACTCATCCCATCCACCCACCCACCCACCATCCAATGTAGCACTGACACAGGTGCTCATGCCTGGTCGCCTGGTCTATCAGCATGCTTATCTGAGAGGCAGTGATGATGGTGATGATGGTGATGATGATGACGATGATTAGAATGATGATGATGATGATGATGATGATGATGATGATGATGATGATTAAGATGATGATGATGCTATTGTGAGTACTTGTGTGTGCACGTCGACTGGTTCATCGTTATCAAAGTCTTTGCCTGTGTGTGCAAAAAAGTATTTTAAAAATAAGAATGAAAAGTATTAAAAAATAATATAAACTCATTAAAAACCCGATTCAATTATAATTAAATCCTATAACTAATTAATCATTAAAATGTTTATATATTTATTTCAAAGTTAATTAGTTTAATCACTAAATCATCTCGTGTACGCCTGCATGCCTCTGGTGACCTGTGAGTTTGTGCTTCACCCTGTTCAGCACCGTCAGCCCCTTCTTGTTTATCTCCTCGGGCTGTGTGGCCGGAGCTTTCGTCGTCGTGGTGGTGGCTATGGAGGGGTGGTGGAGGGGTAATAGATGATAATAATAATATTATTATTAATAATATTAATAATAATAATAGATAATAATAATAATAATAGAGGATAATAATTGTGATGATGATAGTAGTGCTAATAAATAAAACAACCATGTCAAAAATAATGATGAGATGATAATGATGCTATAAGCAGTTAGAAGTTCGTGGAGATGCATGTAAGTGACGAGTGATGATGAGGATGATGGTGTAGATGATGATGGTAATGATGATGATAAAGATGATAATGATGATGCATACGTTGAAGCGCCTCTGCGGCTGGCTTCTTGTAGTTGGTGTGGCTGCAGGAGGCCGACAGAGTGGAAGATTCGGCTGCTGTGGTGTTGGTAGTGATGGTGGTGGTGGTGGTAGTGATGGTGGTGGTAGTGGTAGTGGTAGTAATGGTGGTGGTAGTGGTAGTAGTAGTAATGGTGGTGGTAGTGGTAGTAGTAGTAATGGTGGTGGTAGTGGTAGTAGTAGTAATGGTGGTGGTAGTGATGGTAATGGTGGTGGTAGTGGTAGTAGTAGTAATGGTGGTGGTAGTGGTAGTAGTAGTAATGGTGGTGGTAGTGGTAGTAGTAGTAATGGTGGTGGTGGTGATGATGATAGTAGGAGTGTTAATGATAGTAGTAGTGGGTGGAAGAGGTGGGTGTTGCCACCTTGGGACGGATGCAAGTTGTAAGCACCCTCGATGCCTGCACTCTTCTTCGCCGTTGCTGCAATAACAATAATAATAAATAATAATAATAATAAATAATAATAATAATAAATAATAATAATAATAAATAATAATAATAATAAATAATAAATAATAATAAATAATAATAATAATAAATAATAATAATAATAAATAATAATGATATTAGTAATGATATTAGTAATGATATTAGTAATGATATTAGTAATGATATTAGTAATGATATTAGTAATGATATTAGTAATGATATTAGTAATGATATTAGTAATGATATTAGTAATGATATTAGTAATGATATTAGTAATGATATTAGTAATGATATTAGTAATGATATTAGTAATGATATTAGTAATGATATTAGTAATGATATTAGTAATGATATTAGTAATGATATTAGTAATGATATAAGTAATAATATTAGTAATGATATTAGTAATGATATAAGTAATAATATTAGTAATGATATTAGTAATGATATTAGTAATGATATTAGTAATGATATTAGTAATGATATTAGTAATGATATGAGTGATGAAGCTATGAAGGACCGTCGAGGAGCTTCCAGTTGAGGAGGGGGTCGTAGATGAAGGCCTCCAAGACCGCCATCAGACTGTCCTTGTGTTGTCGCAAGATCTGTCGTTGTGGTGTGGTTGTGGTGTGGTTTTGGTGTGGTTGTGGTGCATGTGGTGTGGTTGTTGTGTGGTTGTGGTTTGGTTGTGGTGTGGTTGTGGTGTGGTTGTGTGTGGTGTGGTTGTGGTGTGGTTGTGTGTGGTGTGGTTGTGGTGCGTGTGGTGTGGTTGTGGTGTGGTTGTTGTGTGGTTGTTGTGTGGTTGTGGTGCATGTGGTGTGGTTGTTGTGTGGTTGTTGTGTGGTTGTGGTGTGGTTGTGGTGTGGTTGTGGTGTGGTTGTGGTGCGTGTGGTGTGGTTGTGGTGCATGTGGTTGTTGTGTGGTTGTTGTGTGGTTGTGGTGTGGTTGTGGTGCATGTGGTGTGGTTGTGGTGCATGTGGTGTGGTTGTGGTTCATGTGGTGTGGTTGTGGTGTGGTTGTGTGGTTTAGTAGTTGTTATAGTGAGGTGTTGTTGAAAAGCAGATGAGACAAACGATAGTGATATTTATCGGGTCAAAATACCACCAAGCACCATTATCATCATCACCTCCACCACCACCATCATCATCACCACCACCATCATCATCACCACAACACCTTCATGACACTTTCACACGTGATCCTGTAGTTGCCGTCAATGCTCGTCACCTGCCGTCAAATTGGCGCGAAAATGTAGCTTTTTACCCGCTTTAAAACAACATCAAAAACAATAATAAGAATAATAAAAACAATGGAGAAAAACAACATTCGAAGAGTGAAAAGTATAATATTAATAATAATAATCATTATTTTAACTGTTTATTATATTTTTGTTTTTATTGTTTCGGGACCTCCATCGCGTTGATGAGCATGCGCGTCAATCTGAATGGAATCTTCTCTGGAAACTTCTCTCTGACGTCATGATTATGATGATGATGATGATGATGATGATGATGATGATGGTGTGATGAGGATAATGATGATGATGATGGTGATGATGATGATCATGATGATGATGGTGATGATGATGGTGATGATGATACACACGTAAACAAGCATTCAGAAAAACAAAGAACAATAATTATTAGTTATAAATATAATAAAGTTTTGAATAATTTATAGAAAAGCGCTAGATAAATTGAGGAATCGCACCGATGCATGGCCACTTCGAAGCAGTCTCCGAAGTCGATGTGCATGATCTTGCCTGGTTCGGAGCGCGCATTACAAATCATTTTGAATAATCATTTTTAATCATTTTAGAATCATTTGGAATCATCATTTTAGAATTAAAATTATTTTTAGGAAAAAAGTGGAAAATGGAGAAATTGAACCTGTGAGTCTGTCGAGCATTAAGTTTGACGGGTGTCTGTCTCCGAGGCCTGGAAGAATTTCATCATCAGCATCATCAGCATCATCATCACCATCATCCTCACCACCATCATCATCACCATCATCATCATCATCATCATCATTCTCATCATCATCATCAATATCATCATCATCATCATCATCATCATCATCATCATCATCATCATCATCATCATCATCATCATCATCATCACCATCAAGAGCACCCACCTAGGATGTATCCAACGACAGACATAACAGCGAGTGATCGTGTGTAGTTCGTGCGTCTGTCGAACCACACCTGAAGTGGTGATGATGATGATGTCAGTAGTGGTGGTGATGATTATGATGATGATGATGTCAGTAGTGGTGGTGATTATGATCATTTGAATGATATCCTCTAGCTGCAACCTTCATTTTCTCTTTACCCTCCCCTCTTCTCTCACTCTACCTCCAAGTCTTCCACCTCTTCTTCTTCTTCTTCTTCTTATTCACCCGTCCACTTCCCCTTATCTCTTTCTACTACCCTTCCTTCCTCCACCACTCAACCCCACCTTCAACCACCTCCCTCCCTCAACCCACTTCAACCACCTCCTCCCTCCTCCCTCCCGCCTCCCCTCCCTCTCTCCTCCCCTCCTCCCTCCATGCCACTTCCCTCTTCCCTCCCCTCCTCCCTCCCCTCCTCCCTCCTCCCTCCATGCCACCTCAGAGGAGGCACTCTTATTCCAGAGGATCTGGGCGAGGTCGTCTCCCTTCGTGCTCTCCAACGCATGCTCAAACACCTCCACCTGTTTACGTTGTTGTTGGTGTTGTTGTTGTTGTGGTTTAGTTGTTGTCGTTGTTGTTGTTGTTGTTGTGATTAAGTTGTGGTTTTTGTTGTTGTTGCTAAGACACAGACACCTTCTGCATCAACATGAGTCTTTCGTAGTCTTGGAAAACCTGACAAGGAATTCAATTCATGCATTCATCCATGCATTCATCCATGCATTCATCCATGCATTCATTCATTCACCCAACCATTCATTCATTCATTCACCCAACCATTCATTCATCCATGCATTTATTCATTCATCCAACCATGCATTCATCCATGCATTCATTCATTCACCCAACCATTCATTCATTCATCCAACCATTCATTCATCCATGCAATCATTCATTCATGCACCTACCCTCAGCATGATGCGATGTTCGATGTTCAAGAGAATCTTCTTCTTTTCCCGGTAGTCCCTGTCGAGGCAGAATTGAAACTGTCCACAAACCACCACCACCACCAAACTACCCTCCAATCTTTTGCCTTAATTACTTAACACTTTCCAACCCACTCACCCTATCCACAAACGACCGCACCTTTCCCCTCCCCCCCCCCAATTACCATCCAACCTACCCCTAAACACCTCCTACCCTGCCTCTCATCACCCTAACCCAATCTACCCCCCCCAAGCACCCACCCACAAGCACCCCCCCACAAGCACCGACCCACCGGATGAGCGAGTGCAGGGTGTCGCAGTTGGGCACCCATCCAATCAGACCAATGTTCGTCGACAGAGGGATGACTGAGTAACGTTGAATCCTGAGGCATGCATGGATGGGTGGATGGATGGATGGATGGATGGGTGGATGGATGGATGGATGGATGGATGGATAATGGATGGATGGATGGGTGGATAATGGGTGGATGGATGGATAATGGGTGGGTGGATGGGTGAATAATGAATGGATAGATGGGTGGATAATGGATGGATGGATGGGTGGATAATGGATGGATGGATGGGTGGATAATGGATGGATAGATGGGTGGATAATGGATGGATGGATGGGTGGATAATAGATGGATAGATGGGTGGATAATGGATGGATGGATGGATGGATAATGGATGGATAGATGGATGGATGGGTGGATGGATGGATGGATAATGGATGCATGGATGGGTGGATAATAGATGCATGGATGGGTGGATAATGGATGGATGAATGGGTGGATAATAGATGGATGGATGGGTGGATAATGGATGGATAGATGGGTGGATAATGGATGGATGGGTGGATAATGGATGGATGGATGGGTAGATAATGGATGCATGGATGGGTGGATAATGGATGGATGAATAGGTGGATAATGGATGGATGGATGGGTGGATAATGGATGGATTAATAATGGGTGGATGGATAATGGATCGGTGGATAATGGATGGTTGGAATTTTTTATAAAAATAAATATTTCATTAAAATATAATAATAATAATTTTTTCCGATAGATGGCTTTTAGAAGTATTATAGGAATTATTATTATTATTATTATTATTATTATTATTATTATTATTATTATTATTATTATGTAGTAATAGTAGTAGTAGTAGTAGTAGTAGTAGTAGTAGTAGTAGTAGTAGTAGTAGTAGTAGTAGTAGTAGTAGTAGTAGTAGTAGTAGTAGTAGTAGTAGTAGTAGTAGTAGTAGTAGTAGTAGTAGTAGTAGTAGTAGTAGTAGTAGTAGTAGTAGTAGTAGTAGTAGTAGTAGTAGTAGTAGTAGTAGTAGTAGTAGTAGTAGTAGTAGTAGTAGTAGCAACAAACGATAGGTTGCGACGGGGGCTGGAGGGGTTGGAGAGGAGGATGGAGTTGACGAGTCCAAACAACTGCATCACTCTCTCGTCCTGTCGCAGGTCTTCGTGGCCCTTTAGCAGGAACTGGAAGTCGTTGCCGTCGCTGCCTGTGTCGTCGTGGTGGTGGTGCATGTGGTGGTGGTCGTGGTGGTGCATGTGGTGCATGTGGTGTTGAGGTGTGTGTAGTGGTTTGGTGTGCATGTGGTGGTGGTATTGAGGTGTGTGGTTGTTTGGTGGTAGTGGTTTAGTGAGGTGGTGGTGAAGTGGTGGTAGTGATGGAAGAGATGATGATGATGATGATGATGATGATGAGGAGCCTCTACCAGCACACGTGGGCTGACCTCTGATAGTGATCTTGCGAGGTCGTTGTTTGGAGGTGATTACTGACACTTCGTTGTAAACCTTGGCGATGTTGACGAGGGGCTGGTTGGGCAGGTAGGTGCCAGGCACGGTGACCTCGAGGTTGTCGCCATCGAGTAGTTTGGGAGAGACGTACTTGAGTTGCAGGCAGGTCAGCTGGATGGGTGGATGGTGTAGTGGGTGGGTGGTGTAGTGGGGGGATTGATGGTGGGGGGTGGGTGGTGTAGTGGGTGGGTGGTGTAGTGGGTGGATGGTGTAGTGGGTGGGTGGTGTAGTGGGGGGATTGATGGTGGGGGGTGGGTGGTGTAGTGGGTGGGTGGTGTAGTGGGTGGGTGGTGTAGTGGGTGGGTGGTGTAGTGGGTGGATGGTGTAGTGGGTGGGTGGTGTGGTGGGTGGGTGGTGTAGTGGGTGGATGGTGTAGTGGGCGGGTGGTGTAGTGGGTGGGTGGTGTAGTGGGTGGGTGGTGTAGTGGGTGGATGGTGTAGTGGGTGGGTGGTGTGGTGGGTGGGTGGTGTAGTGGGTGGATGGTGTAGTGGGCGGGTGGTGTAGTGGGTGGGTGGTGTAGTGGGTGGGTGGTGTAGTGGGCGGGTGGTGTAGTGGGTGGATGGTGTAGTGGGTGGGTGGTGTGGTGGGTGGGTGGTGTAGTGGGTGGATGGTGTAGTGGGCGGGTGGTGTAGTGGGTGGGTGGTGTAGTGGGTGGGTGGGTGGTGTGATGGGTGATGAAAAAGTGCAATGGATGAAAGACTAGGATGGAAGAGACCTGAGAAGTTGCCACTTATAATAATAATGATAATAATAATAATGATAATAATAATAATGATGATAATAATAATAATAATAATAATAATGATGATAATAATAATTATAATATTGATAATAATAATAATAATAACCTGTGGTAGTTGCTTGGTGATCCTTCTGAAGACCTGGTGTGGTGGTTTCAAAATGTTTTCAGTGGTGGTGATGGAGTGGGTGGTGATGGAGTGGGGGAGTGATGGAGTGGGTGGTGATGGAGTGGGTGGTGATGGAGTGGGGGTGTTGTAGTTGTAGTGCTGTGAACGCAGTGTTGCAGGTTTAGGACTTTTATCGCAACGTTGTAATAGTTTCGATAGTTTGAATGTAGTGTTGTTAGCAAGTAAGTTGCTGTGTTGATGTAGCAAGAACATCTGCAAACAACAACAACAACAACAACAAGCAACCCCACCTGGTAGTAGATGTCCCATGCTTGCGTCAGTTCCTTCGGACTCCTCGTCTTGTTGTAGCGACAACAACACTCGTACGCTGTAGTCAAGTCAGCTCCGTATGCCTGTGGTGATGATGATGATGATGGTGATGATAATGATGGTGATGGTGATGATGGTGGTGATGATGATGCTGATGATGATGATAATGATGGCACCTGCACAAAGGAGGTCTCTTTGAGAGTCTTCGGTCCATTCAGGATCATGGAGTGGAGTGGTTCCAACGTTGCCA
>OX030956.1:10973943-10976443 GCA_943735955.1 Piscicola geometra
CCTCATCCACCCTCCTCATCCACCCTCCTCATCCTCCCTCCTCATCCACCCTCCTCATACTCCCTCTTCATCCACCTTCCTCATCCACCCTCCTCATCCTCCCTCCTCATCCACCCTCCTCATAGTCCCTCCTCATCCACCCTCCTCATCCTCCTTCCTCATCCACCCTCCTCATCCACCCTCCTCATCCACCCTCCTCATACTCCCTCCTCATCCACCCTCCTCATCCACCCTCCTCATCCTCCCTCCTCATCCTCCCTCCTCATCCTCCCTCCTCATCCACCCTCCTCATCCACCCTCCTCATCCTCCCTCCTCATACTCCCTCCTCATCCACCCTCCTCATCCACCCTCCTCATCCTCCATCCTCATCCACCCTCCTCATACTCCCTCTTCATCCACCCTCCTCATCCACCCTCCTCATACTCCCTCCTCATCCACCCTCCTCATCCTCCTTCCTCATCCACCCTCCTCATCCTCCCTCCTCATCCACCCTCCTCATCCACCCTCCTCCTCCACCCTCCGCATCCACCCTCCTCATCCACCCTCCTCATCCTCTCTCCTCATCCTCCCTCCTCATCCTCCCTCCTCATACTCCCTCCTCATCCACCCTCCTCATCCACCCTCCTCATCCTCCCTCCTCATCCTCCTTCCTCATCCACCCTCCTCATCCTCCCTCCTCATACTCCCTCCTCATCCACCCTCCTCATCCACCCTCCTCATCCTCCCTCCTCATACTCCCTCCTCATCCTCCCTCCTCATCCACCCTCCTCATCCTCCCTCCTCATCCACCCTCCTCATCCTCCCTCCTCATCCACCCTCCTCATCCACCCCCCCCCCCCCCAACAAACCAGCAAGTGCGTGTCTGTTGTTCTTGCGACACAGGCTTGCGTACTTAAGCCAAGGTCTGACGTCATCACGGGGTTGGATGACCAGGGTTCGAATCTGCAGGAAACGTTGCCAGTCCTCCAGAATGTTTTGACAGCCCTGTTGGTGTGGTGTGGTGTGGTTTGGTGTGGTGTTGTGTTATGTTGTGTGGTGTTGTGTGGTGTTGTGTTGTGTGGTGTTGTGTGGTGTTGTATGGTGTTGTGTGGTGTTGTGTGGTGTTGTGTGGTGTGTGGTGTTGTGTGGTGTGGTGTTGTGTGGTAGAGTTTGGTGTAGTGTGGTGTGGTGTTGTGTGGTGTTGTGTGATGAGGTTTGGTGTGGTGTTGTATGGTGTTGTATGGTGTGGTGTGTTATTACGGTGTGAAGTGATGATGTAGTTTGGTTGTGACGTATAGCATGGTTAACTGAATCGTGGTTTGCTCTGCAGTTAAAAATATGAATAAATTACTAAATTAACGAAGGGATGAATAAATTAACAAGAAAATGAATAAATAGAGAGATTGATTGAAACACCTTCAGTCGTGCCCACCACAACTCCTTTATCGACTCCCTCTTCTCAGGAACAACCTGTGAAACCAATCATCATCATCATCATCATCATCATCATCATCATCATCATCATCATCATCATCATCATCATCATCATCATCATCATTATCCTCATCATCATCATCATCATCATCATCATCATCATCTCCATCATCATCATGTTAACAATGAATCTACAACCTTGTACTCCATCACCTCTTCCAGTTCAACCAGCATCTGCACATTAACCATCACCTGTAACGTGGATTTGTCACCCATCATCATCATCACCATCACCATCATCATCATCACCATCACCATCTTCATCATCACCATCACCATATCCTTCATACTCCAATAACAACAGTTAGTTTTATACTATACTATCACCACCCGATCCCACAACATCTGCTACCCACAATTTAACCCCCAGACCACCACACCCTCCTAAACACCCCCATTAATCCGAATCCCAACACTACCCTTCACTTCCATCTACAACACACCTTCTCCCTTCCCTCCTATTCTACACCCCTCCCTCCCACACCCACACACCCTTCCTCCCTTCTCTTACAACCCCTTCCCCCCCCAAGAACCTCATATGCTCGACTGTAACCCTCCCCCCCCCAAGAACCTCATAGGCTCGACTGTAACCCTCCCCCCCCAAGAACCTCATAGGCTCGACTGTAACCCTCCCCCCCCCCCCAAGAACCTCATATGCTCAACTGTAACCCTCCCCCCCCCCCAAGAACCTCATATGCTCGACTGTAACCCTCCCCCCCAAAAACCTCATAGGCTCGACTGTAACCTTCTCCCCCCCCCAAGAACCTCATATGCTCGACTGTAACCCTCCCCCCCCCAAGAACCTCATAGGCTCGACTGTAACCCTCCCCACCCAAGAACCTCATAGGCTCGACTGTAACCCTCCCCCCCCCCAAGAACCTCATATGCTCAACTGTAACCCTCTCCCCCCCCCCCCAGAACCTCATAGACTCGACTGTAACCCTCTCCCCCCCCCCAAAAACCTCATAGGCTCGACTGTAACCTTCTCCCCCCCCCAAGAACCTCATATGCTCGACTGTAACCCTC
>OX030956.1:10981443-11061443 GCA_943735955.1 Piscicola geometra
TGGTTGTGTGGTAGTGTGGTTGTGTGTGGTGTGGTTGTGTGTGGTGTGGTAGTGTGTGGTAGTGTGGTTGTGTGTGGTGTGGTTGTGTGTAGTGTGGTAATGTGTGGTGTGGTTGTGTGTGGTGTGGTAATGTGTGGTGTGGTAGTGTGTGGTGTGGTTGTGTGTGGTTTTGGTTGTGTGTGGTAGTGTGTGGTGTGGTTGTGTGGAGTGTGGTTGTGTGGTAGTGTGGTTGTGGTTATGTGTGGTGTGGTTATGTGGAGTGTGGTTGTGTGTGGTGTGGTTATGTGGTAGTGTGGTTGTGGGTTCATTGTGTAGTGTGTGGTTGTGTGTGGTGTGGTTATGTATGGTGTGGTTGTGTGTGGTATTGTGGTGGTATTGAAATTTGGCGTGTAATGAACCATACGGTATGGTGTAGTATGGTGAAGAGTGTGGCGTAAAGTGCATTTTGTGATGATTTTATCTAAATAAAAAGTGTAAAATATTAAATATAGTCAATCAATTAATCCATTAATCAATCAAGTAATTAATTTATTAATCCATTTATCGACCCATTAATTATATAATCAATAAATCACACCTGCTGCTCCTTGTCAGTGAGTTCAGTCCAGCAGGAGACGAATGCCGCATTGAAGAGTTCCCTGGGAGGTGCATGCATGGAGGGTGAATGGTGGTTGGATGGGAGGTGCATGCATGGAGGGTGAATGGTGGTTGGATGGTAGACCCATAAAAGACACACACTTTTTACTAAATTAAAATTAAAACATTACAAACTCTCCCCATGAAACCTGATCAAACCATCCAACAAGCCATCCACAAAACCAACTTGGCGAGAGGGTTATAGTCACTGGCAAGGTGGTGGAGGGCACGGAGGGGTGGTGAGGGCGACTGTCGGATCAGCTCCATGGTCAGGCGTCGCAGCCAGTCCAACCACTCGTCCCCACCCACCCTCCTGCCCGCACGCCACACCTGCACCAGTGGTTAAAAATGCGTGGAAATATTTGTATATTTACAAAATTCATGAAGGTTTGATGATAAAGCCCATGAATTAGTAGACAAAATAGTTGTTTAATCTACTATTCCTCCCGCACCCCTATCAAAGCTGCAACTCTCTCCTCCTCCCCCCCCTCTCCTCCTTTCCCTCCTTCCCCCTCCCAATCCTCAAACAACCATCCACCTTTTGTAGGGCACCAGAGTCGACCTCGAGCTTGGTGAGGTCTGAAGGACTTGACGCCTCCTGCCTCTTCTGCGCCTCTTGCTCCTCCTCCATCGCTGCTGCTGCTGCTGCTGCTGCTGCTGTGGTCGCCTGTGGCGGTGGTGGTGGTGATTGTTGTAGTGGTGATGGTGATGGTTGTAGTAGTAGAAGTGATAATAATTGCGGTGTGATGATTGTGATGGTAGTGGTAGTGCGGTCACTTTGATTTTGAAATTTTTATTATTATTATTATTATTATTATTATGGCGGTACATCCAGTCAACAAAACAGAGTACCAAGCAAGCATCGGAGCAAGCAAGCACCTACCGACTGATCAAGTCTGGTTGCATAGTGCACGAACTCGGCATAGGACTGTTGCCTGTTCAGACACTCGAGCACCAGTCCCGAGAAAGCGGGCGACTGCGAGTGCAGTTGAGACGTCAGCGCCACCACCACCTTGCCGCACACGTCGCTCAGTTCTCGCGTTTCGTCTGTTACCTTTGGCGATGCATGCAAGAGGAAGGTGGATGGGTGGGTTGTTTTGGTGGAGTTTTAAATCATTCCCTTTCAACCCTCCTTCACCACTCCTGTATCCCTCCTCTATCACTCCTCCTCCACCCCTCCTTCCATCCCTCCTCCATCCCTCCTTCAATCCCTCCTTCAATCCCTCCTCCATCACTCCTCCATCCTTCCTCCGTCACTCCTCCACCCCTCCTTCCATCCCTCCTTCCATCCCTCCTCCATCACTCCTCCATCACTCCTCCATCACCCCTCCATCACCCCTCTATCCCTCATCCACTCACTCCTCCATCACCTCTCCTCAATCCCTCCTCCATCACTCCTCCATCACTCCTCCATCACTCCTCCATCACTCCTCCATCACCCCTCTATCCCTCATCCACTCACTCCTCCATCACCTCTCCTCAATCCCTCCTCCGTCACTCCTCCATCACTCCTCCATCACTCCTCCATCACCCCTCTATCCCTCATCCACTCACTCCTCCATCACCTCTCCTCAATCCCTCCTCCATCACTCCTCTACTCCCTCCTCAATCCCTCCTCCATCACTCCTTCACTCACTCTCTTCACAGTAAGGAGGATTCTCGAGGCGAAGTCTGAAAGGTCAAGTTTCCCACTCAGCTTCAAGATCGTCTCAAGGGCAGTCCTGATGATGATGGCGATGATGATGATGATGATGATGATGACGATGATGATGATGGCGATGATGATGATGATGATGGCGATGATGATGACGATGATGATGATGGCGATGATGACGATGACGAAGATGACGATAATAGTGTTCGAGTCATTATGCATGAAGAAGAATCAAACACAATACATTCTTCCAAGTAAGACATGTACTAATAATATATTATATTAAATATATCAAAATATATTAAATATAATATAATATATTAAATATAATATAATATATTAAATATAATATAATATATTAAATATAATATAATATATTAAATATACTATAATATATTAAATATAATATAATATATTAAATATAATATATAAATTTTAAATATAATATAATATATTAAACATAATACAATATATTAAATATAATATAATATATTAAATATAATATAATATATTAAATATAATATAATACATTAAATATAATATAATATATTAAATATAATATAATACATTAAATATAATATAATACATTAATTATAAAAACATTAAATATGAAAATAGAGAAGCAGAAGAGACGCAGACTTGCGGTGGGGGAGGGAGTTGGAGGGATTGTTGACGATGAGGATGACGGGGGGCAGCAGGAAGTGGATGTAGTCGTCCAGGTTGGTGCCGAACTCCTGCATCGCCTCCATCAGCTGGGAGAGGGGGTTAGAGTGAGTGAAAAAGATTTTAAAAGAGAGAGGGGTGGAAGAAGAGAGTGAAAAGAGTGGCTGAGAACAAGCATTAAAAACACAACCATCACCACACCCCTCTCAACAAACCCCCTCCCCTCCCCCTCTTCCCCGCCCACAAACGGCCAAAGAGTTGGGCTTGTTGGGCAGGACCTCCTCCTCCTTGAAGGTCTTCATGAAGAGCGGGATGAAGTGGGGCAGGTACTTGCGCAGTTCGCAGTCCACCGAGGCCACTATGGACTCGAGCAGCCGAATGATCGGGATCGTAAGGCCCGAGTTCGATTGCCAGAGATTCTGTTGGTGGTGATGATGATGATGATGTGATTTGATAATAAGAAAAATAATAATAATTACAACAATATTAATAATAATAATAATAATAATAATAATATTGAAAAGCCGACGTGGATAAGAACGAAGATGTCGGGGAGGTAGGACTTGATGTACTGTCTCATCACCCTCACCACCATGCCCATGTTCACCAGCAGTAACTGGTGGCATCATCATCATCACCATCATCATCATCACCATTATCATCATCATCATCTCCATCATCCCCATCATCATCATTGTCAGCCTCATCATTATAAGCACGTTTCAAAGATGCAATAGTTTCTTTATTTCAAAACTTTGGTTTTCGAATAATTTAAAGGTTAAAATATGTATTCTTTGGTATTTATTTCATCGCATAATTATAACATAAAATTTCAACTAATCTCCGCACATCCCTACTAACCTTCTTGAACTCGAGGTCAGCAGACGTCTTGATGAGTTCGCAATAGAGCGGGAAGACTTTGACGAGGAAGTCAAGGCCCTTGTAGCTGAGACTCTTGAAGATGCAAGTGACAGCGGTGACGACGGCAGTGTGGTAGGCGGCCAGCGCTGGATCTCGCAACATCCTGATCAGCGTGGTGATGGCGACTGCAGGGTAAAAGTCGTCCAGGTTCGTTCCCGCCATTGTGACCAGCAGCTCGTTGGAACTGGTCTCTGTCGGTGGAGGGGGGGGGTGCGGTTTGTGATGGAGATTACATCAGTTAATACTTTAGTAGTGAAACTCAATACTTAAGTCTGGACATAGGAAATATGCTCAACATCACTATCATCATCACGACAGCTTCCCCACCACAATCGTCATCAACACCCACAGCGTCATCAGCACCCACCTATACTCTTGGGGTCAGTGGAGACTTTGGCAATGGTGGTGCCAGGGTCGTCAGATGGCTGGTTCGAAATGCCCTTCAACTTGAAAGGGTCCAGAGCGCCCAGTGTGCCCAGCACCTTCACCGCCTGTGTTGGTCGTGGTGGTGGTGATGATGATGTTACTTGTGCTAGTGAAGGTGGTAGTGATTATGATGTTTAGAGATAGTGGTGATGATTATAATGCTCCTTGCCACTCCCCCTTCCACCCACACCCCCCTCTCTCACACCCACCTCCTTCTTGATGCTCAGAGGCACGTCAGTCTTGAAGAACGACATCACCACCTCCAGCAGGTCAGGGTACTTGATGTAGGGCTCGATCGGGTAGCACAGGCCACTAACCAACTCACTCAGCGTCTGCAGCGCCACCTTCTGTGCAAAAAAAATTTTTTTACAAATTCTATTTATTTTCATTATTTTAAACATATAATAACAAAAAAACATTAAATTCAAAATTAAAGGAACCTTCTTGAGGGGGGAGTGCATGGACTCTTGGAGGATGGAGATGATGATGGGGATGATGATGCCGCTCATGCGCACGAAGCTGGGTCCTGTCACCTGTGGTGATGATGGTGGTGGTGGTGGAAGTGGTAGTGGTAGTGGTGATGGTGGTGATGGTAGTGGTGGTAGTGATGGTGATGATGGTAGTGGTAGTGGTGGTGGTGGTGGTGGTGTTGTGGTGGTTGTGGTGGTGGTGGTGGTGGTTGTGGTGATGGTAGTGGTGGTGGTGGTGGTGCGAAAATGGGAAAGAGATTAATAAAAATGAAAAAATATAAAACAAAGTTTTTATTTACATTTTTGTAAAGTACATATATAAAACGCAATCGAAAAAAATACGCGAGTTAAAGTTGCTCTAAAAATACAAGTAAAACATAAAGTTACTTTAAAAACACCATAAAAAACACCATAAAAAACACCATAAAAAACACCATAAATCATATTAAAAATATAAAAAGAAAAAAAAAGCCCGCACCTGAGCGATGGCACCAAGCACTTGTAAGAGGGCGACGATGACGCCTGTGCTCAGCGTGTGGTGCTCCTTCAGCATGGCCAGGACCACGTCGACGATCGGTCTCGCGTAGGTACGTATCAGGTTAGGAGCGCATCTGGGAGGTTGGTGTGGTGGGATGTGGGTGGTGTGAGGGTGGTGTGGTGGGAAGGATGGTGTGGGTGTTAGGGTGGTGTGAGGGTGGTGTGGTGGGAAAGATGGTGTGGGAAGGATGTGGGTGGTGTGAGGGTGGTGTGGTGGGAAAGATGGTGTGGGTGTGAGGGTGGTGTGGGTGTGAGGGTGGTGTGAAGGTGGTGTGGCGGGGAAGGTGGTAAGAGAGTGGGTTTGGGAGTGGTGGGGTTGAGAGGATGGGTGTGGTGGGAAAAAGAGTGTGATTCGGTGATTGGTTGAGGGAGTGGTGTGGTGGAGGGATGGGACGGTGGAAAGGTGGGTGTGGTCGAAGATGGTGGTGGAGGCAACCTGGCCAGGTGAGAGATAAGGAGACACGACTCCACCTTGTTGTTCTCCTGACCACTGTAGTCCAACTCTGTCAGTACCTGTGTGTGTGTGTGTGTGTGTGTGTGTGTGTGTGTGTGTGTGTGTGTGTGTGTGTGTGTGTGTGTGTGTGTGTGTGTGTGTGTGTGTGTGTGTGTGTGTGTGTGTGTGTGTGTGTGTGTGTGTGTGTGTGTTTGTGTGAATGTGGATGTGGATGGATGGAAGTGAAAGGTGTGAGAAGGATGGGTTGATATATGGATAGATAGATGGGTGGATAGACAGATAGACAGATGGATAGATGAAATAGATAAAAAGAAAGAGGAATGCACCCTGACGATGATCTTGCGCAGGAAGGGCAGCACGAAGGAGGGGTTCGAGAGGGACAAACGGCCCATTATGCACACTGACATCTCCCTGTTGTGGTCGTCGTGGTGGTTGTGGTCGAGGTGGTCGTCGTGGTGGTTGTGGTGGAGGTTGAGATGGTCGTCGTGGTGGTTGTGGTGGTTGTGGTGGAGGTTGAGATGGTTGTGGTGGTGGTTGTGGTGGAGGTTGAGATGGTCGTCGTGGTGGTTGAGGTGGTTGTGGTGGAGGTTGAGGTGGTTGTGGTGGAGGTTGAGATGGTCGTCGTGGTGGTTGAGGTGGTTGTGGTGGTGGTTGAGGTGGTCGTTGTGGTGGTTGAGGTAGTCGTCGTGGTGGTTGTGGTGGAGGTTGAGGTGGTTGTGGTGGAGGTTGAGGTGGTTGTGGTGGAGGTTGAGGTGGTTGTCGTGGTAGTGGTTGAGATGCTCGTGGTTGGGGTTGAGGTGGTCGTGGTGGTGGTTGAGGTGGTCGTGGTGGAGGTTGAGGTGGTCGTGGTGGTGTTGAGGTGGTCGTTGTGGTGGTTGAGATGCTCGTGGTTGGGGTTGAGGTGGTCGTGGTGGTGGTTGAGGTGGTTGTGGTGGAGGTTGAGGTAGTCGTCGTGGTGGTTGTGGTGGTTGTGGTGGAGGTTGAGGTGGTTGTGGTGGTGGTTGTGGTGGAGGTTGAAATGGTCGTCGTGGTGGTTGAGGTGGTTGTGGTGGAGGTTGAGGTGGTTGTGGTGTAGGTTGAGATGGTCGTCGTGGTGGTTGAGGTGGTTGTGGTGGTGGTTGAGGTGGTCGTTGTGGTGGTTGAGGTAGTCGTCGTGGTGGTTGTGGTGGAGGTTGAGGTGGTCGTGGTGGTGGTTGAGGTGGTCGTGGTGGTGGTTGTGGTGGAGGTTGAGGTGGTTGTGGTGGAGGTTGAGGTGGTTGTGGTGGAGGTTGAGGTGGTTGTGGTGGAGGTTGAGGTGGTTGTCGTGGTAGTGGTTGAGATGCTCGTGGTTGGGGTTGAGGTGGTCGTGGTGGTGGTTGAGGTGGTCGTGGTGGAGGTTGAGGTGGTCGTGGTGGTGGTTGAAGTGGTCGTGGTCGTGGTGGAGGTTGAGATGGTTGAGGCTACTTAAAGAAGGGTGATTATGAAATAGAAAGTTGTAAACAAAGTTTCAAAATACACGGGGAAAAACACGGCACACGAAATCGCACAAAAGTTAACACACAAGAATGTACACAACACAAATGTCAGTGCACACACACATAAAAGAGCACACGCACATAAAGAGAGCACACACATATATTAGTGCACACGCACATGAAAGAACACACGCACATAAAGAGAGCACACGCACATAATAGTGCACACACCTGACATCGAGATCTTCATCGTGCACACAGGAAGAGAGGAGCACGAGACATTCCTGGTAGGAAAGGCACGTGTCGAACGCAGGCTGCATGCAGGAGAGGAAGCTGAAGCGTATGTCTGCGTCTGTGTGTGTGTGTGTGTGTATGTGTGTGTGTGTGTGTGTGTGTGTGTGTGTGTGTGTGTGTGTGTGTGTGTGTGTGTGTGTGTGTGTGTGTGTGTGTGTGTCACCTTCATCCACCACGACAGCACTCAGTATCTTGCATAGGATGTTGCAGACGAGAAAGTCCATCTGATTCTGCTGCTGCAGTTGAAGCTGTGTGGTTGTATGTGTGGTTGTATGGGGTGTTGTATGTGTGGTTGTATGGGGTGTTGTATGTGTGGTGTTGTATATGTGGTGTTGTATGTGTGGTGTTTTATGTGTGGTTGTATGTGTGGTTGTATTGGGTGTTGTATGGGTGGTTGTATGTGTGGTTGTATGTGTGGTTGTTTGTGTGGTTGTATGTGGTGTTGTATGTGTGGTGTTGTATGTGTGGTGTTTTATGTGAGGTTGTATGTGTGGTGTTTTATGTGTGGTTGTATGTGTGGTTGTATGGGGTGTTGTATGTGTGGTTGTATGGGGTGTTGTATGTGTGGTGTATGTGGTGTTGTATGTGTGGTTGTATGTCTAGCTGAATTTATGGTTTATGTATAGTTGCATGCGTGGTTGTATGTATAGTTGCACGCGTGGTTGTATGTATAGTTGTATGTATGGTTGTATGTATGGTTGCAGCAGCAAGAACAACAACAACAACAACAAGGGCAACCTTAGGCAGGTAGTTGTGGGCGAGGAGTTTGCTGCAGGCGACGACGGTGTTGATGCGAACCTGCTTGCGCTCGCTGTGCAGGTATTCGTCGACGCAGTACTCCACCAGGCGAGAGAGAGAGAAGCCTGCGTGGTGGTGGAGTGGTTGGTGGTGGTGATGGTGGAATGGTGGTGGTTGTTGGTGGTGGTGGAATGGTGGTGGTTGGTAATGGTGGAGTGATGGTTGGTGATGGTGGTTGTTGATGGTGGTGGTGGTTGTTGGTGGTGGTGGAGTGGTTGTTATTGCTGGTGGTGGTATGGTGATTATCATCACCACCACGCCACCACAACCATCATCATCATCATCACCACCATCAAAGTCGAAGTCTCCGAGGGTCTTCATGGCAAGGGCTACTTCGGCGTAGTTGGGTGCAGTGGGCACGTTACTCTGGTGCCTCAGCAGTGACATCTTGCGAGGGAGAGAGTTTTTGAGGGAGTTGAGGGGGGAGGGAAAGGTGGAGGAGGGAGAGAACTGGAGGGAGGGTGCTGGTAGAGACGAAGGGGTAGATGGAGGGTTGAAGAGTAGGTGGTAGTTGCCGCTGCTGCTGCTGGTGGCTTGAGTCCTTGTGGTGTGGCCTGTGTGGTTGTTGCTGGCCTGTTAATTGAATATTCATAAACCAAAGCAGGCACAGGCACAAAGCACACGACAGAACTGAAGCGACAAGCGCACACGAACCTTCTGACGTCACGAGGTCCTCCATCGACTGCGAACTCCTTCCCGCCTCCTTGCCGAAGAAGAAGTTCAAAGGGGAAGCCGCCAAGCCCCCCAACTCTGCTGCCCCACTCCCCCCACCCCCCCCATTCGACCCAACCCCCCCAACGCCCCCACCCCAGGCCCTGATGTAGTAGGGGTGTTGGAGCTCTTTCGAAACGAGGATCAGATGCAGTTTCTTGAGGAGGTTTATCTGGGTGGGTGGGTGGGTGGATGGTTGGGTGGGTGGGTGGGTTGGTGGTTGGGTGGGTGGGTTGGTGGTTGGGTGGGTGGGTGGTTGGGTGGGTGGTTGGATGGGTGGGTGGTTGGGTGGGTGGGTGGGTGGGTGGGTGAGTGGGTGGGTGAGTAGGTGGGTGAGTGGGTGGGTGAGTAGGTGGGTGAGTGGGTAGGTGGGTAGTTGGTTGCACGATGGAACAATGGCTGTGGCAACCTGGATGTGACGTTTCAGGGAGGCATCGTTCTTGGCAAGCTTCTCGAGACTCCTCACCATTGGGGTGCTGAAGGGGTGGTGTAGTGGTCAGGGGAACCACCTCAACCCCCAAACATCAACATCAACAACCACCTCAGCCACATCAACCATCTAAACCCCTATAACCACAACCACCACCACCTCCACCTCAATCACCATCACCTCAATCACCTCAATCACCTCCACCTCAACCACCTCCACCTCAATCACCTCCACCTCCACCTCAACCACCATCACCTTAATCACCTCCACCACCTCCACCACCTCAACCACCTCCACCTCAAATTCAGAGCCAGAATCGAGTCAATGAAAGGCAAGAACTCTTCCACAGTATCATCATCATCATCATGACTACCACCACCATTGTTATTGTTATTGTAATTCTTCATCTTTTTAATACTAGGATCATCATCATCAGCATCTTCGTTCGACATGAAGCACGAAGTGAAGGCATACGACAAATCGTCATTATTATTATTATTATTATTATTATTATTATTATTGTTATTATTATGATTGTTGTTATTATTATTATTATTATTGTTTTTGTTGTTGTTGTTGTTATTTCTGTTGCTAAAGATGGCGTCTGCTAGCATGCAAACACAAGACAACACTGCCGACTGAACTCCTCTGTGGTTCTTGGCTTTTCTTTAAATAATATTAAAAATAAAAATATTAAGAATACTTATTTTCATTTTTGCTATTGCAACAACGCATTAACAACTACCCAACCACAACAACCACCAACAAAAACTACCACACAAATGCCACACTTACAACTACCACAACAGCTACCATATAAGCCCAACCAAACCACAAGAACCAACCGATCCTTGGTTTGTAGCTGGTTCTGCAGCAGTGTGAACAGTGCGTTCTTATGGCGTGCAATGTTCTCCTGCATCGCCAAACAAACCAGGCCCAAGCAGACGAACGAGTGCGCCTTCTCCTTGCCCTTGTGCTCACCTCTCAGGTACTCTATCGCTTCGTCCAGGTGGCTGTGTGGTGGTCGTGGCGGGGGTGGTCGTGGGGGTGGTTGTGGTGGTGGTCGTGGCGGTGGTTTTGTAGTGGCGAAGGTGAGGTAGTTGTGGTGCTCTAGTGGTGGTGGCGCTGTTGCATTGTATTGTATTGTATTGTATCGCATTGTATTGCATTGCATTTGCATGGCACTGTGAGTCACTTGAAGAAGAAGAGGCGTGGGCAGACGGCTGCAAGTCTGGGCAGCACGTCCAGGATACGTTGGTGAACGTAGACAAGCTTCGAGGTCTTCTGCTTCAGCACATTCACTGTCAACTGAGTACATGATGATGATGATGAGGATGCTGATGATGAAGGTGGTGATGGTGATGGTGGTGGCATTGATGATGATGGTGATGATAGCGATGGTTATGATAATGATGCACAGACCCTGAGGGCGTTGTTCCAGACCATTTCCTTGACGAGTTTGCTCTCGCAAAAGGCCACCTCGTCGTCGTCACCCCCGCCACTCGCGTCCCTCGTCAGCTGCTCTATCGGCCTCTCGCCCCTCAGTAGCGTCTTGTCCTGTGCGTGTTGTTGTTGTAGCAGTTGTTGTTGTAGCAGTTGTTGTTGTAGCAGTTGTTGTTGTAGCAGTTGTTGTTGTTGTAGCAGTTGTTGTTGTAGCAGTTGTTGTAGCAGTTGTTGTTGTTGTTGTAGCAGTTGTTGTTGTTGTTGTTGTTGTTGTTGTTGTTGTTGCAGTTGTTGTGTTGTTTATTTGGTGTGTTGTATTTTTGTTGTTGATGTTGTTGAAGTTATTTAAGAATTTATTTTATATCATTCTTAATTATTAATTATTATTATTAATTTCATTATAATTATTATTATTAATTTCATTATAATTATTATTATTGCTATTATTATGATTATTATTATTATTATGTGTTGATCAGCAGCAAGAGCATCTCACCCTCTTGTAAGACTCCGTCTCAACTTCTTCATACAAGAGTGCTTCTTCTCGGAGGCAGGTCGCCTGATGATGATGATGATCATGATGATGATGATGATGATGATGATGATGATGATGATGATGATGGCAATGATGATGACCCCCACGACTAAACCATTTCTTCTTCCCCTCCTCCTCCTCCTCCACCCTCGCCTCCCTCCCACCTGCACGTTGGCGTCACAGAGGGCTAGCAGTTCGAGGAGGATGAGGAGGTTGCCATGGTTCCAGTCCTCGACGGAAACCCTCCTCTTAACGCCCTCCTTGTGGTACGTTCTCTCTATCTCATCCATGCACAACTGCGGTGGATGTTGGAAGGGGGGGGGGGGTAGTGGTGGTAGTTTGGTTTTGTAGTCTGATGGTTTTGGTAATGATGATGAATTTAATGGTTGAGAAATTGGATCTGCAAGAAGGAAGCACCAGCCACCTGGTAGTAGGGGGGTCGGATGCTCGACTGCTGCTCTCTCTGGGCAGTCACCTTCAGGACCGCCCTCAAGGCCAGAGCTGCTGCCTCTCTAATCGCAAGCTGAAGATGGCATTGTGGAAACACAAATTTTGACACTATTTTTTTTATTTTATACATTTAATTTTTTTAAATAAATATTTAAGACTTAAGAAAATATATTTAAGGGTTGAGATATTATTTTCAACTTACTTTGGGCTCTCTCAAGGCGGAGAAGATGGCGTCAAAGAAGTGATGAATGTTTTGGAAGTGCGAAGGAGGAAGGTTTAATGCTAGCTCCCTCAACACCAACACCTGCATAGAAAATAAATTTTCAAAATACTTTTTAAATACTTTAAATGTGAAAAGATAAAACAATAAATAATTTTAGAGAATTATCTCCAATGGAAAAGATGCACTCACAGAAGAATACTTGAACTCAAATTTCTCTGAGTGGAGAATGTGTTGACAAGCGATTTTGATTTCTTTTTCAAAAAACTCCGTCGAGGTGACCATCAGAGCAACCGCGATCTTGCCAATCGTGGCAGCACAAACCTTGAGCACATCAGGGTCACTCGAGACAAGGGTCTTCTTCAAGGGCTCAATTAACTCACCTAGTCTTGCTTTGCTACATAGGTCTGAGTCTATAAAAATATCTGGGAAAAAGTTAAATTAAAAAATAATTTCAAAATTTAAGTGTTTTAAAAATGATTCTGTTTAATAATTAAACTTTATTTCTTAAACTGGTCATTGAAAGGCAATCATACTTAGTGAAAGTAACGCCTCTTTCTTCTTGCACTCGTCTGCTGTCTCGAGGAGACTTTTGATGTTTGCGAGGAAAGACTCGATGTCCTTGTTGCCTTCATCCTCGCCAAAGGATCTGAACTCGTTTTGCAAGTATGCTTCGAGTTCCGCACTGCGAAAAGTCTCTACAGATCCTCCATTGAGCACCATTACTTTGGATTCATAAAAATGCAATTTTTATGTAATTATGCTGTTTGATTATTGAATAAAAGTGAAATAACTGGTAGACTTTATACTTAAATTGCACATAGGCTAAATGTGGAATGAAGTTTCAACGTTTTTGAAAACAAAATGTTTAATGTATTAGTGAAATATTACATTATATTATATGAATATAAATTTATTTAATTAAATGATATAGTTTTAAAACGCAATTAAATAACCTATCATTTCAATTACTTTTAAATAGCTACTTTTAGTTATTCTCAACCTTGCACAAAAATCCTTTCAAAATGCTCAAAAAAAGTTTTTTCAATTTCATGAAAATAGTAAACAATAAGCAATCTAGTAAATTTATGCACAAATATTTGAACAGTAATTTTCACTCAGTATATTACAATTCCAAGTTCCCACAATTGAAATGCTTCTCAACGCTATCCAATGCTTTGCCGTTCAAGCCTGATAAGTTGCCTGCCGACGAAAATGATACATATATAAGCCCAGACGATTACCGTGTTGATGGCAAAAAAGGTTTGATTAAAAGAGAATATGTTTATTGAAGTGAACTCTAAAAATTACTCTAAAATAGTTTAGATTAAAATTTAATAATTAAATATATATTTATTTTATTATATTAGTTTTTCTCAACTTCACCAACAGTTTTCATAGAAGTTTATGGATGTCAGATGAACCATAATGATGCTGAAATTGCCAATGCAGTTCTGCTTGACTCAGGATACAAACTTGTTGAAAGTATTGTTGAGGTAGTCGCCAGAATTTTTTTTATTTACATCTCTTTTCATAGTAGATTTTAAAATATTAAAAAGGAAATTTGTAGTAACAATTAATTTTTTTATTAGAAGACTTCAACCATGAATTCTAGGCCTGTCACTTTGAAATATCAAACATTGAATACTCAACTTTTAATTTTTATTAAAATCCCTTATTTTTCATAAACCATCCTCGCTAGTGTGACGTTGCATTGCTGATGACGTGTTCGATCCGGGAGGGGGCGGAGCAGAAGATCTGGAAACGTCTGGACTACCTTGGCGAGTTGAAGAGGGCGCGAGAGAAGAGGGGCAAGAGTGGGCTGCAGATCGGAATTCTAGGTTTGAAAATCATTTTTCTTGTCATTCATTACAGATAAATGGATTATTTAAACAAATTTTTAGTTTGAGTTCATTAAAAATCTGTAAAAAAATATTTAGGCTAGTTAGTCACACCACAATGACACAGGCTGCATGGCGGAGCGACTAAAGATGAAGATTCTGCAGACGAACAAGAATGTTGACCTCATTTGTGGACCAGATGCTTACAGGTGAGACTAACGGCAGAAATATTTATATATTTATTTTTAGTAGTATAAAAATATATTTAAAAATTAGGGGGTTTGATTATTTATTTATTCAAAATAAATCTGATAATTTTTACAAGATCACTGCCACGTCTGCTACATGATTCGTCTACTGGCCAAGCCGCAGGTAGTAATATTTCAATTATAACTATACTCAGTCTCTTCCTCACCATCATCATCATCATCATCACCGTTATCTCCATCATCATCATCATCTCCAATAGCGAACGTGATGCTCTCATTGGATGAGACGTATGCAGACATCCAACCAATCCGGAAAAGTCTTCATTCACCCACTGCTTACATGTGAAGATGGCCATGATGATAATGATGATTGTGATGATGATGATGAAGATGATGATGATGATGATAATCATACATACACAAACACACACAGCTACACACACACACAAACACAAACAAACACACACAGCTCGATCATGCGTGGCTGCAACAACATGTGCACCTACTGTGTGGTGCCCTTCACCAGGGGCAGGGAGAGGAGCAGGGCTCTAGAGTCGATTGTGCAGGAGGCCCAGAGGCTGGCTGGTCAGGTGGGGTTGGTCAGGTTGGGTGGTGTGGCGGGGTTGGTCAGGTGGGGTTGGTCAGGTTGGGTGGTGTGGTGGGGTTGTTTAGGTTGGGTGGTGTGGTGGAGTGGTGGGAATTGGTCATGTGGGGTGGAGTGGTGGCTTGGTGTGGTGGGAGCTGGTCAGGTGGAGGCTGGTCATGTGGGATGGAGTGGTGGTCTGGTGGGGTTTGCTTAGGCAAATTAAACAATAATTAGTTTAAAAAAACTTCTAATTTATGAAAAATAGGGATAATACGGGATACAAATAATAATAAAAAGTTTGTCACCAAACCACTCACTAATTTTTCTATTCTACTGCAACCAATGACAGGGCATCAAAGACATCACCTTATTGGGTCAAAACGTAAATAGTTACCATGACAACTCCGCCCCCAAGCTCTTTCATTCGCTGTCACCTACAGAGAGGGAGGGGTTTAAAACGGTCTATAAGAAAAAGTCTCACCAATCAGGTGAATCGAATCAAATGATGTAATTTTCTCAATAATATTATTAATATTCATATCATAAACCAATAATGAATTAATTGTTTTTATTATTACTATTATTATTTATTATTATTATTTGTATTTATTCTATTTCTTTATACTGAAACCATCAGGGGTGTATAAATTTGTGGATCTGATGGAGAGGGTTTCAGATGTGGATGGGGAGGTGAGGGTGAGGTTCACATCACCACACCCTAAAGACTTCCCTGATGAGGTGGTGGTGGCTGTGGTGGTTGTGGTGGTGGTGGTTTGGGTGATGGTGGGGGTGCTAATGATAATAGTTCTCGTTGGTAGTATGAGGGTAATTTAAGAAAAACATATTTGTGAATATTTATTTAGGAATAACCTTTCTACTAGTAATCCCATACCACAGCGAACCACCACCACCACCACTCCAGCTGCTGCAGCTGATGAGGGACCGACCAAACCTCTGCAAGCACATCCACATCCCTGCTCAGAGTGGCAGTGATGGCGTCCTTGCCAGCATGGGTAGAGGCTACAGCAGACGCTTGTATATGGAGGTTGTGGCTGTTATCAGAGACACATTGCCTGGTTGGTGTGGCTGTGTGGGTTGGGTGATGGTAGTTGTGGTGGTTTTGGTGGTAGCAGAAGTAGTGGTGGTGGCAGGTTTTGTTATAGTGGGTGATAGAGGTATAAGCTGCAGTGGGGTGAATGATTATTTCTTAATCGACCTTTAGAACATAATAACATCATCATCATCATCATCATCAGGAGTGTCATTGTCGAGCGACTTCATAGCAGGATTCTGTGGCGAAAGTGAAGAAGATCATCAACTGACCTTGGACCTGATGAAGGAGGTGATGATGATGGTGGTGGTAGTGGTGATAATGGTGATGATGATGATGGTGGTGGTGGTGATAATGGTAATGATGATGATGATGAATATATCTCCTTCCAGGTGCAGTACAACATGGCGTATTGCTTTCCGTACAGCATGAGGGAGGTTGAAGACTTCTGATGGACACATATTTAGTGCTAAAATAGCTATTTACCTATTCATTATTCATCCATATTTATGTATTCTTGTTGGCCTACTTTTCAGAAAACAAGAGCCTATCACAGACTAGAAGATGACGTTCCACGTGACGTGAAAGTGAGAAGGGCTTCGGAATTGGTCGACGTATTCAGGTCAGGCGCTGACCGACTTAACAAGGCTCTCATTGGTTCTACTCAACTGGTCCTTGTTGAAGGGGTTTGTCGATTCGGAAATAAAAGATAAATTATTCGAATATCTTTCGTTAAATTTATTTCATTTTAATGAATTAATTTCTCCATTATAAAAATAAAGTTGATTGATATCAATGCGACAGACTTCAAAGCGCTCAGACGACTTTGTGAGTGGAAGGACAGACGGCAATACAAAGGTCATCTTCACCAAGGTCATGCCTCGTGACCCCTGTGACCCTTCTTCATCTGGCGGAGAAGCCAAAAGGGGAGAATATGTGGCAGTGAAGGTGCGCTTGTGGCCTGGAGTGCTTTGCTTTTTCAAATATTTGTGTTTATTTGTTTAAATTCATTATTTAATAATATTAATATATATAATAATATATTATATAGTATATATATATATATACATTATTAATTTTCAGATTGCTTACTTTTTGCACTTCCTTCTTTCCAGATAACATCTTCCACCTCGCAAGCTCTGAAGGCAGTTCCGCTCTACAAAAGCACCTTGAAGCAATTCTATTCCAAGCCTCCATTAGTCGACTAATTTCCCATTCTCTACTTACATTTTCATTATAATTGTCCATTTTGTTTTTTATAATTTTTAAATAAAAAATCAACTAAAGCGTTAACTTCCTCGATCGTTAATCAGTTTTTTTTCTTCAAATTTAGTCGGGTGAACGTGTAGCTGAGTGGGTGAACGGATAGCTTATTCGGCAACGACTCTCGGCTTGGCCAATAATGAAAGGTCCTAGTTTCAAGTGCAACCAATGCCCTAGCAACCCAAAGGTGCAAATGAAAACATGCAGCCTAAGTGGCCTCGAAGCCTGTTTGGGTTATAATGCTCGTCATTATTATTATTATTATTAGTCAACGATTTATTTGTTCCGCTCAAATTCCGATACGAATGAAACAATGTAAATACTATTGAAATGATCTTTTAAAGAGTTTAAAATAATGACCTTCACCAAAGTTTCGCATTTAGAATTCAAGTGTCAAACAAATATTTATATGATCTTTGGGAGTAATTGCAGTGCTTCCTGGATGCGTGAAAGACTTCAAGGATCCCACTGTCTGAGCAGTTTCATCTCCCCTCGCACGAAAGACAGCAACTGTTTCGAACCATGGAATGCTGGCATTCTGAAGGGCTGTTTGCGATGTACGATTGACACCAAGCACCCTTGTCTTTTCACTCACCTTAAATCAAGAAATTAGTTTGTCGTTTTAATATACTAAATTATTTTATTATATTCAATTTTTATTTTTTAAAATAAGCTGGAAAATACCGATAGGTTTTTTGGTAGATTTTTTAGTTGCTTTACTAGTAGGTTTTTTATTATTATTTTTTTTAGGTTTTTTAGTTTTATTGGTAATTTTTTTCAGGTTTTTAGTTTTATTGGTAATTTTTTTAGGTTTTTTAGTTTTATTGGTAATTTTTTTTTTCTGGTAGGCTTTTTATTAGTTTTGTTAGTAGGTTTTTTGGTGAACTTACTGGCTGTGATGTAAGTAGTTTTGCTGACAACTTTGTAAGTAGGTTTACTGGCAACATTGTAAGTAGTTTTGCTGGCAACATTGTAAGTAGGTCTACTGGCAACATTGTAAGTTGATATCTTTGGTTAGCGGCTGCCATTTTCGCAGCCGCTCAAATAAATTTGTAGAATAAACGGTTTTTGGTATAATATATTAAAATTTTAGAATCTCAAGTCGAAATAAAAATTATATTTAATTAATTAGAATGTTTTTAGTGCGAATGTTGGTTGTTTTGAATCTGTCGAGAATGGCCGCAGCAGACCAAGATGGCCGCAGGGAATGAAGTGAGCTGCGACATAAAGGAGAAATCCTTCCATAGCAGCAGCAGTACCAGCGTTGGCAGGGACTTCTCCTTCACCCTCTATCGCAGCCTCGGCACCAGTGGCAAGACAGAAAATTGAGAAGAATGATGATTGTGTTTTGTTGTTTTGAGGATGATGTGGTGATGATTGTGCTGTGGTATGAGTGTTGGTATTGTAGTGATGATTGAATTTTTTTTGGGTGGTGATAGTGATTTTTTGGCGGTGATTGTCATGGTGGTGTGGGTGAGGTTGATTGTTTGTTTTTTTATATATTTGAATTTATATATATATAAATATATTGGTAGTGGTCTAAAACCCGTTTTATTTAACAAATTTATTTGAAGAGCGCCTTTGTTCACTTAGTAAAGGGCGTTATAAAAATCATTAGTGATTGATTGATTGATTGATAGGTCTACTAGCAACATTGTAAGTAGGTCTACTGGCAACATTGTAAGTAGGTCTACTAGCAACATTGTAAGTAGGTTTACTGGCAACATTGTAAGTAGGTTTACTGGCAACATTGTAATTAGGTTTACTGGCAACATTGTAATTAGGTTTACTGGCAACATTGTAAGTAGGTCTACTAGCAACATTGTAATTAGGTTTACTGGCAACATTGTAATTAGGTTTACTGGCAACATTGTAATTAGGTCTACTAGCAACATTGTAAGTAGGTCCACTGGCAACATTGTAAGTAGGTCTACTAGCAACATTGTTAGTAGGTCTACTAGCAACATTGTAATTAGGTTTACTGGCAATATTGTAAGTAGGTCTACTAGCAACATTGTAATTAGGTTTACTGGCAACATTGTAATTAGGTTTACTGGCAACATTGTAATTAGGTCTACTAGCAACATTGTAAGTAGGTCCACTGGCAACATTGTAAGTAGGTCCACTGGCAACATTGTAAGTAGGTTTACTGGCAACATTGTAATTAGGTTTACTGGCAACATTGTAATTAGGTTTACTGGCAACATTGTAAGTAGGTTTACTGGCAACATTGTTAGTAGGTCTACTAGCAACATTGTAAGTAGTTCTACTAGCAACATTGTAATTAGGTTTACTGGCAACATTGTAAGTAGGTTTACTGGCAACATTGTAATTAGGTTTACTGGCAACATTGTAAGTAGGTTTACTGGCAACATTGTTAGTAGGTCCACTGGCAACATTGTAAGTAGGTCTACTGGCAACAGTGTAAGTAGGTTTACTGGCAACATTGTAAGTAGGTCTACTAGCAACATTGTAATTAGGTTTACTGGCAACATTGTAAGTAGGTTTACTGGCAACATTGTAAGTAGGTCTACTAGCAACATTGTAATTAGGTTTACTGGCAACATTGTTATGAGGTCTACTGGCAACATTGTAAGTAGGTTTACTGACAACATTGTAAGTAGGTCTACTAGCAACATTGTAATTAGGTTTACTGGCAACATTGTAAGTAGGTTTACTGGCAACATTGTAAGTAGGTCTACTGGCAACATTGTAAGTAGGTCTACTGGCAACAGTGTAAGTAGGTTTACTGGCAACATTGTAAGTAGGTCTACTAGCAACATTGTAATTAGGTTTACTGACAACATTGTAATTAGGTTTACTGGCAACATTGTAAGTAGGTCTACTGGCAACATTGTAAGTAGGTCCACTGGCAACATTGTAATTAGGTTTACTGGCAACATTGTTAGTAGGTTTACTGGCAACATTGTAAGTAGGTTTACTGGCAACATTGTAAGTAGGTTTACTGGCAACATTGTAAGTAGGTTTACTGGCAACATTGTAAGTAGGTCTACTGGCAACATTGTAATTAGGTTTACTGGCAACATTGTAAGTAGGTTTACTGGCAACATTGTAATTAGGTTTACTGGCAACATTGTAAGTAGTTCTACTGGCAACATTGTAATTAGGTTTACTGGCAACATTGTAAGTAGGTTTACTGGCAACATTGTAAGTAGGTCCACTGGCAACATTGTGAGTAGGTCTACTGGCAACATTGTAAGTAGGTTTACTGGCAACATTGTAAGTAGGTCCACTGGCAACATTGTAAGTAGGTTTACTGGCAGGATTTTTATTCTGCAGAGCACACTTGTTACAGCATTTCATCTTCATGTAAGCCTCTTCACATCCGTATGTGTATGCAATGCATTCAGGGATCTGTACAAAGGTTGGATACAGTTTTTAGGGGGATAAATATGGCTCAAAAGTATGAATTTTAATACTCCCAAAATTAAAAAAAATTTACTTTTAAAATTTAAACCCTCTAAATTTCACAGAAAGAACGTGAAAAATTTCGTTCGAAAGTTTAGCAAAAGTGAGTTAAGCATCTGCGGAACTCAGTCGAAGGTTAAACCAGTTATTAGATGCTAATTGATTTTCTAAATTCACAAAAACTATTGAGTTTGTTTCCGAAAAATAACTCACATCATCTGTATAGCATCCGTTGGAGTTTTTAACACAGGTTCTGCAACAGATTTTTCTGTTGCCTTCATGACCACAAACATTTCTTTCGCACCATTCTGCTTGATCGCCATAGAGACATTCTGGAAACAAAATCAGTTGAAAAATAATATATTACTTAATAAATACATTAAAAAATTATTTTCTGTTCGCCTAATCATGTTATTCACTCGCTTCTTAATAAATCTCTAAAAAATTATCTTTTAACATATTATAAAACGTAAATTCTTCACCGGGAGTGGACACATCTTTGAAAGTCCCGCACGTTTTGCAACAGAGATCAGCAACATCATCTTTGTAACAGAGACGACTGTAGTTAGTCTTTATCAAGGAACAAGATAGTTGCGGTATGTCGTAGTTGAGGTAGGTGCTCACGTCTCCGTGTCGGCACTCTTTTGCTGATTGGTGCAAACCAATCATTTAAATAACATTTATAGAATAATAATAGTTTTAATCTCTTTTTAAAATTCTAAAATTTTCTTATTGAATATTTGAAAAAAACTATTGATCAATTTCAACTTTTTTAAAGACTAACGCGTGAAGACGGGAGCGGCAGCGTCGGCGACACAGCGGCCACTGATGCACCACATGCGGTCACCACAAGAAGTGCCGTCCAACAGCCTGGAGTTCTTGTACCACAAACACTTATTCGAAACTGGATCGGAACACTTCATGTTCCAGCAAAAGTCGTCTGGCAAGGCGTTTCCCTGGCGTTTTTGAGTGTTATTGCATTTCTTTGTGCATTTGGCCGAAGTTTAATAAAATTCTATAAATCTCTTGTGGAAAGGTTTTCTATTTAATATTTTAAAGGCAAACGAGAGACTTTACAATAAAATGAAAGTGGCGTCACCCCGCAGTAGACGGAGCCAGTTCCATGAACCATTCGGCATTGGTCCGTCAGAGAGTACTTTTGGCCTGGCTTAGTGGCGAGGTGGGTTCTGCTGTTCATCGGCTGCAACCGGTCAGACGGCTTGTTCAGAAGACAGTTCTTGTTATTACTTTAAAGTTATAATTTAATTTTAAGTTTATTTTTATTTGGATTCCTAATATGCTTTGTTATTCTTTTTATAAATCATTGTGATTAGGAGTCATATCTTTAAATTCATTTTACACAAGATCATATTAAAAATAATACGTTTTAAGGCTTATGATATGGTCGGCAAAGTTCTGAATGCTACAGGGGGAGAAACTGAATTCATTGTCGGTTTTTCCTGAGCTTCCAATAATTTTCGGAGCCATAATGAACTGGTGCTCAGGCTTGCATGCAGCTGTTTTATCGTGGTCGGCACCAATGCTGGTTGGTTCAAATGTCTTTAGAGTAAATTAAATGTCAAAATTATATTTTTTTTTAAATGGGTAACCTTTTTCAAAATGTAAAATATTTCAAGAAAATTCTCTTCTTTCTTACTTGTGTCCTAATTCATGAGTGGTGGTGTAGATGGTATCGTGCATGCCTTGAATCTTGACCATGCCTGCAGGCTTGTATGAACAAACTCCCGCCATGGTGGCATAACCAACAGCTGTCCCTGAATCCAGACTGTTCACATTTTTTTAATAGATGAAGTAAAAAAATGCAAGATGTTATTTTCCGTGAAAATTTCACATAAAATAAAAAAAAGACTATTTTCTTCAGTGAATATTTCACTGAAGAAAACATAAGGTTTTTGTTATTTTCCGTGAAAACCTCATGACGAAACTGTTTTTCATTTTTTTTATATTCATGATAATTTTCAATCAATATTGTAAATTTATTTTTATTTTTTTAAAAATTGTAACCAAAGCCTTAACCTTTATCCTATTTCCTAACCCTAACCCAACGAATTTTTTCAATTAAAAAATTTTTTAAACCAAAATCCTAATCTTAACCCATAACTCCAACCCTTAACTATAATTTTAACCCTCACCCCAATCCTCAACCCTAACACCTTACTCTAACCCTTAATCCCATCCCCTAACCCTAACCCGTCGGCGAATCAAACGCATCCATCATAATTATTGTGAAAAAAATGTTTTACAATATTTATAATAATTAATTTATCTAAAAATGTTTAAAAAAATAAACTATATTAATATAAAATTCTACTAAATATTTTTTTTAATTTAACAAAAAGTTGGGCTCATCATGAATCGAACTCGGGAGACTCACCGAACAGAACACTAACCCCATATATATATAGTATATACTATGACTAACCCTTACACCACAGAAGCTATTTAATTAACTGCGCTCATAAGATTCAAAACTAGAACATTTAAACTTAAATTGTTTAATCTATTTACCGCATTTCTTTCATAGCTAACTTTTCTGTATTTTTAGGCATTTCCTAAGTTTAGAAAATTATTTTTTAAAATTCATTTTTACATTTTACAATTTTCACGGAAAAAACCAAAAAGACTACTTTTCATTCATTTAGCTCTAATCAGCTATAACCGACTAAATGACTAAGTGATAGTCTCGATTCATTAATCCCTCACTTGTAATACATGAGGCTGAGATCGAACGACGGCCAATTCACTGCTCTACTTTTCACCTGATTTTTGACCCATTCATCTTGAAGCTTTAGTGCCTCGTCAACGTTTAGTTGGGTGGAACTGGTTCTCGCCATTGGGTCATTTGTGAAGGGAGATTCTTGCGCAGTCTGTGTCAGGGTAATTGAAAGTTCTCGAAGTTGAAAGATGTTTCCACATTGGAAAAGAGTTTATAAACTGTTCTCTAATATGAAAGTATTTGAAAATTTCTTTAATACGTGGTTAAAGAAACTATGTATGAAAGATTTAAAAAAAAAGTTCAATCTTTTTCGCATACCCTGGCGATGTACAAGGCCACCACCTTCGTAGAAAAGGAGAAATCCGGGTGTCTGATTAGCATGAATCTTTCATTTACCTTTTTAGAGTAATTTATTAAATAAATAAAAAATGAATTACTAATATAATTGATATAAAGAAAATGGGAAATTTAGTTCTTTCAAAAAGTAATGTGAGGTCAGATATGCTAGTGAAACGACTTTTGAAGAGTTACTAACAGCGTTCATGACGTGTACGAAGAAGTATTTGATGTGGTCGATGGCGTCATTGGCTTTGTTATTGGTGAAGCTCAAAAACCTTTTAAAAAAATTCATTGATTAGTTTTAAATAAACAATTTATGTCTGTATGGGAAAACTAAAAATATTATAGGATACAAACAAAGAAAATAAAATTAAACTCTATCCCCTCACCTCAGGTAAGTTGTATAATCAATTATGACCAGAATTTCGACAACAAGATTTTGCTTTCCACTTCGCTGGTTGCTCACTTGGCCTCCTGCAGAACTTGTTTCGTTGAAAAGGTCAGCCAGTGTTTCATTGCTTGTTGTGGTGGAATCCTCTTTAGACACTAGGTGAATTAAAAATTTTGAATTTCTAAATTTTGTAGCTATATATAAAATAATGAAGAAATCCTAAAATACAATCTGAAGTTAAATATTAGAAAAATTAATTTTATTTTAAATTATCATTTTGTTTTTAGAATTTATTCCATTTTTAATCCATAGATGGTAGGAATAAATGAATTAGTTATATATTATGAATATTTCATTCTTATTAAAAAATGTTCAGAAACCATCATTTTCAAAGTTGAGGTTTTTGTTTGGCTTGAGTTTGGAAAGCTTGTAGGGCTGTCCGTCTATTGAGAAGTTTTTTTCTTCTTGCACCCTGTCTCCCAAGGCTTCTTCGTTGTAGTCGGCAGGCATTACGTTGTATTCTTGCTCCTTGTGAGTGAAACTGCCCACCTACAAATTAATAAAAAAAGCAAAGAATCAAAACGATTCTTTTGGAACTTGGAATCAGTCAGTGTTAAACGCACGTAAGTCGTGAGTTTGGAGGAGGCATTCTTGAATAAGGTGATCGTGAACTCAGCTTTGAACTTCTCGTTCTTGTAGAGAGCTGTGTGCTGCAGTAGGAAAATGCCAGATTATTTAAAGAATTACTCAGTAGAAACAACAAAAGTCTGTTACATTTTTAATGTTCGAAAAAAAGAGTGGAAGCACAGCAAGGATCCTACCTCATGTTTATCGCCTGGGTGCACCACCATTTCTCCATTGCGGTCATCAGAAATCACCTCGGCATTCTCCACCTCACCTCTCACTTCCTTCAGTTTCAGTTTCAGCGTGAACTTGTCATTGATTGGAATTGCCAGAGTCAATTGTTTTGGTAAAGAAACTTTCTTCTCTTTCTTGGCGTCTGGATTTTGATATTTAGAGATCGTTTTTAGTAGTAAAAATTCTATTTTATCTTTTTATAAAAATTCTATTGAATGCGTTTAAATAATTTTTTATAACAGCAGATGTTTAATCTTTATCTTTAAATTTATATATCTAAATTCTAATAGATTTGAACAAACTTTTTGCAGCAGAACAGGCTACTAGAAGTGCCAATACAATGCATGAAATGCAGTTTATTTTGAATAATTTCATTAGAAATTTTTCAATTATTCTTTTAAATGTCAAGTTTTTTAACTTTTCAACTAAAAAGATGTCTTTTTCTGTAACTTTATATATACAGTTTTAAAAATTATATTTTATCGAATTTGCCAATGTAAAAAAAGTATGAATATTAATTTTTAGGATACCTTTCAAAAACCCACACAAATCTGAGATAAAGTAAATATTCCTTCATTAAATCCACTAATGAGTCTAATAAGATACACTCCGGGAATTTTGAAATACTCCTATAAAATCGATAAAATGTAGTTTTTTTTTTTTTAAATTCTGAGCGACTTTTTTGATCAAATCATCACTCGATGTAGAGTGGCATAAGTATTCTTTTAAAATAATTTTCCATCAGATAATTTATTTTATTTCATCGTCGCAGTGAGAGTGAAACCTACTAATTGTATCTTTTTCATAATATTTCGTTAGAAACCATGAACTTTGAATTCATTCAACACTCTAGCAATACAATTGAATGTTTTTGTAACGCCCCTGCAGACACTATGAAAAGTAATTTATTCACTCGAAACATGTAGATTATTCCAGATATTCCAATGAAGTTCAAAATATTTGGTGAATATAGCATTTTAACCTAATTATAATTGTCTAATTAAAAAATAATAATGGCTCTCATCAAAACATACGTTTTAAAAAATTGTTTATGAAAAGTAACTAAAGAATGAATTTATATAGGATTATAATTGAAACAGTTTCCACTGAGAATTCTTTGAAGTCCTCACCATCTCCCATTGCACGAGGCACAGCAGATAGAGTTGGTGTAGTATCTTAGGCAATCGTAAGGAAAATGAAGGACATGGTTGGGACACCGGAAATCGTGGTCTTTGCAGAGAACTTGAAAGAATTACATTTTATAAATTATTTTTCATAAGAAATAATTTCCGCTTTCAATTTCTAATAATTGATTTTGAAAAGTTTAGTAACAAACTTGAGTTTGCTTTATAAGCCTCTATCAAAAAACTACAGAAAGTGTTTATATGATTTATAGGAATTAATAAACCAATAAAAAAAGACAGAAATAACATACTGGTAGGCTTTCGAGCCTCTGTGGCACACTTGTTGCAACAGTTATTCTTCATATAATACAGGTTACAGCTGTATTGTGACATGCTACATTCTGGCAGCTAAAAAAGACAAAAGCAAGTTTCTTAGAGAGATAACAATGAGTAATTTCAATTATTAACGGTTACAAATTTTTTCTAACAAAATATCGTTAATAAATAATAATCTCTTTGAATTTGTTTTCCCCAAACATGACTTACATCCTCGCTAAAGCATCCGTTGGCGTTTTGGACACATGTTGAGCAACAAATAAGTCTGTTCACTTCGTATAAACAAACGCCCTTAGTGCACCAATTGGCTTTGTCTCCATACGGACAAGCTGTTGAGATGGTTTAGAGCATTCACAAATAGTATATATATTATTAATAATACAATATTAGTTTGCACATTTATACATTTTATCTTTCTATTCGCAATTTATTTTATTTAATTGTTATTTATAATAAATGAATTTTATTCAATTGTTGGTTCTGTTGAACGCAAATTCCTCACTGGCACTCGAGTTTGCCTTGATATCCGCGCACGTTTTGCAGCAAAGATCAGCAACTTTTGCATTGTAACAGAGGTACTTGTAATGACTCTTCACCAGAGAACACGTCAAGTTGGCGATGTCATAGTTGTCAACGTCGTAGCTTAGGAACGTTGTAGTGTCTCCATACGGACATTCGCTTGCTAATTCATAATAACAGAATTTACTTTGAAATTCTTATTTAATTTTTAAGCACAAATTATAATTGAGTTATCATTTAATTGATCTTCAAAAATTATGAATTTTTACATAAAATACCCTATAATCAAAAATAATATATATATATATATATATATATATATATATATATATATATATATATATATATATATATATATATATATATATATATACATTGGATATAATCGAAGTGTTGTTGTACATCCGTGACAAAATTGAACTTAATCGTATACCAACATACGTCAGTGCCAATCTCAATAGGATACCGGTTATTAAAAATTTCAATTGTGAATCCATATATCAAAAAATTGAACAACTTTTCGACAACAAATTCGACGCCATTATCAACAAACATACACAAGATATACAATAATTAAGTGAGAGTGTATTGAACGTTAACAACCAATTGTATAATTTAAAAAATATATTTGAACAAACGTTGAATAAATTAAAAAGTAAGTAAAATACTCGGCTATGGTCTGAATTAATTCAAAGTCCAAATCCGAACAACAACAACAACAACAATAGTAATGTGCAGCATAACAGTATCAATAACAATAAGAATGCTGACGGAGTTAATCCAAACAAACGAAGTAGAGCTTCAACATCAGAACAAGAGCTTTTTCCACATATTCCCAACTATAACTCTACTGAGAACAGTAATACTGTAGGTTCTAATAAACCTCAACCGGGAATAAACCGTAACAGGGTATTTGGCACGAGAGTCAATTGTTCATTAAAGGCGTCCAAAGTAATAGAAAAGAAAATAGCATATTACGTAGGAAACGTTGGCTTATGCAATAAAAGTTTAATTGAAGAACATTTGAAATCGAACGACATTACTTTTAGCCATTGCTTTCCAGTTTTGCGGAAAAGAAATTCAGAAGTTATTGAAATCGACCAAACAGTAGAATCAACAGCCTTTAAGATAATTTTGCCAATAAAAGAGCTGAATAAATTAAAAAATCCGGACATATGGCCCAAGTACACGTTTCTTCGTGAATGAGACTTTTCGCTGACTAACCACAGAAAAAAACCACAGAGGGGAACGATGTGCAAAAATCAACAACCAACAACCATGGCGACAACAAATAGTTTTAACAACGATTCTGAAGAAGACATCGTCAGCAATAGTAGCAACAGCATAATATACATTGATAATAACACTGATAATGGAATCAATTTTTATGGCAATTCTGATACTTTCCTCAATGATATTGATCCAGATGAAAACTTTCTACAAAATGTCAATGGTGACTGTCTTCTTCTGCTGCATTCATATCAACAGTAGGAGTATAATTAATAAAATTATTGAAATAGGTACTTTAATTGAATGTTGTAATAATAAATTTAACTTGATTGCTATTACTGAAACATGGTTGCGCGATGAAAATGTTAATTTAATTGATTTGCCTGATTTTCACTTTGTTTTCAAAAATCGTGTTGATTGTACTGGCGGTGGTGTAGGTTTGTTTATTAACAAACGCTTTAAATATGTTACTAGAGATAATTTGTTTTATTTATCTCCAACTTTTGAACTACTAGTGGTTGAAATTTTAATTAATAATGTTTCTAGTTGCTTAATATATGTTTTATATCGTCCTCCGAATTCTGATCCTATGTTATTCTTAAATTATTTAACTACCCTATTAATAAAACTAAAATTCTGTTCCTCTAAACTTATATAATTCATTGGTGATTTCAATATTGACCTATTAAATTATGATTATAAAAATATTTCTGCTCAATTTGCAAACTTAGTTCATTCATTTAATTTTGTTCCCTTAATTTCTATTCCAACACGTGTTTCTAATACTAAATCTTCCTTAATTGATAATATTTTCACTAACAATCTGATAACACATAATTCCGGTGTTATCTGCTCATCCTTGACTGACCATTTTCTTGTGTTTACATCTTTTAAGGTATCTTTCGAAGTTAATTTATCTGATCATAATACTAAATTTTTTAGTTAAAATTGTTACAACATTGCAAAGTTAAACAATTACTTTGCGAATTTTGACTGGAATCCGATTTGGATTGTTCAGACACTGACACTGCATTTGAATTATTTATCAATATTTTTAAGCAGGCTGTTTCACAATTTTGTTTAGCTACTCATAAACCTACTCGCAAGAAAAAACCCTGGATTTCCCAGGGTTTGATCATTTCGTCTGTTACCAAGAATAGACTTTATAAGAGGTTTTTACGGTCTAAATCATTATCGGACGAATTTTTATGTAAGAATTACAAAAATATTTTTGTAAATCTGTGTAGAATTTCTGAGAATATGTATTATAATGCGCAATTTAATGAAAATAGACATAGTGGCAAACGCACTTGGGATTTATTAAAATCATGTATAGGTATGAAAAATACTCAGTCCTATAATAATATGGTGGATAACCAATTGATTAAAGACGACTCTACTATAATGAAAGATCCTAGGTTCAAGTGCAACCAATGCCCTAGTAACCCAAAGGTGCAAATGAAAACATGCAGCCTAAGTGGCCTCGAAGCCTGTTTGGGTTATAATGCTCGTCATTATTATTATTATTATTATTATTAGTCAACGATTTATTTGTTCCGCTCAAATTCCGATACGAATGAAACAATGTAAATACTATTGAAATGATCTTTTAAATAGTTTAAAATAATGACCTTCACCAAAGTTTCGCATTTAGAATTCAAGTGTCAAACAAATATTTATATGATCTTTGGGAGTAATTGCAGTGCTTCCTGGATGCGCAAAAGACTTCAAGGATCCCACTGTCTGAGCAGTTTCATCTCCCCTCGCATGAAAGACAGCAACTATCTCGAATCATGGAATGCTGGCATTCTGAAGGGCTGTTTGCGATGTACGATTGACACCAAGCACCCTTGTCTTTGCACTCACCTTAAATCAAGAAATTAGTTTAAGTCGTTTTAATGTACTAAATTGTTTTATTAGATTCAATGTTTTTTTAATAAATAAGCTGGAAAATACCGATAGGCTTTTTTGTAGATTTTTTAGTTGCTTTACTCTAGATTTGTTATTAGTATTTTTTGCAGATTTTTTAGTTTTATTGGTAAGTTTTTTATTAGTTTTTCTGGTAGGCTTTTTATCAGTTTTGTTAGTAGGTTTTTTGGTGGTCTTACTGGCTGTGGTGTAAGTAGTTTTGCTGACAACTTTGTAAGTAGGTTTGCTGACAACTTTGTAAGAAGGTTTACTTCCGTCATTGTGAGTAAGTTTGCTGGCAGGATTTTTATTCTGCAGAGCACACTTGTTACAGCAATACATCTTCATGTAATCCTGTTCACAGCCGTATGTGTATCCAGTGCATTCAGGTTTCTGAACAAAGGTTGGATACCGTTTTTAGGGGGATAAATACGGCTCAAAAGTATACATTAAAAATAATAATGCTCCCAAATTTTAAAAGAATTTATTTTTACAATGTAAACCCTCTAAATTTCACAAAAAGAACGTGAAAAATTTCGTTCGAAAGTTTAGCAAAAGTGAGTTAAGCATCTGCGGAACTCAGTCGAAGGTTAAACCAGTTATTAGATGCTAATTGATTTTCTAAATTCACAAAAACTTTTGAGTTTGTTTCCGAAAAATAACTCACATCATCTGTATAGCATCCGTTGGAGTTTTTAACACAGGTTCTGCAACAGACTTCTCTGTTGCCTTCATGACCACAAACATTTCTTTCGCACCAATTTGCTTTATCGCCATAGAGACATTCTGGAAACAAAATCAGTTGAAAAATAATATATTACTTAATAAATACATTAAAAAATTATTTTCTGTTTGCTCAATTATGTTATTCACTCACTTCTCAATATAACTTTAAAATATTTTTTAACATATTGTTAAACGTAAATTCTCCACCGGGAGTGGACACATCTTTGAAAGTCCCGCATGTTTTGCAACAGAGATCAGCAACGTCATTGTTGTAACAGAGACGACTGTAGCTCGTCTTTATCAACGAACAAGATAGTTGCGGTATGTCGTAGTTGAGGTAGGTGGTCACGTCTCCGTGTCGGCACTCTTTTGCTGATTGGTGGAAACCAATCATTTAAATAACATTTATAGAATAATAATAATTTAAATCTCTTTTTAAAATTCTAAAATTTTCTTATTGAATATTTGAAAAAAACTATTGATCAATTTCAACTTTTTTAAAGACTAACGCGTGAAGACGGGAGCGGCAGCGTCGGCGACACAGCGGCCACTGATGCACCACATGCGGTCACCACAAGAAGTGCCGTCCAACAGCCTGGAGTTCTTGTACCACAAACACTTATTCGAAACTGGATCGGAACACTTCATGTTCCAGCAAAAGTCGTCTGGCAAGGCGTTTCCCTGGCGTTTTTGAGTGTTATTGCATTTCTTTGTGCATTTGGCCGAAGTTTAATAAAATTCTATAAATCTCTTGTGGAAAGGTTTTCTATTTAATATTTTAAAGGCAAACGAGAGACTTTACAATAAAATGAAAGTGGCGTCACCCCGCAGTAGACGGAGCCAGTTCCATGAACCATTCGGCATTGGTCCGTCAGAGAGTACTTTTGGCCTGGCTTAGTGGCGAGGTGGGTTCTGCTGTTCATCGGCTGCAACCGGTCAGACGGCTTGTTCAGAAGACAGTTCTTGTTATTACTTTAAAGTTATAATTTAATTTTAAATTTATTTTTATTTGGATTCCTAATATGCTTTGTTATTCTTTTTATAAATCATTGTGATTAGGAGTCATATCTTTAAATTCATTTTACACAAGATCATATTAAAAATAATACGTTTTAAGGCTTATGATGTGGTCGGCAAAGTTCTGAATGCTACAGGGGGAGAAACTGAATTCATTGTCGGTTTTTCCTGAGCTTCCAATAATTTTCGGAGCCATAATGAACTGGTGCTCAGGCTTGCATGCAGCTGTTTTATCGTGGTCGGCACCAATGCTGGTTGGTTCAAATGTCTTTAGAGTAAATTAAATGTCAAAATTATATTTTATTTAAAATGGGTAACCTTTTTCAAAATGTAAAATATTTCAATAAAATTCTCTTCTTTCTTACTTGTGTCCTAATTCATGAGTGGTGGTGTAGATGGTATCGTGCATGCCTTGAATCTTGACCATGCCTGCAGGCTTGTATGAACAAACTCCCGCCACGGTGGCATAACCAACAGCTGTCCCTGAATCCAGACTGTTCACATTTTTTTAATAGATGAAGTAAAAAAATGCAAGATGTTATTTTCCGTGAAAATTTCACATAAAATAAAAAAAAGACTATTTTCTTCAGTGAATATTTCACTGAAGAAAACATGAGGTTTTTGTTATTTTCCGTGAAAACCTCATGACGAAACTGTTTTTCATTTTTTTTATATTCATGATAATTTTCAATCAATATTGTAAATTTATTTTTATTTTTTTTAAAATTGTAACCAAAGCCTTAACCTTTATCCTATTTCCTAACCCTAACCCAACGAATTTTTTCAATTAAAAAAAATTTTAAACCAAAATCCTAATCTTAACCCATAACTCCAACCCTTAACTATAATTTTAACCCTCACCCCAATCCTCAACCCTAACACCTTACTCTAACCCTTAATCCCATCCCCTAACCCTAACCCGTCGGCGAATCAAACGCATCCATCATAATTATTGTGAAAAAAATGTTTTACAATATTTATAATAATTAATTTATCTAAAAATGTTTAAAAAAATAAACTATATTAATATAAAATTCTACTAAATATTTTTTTTAATTTAACAAAAAGTTGGGCTCATCATGAATCGAACTCGGGAGACTCACCGAACAGAACACTAACCCCATATATATATAGTATATACTATGACTAACCCTTACACCACAGAAGCTATTTAATTAACTGCGCTCATAAGATTCAAAACTAGAACATTTAAACTTAAATTGTTTAATCTATTTACCGCATTTCTTTCATAGCTAACTTTTCTGTATTTTTAGGCATTTCCTAAGTTTAGAAAATTATTTTTTAAAATTCATTTTTACATTTTACAATTTTCACGGAAAAAACCAAAAAGACTACTTTTCATTCATTTAGCTCTAATCAGCTATAACCGACTAAATGACTAAGTGATAGTCTCGATTCATTAATCCCTCACTTGTAATACATGAGGCTGAGATCGAACGACGGCCAATTCACTGCTCTACTTTTCACCTGATTTTTGACCCATTCATCTTGAAGCTTTAGTGCCTCGTCAACGTTTAGTTGGGTGGAACTGGTTCTCGCCATTGGGTCATTTGTGAAGGGAGATTCTTGCGCAGTCTGTGTCAGGGTAATTGAAAGTTCTCGAAGTTGAAAGATGTTTCCACATTGGAAAAGAGTTTATAAACTGTTCTCTAATATGAAAGTATTTGAAAATTTCTTTAATACGTGGTTAAAGAAACTATGTATGAAAGATTTAAAAAAAAAGTTCAATCTTTTTCGCATACCCTGGCGATGTACAAGGCCACCACCTTCGTAGAAAAGGAGAAATCCGGGTGTCTGATTAGCATGAATCTTTCATTTACCTTTTTAGAGTAATTTATTAAATAAATAAAAAATGAATTACTAATATAATTGATATAAAGAAAATGGGAAATTTAGTTCTTTCAAAAAGTAATGTGAGGTCAGATATGCTAGTGAAACGACTTTTGAAGAGTTACTAACAGCGTTCATGACGTGTACGAAGAAGTATTTGATGTGGTCGATGGCGTCATTGGCTTTGTTATTGGTGAAGCTCAAAAACCTTTAAAAAAAATTCATTGATTAGTTTTAAATAAACAATTTATGTCTGTATGGGAAAACTAAAAATATTATAGGATACAAACAAAGAAAATAAAATTAAACTCTATCCCCTCACCTCAGGTAAGTTGTATAATCAATTATGACCAGAATTTCGACAACAAGATTTTGCTTTCCACTTCGCTGGTTGCTCACTTGGCCTCCTGCAGAACTTGTTTCGTTGAAAAGGTCAGCCAGTGTTTCATTGCTTGTTGTGGTGGAATCCTCTTTAGACACTAGGTGAGTTAAAAATTTTGAATTTCTAAATTTTGTAGCTATATATAAAATAATGAAGAAATCCTAAAATACAATCTGAAGTTAAATATTAGAAAAATTAATTTTATTTTAAATTATCATTTTGTTTTTAGAATTTATTCCATTTTTAATCCATAGATGGTAGGAATAAATGAATTAGTTATATATTATGAATATTTCATTCTTATTAAAAAATGTTCAGAAACCATCATTTTCAAAGTTGAGGTTTTTGTTTGGCTTGAGTTTGGAAAGCTTGTAGGGCTGTCCGTCTATTGAGAAGTTTTTTTCTTCTTGCACCCTGTCTCCCAAGGCTTCTTCGTTGTAGTCGGCAGGCATTACGTTGTATTCTTGCTCCTTGTGAGTGAAACTGCCCACCTACAAATTAATAAAAAAAGCAAAGAATCAAAACGATTCTTTTGGAACTTGGAATCAGTCAGTGTTAAACGCACGTAAGTCGTGAGTTTGGAGGAGGCATTCTTGAATAAGGTGATCGTGAACTCAGCTTTGAACTTCTCGTTCTTGTAGAGAGCTGTGTGCTGCAGTAGGAAAATGCCAGATTATTTAAAGAATTACTCAGTAGAAACAACAAAAGTCTGTTACATTTTTAATGTTCGAAAAAAAGAGTGGAAGCACAGCAAGGATCCTACCTCATGTTTATCGCCTGGGTGCACCACCATTTCTCCATTGCGGTCATCAGAAATCACCTCGGCATTCTCCACCTCACCTCTCACTTCCTTCAGTTTCAGTTTCAGCGTGAACTTGTCATTGATTGGAATTGCCAGAGTCAATTGTTTTGGTAAAGAAACTTTCTTCTCTTTCTTGGCGTCTGGATTTTGATATTTAGAGATCGTTTTTAGTAGTAAAAATTCTATTTTATCTTTTTATAAAAATTCTATTGAATGCGTTTAAATAATTTTTTATAACAGCAGATGTTTAATCTTTATCTATAAATTTATATATCTAAATTCTAATAGATTTGAACAAACTTTTTGCAGCAGAACAGGCTACTAGAAGTGCCAATACAATGCATGAAATGCAGTTTATTTTGAATAATTTCATTAGAAATTTTTCAATTATTCTTTTAAATGTCAAGTTTTTTAACTTTTCAACTAAAAAGATGTCTTTTTCTGTAACTTTATATATACAGTTTTAAAAATTATATTTTATCGAATTTGCCAATGTAAAAAAAGTATGAATATTAATTTTTAGGATACCTTTCAAAAACCCACACAAATCTGAGATAAAGTAAATATTCCTTCATTAAATCCACTAATGAGTCTAATAAGATACACTCCGGGAATTTTGAAATACTCCTATAAAATCGATAAAATGTAGTTTTTTTTTAAAAAATTCTGAGCGACTTTTTTGATCAAATCATCACTCGATGTAGAGTGGCATAAGTATTCTTTTAAAATAATTTTCCATCAGATAATTTATTTTATTTCATCGTCGCAGTGAGAGTGAAACCTACTAATTGTATCTTTTTCATAATATTTCGTTAGAAACCATGAACTTTGAATTCATTCAACACTCTAGCAATACAATTGAATGTTTTTGTAACGCCCCTGCAGACACTATGAAAAGTAATTTATTCACTCGAAACATGTAGATTATTCCAGATATTCCAATGAAGTTCAAAATATTTGGTGAATATAGCATTTTAACCTAATTATAATTGTCTAATTAAAAAATAATAATGGCTCTCATCAAAACATACGTTTTAAAAAATTGTTTATGAAAAGTAACTAAAGAATGAATTTATATAGGATTATAATTGAAACAGTTTCGCACTGAGAATTCTTTGAAGTCCTCACCATCTCCCATTGCACGAGGCACAGCAGAGGGAGTTGGTGTAGTATCTTAGGCAGTCGTAAGGAAAATGAAGGACATGGTTGGGACACCGGAAATCGTGGTCTTCGCAGAGAACTTGAAAGAATTACATTTTATAAATTATTTTTCATAAGAAATAATTTCCGCTTTCAATTTCTAATAATTGATTTTGAAAAGTTTAGTAAAAAACTTGAGTTTGATTTATAAGCCTCTATCAAAAAACTACAGAAAGTGTTTATATGATTTATAGCAGAGGTGCACAACCCGCGGCCCTTCGGCCTGTTTGATGCGGCCCCCAGACCACTAGTCCATTTTGGCTATTTGCGGCCCTAACAAAATTGTAAATCGACGCACCCGCCCATCTCTTTTTAATTGTACTGTTTGCACTTTCCTAATATAAAACGATTGGTACAACAACAACGAGCGATAATTGAGTTGTTTTAATTTAGTAAGAATGTCAAAGCGTAAAATTGAAGTAGAAAATCGTTAGTTTAATGAAGAATGGACAAATGCAGCATTTCAACGGAACAGCTTTGGGCCTAATTTGTCGCGAGTCCGTAACTGTAATGAAGGACTACAATTGCAAAAGACATTATGAGACCAAACACGCTGCTACGTTTGATGATGTGAAAGGCAAAGCTAGAAAAAATATAATTGATCAACTTGTAAAAAGATTGTCATCTGAGCAAAATATTTTTACAAAAAAAGTTAATGAAAATATGACTTTTGTTCGTGCCGGTTGTGCCGTAGCACAGATTATTGCGCGATTGTCTCGACCATTTACTGATGGTGATTTCGTCAAAAACTGCATGCAAGCCATTTCCAAAGAAGTCTGTCCTGAGAAAACAGACCTGTTCAACAAAGTGCCATTGTCACGGATGACTTTCCAGCGCCGGATGGTTGATTTATCCAATGACGTTTGCGTGACAAGCTTGCCATTTGCAAGTATTTTTCAATTGCCTTAGATGAGAGCACGGATAACGTTGACACAGCACAGCTTTTGCTTTTTGTTTGTGCGGTGGATGAGAACTGTAAATTAACTCAGAAATTAGCAGGAATGCCCTCACTACGTGGACGTACGACTGGTGCAGATATTTTTGGAGGAGTGAAATCTGTTCTTGACGTTCATTGGCCAAAGCTCTGTAGTGTTACTACTGACGGTGCACCCGCCATGACTGGTAAAGAATTAGGACTTGTTGCTCATCTGCGATCACATTTGCGAGACTTAGAAATTCCTACAGACACCATCCACGCATACCACTTCATCATACATCAAGAGTCACTGTGTACACGAGTCATTAATTTTGATAATGTTATGAAATTTGTTTTTAAATACGAACAAAAGGACTTAACCATCGACAATTCAGATCATTTCTTGAAAACATTGAGTCAGAATATCGTGACATACCATATCACTCTGATGTAAGGTGGTTGAGTCGAGGAAAAGTTCTAACTAGATTTGTTGAGTTACGAAACGAAATCTGTGAATTCCTTGTAAATAACGTTATTTTTTTTTATGACATTTATTAAAAACTTGCATTCTTTGAGTTTTTTTAAAATTTAGTTATTCATACATGTTTAAATAACGTTATTTTTTTTAATGACATTTATTTAAAACTTGCATTCTTTGAGTTGTTTTATTGTGTCCTCTATGTGCACGCTGATGCGGCCCTTGGCGCCCGGGACTCAGTAATTTTGGCCCTCAGGCTGAAAAAGGTTGTGCACCCCTGATTTATAGGAATTAATAAACCAATAAAAAAAGGACAGAAATAACATACTGGTAGGCTTTCGAGCCTCTATGGCACACTTGTTGCAACAGTTATTCTTCATATAATACAGGTTACAGCTGTATTGTGACATGCTACATTCTGGCAGCTAAAAAAGACAAAAGCAAGTTTCTTAGAGAGATAACAATGAGTAATTTCCATTATTAACGGTTACAAATTTTTTCTAACAAAATATCGTTAATAAATAATAATCTCTTTGAATTTGTTTTTCCCAAACATTACTTACATCCTCGCTAAAGCATCCGTTGGCGTTTTGGACACATGTTGAGCAACAAATAAGTCTGTTCACTTCGTATAAACAAACGCCCTTAGTGCACCAATTGGCTTTGTCTCCATACGGACAAGCTGTTGAGATGGTTTAGAGCATTCACAAATAGTATATATATTATTAATAATACAATATTAGTTTGCACATTTATACATTTTATCTTTCTATTCGCAATTTATTTTATTTAATTGTTATTTATAATAAATGAATTTTATTCAATTGTTGGTTCTGTTGAACGCAAATTCCTCACTGGCACTCGAGTTTGCCTTGATATCCGCGCACGTTTTGCAGCAAAGATCAGCAACTTTTGCATTGTAACAGAGGTACTTGTAATGACTTTCCACCAGAGAACACGTCAAGTTGGCGATGTCATAGTTGTCAACGTCGTAGCTTAGGAACGTTGTAGTGTCTCCATACGGACATTCGCTTGCTAATTCATGATAACAGAATTAACTTTGAAATTCTTAATTAATTTTTTAGCACAAATTATAATTGAGTTATCATTTAATTGATCTTCAAAAATTATGAATTTTTACATAAAATACCCTATAATCAAAAATAATATATATATATATTTATATAGATATATATATATATATATATTAATATATATATATATATATATATATATATATATATATATATATATATATATATATATATATATATATATATATATATATATATATATATATATATATATATATATATATATATATATATATATATATATATATATATATATATATACATTGGATATAATCGAAGTGTTGTTGTACATCCGTGACAAAATTGAACTTAATCGTATACCAACATACGTCAGTGCCAATCTCAATAGGATACCGGTTATTAAAAATTTCAATTGTGAATCCATATATCAAAAAATTGAACAACTTTTCGACAACAAATTCGACGCCATTATCAACAAACATACACAAGATATACAATAATTAAGTGAGAGTGTATTGAACGTTAACAACCAATTGTATAATTTAAAAAATATATTTGAACAAACGTTGAATAAATTAAAAAGTAAGTAAAATACTCGGCTATGGTCTGAATTAATTCAAAGTCCAAATCCGAACAACAACAACAACAACAATAGTAATGTGCAGCATAACAGTATCAATAACAATAAGAATGCTGACGGAGTTAATCCAAACAAACGAAGTAGAGCTTCAACATCAGAACAAGAGCTTTTTCCACATATTCCCAACTATAACTCTACTGAGAACAGTAATACTGTAGGTTCTAATAAACCTCAACCGGGAATAAACCGTAACAGGGTATTTGGCACGAGAGTCAATTGTTCATTAAAGGCGTCCAAAGTAATAGAAAAGAAAATAGCATATTACGTAGGAAACGTTGGCTTATGCAATAAAAGTTTAATTGAAGAACATTTGAAATCGAACGACATTACTTTTAGCCATTGCTTTCCAGTTTTGCGGAAAAGAAATTCAGAAGTTATTGAAATCGACCAAACAGTAGAATCAACAGCCTTTAAGATAATTTTGCCAATAAAAGAGCTGAATAAATTAAAAAATTCGGACATATGGCCCAAGTACACGTTTCTTCGTGAATGAGACTTTTCGCTGACTAACCACAGAAAAAAAACCACAGAGGGGAACGATGTGCAAAAATCAACAACCAACAACCATGGCGACAACAAATAGTTTTAACAACGATTCTGAAGAAGACATCGTCAGCAATAGTAGCAACAGCATAATATACATTGATAATAACACTGATAATGGAATCAATTTTTATGGCAATTCTGATACTTTCCTCAATGATATTGATCCAGATGAAAACTTTCTACAAAATGTCAATGGTGACTGTCTTCTTCTGCTGCATTCATATCAACAGTAGGAGTATAATTAATAAAATTATTGAAATAGGTACTTTAATTGAATGTTGTAATAATAAATTTAACTTGATTGCTATTACTGAAACATGGTTGCGCGATGAAAATGTTAATTTAATTGATTTGCCTGACTTTCACTTTGTTTTCAAAAATCGTGTTGATTGTACTGGCGGTGGTGTAGGTTTGTTTATTAACAAACGCTTTAAATATGTTACTAGAGATGATTTGTTTTATTTATCTCCAACTTTTGAACTACTAGTGGTTGAAATTTTAATTAATAATGTTTCTAGTTGCTTAATATATGTTTTATATCGTCCTCCGAATTCTGATCCTATGTTATTCTTAAATTATTTAACTACCCTATTAATAAAACTAAAATTCTGTTCCTCTAAACTTATATAATTCATTGGTGATTTCAATATTGACCTATTAAATTATGATTATAAAAATATTTCTGCTCAATTTGCAAACTTCTTTCATTCATTTAATTTTATTCCCTTAATTTCTATTCGAACACGTGTTTCTAATACTAAATCTTCCTTAATTGATATTATTTTCACTAACAATCTGATAACACATAATTCCGGTGTTATCTGCTCATCCTTGACTGACCATTTTCTTGTGTTTACATTTTTTAAGGTATCTTTCAAAGTTAATTTATCTGATCATAATACTAAATTTTTTAGTTACAATTGTTACAACATTGCAAAGTTAAACAATTACTTTGCGAATTTTGACTGGAATCCGATTTGGATTGTTCAGACACTGACACTGCATTTGAATTATTTATCAATATTTTTAAGCAGGCTGTTTCACAATTTTGTTTAGCTACTCATAAACCTACTCGCAAGAAAAAACCCTGGATTTTCCAGGGTTTGATCATTCCGTCTGTTACCAAGAATAGACTTTATAAGAGGTTTTTACGGTCCAAATCATTATCGGACGAATTTTTATGTAAGAATTACAAAAATATTTTTGTAAATCTGTGTAGAATTTCTGAGAATATGTATTATAATGCGCAATTTAATAAAAATAGACATAGTGGCAAACGCACTTGGGATTTATTAAAATCATGTATAGGTATGAAAAATACTCAGTCCTATAATAATATGGTTGATAACCAATTGATTAAAGACGAATCTACTTTGTGCAATCTTTTTAACAATTATTTTTCAAGTTTTGTAAACTATAGTCATTTATCTAATCCTGAAAATGCAAGTAATGGTTATGCTAAATATTTCGATGTTAATATTTCAAACAGTTTTGCTTTATTTCATTGTTCCTCGGTTGACATTATAGATGCCGTTAATAATTTTAAAAATTCTTATAGTTCAAGTGAGGATTGTTTTTCTAACTTTTTATTAAAAAAACTGCTAATCCTTTTTTGGTTCCTTTACAACATTTAATAAATTTGTCGTTCAACTATGGGTATTTCCCTAAATGCTTGAAAATTTCTAAAGTTATACCTTTGTTCAAATCTGGGGATAAGCATATTATTAGTAATTACCGACCTATATCCATTATTTTCTAGTTTATCTAAACTTATTGAGAAAATTATTTATAATAGACTTTCTTATTTTTAAATTCTAATAACATTTTCTGTGCAAATCAATATGGTTTTCGTCCTAAACAGTCTACTCAATTTGCTATTGTTGATGTAATAAATTATGTTTCTCTTGCTCTCGAATCAAAAAATTTTCTATTGGTGTTTTTATTGATCTCTGTGAGGCTTTCGATTCTTTAGACCATACTATTTTATTATATAAGTTATCCAGGTATGGTGTTAGGGGAAAGGCTTATAATTGGTTTTATTCTTATTTACACGAACGTTATCAATATGTATGTATTAACAATTCTATGTCTCAAATGACTTCTATTGCTTCAAGTGTTCCTCAAGGTTCTATTCTGGGTCCTTTATTGTTTAATATTTCTATTAATGATTTTATTAACTCATCTGTTGTTTTAAAATTTGTGCTTTTTGCAGACGATACTACTCTTCTTTTTTCACACACTTACTTTGATTTATTAGTATCTATTATCAATGAAGAATTAATTCATGTTTATGATTGGGTTGTTTCTAACAACCTAAGAATTAACCTGGACAAAATTTGTTTTTTTTAGTCCTAAAATTCGTACAGATATCTATCGTCCAACTATATTGCTAAATAATTTATTGATTAAAAGAGTAAACTCTATAAAATTTTTAAGTGTTGTTATCTCTGATTTATTAAGTCTAAGTCAAAACTTTTTTCTGCGTATTTTGTTTAAATTAAATAATGTCGATCACATTATTAATTATTATAGCATGACAAAAATTTTAAATATAAATCAGCTACACATTGTTTTTTCCTTGATTCTCTTCTATAAAATTTATAAATTAAATTATTGTGAATTAATCTATAATCAACTTATAACATTCAATAAACATAGTACTAGGCTTTTAAGATTTAATTTTGATTTCTATTTTAATAAACCTAGATCACATTTTTTTATTAATTCCGTTCTATACTCAATGATGCATTACTGGGATAGATTGCCAATACATGCTAAAAATTCATTGTCACTAGGTTCATATAAGGTTATAATTTACTAGTTAATTAATTCAAATTTCTTTTCGTAATAGTTTTCTATTTGTCTATTCATATATAAATGTTATTTTGACCAATCAGTCTGATAAAAATCTATTATAAATCTGGGTACTTTTACTTTAATATTTTTACAAAAATTTGATTATTAATGGAAAGTTAATATAAATTTTGTTTACATTGAATTTAATTTTTGTTTTAATTATTTTTGTGATTACTGTGATTACTATATTGGGTTAATTCAGAATCGATTACATACTTACGATTTTCCGTGTCTTACTTGTTTTTCAAAAGAATGGAAAATCGTATCAAAGACTGGATGCATTTTTTAAAGAAAATGAATATAAAAATATTATCCGTATACAATTTTTATAATAAATATTACTATATTATACTTTCTAGCTATTCAAAAGTTAAAAAATAGACTAAAAACGCATGTCTTAAATTTGCTAACAGATCTTTAATATTAAATATTTAAGTTGATATATTAGTTAGTTCTATCCGGTTTGATTTATCCAGTCGTAGGCTTATTTAAAGACGTGGTTTGCTTCTCTCAACTTTGAAAAACATTGTTTTATTTCAGCTTTCGGCTATTTTGTTATTTTTCACAATTTCTCACTTTTGATTCTAGCGTTTTTTTCCCTCTGATCATTGTGATTTATCAAGAAACAGGTGAGTACTAAATTTCTAATTTTTTTATTAATACAGTTCATGGGTATAGAAAGATAAATTTATAATATCGGGCTATCATGTTTCTTTTTTATAGAACAATATCAACATATCCCATCATGCATACCCTGACGTTAGCAAAAAATTCTCAGATTCTCAATATACTAGTATTAGGTGTCACGACTTTACAGTATGTTTTAAAGTTGTTTCATATTATTCATTGAATAAGGCAATTTTTGAAAAATATTTTGATATAAGCTTCGACTAATAATATTTTTAATGAAGCTTTTCAATTAATGAAATAAGATCAATTTTCCCGATTCTGATAGTGAGAATGGCGACATGAATACATTATTATGAACTTCTTGATAATATAGCTTTGTTCCAATACTATTTTCTTTTTTAGATGGCACCAATTGACCAAAAAAACCGAGAGGCTTCTCAACGTTATTGAGAAAAAATGAAAACCGAAAACATAGAAATATACAATGATACAAGCAAATCATGATAGTGTATTAATACATTATCATGATTTGCTTGTTAATATAGATTTTTCCAAATACTGGGTTCGTTTTAAAATAATTAAAGTTTTAACGTTAAAAAGTAATTGAATATTAATTAAATTATTTTTAAAAACCATTTCATGAAGTGAAAATAGCTATTTTAGTGAAAATAATAAGTTACAGAGATTTAAATAGCATTACGGGCGCCATTTCAAAAAGTTGATTTTAAATTTCTAATTTACGCAGCATATATTAACGATTGTGTGAAAAAAGAAGAAAAAAAGAAAACTAAACAAAAATTAAGTTCAGAAATTTTATATTGTTTTTTAGATGAGGTTTTATGGCTGTCAGTGTTCACTGACAAGCTGTAAAATTATTTGCTCAATTAGAAAAGATTAATACAATTATTGTGTTTGAAATTAATTTTATACTCTTTAATACATACATGAGTATACATAAAGCAAGTTTTTTTGAAATTGAAAACCAAAATATAGAAAGACACAAAGTATGTAGTCAAATTTGGTTTAACCCTATTAATCAATTTCTCTGTAATTTTTTGTTTGGGTGGCCCAACAAGTGTATACTTCGGGTCTCTTAGAAATTAACCATGTTAATTTGCTGAATAAAATCATTTTTGAATTTGAATTTTGTAAACATTATTAATTTTCAGATTGCTTACTTTTTGCACTTCCTTCTTTCCAGATAACATCTTCCACCTCGCAAACTCTGAAGGCAGTTCCGCTCTACAAAAGCACCTTGAAGCAATTCTATTCCAAGCCTCCACTAGTCGACTAATTTCACATTTTCTACTTACATTTTCATTATAATTGTCCATTTTTGTTTTTTAATAATTTTTTAATATAAAATCAACTAAAGCTTTAACTTCCTCGATGGTTAATCAGTTTTTTTCTTCAAATTTAGTCGGGTGAACCGGTAGCTGAGTGGGTGAACGGGTAGCTGATTCGGCAACGACTCTCGGCTTGACCAATAATGAAAGGTTCTAGGTTCAAGTGCAACCAATGCCCTAGTAACCCAAAGGTGCAAATGAAAATATGCAGCCTAAGTGGCCTCGAAGCCTGTTTGGGTTATAATGCTCGTCATTATTATTATTATTAATAGTCAACGATTTATTTGTTCCGCTCAAATTCCGATACGAATGAAACAATGTAAATACTATTGAAATGATCTTTTAAAGAGTTTAAAATAATGACCTTCACCAAAGTTTCGCATTTAGAATTCAAGTGTCAAACAAATATTTATATAATCTTTGGGAGTAATTGAAGTGCTTCCTGGATGCGCAAAATACTTCAAGGATCCCACTGTCTGAGCAGTTTCATCTCCCCTTGCATGAAAGACAGCAACTATCTCGAATCATGGGTTGGTCGCATTCCGAAGGGCTGTTTGCGATGTACGATGGACACCAAGCACCCTGGTCTTTGCACTCACCTTAAATCAAGAAATTAGTTTAAGTCGTTTTAATGTACTAAATTGTTTTATTAGATTCAATGTTTTTTTAAATAAGCTGGAAAATACCGATAGGCTTTTTTGTAGAATTTTTAGTTGCTTTACTCTAGATTTGTTATTAGTATTTTTTGCAGATTTTTTAGTTTTATTGGTAAGTTTTTTATTAGTTTTGCTGGTAGGTTTTTTATTAGTTTTGTTAGTAGGTTTTTTGGTGGTCTTACTGGCTGTGGTGTAAGTGGGATTGCTGACAACTTTGTAAGTAGTTTTGCTGACAACTTTGTAAGAAGGTTTACTTCCGTCATTGCTAGTAAGTTTGCTGGCAGGATTTTTATTCTGCAGAGCACACTTGTTACAACAATACATCTTCATGTAATCCTGTTCACAGCCGTATGTGTATCCAGTGCATTCAGGTTTCTGTACAAAGGTTGGATACAGTTTTTAGGGGGATAAATATGGCTCAAAAGTATACATTAAAAATAATAATGCTCCCAAATTTTAAAAGAATTTATTTTTACAATGTAAACCCTCTAAATTTCACAAAAAGAACGTGAAAAATTTCGTTCGAAAGTTTAGCAAAAGTGAGTTAAGCATCTGCGGAACTCAGTCGAAGGTTAAACCAGTTATTAGATGCTAATTGATTTTCTAATTTCACAAAAACTATTGAGTTTGTTTCCGAAAAATGACTCACATCATCTGTATAGCATCCGTTGGAGTTTTTAACACAGGTTCTGCAACAGACTTCTCTGTTGCCTTCATGACCACAAACATTTCTTTCGCACCAATTTGCTTTATCGCCATAGAGACATTCTGGAAACAAAATCAGTTGAAAAATAATATATTACTTAATAAATACATACCAAATTATTTTCTGTTTGCTCAATTATGTTATTCACTCACTTCTCAATATAACTTTAAAATATTTTTTAACATATTGTTAAACGTAAATTCTCCACCGGGAGTGGACACATCTTTGAAAGTCCCGCATGTTTTGCAACAGAGATCAGCAACGTCATTGTTGTAACAGAGACGACTGTAGCTCGTCTTTATCAACGAACAAGATAGTTGCGGTATGTCGTAGTTGAGGTAGGTGCTCACGTCTCCGTGTCGGCACTCTTTTGCTGATTGGTGGAAACCAATCATTTAAATAACATTTATAGAATAATAATAATTTAAATCTCTTTTTAAAATTCTAAAATTTTCTTATTGAATATTTGAAAAAAACTATTGATCAATTTCAACTTTTTTAAAGACTAACGCGTGAAGACGGGAGCGGCAGCGTCGGCGACACAGCGGCCACTGATGCACCACATGCGGTCACCACAAGAAGTGCCGTCCAACAGCCTGGAGTTCTTGTACCACAAACACTTATTCGAAACTGGATCGGAACACTTCATGTTCCAGCAAAAGTCGTCTGGCAAGGCGTTTCCCTGGCGTTTTTGAGTGTTATTGCATTTCTTTGTGCATTTGGCCGAAGTTTAATAAAATTCTATAAATCTCTTGTGGAAAGGTTTTCTATTTAATATTTTAAAGGCAAACGAGAGACTTTACAATAAAATGAAAGTGGCGTCACCCCGCAGTAGACGGAGCCAGTTCCATGAACCATTCGGCATTGGTCCGTCAGAGAGTACTTTTGGCCTGGCTTGGTGGCGAGGTGGGTTCTGCTGTTCATCGGCTGCAACCGGTCAGACGGCTTGTTCAGAAGACAGTTCTTGTTATTACTTTAAAGTTATAATTTAATTTTAAATTTATTTTTATTTGGATTCCTAATATGCTTTGTTATTCTTTTTATAAATCATTGTGATTAGGAGTCATATCTTTAAATTCATTTTACACAAGATCATATTAAAAATAATACGTTTTAAGGCTTATGATATGGTCCGCAAAGTTCTGAATGCTACAGGGGGAGAAACTGAATTCATTGTCGGTTTTTCCTGAGCTTCCAATAATTTTCGGAGCCATAATGAACTGGTGCTCAGGCTTGCATGCAGCTGTTTTATCGTGGTCGGCACCAATGCTGGTTGGTTCAAATGTCTTTAGAGTAAATTAAATGTCAAAATTATATTTTTTTTTAAATGGGTAACCTTTTTCAAAATGTAAAATATTTCAATAAAATTCTCTTCTTTCTTACTTGTGTCCTAATTCATGAGTGGTGGTGTAGATGGTATCGTGCATGCCTTGAATCTTGACCATGCCTGCAGGCTTGTATGAACAAACTCCCGCCATGGTGGCATAACCAACAGCTGTCCCTGAATCCAGACTGTTCACATTTTTTTAATAGATGAAGTAAAAAAATGCAAGATGTTATTTTCCGTGAAAATTTCACATAAAATAAAAAAAAGACTATTTTCTTCAGTGAATAATTCACTGAAGAAAACTTGAGGTTTTTGTTATTTTCCGTGAAAACCTCATGATAAAACTGTTTTTCATTTTTTTTATATTCATGATAATTTTCAATCAATATTGTAAATTTATTTTAACTTTTTTTAAATTGTAACCAAAGCCTTAACCTTTATCCTATTTCCTAACCCTAACCCAACGAATTTTTTCAATTTAAAAAAATTTAGAACCAAAATCCTAATCTTAACCCATAACTCCAACCCTTAACCATAATTTTAACCCTCACCCCAGTCCTCAACCCTTAATCCCATCCCCTAACCCTAACCCGTCGGCGAATCAAACGCATCCATCATAATTATTGTGAAAAAAATGTTTTACAATATTTATAATAATTAATTTATCTAAAAATGTTTAAAAAAATAAACTATATTAATATAAAATTCTACTAAATATTTTTTTTAATTTAACAAAAAGTTGGGCTCATCATGAATCGAACTCGGGAGACTCACCGAACAGACCACTAACCCCATATATATATAGTATATCTTATGACTAACCCTTACACCACAGAAGCTATTTAAATAACTGCGCTCATAAGATTCAAAACCAGAACATTTAAACTTAAATTGTTTAATCTATTTACCGCATTTCTTTCATAGCTAACTTTTCTGAATTTTTAGGCATTTCCTAAGTTTAGAAAATTATTTTTTTAAATTCATTTTTACATTTTACAATTTTCACGGAAAAAACCAAAAAGACTACTTTTCATTCATTTAGCTCTAATCAGCTATAACCGACTAAATGACTAAGTGATAGTCTCGATTCATTAATCCCTCACTTGTAAAACATGAGGCTGAGATCGAACGACGGCCAATTCACTGCTCTACTTTTCACCTGATTTTTGACCCATTCATCTTGAAGCTTTAGTGCCTCGTCAACGTTTAGTTGGGTGGAACTGGTTCTCGCCATTGGGTCATTTGTGAAGGGAGATTCTTGCGCAGTCTGTGTCAGGGTAATTGAAAGTTCTCGAAGTTGAAAGATGTTTCCACATTGGAAAAGAGTTTATAAATTGTTCTCTAATATGAAAGTATTTGAAAATTTCTTTAATACGTGGTTAAAGAAACTATGTATGAAAGATTAAAAAAAAAAGTTCAATCTTTTTCGCATACCCTGGCGATGTACAAGGCCACCACCTTCGTAGAAAAGGAGAAATCCGGGTGTCTGATTAGCATGAATCTTTCATTTACCTTTTTAGAGTAATTTATTAAATAAATAAAAAATGAATTACTAATATAATTGATATAAAGAAAATGGGAAATCTAGTTCTTTCAAAAAGTAATGTGAGGTCAGATATGCTAGTGAAACGACTTTTGAAGAGTTACTAACAGCGTTCATGACGTGTACGAAGAAGTATTTGATGTGGTCGATGGCGTCATTGGCTTTGTTATTGGTGAAGCTCAAAAACCTTTAAAAAAATTCATTGATTAGTTTTAAATAAACAATTTATGTCTGTATGGAAAAACTAAAAATATTATAGGATACAAACAAAGAAAATAAAATTAAACTCTATCCCCTCACCTCAGGTAAGTTGAATAATCAATTATGACCAGAATTTCGACAACAAGATTTTGCTTTCCACTTCGCTGGTTGCTCACTTGGCCTCCTGCAGAACTTGTTTCGTTGAAAAGGTCAGCCAGTGTTTCATTGCTTGTTGTGGTGGAATCCTCTTTAGACACTAGGTGAATTAAAAATTTTGAATTTCTAAATTTTGTAGCTATATATAAAATAATGAAGAAATCCTAAAATACAATCTGAAGTTAAATATTAGAAAAATTAATTTTATTTTAAATTATCATTTTGTTTTTAGAATTTATTCCATTTTTAATCCATAGATGGTAGGAATAAATGAATTAGTTATATATTATGAATATTTCATTCTTATTAAAGAAATGTTCAGAAACCATCATTTTCAAAGTTGAGGTTTTTGTTTGGCTTGAGTTTGGAAAGCTTGTAGGGCTGTCCGTCTATTGAGAAGTTTTTTTCTTCTTGCACCCTGTCTCCCAAGGCTTCTTCGTTGTAGTCGGCAGGCATTACGTTGTATTCTTGCTCCTTTTGAGTGAAACTGCCCACCTACAAATTAATAAAAAAAGCAAAGAATCAAAACGATTCTTTTGGAACTTGGAATCAGTCAGTGTTAAACGCACGTAAGTCGTGAGTTTGGAGGAGGCATTCTTGAATAAGGTGATCGTGAACTCAGCTTTGAACTTCTCGTTCTTGTAGAGAGCTGTGTGCTGCAGTAGGAAAATGCCAGATTATTTAAAGAATTACTCAGTAGAAACAACAAAAGTCTGTTACATTTTTAATGTTCGAAAAAAAGAGTGGAAGCACAGCAAGGATCCTACCTCATGTTTATCGCCTGGGTGCACCACCATTTCACCATTGCGGTCATCAGAAATCACTTCGGCATTCTCCACCTCACCTCTCACTTCCTTCAGTTTCAGTTTCAGCGTGAACTTGTCATTGATTGGAATTGCCAGAGTCAATTGTTTTGGTAAAGAAACTTTCTTCTCTTTCTTGGCGTCTGGATTTGATATTTAGAGATCGTTTTTAGTAGTAAAAATTCTATTTTATCTTTTTATAAAAATTCTATTGAATGCGTTTAAATAATTTTTTTTATAACAGCAGATGTTTAATCTTTATCTTTAAATTTATTTATCTAAATTCTAATAGATTTGAACAAACTTTTTGCAGCAGAACAGGCCACTAGAAGTGCCAATACAATGCATGAAATGCAGTTTATTTTTAATAATTTCATGAGAAACTTTTCAATTATTCTTTTAAATGTAAAGTTTTTTAACTTTTCAACTAAAAAGATTTCTTTTTCTGTAACTATATATATACAGTTTTAAAAATTATATTTTATCGGATTTGCCAATGTAAAAAAAATATGAATATTAATTTTTAGGATACCTTTCAAAAACCCACACAAATATAGTAAATATTAAATTACAAATTAAATAGTAAATATTTAAAGTAAATATTCCTTCATTAAATCCACTAATGAGTCTAATAAGATACACCTCGGGAATTTTGAAATACTCCTATAAAATCGATAAAATGTAGTTTTTTTGTAAAAAAATTCTGAGCGACTTTTTTGATCAAATCATCACTCGATGTAGAGTGGCATAAGTATTCTTTTAAAATAATTTTCAATCAGATAATTTATTTTATTTCATCGTCGCAGTGAGAGTGAAACCTACTAATTGTATCTTTTTCATAATATATCGTTAGAAACCATGAACTTTGAATTCATTCAATACTCTAGCAATACAATTGAATGTTTTTGTAACGCCCCTGCAGACACTATGAAAAGTAATTTATTAACTCGAAACATGTAGATTATTCCAGATATTCCAATGAAGTTCAAAATATTTGGTGAATATAGCATTTTAACCTAATTATAATTGTCTAATTAAAAAATAATAATGGCTCTCATCAAAACATACGTTTTAAAATATTGTTTATGAAAAGTAACTAAAGAATGAATTTATATAGGATTATAATTGAAACAGTTTCGCACTGAGAATTCTTTGAAGTCCTCACCATCTCCCATTGCACGAGGCACAGCAGAGGGAGTTGGTGTAGTATCTTAGGCAGTCGTAAGGAAAATGAAGGACATGGTTGGGACACCGGAAATCGTGGTCTTCGCAGAGAACTTGAAAGAATTACATTTTATAAATTATTTTTCATAAGAAATAATTTCCGCTTTCAATTTCTAATAATTGATTTTGAAAAGTTTAGTAAAAAACTTGAGTTTGATTTATAAGCCTCTATCAAAAAACTACAGAAAGTGTTTATATGATTTATAGCAGAGGTGCACAACCCGCGGCCCTTCGGCCTGTTTGATGCGGCCCCCAGACCACTAGTCCATTTTGGCTATTTGCGGCCCTAACAAAATTGTAAATCGACGCACCCGCCCATCTCTTTTTAATTGTACTGTTTGCACTTTCCTAATATAAAACGATTGGTACAACAACAACGAGCGATAATTGAGTTGTTTTAATTTAGTAAGAATGTCAAAGCGTAAAATTGAAGTAGAAAATCGTTAGTTTAATGAAGAATGGACAAATGCAGCATTTCAACGGAACAGCTTTGGGCCTAATTTGTCGCGAGTCCGTAACTGTAATGAAGGACTACAATTGCAAAAGACATTATGAGACCAAACACGCTGCTACGTTTGATGATGTGAAAGGCGAAGCTAGAAAAAATATAATTGATCAACTTGTAAAAAGATTGTCATCTGAGCAAAATATTTTTACAAAAAAAGTTAATGAAAATATGACTTTTGTTCGTGCCGGTTGTGCCGTAGCACAGATTATTGCGCGATTGTCTCGACCATTTACTGATGGTGATTTCGTCAAAAACTGCATGCAAGCCATTTCCAAAGAAGTCTGTCCTGAGAAAACAGACCTGTTCAACAAAGTGCCATTGTCACGGATGACTTTCCAGCGCCGGATGGTTGATTTATCCAATGACGTTTGCGTGACAAGCTTGCCATTTGCAAGTATTTTTCAATTGCCTTAGATGAGAGCACGGATAACGTTGACACAGCACAGCTTTTGCTTTTTGTTTGTGCGGTGGATGAGAACTGTAAATTAACTCAGAAATTAGCAGGAATGCCCTCACTACGTGGACGTACGACTGGTGCAGATATTTTTGGAGGAGTGAAATCTGTTCTTGACGTTCATTGGCCAAAGCTCTGTAGTGTTACTACTGACGGTGCACCCGCCATGACTGGTAAAGAATTAGGACTTGTTGCTCATCTGCGATCACATTTGCGAGACTTAGAAATTCCTACAGACACCATCCACGCATACCACTTCATCATACATCAAGAGTCACTGTGTACACGAGTCATTAATTTTGATAATGTTATGAAATTTGTTTTTAAATACGAACAAAAGGACTTAACCATCGACAATTCAGATCATTTCTTGAAAACATTGAGTCAGAATATCGTGACATACCATATCACTCTGATGTAAGGTGGTTGAGTCGAGGAAAAGTTCTAACTAGATTTGTTGAGTTACGAAACGAAATCTGTGAATTCCTTGTAAATAACGTTATTTTTTTTTATGACATTTATTAAAAACTTGCATTCTTTGAGTTTTTTTAAAATTTAGTTATTCATACATGTTTAAATAACGTTATTTTTTTTAATGACATTTATTTAAAACTTGCATTCTTTGAGTTGTTTTATTGTGTCCTCTATGTGCACGCTGATGCGGCCCTTGGCGCCCGGGACTCAGTAATTTTGGCCCTCAGGCTGAAAAAGGTTGTGCACCCCTGATTTATAGGAATTAATAAACCAATAAAAAAAGGACAGAAATAACATACTGGTAGGCTTTCGAGCCTCTATGGCACACTTGTTGCAACAGTTATTCTTCATATAATACAGGTTACAGCTGTATTGTGACATGCTACATTCTGGCAGCTAAAAAAGACAAAAGCAAGTTTCTTAGAGAGATAACAATGAGTAATTTCCATTATTAACGGTTACAAATTTTTTCTAACAAAATATCGTTAATAAATAATAATCTCTTTGAATTTGTTTTTCCCAAACATTACTTACATCCTCGCTAAAGCATCCGTTGGCGTTTTGGACACATGTTGAGCAACAAATAAGTCTGTTCACTTCGTATAAACAAACGCCCTTAGTGCACCAATTGGCTTTGTCTCCATACGGACAAGCTGTTGAGATGGTTTAGAGCATTCACAAATAGTATATATATTATTAATAATACAATATTAGTTTGCACATTTATACATTTTATCTTTCTATTCGCAATTTATTTTATTTAATTGTTATTTATAATAAATGAATTTTATTCAATTGTTGGTTCTGTTGAACGCAAATTCCTCACTGGCACTCGAATTTGCCTTGATATCCGCGCACGTTTTGCAGCAAAGATCAGCAACTTTTGCATTGTAACAGAGGTACTTGTAATGACTTTCCACCAGAGAACACGTCAAGTTGGCGATGTCATAGTTGTCAACGTCGTAGCTTAGGAACGTTGTAGTGTCTCCATACGGACATTCGCTTACTGATTCATGATAACAGAATTAACTTTGAAATTCTTAATTAATTTTTTAGCACAAATTATAATTGAGTTATCATTTAATTGATCTTCAAAAATTATGAATTTTTACATAAAATACCCTATAATCAAAAATAATATATATATATATATATATAGATATATATATATATATATATTAATATATATATATATATATATATATATATATATATATATATATATATATATATATATATATATATATATATATATATATATATATATATATATATATATATATATATATATATATATATATATATATATATATATATATATATATATATATATATATATATATACATTGGATATAATCGAAGTGTTGTTGTACATCCGTGACAAAATTGAACTTAATCGTATACCAACATACGTCAGTGCCAATCTCAATAGGATACCGGTTATTAAAAATTTCAATTGTGAATCCATATATCAAAAAATTGAACAACTTTTCGACAACAAATTCGACGCCATTATCAACAAACATACACAAGATATACAATAATTAAGTGAGAGTGTATTGAACGTTAACAACCAATTGTATAATTTAAAAAATATATTTGAACAAACGTTGAATAAATTAAAAAGTAAGTAAAATACTCGGCTATGGTCTGAATTAATTCAAAGTCCAAATCCGAACAACAACAACAACAACAATAGTAATGTGCAGCATAACAGTATCAATAACAATAAGAATGCTGACGGAGTTAATCCAAACAAACGAAGTAGAGCTTCAACATCAGAACAAGAGCTTTTTCCACATATTCCCAACTATAACTCTACTGAGAACAGTAATACTGTAGGTTCTAATAAACCTCAACCGGGAATAAACCGTAACAGGGTATTTGGCACGAGAGTCAATTGTTCATTAAAGGCGTCCAAAGTAATAGAAAAGAAAATAGCATATTACGTAGGAAACGTTGGCTTATGCAATAAAAGTTTAATTGAAGAACATTTGAAATCGAACGACATTACTTTTAGCCATTGCTTTCCAGTTTTGCGGAAAAGAAATTCAGAAGTTATTGAAATCGACCAAACAGTAGAATCAACAGCCTTTAAGATAATTTTGCCAATAAAAGAGCTGAATAAATTAAAAAATCCGGACATATGGCCCAAGTACACGTTTCTTCGTGAATGAGACTTTTCGCTGACTAACCACAGAAAAAAACCACAGAGGGGAACGATGTGCAAAAATCAACAACCAACAACCATGGCGACAACAAATAGTTTTAACAACGATTCTGAAGAAGACATCGTCAGCAATAGTAGCAACAGCATAATATACATTGATAATAACACTGATAATGGAATCAATTTTTATGGCAATTCTGATACTTTCCTCAATGATATTGATCCAGATGAAAACTTTCTACAAAATGTCAATGGTGACTGTCTTCTTCTGCTGCATTCATATCAACAGTAGGAGTATAATTAATAAAATTATTGAAATAGGTACTTTAATTGAATGTTGTAATAATAAATTTAACTTGATTGCTATTACTGAAACATGGTTGCGCGATGAAAATGTTAATTTAATTGATTTGCCTGATTTTCACTTTGTTTTCAAAAATCGTGTTGATTGTACTGGCGGTGGTGTAGGTTTGTTTATTAACAAACGCTTTAAATATGTTACTAGAGATAATTTGTTTTATTTATCTCCAACTTTTGAACTACTAGTGGTTGAAATTTTAATTAATAATGTTTCTAGTTGCTTAATATATGTTTTATATCGTCCTCCGAATTCTGATCCTATGTTATTCTTAAATTATTTAACTACCCTATTAATAAAACTAAAATTCTGTTCCTCTAAACTTATATAATTCATTGGTGATTTCAATATTGACCTATTAAATTATGATTATAAAAATATTTCTGCTCAATTTGCAAACTTCTTTCATTCATTTAATTTTGTTCCCTTAATTTCTATTCCAACACGTGTTTCTAATACTAAATCTTCCTTAATTGATAATATTTTCACTAACAATCTGATAACACATAATTCCGGTGTTATCTGCTCATCCTTGACTGACCATTTTCTTGTGTTTACATCTTTTAAGGTATCTTTCGAAGTTAATTTATCTGATCATAATACTAAATTTTTTAGTTAAAATTGTTACAACATTGCAAAGTTAAACAATTACTTTGCGAATTTTGACTGGAATCCGATTTGGATTGTTCAGACACTGACACTGCATTTGAATTATTTATCAATATTTTTAAGCAGGCTGTTTCACAATTTTGTTTAGCTACTCATAAACCTACTCGCAAGAAAAAACCCTGGATTTCCCAGGGTTTGATCATTTCGTCTGTTACCAAGAATAGACTTTATAAGAGGTTTTTACGGTCTAAATCATTATCGGACGAATTTTTATGTAAGAATTACAAAAATATTTTTGTAAATCTGTGTAGAATTTCTGAGAATATGTATTATAATGCGCAATTTAATGAAAATAGACATAGTGGCAAACGCACTTGGGATTTATTAAAATCATGTATAGGTATGAAAAATACTCAGTCCTATAATAATATGGTGGATAACCAATTGATTAAAGACGACTCTACTATAATGAAAGATCCTAGGTTCAAGTGCAACCAATGCCCTAGTAACCCAAAGGTGCAAATGAAAACATGCAGCCTAAGTGGCCTCGAAGCCTGTTTGGGTTATAATGCTCGTCATTATTATTATTATTATTATTATTAGTCAACGATTTATTTGTTCCGCTCAAATTCCGATACGAATGAAACAATGTAAATACTATTGAAATGATCTTTTAAATAGTTTAAAATAATGACCTTCACCAAAGTTTCGCATTTAGAATTCAAGTGTCAAACAAATATTTATATGATCTTTGGGAGTAATTGCAGTGCTTCCTGGATGCGCAAAAGACTTCAAGGATCCCACTGTCTGAGCAGTTTCATCTCCCCTCGCATGAAAGACAGCAACTATCTCGAATCATGGAATGCTGGCATTCTGAAGGGCTGTTTGCGATGTACGATTGACACCAAGCACCCTTGTCTTTGCACTCACCTTAAATCAAGAAATTAGTTTAAGTCGTTTTAATGTACTAAATTGTTTTATTAGATTCAATGTTTTTTTTATAAATAAGCTGGAAAATACCGATAGGCTTTTTTGTAGATTTTTTAGTTGCTTTACTCTAGATTTGTTATTAGTATTTTTTGCAGATTTTTTAGTTTTATTGGTAAGTTTTTTATTAGTTTTTCTGGTAGGCTTTTTATCAGTTTTGTTAGTAGGTTTTTTGGTGGTCTTACTGGCTGTGGTGTAAGTAGTTTTGCTGACAACTTTGTAAGTAGGTTTGCTGACAACTTTGTAAGAAGGTTTACTTCCGTCATTGTGAGTAAGTTTGCTGGCAGGATTTTTATTCTGCAGAGCACACTTGTTACAGCAATACATCTTCATGTAATCCTGTTCACAGCCGTATGTGTATCCAGTGCATTCAGGTTTCTGAACAAAGGTTGGATACCGTTTTTAGGGGGATAAATACGGCTCAAAAGTATACATTAAAAATAATAATGCTCCCAAATTTTAAAAGAATTTATTTTTACAATGTAAACCCTCTAAATTTCACAAAAAGAACGTGAAAAATTTCGTTCGAAAGTTTAGCAAAAGTGAGTTAAGCATCTGCGGAACTCAGTCGAAGGTTAAACCAGTTATTAGATGCTAATTGATTTTCTAAATTCACAAAAACTATTGAGTTTGTTTCCGAAAAATAACTCACATCATCTGTATAGCATCCGTTGGAGTTTTTAACACAGGTTCTGCAACAGACTTCTCTGTTGCCTTCATGACCACAAACATTTCTTTCGCACCAATTTGCTTTATCGCCATAGAGACATTCTGGAAACAAAATCAGTTGAAAAATAATATATTACTTAATAAATACATTAAAAAATTATTTTCTGTTTGCTCAATTATGTTATTCACTCACTTCTCAATATAACTTTAAAATATTTTTTAACATATTGTTAAACGTAAATTCTCCACCGGGAGTGGACACATCTTTGAAAGTCCCGCATGTTTTGCAACAGAGATCAGCAACGTCATTGTTGTAACAGAGACGACTGTAGCTCGTCTTTATCAACGAACAAGATAGTTGCGGTATGTCGTAGTTGAGGTAGGTGCTCACGTCTCCGTGTCGGCACTCTTTTGCTGATTGGTGGAAACCAATCATTTAAATAACATTTATAGAATAATAATAATTTAAATCTCTTTTTAAAATTCTAAAATTTTCTTATTGAATATTTGAAAAAAACTATTGATCAATTTCAACTTTTTTAAAGACTAACGCGTGAAGACGGGAGCGGCAGCGTCGGCGACACAGCGGCCACTGATGCACCACATGCGGTCACCACAAGAAGTGCCGTCCAACAGCCTGGAGTTCTTGTACCACAAACACTTATTCGAAACTGGATCGGAACACTTCATGTTCCAGCAAAAGTCGTCTGGCAAGGCGTTTCCCTGGCGTTTTTGAGTGTTATTGCATTTCTTTGTGCATTTGGCCGAAGTTTAATAAAATTCTATAAATCTCTTGTGGAAAGGTTTTCTATTTAATATTTTAAAGGCAAACGAGAGACTTTACAATAAAATGAAAGTGGCGTCACCCCGCAGTAGACGGAGCCAGTTCCATGAACCATTCGGCATTGGTCCGTCAGAGAGTACTTTTGGCCTGGCTTGGTGGCGAGGTGGGTTCTGCTGTTCATCGGCTGCAACCGGTCAGACGGCTTGTTCAGAAGACAGTTCTTGTTATTACTTTAAAGTTATAATTTAATTTTAAATTTATTTTTATTTGGATTCCTAATATGCTTTGTTATTCTTTTTATAAATCATTGTGATTAGGAGTCATATCTTTAAATTCATTTTACACAAGATCATATTAAAAATAATACGTTTTAAGGCTTATGATATGGTCCGCAAAGTTCTGAATGCTACAGGGGGAGAAACTGAATTCATTGTCGGTTTTTCCTGAGCTTCCAATAATTTTCGGAGCCATAATGAACTGGTGCTCAGGCTTGCATGCAGCTGTTTTATCGTGGTCGGCACCAATGCTGGTTGGTTCAAATGTCTTTAGAGTAAATTAAATGTCAAAATTATATTTTTTTTTAAATGGGTAACCTTTTTCAAAATGTAAAATATTTCAATAAAATTCTCTTCTTTCTTACTTGTGTCCTAATTCATGAGTGGTGGTGTAGATGGTATCGTGCATGCCTTGAATCTTGACCATGCCTGCAGGCTTGTATGAACAAACTCCCGCCATGGTGGCATAACCAACAGCTGTCCCTGAATCCAGACTGTTCACATTTTTTTAATAGATGAAGTAAAAAAATGCAAGATGTTATTTTCCGTGAAAATTTCACATAAAATAAAAAAAAGACTATTTTCTTCAGTGAATAATTCACTGAAGAAAACTTGAGGTTTTTGTTATTTTCCGTGAAAACCTCATGATAAAACTGTTTTTCATTTTTTTTATATTCATGATAATTTTCAATCAATATTGTAAATTTATTTTAACTTTTTTTAAATTGTAACCAAAGCCTTAACCTTTATCCTATTTCCTAACCCTAACCCAACGAATTTTTTCAATTTAAAAAAATTTAAAACCAAAATCCTAATCTTAACCCATAACTCCAACCCTTAACCATAATTTTAACCCTCACCCCAGTCCTCAACCCTTAATCCCATCCCCTAACCCTAACCCGTCGGCGAATCAAACGCATCCATCATAATTATTGTGAAAAAAATGTTTTACAATATTTATAATAATTAATTTATCTAAAAATGTTTAAAAAAATAAACTATATTAATATAAAATTCTACTAAATATTTTTTTTAATTTAACAAAAAGTTGGGCTCATCATGAATCGAACTCGGGAGACTCACCGAACAGACCACTAACCCCATATATATATAGTATATCTTATGACTAACCCTTACACCACAGAAGCTATTTAAATAACTGCGCTCATAAGATTCAAAACCAGAACATTTAAACTTAAATTGTTTAATCTATTTACCGCATTTCTTTCATAGCTAACTTTTCTGAATTTTTAGGCATTTCCTAAGTTTAGAAAATTATTTTTTTAAATTCATTTTTACATTTTACAATTTTCACGGAAAAAACCAAAAAGACTACTTTTCATTCATTTAGCTCTAATCAGCTATAACCGACTAAATGACTAAGTGATAGTCTCGATTCATTAATCCCTCACTTGTAAAACATGAGGCTGAGATCGAACGACGGCCAATTCACTGCTCTACTTTTCACCTGATTTTTGACCCATTCATCTTGAAGCTTTAGTGCCTCGTCAACGTTTAGTTGGGTGGAACTGGTTCTCGCCATTGGGTCATTTGTGAAGGGAGATTCTTGCGCAGTCTGTGTCAGGGTAATTGAAAGTTCTCGAAGTTGAAAGATGTTTCCACATTGGAAAAGAGTTTATAAATTGTTCTCTAATATGAAAGTATTTGAAAATTTCTTTAATACGTGGTTAAAGAAACTATGTATGAAAGATTAAAAAAAAAAGTTCAATCTTTTTCGCATACCCTGGCGATGTACAAGGCCACCACCTTCGTAGAAAAGGAGAAATCCGGGTGTCTGATTAGCATGAATCTTTCATTTACCTTTTTAGAGTAATTTATTAAATAAATAAAAAATGAATTACTAATATAATTGATATAAAGAAAATGGGAAATCTAGTTCTTTCAAAAAGTAATGTGAGGTCAGATATGCTAGTGAAACGACTTTTGAAGAGTTACTAACAGCGTTCATGACGTGTACGAAGAAGTATTTGATGTGGTCGATGGCGTCATTGGCTTTGTTATTGGTGAAGCTCAAAAACCTTTAAAAAAATTCATTGATTAGTTTTAAATAAACAATTTATGTCTGTATGGAAAAACTAAAAATATTATAGGATACAAACAAAGAAAATAAAATTAAACTCTATCCCCTCACCTCAGGTAAGTTGAATAATCAATTATGACCAGAATTTCGACAACAAGATTTTGCTTTCCACTTCGCTGGTTGCTCACTTGGCCTCCTGCAGAACTTGTTTCGTTGAAAAGGTCAGCCAGTGTTTCATTGCTTGTTGTGGTGGAATCCTCTTTAGACACTAGGTGAATTAAAAATTTTGAATTTCTAAATTTTGTAGCTATATATAAAATAATGAAGAAATCCTAAAATACAATCTGAAGTTAAATATTAGAAAAATTAATTTTATTTTAAATTATCATTTTGTTTTTAGAATTTATTCCATTTTTAATCCATAGATGGTAGGAATAAATGAATTAGTTATATATTATGAATATTTCATTCTTATTAAAGAAATGTTCAGAAACCATCATTTTCAAAGTTGAGGTTTTTGTTTGGCTTGAGTTTGGAAAGCTTGTAGGGCTGTCCGTCTATTGAGAAGTTTTTTTCTTCTTGCACCCTGTCTCCCAAGGCTTCTTCGTTGTAGTCGGCAGGCATTACGTTGTATTCTTGCTCCTTTTGAGTGAAACTGCCCACCTACAAATTAATAAAAAAAGCAAAGAATCAAAACGATTCTTTTGGAACTTGGAATCAGTCAGTGTTAAACGCACGTAAGTCGTGAGTTTGGAGGAGGCATTCTTGAATAAGGTGATCGTGAACTCAGCTTTGAACTTCTCGTTCTTGTAGAGAGCTGTGTGCTGCAGTAGGAAAATGCCAGATTATTTAAAGAATTACTCAGTAGAAACAACAAAAGTCTGTTACATTTTTAATGTTCGAAAAAAAGAGTGGAAGCACAGCAAGGATCCTACCTCATGTTTATCGCCTGGGTGCACCACCATTTCACCATTGCGGTCATCAGAAATCACTTCGGCATTCTCCACCTCACCTCTCACTTCCTTCAGTTTCAGTTTCAGCGTGAACTTGTCATTGATTGGAATTGCCAGAGTCAATTGTTTTGGTAAAGAAACTTTCTTCTCTTTCTTAGCGTCTGGATTTGATATTTAGAGATCGTTTTTAGTAGTAAAAATTCTATTTTATCTTTTTATAAAAATTCTATTGAATGCGTTTAAATAATTTTTTTTATAACAGCAGATGTTTAATCTTTATCTTTAAATTTATTTATCTAAATTCTAATAGATTTGAACAAACTTTTTGCAGCAGAACAGGCCACTAGAAGTGCCAATACAATGCATGAAATGCAGTTTATTTTTAATAATTTCATGAGAAACTTTTCAATTATTCTTTTAAATGTAAAGTTTTTTAACTTTTCAACTAAAAAGATTTCTTTTTCTGTAACTATATATATACAGTTTTAAAAATTATATTTTATCGGATTTGCCAATGTAAAAAAAATATGAATATTAATTTTTAGGATACCTTTCAAAAACCCACACAAATATAGTAAATATTAAATTACAAATTAAATAGTAAATATTTAAAGTAAATATTCCTTCATTAAATCCACTAATGAGTCTAATAAGATACACCTCGGGAATTTTGAAATACTCCTATAAAATCGATAAAATGTAGTTTTTTTGTAAAAAAATTCTGAGCGACTTTTTTGATCAAATCATCACTCGATGTAGAGTGGCATAAGTATTCTTTTAAAATAATTTTCAATCAGATAATTTATTTTATTTCATCGTCGCAGTGAGAGTGAAACCTACTAATTGTATCTTTTTCATAATATATCGTTAGAAACCATGAACTTTGAATTCATTCAATACTCTAGCAATACAATTGAATGTTTTTGTAACGCCCCTGCAGACACTATGAAAAGTAATTTATTAACTCGAAACATGTAGATTATTCCAGATATTCCAATGAAGTTCAAAATATTTGGTGAATATAGCATTTTAACCTAATTATAATTGTCTAATTAAAAAATAATAATGGCTCTCATCAAAACATACGTTTTAAAATATTGTTTATGAAAAGTAACTAAAGAATGAATTTATATAGGATTATAATTGAAACAGTTTCGCACTGAGAATTCTTTGAAGTCCTCACCATCTCCCATTGCACGAGGCACAGCAGAGGGAGTTGGTGTAGTATCTTAGGCAGTCGTAAGGAAAATGAAGGACATGGTTGGGACACCGGAAATCGTGGTCTTCGCAGAGAACTTGAAAGAATTACATTTTATAAATTATTTTTCATAAGAAATAATTTCCGCTTTCAATTTCTAATAATTGATTTTGAAAAGTTTAGTAAAAAACTTGAGTTTGATTTATAAGCCTCTATCAAAAAACTACAGAAAGTGTTTATATGATTTATAGCAGAGGTGCACAACCCGCGGCCCTTCGGCCTGTTTGATGCGGCCCCCAGACCACTAGTCCATTTTGGCTATTTGCGGCCCTAACAAAATTGTAAATCGACGCACCCGCCCATCTCTTTTTAATTGTACTGTTTGCACTTTCCTAATATAAAACGATTGGTACAACAACAACGAGCGATAATTGAGTTGTTTTAATTTAGTAAGAATGTCAAAGCGTAAAATTGAAGTAGAAAATCGTTAGTTTAATGAAGAATGGACAAATGCAGCATTTCAACGGAACAGCTTTGGGCCTAATTTGTCGCGAGTCCGTAACTGTAATGAAGGACTACAATTGCAAAAGACATTATGAGACCAAACACGCTGCTACGTTTGATGATGTGAAAGGCGAAGCTAGAAAAAATATAATTGATCAACTTGTAAAAGATTGTCATCTGAGCACAATATTTTTACAAAAAAAGTTAATGAAAATATGACTTTTGTTCGTGCCGGTTGTGCCGTAGCACAGATTATTGCGCGATTGTCTCGACCATTTACTGATGGTGATTTCGTCAAAAACTGCATGCAAGCCATTTCCAAAGAAGTCTGTCCTGAGAAAACAGACCTGTTCAACAAAGTGCCATTGTCACGGATGACTTTCCAGCGCCGGATGGTTGATTTATCCAATGACGTTTGCGTGACAAGCTTGCCATTTGCAAGTATTTTTCAATTGCCTTAGATGAGAGCACGGATAACGTTGACACAGCACAGCTTTTGCTTTTTGTTTGTGCGGTGGATGAGAACTGTAAATTAACTCAGAAATTAGCAGGAATGCCCTCACTACGTGGACGTACGACTGGTGCAGATATTTTTGGAGGAGTGAAATCTGTTCTTGACGTTCATTGGCCAAAGCTCTGTAGTGTTACTACTGACGGTGCACCCGTCATGACTGGTAAAGAATTAGGACTTGTTGCTCATCTGCGATCACATTTGCGAGACTTAGAAATTCCTACAGACACCATCCACGCATACCACTTCATCATACATCAAGAGTCACTGTGTACACGAGTCATTAATTTTGATAATGTTATGAAATTTGTTTTTAAATACGAACAAAAGGACTTAACCATCGACAATTCAGATCATTTCTTGAAAACATTGAGTCAGAATATCGTGACATACCATATCACTCTGATGTAAGGTGGTTGAGTCGAGGAAAAGTTCTAACTAGATTTGTTGAGTTACGAAACGAAATCTGTGAATTCCTTGTAAATAACGTTATTTTTTTTTATGACATTTATTAAAAACTTGCATTCTTTGAGTTTTTTTAAAATTTAGTTATTCATACATGTTTAAATAACGTTATTTTTTTAAATGACATTTATTTAAAACTTGCATTCTTTGAGTTGTTTTATTGTGTCCTCTATGTGCACGCTGATGCGGCCCTTGGCGCCCGGGACTCAGTAATTTTGGCCCTCAGGCTGAAAAAGGTTGTGCACCCCTGATTTATAGGAATTAATAAACCAATAAAAAAAGGACAGAAATAACATACTGGTAGGCTTTCGAGCCTCTATGGCACACTTGTTGCAACAGTTATTCTTCATATAATACAGGTTACAGCTGTATTGTGACATGCTACATTCTGGCAGCTAAAAAAGACAAAAGCAAGTTTCTTAGAGAGATAACAATGAGTAATTTCCATTATTAACGGTTACAAATTTTTTCTAACAAAATATCGTTAATAAATAATAATCTCTTTGAATTTGTTTTTCCCAAACATTACTTACATCCTCGCTAAAGCATCCGTTGGCGTTTTGGACACATGTTGAGCAACAAATAAGTCTGTTCACTTCGTATAAACAAACGCCCTTAGTGCACCAATTGGCTTTGTCTCCATACGGACAAGCTGTTGAGATGGTTTAGAGCATTCACAAATAGTATATATATTATTAATAATACAATATTAGTTTGCACATTTATACATTTTATCTTTCTATTCGCAATTTATTTTATTTAATTGTTATTTATAATAAATGAATTTTATTCAATTGTTGGTTCTGTTGAACGCAAATTCCTCACTGGCACTCGAGTTTGCCTTGATATCCGCGCACGTTTTGCAGCAAAGATCAGCAACTTTTGCATTGTAACAGAGGTACTTGTAATGACTTTCCACCAGAGAACACGTCAAGTTGGCGATGTCATAGTTGTCAACGTCGTAGCTTAGGAACGTTGTAGTGTCTCCATACGGACATTCGCTTGCTAATTCATGATAACAGAATTAACTTTGAAATTCTTAATTAATTTTTTAGCACAAATTATAATTGAGTTATCATTTAATTGATCTTCAAAAATTATGAATTTTTACATAAAATACCCTATAATCAAAAATAATATATATATATATATATATATATACATTGGATATAATCGAAGTGTTGTTGTACATCCGTGACAAAATTGAACTTAATCGTATACCAACATACGTCAGTGCCAATCTCAATAGGATACCGGTTATTAAAAATTTCAATTGTGAATCCATATATCAAAAAATTGAACAACTTTTCGACAACAAATTCGACGCCATTATCAACAAACATACACAAGATATACAATAATTAAGTGAGAGTGTATTGAACGTTAACAACCAATTGTATAATTTAAAAAATATATTTGAACAAACGTTGAATAAATTAAAAAGTAAGTAAAATACTCGGCTATGGTCTGAATTAATTCAAAGTCCAAATCCGAACAACAACAACAACAACAATAGTAATGTGCAGCATAACAGTATCAATAACAATAAGAATGCTGACGGAGTTAATCCAAACAAACGAAGTAGAGCTTCAACATCAGAACAAGAGCTTTTTCCACATATTCCCAACTATAACTCTACTGAGAACAGTAATACTGTAGGTTCTAATAAACCTCAACCGGGAATAAACCGTAACAGGGTATTTGGCACGAGAGTCAATTGTTCATTAAAGGCGTCCAAAGTAATAGAAAAGAAAATAGCATATTACGTAGGAAACGTTGGCTTATGCAATAAAAGTTTAATTGAAGAACATTTGAAATCGAACGACATTACTTTTAGCCATTGCTTTCCAGTTTTGCGGAAAAGAAATTCAGAAGTTATTGAAATCGACCAAACAGTAGAATCAACAGCCTTTAAGATAATTTTGCCAATAAAAGAGCTGAATAAATTAAAAAATCCGGACATATGGCCCAAGTACACGTTTCTTCGTGAATGAGACTTTTCGCTGACTAACCACAGAAAAAAACCACAGAGGGGAACGATGTGCAAAAATCAACAACCAACAACCATGGCGACAACAAATAGTTTTAACAACGATTCTGAAGAAGACATCGTCAGCAATAGTAGCAACAGCATAATATACATTGATAATAACACTGATAATGGAATCAATTTTTATGGCAATTCTGATACTTTCCTCAATGATATTGATCCAGATGAAAACTTTCTACAAAATGTCAATGGTGACTGTCTTCTTCTGCTGCATTCATATCAACAGTAGGAGTATAATTAATAAAATTATTGAAATAGGTACTTTAATTGAATGTTGTAATAATAAATTTAACTTGATTGCTATTACTGAAACATGGTTGCGCGATGAAAATGTTAATTTAATTGATTTGCCTGATTTTCACTTTGTTTTCAAAAATCGTGTTGATTGTACTGGCGGTGGTGTAGGTTTGTTTATTAACAAACGCTTTAAATATGTTACTAGAGATAATTTGTTTTATTTATCTCCAACTTTTGAACTACTAGTGGTTGAAATTTTAATTAATAATGTTTCTAGTTGCTTAATATATGTTTTATATCGTCCTCCGAATTCTGATCCTATGTTATTCTTAAATTATTTAACTACCCTATTAATAAAACTAAAATTCTGTTCCTCTAAACTTATATAATTCATTGGTGATTTCAATATTGACCTATTAAATTATGATTATAAAAATATTTCTGCTCAATTTGAAAACTTAGTTCATTTATTTAATTTTGTTCCCTTAATTTCTATTCCAACACGTGTTTCTAATACTAAATCTTCCTTAATTGATAATATTTTCACTAACAATCTGATAACACATAATTCCGGTGTTATCTGCTCATCCTTGACTGACCATTTTCTTGTGTTTACATCTTTTAAGGTATCTTTCGAAGTTAATTTATCTGATCATAATACTAAATTTTTTAGTTAAAATTGTTACAACATTGCAAAGTTAAACAATTACTTTGCGAATTTTGACTGGAATCCGATTTGGATTGTTCAGACACTGACACTGCATTTGAATTATTTATCAATATTTTTAAGCAGGCTGTTTCACAATTTTGTTTAGCTACTCATAAACCTACTCGCAAGAAAAAACCCTGGATTTCCCAGGGTTTGATCATTTCGTCTGTTACCAAGAATAGACTTTATAAGAGGTTTTTACGGTCTAAATCATTATCGGACGAATTTTTATGTAAGAATTACAAAAATATTTTTGTAAATCTGTGTAGAATTTCTGAGAATATGTATTATAATGCGCAATTTAATGAAAATAGACATAGTGGCAAACGCACTTGGGATTTATTAAAATCATGTATAGGTATGAAAAATACTCAGTCCTATAATAATATGGTGGATAACCAATTGATTAAAGACGACTCTACTATAATGAAAGATCCTAGGTTCAAGTGCAACCAATGCCCTAGTAACCCAAAGGTGCAAATGAAAACATGCAGCCTAAGTGGCCTCGAAGCCTGTTTGGGTTATAATGCTCGTCATTATTATTATTATTATTATTATTAGTCAACGATTTATTTGTTCCGCTCAAATTCCGATACGAATGAAACAATGTAAATACTATTGAAATGATCTTTTAAATAGTTTAAAATAATGACCTTCACCAAAGTTTCGCATTTAGAATTCAAGTGTCAAACAAATATTTATATGATCTTTGGGAGTAATTGCAGTGCTTCCTGGATGCGCAAAAGACTTCAAGGATCCCACTGTCTGAGCAGTTTCATCTCCCCTCGCATGAAAGACAGCAACTATCTCGAATCATGGAATGCTGGCATTCTGAAGGGCTGTTTGCGATGTACGATTGACACCAAGCACCCTTGTCTTTGCACTCACCTTAAATCAAGAAATTAGTTTAAGTCGTTTTAATGTACTAAATTGTTTTATTAGATTCAATGTTTTTTTTATAAATAAGCTGGAAAATACCGATAGGCTTTTTTGTAGATTTTTTAGTTGCTTTACTCTAGATTTGTTATTAGTATTTTTTGCAGATTTTTTAGTTTTATTGGTAAGTTTTTTATTAGTTTTTCTGGTAGGCTTTTTATCAGTTTTGTTAGTAGGTTTTTTGGTGGTCTTACTGGCTGTGGTGTAAGTAGTTTTGCTGACAACTTTGTAAGTAGGTTTGCTGACAACTTTGTAAGAAGGTTTACTTCCGTCATTGTGAGTAAGTTTGCTGGCAGGATTTTTATTCTGCAGAGCACACTTGTTACAGCAATACATCTTCATGTAATCCTGTTCACAGCCGTATGTGTATCCAGTGCATTCAGGTTTCTGAACAAAGGTTGGATACCGTTTTTAGGGGGATAAATACGGCTCAAAAGTATACATTAAAAATAATAATGCTCCCAAATTTTAAAAGAATTTATTTTTACAATGTAAACCTTCTAAATTTCACAAAAAGAACGTGAAAAATTTCGTTCGAAAGTTTAGCAAAAGTGAGTTAAGCATCTGCGGAACTCAGTCGAAGGTTAAACCAGTTATTAGATGCTAATTGATTTTCTAAATTCACAAAAACTATTGAGTTTGTTTCCGAAAAATAACTCACATCATCTGTATAGCATCCGTTGGAGTTTTTAACACAGGTTCTGCAACAGACTTCTCTGTTGCCTTCATGACCACAAACATTTCTTTCGCACCAATTTGCTTTATCGCCATAGAGACATTCTGGAAACAAAATCAGTTGAAAAATAATATATTACTTAATAAATACATACCAAATTCTTTTCTGTTTGCTCAATTATGTTATTCACTCACTTCTCAATATAACTTTAAAATATTTTTTAACATATTGTTAAACGTAAATTCTCCACCGGGAGTGGACACATCTTTGAAAGTCCCGCATGTTTTGCAACAGAGATCAGCAACGTCATTGTTGTAACAGAGACGACTGTAGCTCGTCTTTATCAACGAACAAGATAGTTGCGGTATGTCGTAGTTGAGGTAGGTGGTCACGTCTCCGTGTCGGCACTCTTTTGCTGATTGGTGGAAACCAATCATTTAAATAACATTTATAGAATAATAATAATTTAAATCTCTTTTTAAAATTCTAAAATTTTCTTATTGAATATTTGAAAAAAACTATTGATCAATTTCAACTTTTTTAAAGACTAACGCGTGAAGACGGGAGCGGCAGCGTCGGCGACACAGCGGCCACTGATGCACCACATGCGGTCACCACAAGAAGTGCCGTCCAACAGCCTGGAGTTCTTGTACCACAAACACTTATTCGAAACTGGATCGGAACACTTCATGTTCCAGCAAAAGTCGTCTGGCAAGGCGTTTCCCTGGCGTTTTTGAGTGTTATTGCATTTCTTTGTGCATTTGGCCGAAGTTTAATAAAATTCTATAAATCTCTTGTGGAAAGGTTTTCTATTTAATATTTTAAAGGCAAACGAGAGACTTTACAATAAAATGAAAGTGGCGTCACCCCGCAGTAGACGGAGCCAGTTCCATGAACCATTCGGCATTGGTCCGTCAGAGAGTACTTTTGGCCTGGCTTAGTGGCGAGGTGGGTTCTGCTGTTCATCGGCTGCAACCGGTCAGACGGCTTGTTCAGAAGACAGTTCTTGTTATTACTTTAAAGTTATAATTTAATTTTAAATTTATTTTTATTTGGATTCCTAATATGCTTTGTTATTCTTTTTATAAATCATTGTGATTAGGAGTCATATCTTTAAATTCATTTTACACAAGATCATATTAAAAATAATACGTTTTAAGGCTTATGATGTGGTCGGCAAAGTTCTGAATGCTACAGGGGGAGAAACTGAATTCATTGTCGGTTTTTCCTGAGCTTCCAATAATTTTCGGAGCCATAATGAACTGGTGCTCAGGCTTGCATGCAGCTGTTTTATCGTGGTCGGCACCAATGCTGGTTGGTTCAAATGTCTTTAGAGTAAATTAAATGTCAAAATTATATTTTATTTAAAATGGGTAACCTTTTTCAAAATGTAAAATATTTCAATAAAATTCTCTTCTTTCTTACTTGTGTCCTAATTCATGAGTGGTGGTGTAGATGGTATCGTGCATGCCTTGAATCTTGACCATGCCTGCAGGCTTGTATGAACAAACTCCCGCCACGGTGGCATAACCAACAGCTGTCCCTGAATCCAGACTGTTCACATTTTTTTAATAGATGAAGTAAAAAAATGCAAGATGTTATTTTCCGTGAAAATTTCACATAAAATAAAAAAAAGACTATTTTCTTCAGTGAATATTTCACTGAAGAAAACATGAGGTTTTTGTTATTTTCCGTGAAAACCTCATGACGAAACTGTTTTTCATTTTTTTTATATTCATGATAATTTTCAATCAATATTGTAAATTTATTTTTATTTTTTTAAAAATTGTAACCAAAGCCTTAACCTTTATCCTATTTCCTAACCCTAACCCAACGAATTTTTTCAATTAAAAAAATTTTTAAACCAAAATCCTAATCTTAACCCATAACTCCAACCCTTAACTATAATTTTAACCCTCACCCCAATCCTCAACCCTAACACCTTACTCTAACCCTTAATCCCATCCCCTAACCCTAACCCGTCGGCGAATCAAACGCATCCATCATAATTATTGTGAAAAAAATGTTTTACAATATTTATAATAATTAATTTATCTAAAAATGTTTAAAAAAATAAACTATATTAATATAAAATTCTACTAAATATTTTTTTTAATTTAACAAAAAGTTGGGCTCATCATGAATCGAACTCGGGAGACTCACCGAACAGAACACTAACCCCATATATATATAGTATATACTATGACTAACCCTTACACCACAGAAGCTATTTAATTAACTGCGCTCATAAGATTCAAAACTAGAACATTTAAACTTAAATTGTTTAATCTATTTACCGCATTTCTTTCATAGCTAACTTTTCTGTATTTTTAGGCATTTCCTAAGTTTAGAAAATTATTTTTTAAAATTCATTTTTACATTTTACAATTTTCACGGAAAAAACCAAAAAGACTAATTTTCATTCATTTAGCTCTAATCAGCTATAACCGACTAAATGACTAAGTGATAGTCTCGATTCATTAATCCCTCACTTGTAATACATGAGGCTGAGATCGAACGACGGCCAATTCACTGCTCTACTTTTCACCTGATTTTTGACCCATTCATCTTGAAGCTTTAGTGCCTCGTCAACGTTTAGTTGGGTGGAACTGGTTCTCGCCATTGGGTCATTTGTGAAGGGAGATTCTTGCGCAGTCTGTGTCAGGGTAATTGAAAGTTCTCGAAGTTGAAAGATGTTTCCACATTGGAAAAGAGTTTATAAACTGTTCTCTAATATGAAAGTATTTGAAAATTTCTTTAATACGTGGTTAAAGAAACTATGTATGAAAGATTTAAAAAAAAAGTTCAATCTTTTTCGCATACCCTGGCGATGTACAAGGCCACCACCTTCGTAGAAAAGGAGAAATCCGGGTGTCTGATTAGCATGAATCTTTCATTTACCTTTTTAGAGTAATTTATTAAATAAATAAAAAATGAATTACTAATATAATTGATATAAAGAAAATGGGAAATTTAGTTCTTTCAAAAAGTAATGTGAGGTCAGATATGCTAGTGAAACGACTTTTGAAGAGTTACTAACAGCGTTCATGACGTGTACGAAGAAGTATTTGATGTGGTCGATGGCGTCATTGGCTTTGTTATTGGTGAAGCTCAAAAACCTTTAAAAAAAATTCATTGATTAGTTTTAAATAAACAATTTATGTCTGTATGGGAAAACTAAAAATATTATAGGATACAAACAAAGAAAATAAAATTAAACTCTATCCCCTCACCTCAGGTAAGTTGTATAATCAATTATGACCAGAATTTCGACAACAAGATTTTGCTTTCCACTTCGCTGGTTGCTCACTTGGCCTCCTGCAGAACTTGTTTCGTTGAAAAGGTCAGCCAGTGTTTCATTGCTTGTTGTGGTGGAATCCTCTTTAGACACTAGGTGAGTTAAAAATTTTGAATTTCTAAATTTTGTAGCTATATATAAAATAATGAAGAAATCCTAAAATACAATCTGAAGTTAAATATTAGAAAAATTAATTTTATTTTAAATTATCATTTTGTTTTTAGAATTTATTCCATTTTTAATCCATAGATGGTAGGAATAAATGAATTAGTTATATATTATGAATATTTCATTCTTATTAAAAAATGTTCAGAAACCATCATTTTCAAAGTTGAGGTTTTTGTTTGGCTTGAGTTTGGAAAGCTTGTAGGGCTGTCCGTCTATTGAGAAGTTTTTTTCTTCTTGCACCCTGTCTCCCAAGGCTTCTTCGTTGTAGTCGGCAGGCATTACGTTGTATTCTTGCTCCTTGTGAGTGAAACTGCCCACCTACAAATTAATAAAAAAAGCAAAGAATCAAAACGATTCTTTTGGAACTTGGAATCAGTCAGTGTTAAACGCACGTAAGTCGTGAGTTTGGAGGAGGCATTCTTGAATAAGGTGATCGTGAACTCAGCTTTGAACTTCTCGTTCTTGTAGAGAGCTGTGTGCTGCAGTAGGAAAATGCCAGATTATTTAAAGAATTACTCAGTAGAAACAACAAAAGTCTGTTACATTTTTAATGTTCGAAAAAAAGAGTGGAAGCACAGCAAGGATCCTACCTCATGTTTATCGCCTGGGTGCACCACCATTTCTCCATTGCGGTCATCAGAAATCACCTCGGCATTCTCCACCTCACCTCTCACTTCCTTCAGTTTCAGTTTCAGCGTGAACTTGTCATTGATTGGAATTGCCAGAGTCAATTGTTTTGGTAAAGAAACTTTCTTCTCTTTCTTGGCGTCTGGATTTTGATATTTAGAGATCGTTTTTAGTAGTAAAAATTCTATTTTATCTTTTTATAAAAATTCTATTGAATGCGTTTAAATAATTTTTTATAACAGCAGATGTTTAATCTTTATCTATAAATTTATATATCTAAATTCTAATAGATTTGAACAAACTTTTTGCAGCAGAACAGGCTACTAGAAGTGCCAATACAATGCATGAAATGCAGTTTATTTTGAATAATTTCATTAGAAATTTTTCAATTATTCTTTTAAATGTCAAGTTTTTTAACTTTTCAACTAAAAAGATGTCTTTTTCTGTAACTTTATATATACAGTTTTAAAAATTATATTTTATCGAATTTGCCAATGTAAAAAAAGTATGAATATTAATTTTTAGGATACCTTTCAAAAACCCACACAAATCTGAGATAAAGTAAATATTCCTTCATTAAATCCACTAATGAGTCTAATAAGATACACTCCGGGAATTTTGAAATACTCCTATAAAATCGATAAAATGTAGTTTTTTTTAAAAAAATTCTGAGCGACTTTTTTGATCAAATCATCACTCGATGTAGAGTGGCATAAGTATTCTTTTAAAATAATTTTCCATCAGATAATTTATTTTATTTCATCGTCGCAGTGAGAGTGAAACCTACTAATTGTATCTTTTTCATAATATTTCGTTAGAAACCATGAACTTTGAATTCATTCAACACTCTAGCAATACAATTGAATGTTTTTGTAACGCCCCTGCAGACACTATGAAAAGTAATTTATTCACTCGAAACATGTAGATTATTCCAGATATTCCAATGAAGTTCAAAATATTTGGTGAATATAGCATTTTAACCTAATTATAATTGTCTAATTAAAAAATAATAATGGCTCTCATCAAAACATACGTTTTAAAAAATTGTTTATGAAAAGTAACTAAAGAATGAATTTATATAGGATTATAATTGAAACAGTTTCCACTGAGAATTCTTTGAAGTCCTCACCATCTCCCATTGCACGAGGCACAGCAGATAGAGTTGGTGTAGTATCTTAGGCAGTCGTAAGGAAAATGAAGGACATGGTTGGGACACCGGAAATCGTGGTCTTTGCAGAGAACTTGAAAGAATTACATTTTATAAATTATTTTTCATAAGAAATAATTTCCGCTTTCAATTTCTAATAATTGATTTTGAAAAGTTTAGTAACAAACTTGAGTTTGCTTTATAAGCCTCTATCAAAAAACTACAGAAAGTGTTTATATGATTTATAGGAATTAATAAACCAATAAAAAAAGACAGAAATAACATACTGGTAGGCTTTCGAGCCTCTGTGGCACACTTGTTGCAACAGTTATTCTTCATATAATACAGGTTACAGCTGTATTGTGACATGCTACATTCTGGCAGCTAAAAAAGACAAAAGCAAGTTTCTTAGAGAGATAACAATGAGTAATTTCAATTATTAACGGTTACAAATTTTTTCTAACAAAATATCGTTAATAAATAATAATCTCTTTGAATTTGTTTTCCCCAAACATGACTTACATCCTCGCTAAAGCATCCGTTGGCGTTTTGGACACATGTTGAGCAACAAATAAGTCTGTTCACTTCGTATAAACAAACGCCCTTAGTGCACCAATTGGCTTTGTCTCCATACGGACAAGCTGTTGAGATGGTTTAGAGCATTCACAAATAGTATATATATTATTAATAATACAATATTAGTTTGCACATTTATACATTTTATCTTTCTATTCGCAATTTATTTTATTTAATTGTTATTTATAATAAATGAATTTTATTCAATTGTTGGTTCTGTTGAACGCAAATTCCTCACTGGCACTCGAGTTTGCCTTGATATCCGCGCACGTTTTGCAGCAAAGATCAGCAACTTTTGCATTGTAACAGAGGTACTTGTAATGACTTTCCACCAGAGAACACGTCAAGTTGGCGATGTCATAGTTGTCAACGTCGTAGCTTAGGAACGTTGTAGTGTCTCCATACGGACATTCGCTTGCTAATTCATAATAACAGAATTTACTTTGAAATTCTTAATTAATTTTTTAGCACAAATTATAATTGAGTTATCATTTAATTGATCTTCAAAAATTATGAATTTTTACATAAAATACCCTATAATAAAAAACCCAAAAAAAATTTTAAGCCATTTTTAAAAGCCCTAACGCGTAAAGACGGGTGCGGCAGCGTCGGCGACACAGCGGCCACTGATGCACCACATGCGGTTGCCACACGAAGTGCCGTCTATCGGCCTGAAGTTTTGCAGCCAGGAACACTGGTTGGAAGATGGCATGGAGCACTTCATGTTTTTGCAGAGGTTGCCGTACATGGCACTTCCCTGGAGTTTGTGGGTGTGAGATTAATTTTTATGAAATTCAAAGATTGAATAGGGGAAAGCAGAAGGATTTATTGAATAAATAGATAAACAAAATGTGGCGTCACCCCGCAGTAGACTGAGCCTGGCCCCTCGGACATAAGGCATTGGTCCATCAGTGAGTACCTTTGGCCTGGCTTGGTGGCCAAGTTAGCAGTGCGGTTCATGGGATCCAGAAGATGAGACGGTGTGTTCAGAAGACAATTTGTTCCAAGGCTTTCAAAAATAAAATTTTAGGTGTATTAAATAAATGATTTGAGTACAGTAATAGGCTTTGAAATTCGTGTTTAGATTCTCAAAAACATTATTATAGTTTTTCTGTTATATTGACAGTCCCATTTATAAATCATTAAAAAAACATTTTTGAAAAATTTAATAAATAAGCGGCTAATACGTTTAAACCAACATGTTAAGGTTCGTGATATGGTCGGCAAAGCTCTGAATGCTACAGGGGGAGAAACTGAATTCATTGTTGGTTTTTCCTGAGTCCCCAATAATAAGCGGAGCCATAATGAACTGGTGCTCCGGCTTGCATGCAGCTGTTTCATCGTGGTTTGAGCCCATGCTGGTTTGATTATGGGCTTTTAAATTAGAATCTTTTTATAAATATGTTAGATTAACTTGATTAAAACTGAGTTTAAAAAAAACTTAATAAAATAATTTTCTTTCATAAAGTAAGCGTCTAACTTATGTCCTAATTCGTGAGTAGTGAGGTAGATGGTGTCATGGACGCCAAGGTTTCGCACGAGGGCTGCAGGTTTTTCCGCACAAACTCCTCCAATGTAAGCCATGCCAACCGTTCTCCCAGTGGTAAGACTGTTTAAGGCTTCGTTGATAGATTAATTCCGAAAAAATATATTAATTTAATAATGATCTCTTTCTCATTCACTTAGTTTAAATTATTTATTTAAAAAAATAGTTTGATTGATAGACATTCAGGTTTTAAACTCCTTACTCGTGAAACATGAGGCTGAGATCGAAGAGAGGAAAGTTCATTGTGCCACTTTTGACCTGTTCCTTGACCCATGTATCCTGAAACTTCAGAGACTCCTCAATATTGAGATGTGTGTCGTTAGGCCTCACCCTGGGATCGTTTGTGAAGGGAGCTTCTTGTACCGTCTATGTCGGGTAATTGAAAGTTGAAACAGATATTCATCAAAAAGCACATACTTTTTGCTTATATCTATTAATATATCGATAAAAAAAGATCGATTGAAGATGTTCGGATTCAGTGATCATTCTTTCTTTCATACCCTGGCAATGTACAAGGCCACCACCTTCATAGACCAGGTGAAAAACGGATGTTGGATTAGCATAAATCTTTGGTTAACCTTTTTGAGAATTATTTATTATATTTGAGAATGTTAACTTAACTTATTTGAAGAGTTAGAAGTTCTTAATCAAAACTATTTTGAAATCTAATGAATTCGCAAAAAAAATATTACCAAGTTTCAAATACATAATTTTTAAGAAGTTACTAACAGCGTTCATGACGTGTACGTAATAGTATTTGATGTGGTTTATTGCCTCACTGGGTTCATTATTGGTGAAGTTCAAAAACCTTCGGAAAGAAAGCTTTCACTTAGTGTTCCATTCTTTTAGGAAAAATCTATAGTTTAGTTAGAAAAAAATAATTCATAGGGTAATTTTATATATTGTTCCACCATTTTGAGTACTCATCACGGTCATAAAAATTAATTTGCAAAAAAATAATAAATCACAATAAACCAAAAAAATAAAACACTAATTTCAATATTTTCTCTCACCTTAGGTAAGTTGACAAATCAATGATGACTAGAAGCTCGACGACAAGATTTTGCTTGTAGTACAACTGATTGCTTACTTGGGCGGAGTTTTTAGATCTGGTTTCGTTGAAAAGCTTAGCCAGTGTTTCATTGCTCGTGTTATCCCCGCTCAGAACTAGGTGAAATCAAATCTATCACAGTTTTTTAACTAAAATACAAAACGTAAACCAACAATTTGTTTAATATTTAACAAAATTAAAATTATTTACTTTTTCGGAATGTTAAAGTAAGTAAGTTAAAATCAAGTTTAATACTTAAAACTAATTTTCGAAATTAAACAATTTCAACACCATCATTTTCAAAGTTGAGGTTTTTGTTGGGCTTGAGTTTGGAAAGCTTGTAGGGTTGTCCGTCTATTGAGAAGTTTTTTTCTTCCAGCACCCTGTCTCCCAAGGCTTCCTCGTTGTAGTCGGCAGGCATTACGTTGTATTCTTGCTCCTTATCAGTGAAACTGCCCATCTGTTATAATAATGAGAAGAATTATTATAGTGGCGTATAACCCGAACGAACTTCCAGGCCACTTAGGCTGCATATTTTCATTTGCGCCTTTGAGTTACTAGGACATTGGTTGCACTTGAACCTAGGACTTTTCATTATTTGTCAAGCCGAGAGTCGTTCACCTAAAACCCGTTATCTGTACAGCCTTTAAATCATTTTAAGTCAACAATCAAAAAGAATTAAAAGGATTTTTTCTACAATTTATCAAAGATGAAGTATCAAGCACGTAAGTCGTGAGTTTGGAGGTTGCATTCTTGAATAAGGTGATCGTGAACTCAGCTTTGAACTTTTCGTTTTTGTAGAGAGCTGTGTGCTGCAGTAGGAAAATGTTTATTGAAATAATTGGTAGAAATAAAGATGTTTTATATAATTAAATTTTTAAATACTTCATCAAAACTTTGGGAATTCCGAAAGTGGTTCCAAAACTGTTTCGAAGCCCAGCAAGGGTCCTACCTCATGTTCATCGCCTGGATGCACCACCATTTCACCATTGCGGTCATCAGAAATCACTTCGGCATTCTCCACCTCGCCTCTCACTTCCTTCAGTTTCAGTTTCAGCGTGAACTTGTCATTGATTGGAATTGCCAGAGTTACCGTTTTTGGTAAAATACCGTTTTTCTCTTCCTTAGCCCCTGAAGGATAGTGTTTATAAAATCATTTTTTTTAAATATTTTTTTTAAATCTTGCCTCAGTTTTAAACAAGTTAAAAGAATATTTTTCCCCCAGAAAAGCATATGCTTGAATTTTATCTATAAAGATATATCTTTTAAAATCTTTATAGTTATCCATATAAGGTCTCTATAAAAACCTTGTGCAGCTGCATGGTCTAATAGAAATGCAATTAAAGTAAATTCAATTAAATAAAATTTAAACATTTTCATCATGGTAAATAATTATTTTTTCTTTAAAGTACAATTTCCTTTATTATAATTTTTACAGCTTTTAAAGTTCCATTAAATCGAATTTTCCGTGGACGAGAAGCTAACTCGCAATCGTTTAAATATTAATTTTCTCTGTACCATGCAAACAACCCACACAACTATTTGATAAATTACCTTTACTGTATCTAAAAGAGTAAGTTTATAATGTGGTGGGGGTGCTGGTAATGATAGTGACTCTGTTTGGAACTTCCAATTTGTCTACGCATTTAAGCACCGCTCTTTCCAGTTCTTGACCCAAGAATTTCCAGGCGATAATGATGAGGATGTGGGTGAGGCATACATATATTATGTATATGGGGTGAGGTTAAATGTGAAAGGGGGTTAACAAGATTGTTTGCTTTAAAATAAATTGTATATATAATATATTCTATAGGGGAGTTTAAAAAAGTTTTATTAAAAAAATTTATTGATAATCGCTTTTGAAGTTTATAAAAAAGCGCCATCTTATATTTGATTGATTGAATACTTCCAGGTTAACGTTTTTCTTTTTAACGAAAAAAACAAAAAGCAGTTTAACTTTGTTTCAAATTATTTTAAAACATTTATAATCCATATGATGACAACCATTTTAAAATAATAATCAAATAAATTATCAATACTAATAATGTAATAAATCTAAAAATCTAATCCAGACTTTAATGAATAATTAATTATTGAGTTAATTAGATGACTATGTCAAAATCCTTGAGCTCTTCCTCTGGCAAGAGCTCAATTTTTTCGGGGGGTACATAATTTGGGTCGATGAGAGGCAGACCCAGTCTCTCACGCCTGTCCAGCTCCAAGTAGGCCTCCCTCTGGGCCCATGCAACATCGCTAAAAAAACATAAAATGTGAAAAATGTTGAACCATATATTTGAATTTGAATTGTTTAAAGGTTGCATTATTTAAAAACTTACTTAAAATCTGGAAAATAGGCATAGAAGAAGGTCAGTCCGCATATAACAACAGTGAAAGCGGTGAACATGATTGCATGATTGGCCCACTCATCTGTATCCCTGTCAACCATGTCGTATCCATAAGACATCCAGTTCTGTTGATTTTTAACTGAGTTGCATTTATAGGAAGTTATATTTAGGGTTTAAAAAAGATAATGATATATAGGTATGAAACCTCGTCTTTTTCTAAAAGATTTTCAGTTTCAGGTCCATAAAGTGAATTCTCTACATGTCCCTTGTTCACCGCCATCACATCTTTCTGCTTATCTGTCGTCGAAATAAATTTCTTCTGCCCCAAAAGTTGATTTTTAACATTCATGAAAACTGAAGGTGTGATGAGCTTTTTGAAAATAGGCCTAGATGCCTTATTTAGGCACATACGAGCCAAGGACAACGCCATTTTAGTTTTTCATCAATAGCTTTCACTTTTAGTTTGTATAAATGTAACCTGACCAAACAGTTTTTCCAAAAATATTTATATAAGTATTGTGATTAATTGTATTTAAAACAAATAAATATTTAAAATATACAATCCATTTAAACATTTTAGTAACTATGCATGCGTGTAAAAATGGCTGTTACTTTCCCTTATATTATTTCCTTGATTACGTTTGAAGGTATTTAATTTTGAAAGAATGTCTTCCGGCTCTACTTTAACCGATTCTA
>OX030956.1:11066443-11276443 GCA_943735955.1 Piscicola geometra
GTGCGCTATGCCCCCCTCGAGAGCAGTTTTGGTTGGTGCGCGTGTGGGGAGGGGAAGGGAGGGGGAGGGGGTTTGTAAGGTAATGGGGATGGTGTGTGGTTGTAGGTGAGAGTTTTGGATTTGGGGGTAGATTAAATGGGTACTGGGTGGGAAGGGGCTTCATAGTTTCAGGGAGGTGCAAAGTCAGAGGAATTGATTGATGCGGAAGAATGTTCCTCAAGCAATCACTCACTCAAACACCCCAAGCCCTACCCTAACAACATAACTACCCCCCCCCCCCCACTTCACTCCTTTCCCCCCACTTCACCCCACTCTACCTTCCCCACTCTGCCCCACTCTACCCCCCCCCCCCACTTCACTCCCCCCCCCCCACTTCACTCCCCCTCCCCACTTCACCCCACTCTGCCCCACTCTACCCCCCCCCCTGCACTCAGTAAACGCATGGAGTCTGTTGGACACATGCCAGGAAGACTTGGAGCATTTCCTGCAGCACCTGGAGCAGCACATCCACATCATCGACGCCACTGTCGCCACCAAGGCTGACTTCCTCGACGTGGTCTCAGAACAGGACAACGTCCGTCTCTTGCCGCTACCCACGTGGGCTGGTCTCGGAGCCGTGCAGTGAGTGCGGGTGGTGGTTGTTCGTGTGTTGTTTTTCTTTAAGTAAGTTCTTTTGCAGTTGGTTTTTTTTCTCGTTGTTTTTGTGGTTGCATCCACTCTTCTCTCTATCTTCTACACCCCTCTTCTACCCCTCTTCCACGCCTACTCTCCACCCACCTGCCAACACCACCCTCCATCCCCCCTCCACCCACCTGCCAACACCACCCTCCATGCCCCTCCAGGTACCTGCCCGACAGGGTGGGTGACCCAGGGCAGATGGACGAGGAGACCAAACACGAGGTGAACCTGCTGAACCAGCAGATCGTGCAGCAGCTCAAGGCCTCCGACTCTGCCTTCTCGCTAGGTTCACTTGCGTAAAAGTCCAGTGTATAATGCGCACTGTTCTTTAAAGTTTTTTTTTTACTCCGTCATGCGAGCAGTCAATTTTAGGCTTCTCTAGTCATTCTAATCATTTTAAAGGCTTTTCAAAGCGTTTTGTTTCCAATTTTTTTGCACCACAGCAACACCACTTCCACACCACTACAATACCTCCACACCACCACTACAATACCTCCACCCCACCACTACAATACCTCCACCCCACCACTACAATACCTCCACACCACTACAATACCTCCACCCCACCACTACAATACCTCCACCCCACCACTACAATACCTCCACACCACTACAATACCTCCACCCCACCACTACAATACCTCCACCCCACCACTACAATACCTCCACCCCACCACTACAATACCTCCACACCACTACAATACCTCCACACCACCACCACTGCTGCTTCATCACCACCGCGCACGCCTTCTTCCCACTCTCACAGCACCACCACATCCACAACAAACTGCCCAGGCGTGACCGAGGAGGGCTGGCACTGCATCCGCTTCGGTCTGGTGACAGAGGACACCGACCTTGAGGAACTCATCGGCGTTGTCATGACGACGGGCAAGCAGATCGAGGAGTCCTCCAAGGTTGCTGCTGACGTCATGTCTTTGAAATGCTCTTTTTGGGGAATTTATCTTTATTTTTACTTCTATTTGAATGTTTTTAGTATTTTTAATAATAATAATAAATACAATTTTTAAAAATAGTAACTATTATTATGAATATTATAATATTAAGTAATAATATGAATTAAGAATATTAAATAATAATATGAATTAAGAATATTAAGTAATAATATGAATTAAGAATATTAAATAATGAAAGCTTCAATAAAGAATACTTTTAGTAATCAGACAAGCTCCATCAAGCAATTCTTTCGCGCCCTTTTGCTCTCAGCACCTGGAGAGTCTGTCGGATGCGGTGAAGAAGGGAATCGAAAGGGCTGCGGAGGATTTGGAGAAGGAGAACAGGGATAAGTTGCTGCAGGAGGTGGGTGGAGGGGTGCATGAGGGAGGAGGGGTGGAAGAGGTGAGGGGAAGTGAGATGGGGGTGAGAAGGGGGGAGTAAGGCTGGATGGGTGGGAGTAGTAAGGAGTGGGAATGTTGGTGGACGTTAGAGTGGCAGTGTGGGTATGTTAAATAGGGATGGTATAATCATCATCATCATTATCATCATCACCAACTCGGCAGGGTCTGCTCAGACAGGTGCCGATTGTGAGTTCCCTCATCAACTGGTGGTCGCCCCCTCCCAAGGACCCCGTCAAGGGCCGCACCTTCAATCTCACTTCAGGTGATTATCACCATCATCATCACCACTACCACCATCATCATCACAATTATCATCACCACCATCATCATTATCACCACCATCATCACCATCAATATCATCATCATCACCATCAAACAGGCAAGGTGGCAAGCACAGAGAAGACATATCAGACAGGCATCCAGGTGACACTTGCTTGCATCGGCAATGATGATGATGATGATGATGATGATGATGGTGATGATAATGTTTATTTAATATAATGCCAAGGCAATCGCCCCACCACCCTCTCCATCTATCCATCCATGTATATTCTTCTCCACCGTCTCTACCCGAACATCTCCCTCTCAGTCCCGTTGAAATTCTCTCCCCTCCACCACCGCAGATCATCGAAGCGCCTGACGAGTTGCAGCTACGACACTCGCTCAACAACGAGGTGCCCGTCAAGTTCACGCTGAAGCCCTCCAAGAAGAAGAAGCGACAGCAGTCCGATGCGGCTGTTAGTCGTCGTTGTGGTGGTTGAGGTGATGGAGGTGATGGTGGTGATCCCGGTGGTGATCCTGGTGGTGGTGGGAGTAATGGTGTTATAAGCAGTGTGTTGAAGATTGCGTGTATTTGAGACTGGCTTAGACCACTCCATTTCTACAGAGCACCACTCCATCCAACCACACACACACACAGAGCACCACTTCATCTAACAACACACACACAAACACACACACACACACACACACACATACACACACACACAGAGCACCACTCCATCCAACCACACACACACACAGAGCACCACTTCATCTAACAACACACACACAAACACACACACACACACACACACACACACACACACACGCACACACACACACACACATACACACACACACAGAGCACCACTCCATCCAACCACACACACACACAGAGCACCACTTCATCTAACAACACACACACACACACACACACAAACACACACACACATACACACACACACAGAGCACCACTCCATCCAACCACACACACACACAGAGCACCACTTCATCTAACAACACACACACAAACACACACACACACACACACACACACACACACACACACACACACACACACACACACACACAATACAGAGCGCCTCTAGCGATAGTGGCAAGCCAGGACAACAACAACAAGACACTCAGCAAACAACAACATCCTCTGATAGTGTTGCAGCCACAACAACAACCACCACACCCTTACTCAACACCGACGTAGCAGAAGTGGTTGGCACCAAGAACAAGGTGGATGACGTAAGTGCCAACCATCGTGACGTCATGCCCAACCACGTGGCAACCACTCCCGTCCCCACTTGAGTTCCCGCTCTTGCGCATTGGCCCTTCCATCTATCATTACATTCTTTTGGTTATAATAATAATAATAACTAATATTGTTATTGTTTTTGTTGATATTGTGATTATGATTCTTATTATTGATATTGTTTTTATTATTAGTTTTTCATTCTAATTTGCATTTTGTTTATATGATCAATAGTTGCACGATGAGCAACCATCCCTACCATCAGACCACACCCGCATTGGCACATCCACCATCGTAGTTAAGAATCTCCATCCCCCTCCACCATCTTCCAACCCCCTTCTCCATCCCCCATGCTCCATCCCCCACCCCTATGAACCATCTTCCCCTCTTTGAACAAGCCCTCATCCCATTTACCATCCCTATCCCTATTCATCACCTTACCCCCCCTCCTGCACCATTCTCATCCTCTAGACCGCCATAAATGGCAGTCTTCAAGATGGATTATTAATTATTGATGATGAATAATTACGCTTAATTAATAGGAGGATTCAATTAGCTTAAGGTGATTTAAAGGGTCAATTATGGCATTTTAATAGATCAATTAGTACACTCTTGCTAAGGTAATTTTCTGATTATCTTCAATTAATACACTCATGATTTAATCAAATTAAGTTGTTTAAATGTGGACATTTAGCTTTATGGGATGTTCATTCGTCCATATATGGTTCCAGCTCATTCGAAACATGCACTCTTCTTTAAAAGTTAATTTAATATTTAAAATTGAAATACTTTATATATTTAAAATGTAACCTTCTGAATTTGATATATTTTAAAATTCAATTTATTGATTTTCCACATTTAGTTGTTATTTGTTATTATTTATTTATTTAAATGATGGTGGTCTACATTCGAGGGTGTTGGTAGGCATACCTGCTTATTCGACACAAGTGTAGTTCCATCATTGCAGCCAGAGCAAGTTACAGAACTCATCGACTCTCAAGAACATCCATTTGCTACACGCACACGTTTTTATTTTTTCAATTACTTTATTCTGATGAGTAGTTAGCCTCCGATATTTCCAGAAATTTCTTCATCTTTTTCTATATTTTGTTTAAATATTTATAAAAAAAATCCAATAATTTATGTCACGATTTTTGGCTTTACTTTTGGCAATCTGGTTATGGCACTGCTCGAATTTTCACGTATCATAATTATTAATTATCTAGCATTTTTTTACTTAGATAGCTTTCACTTAACTTAATAGTTACAATTGAATATTAAATCATTTACTTAAATGAAACATTTATGTAAAAGTGATCTTTCCGTCTGCTCAGGACGTGCTCTCTACTTGGCTTACCCTAAGGCTGAAATGGTTTTGTTGATTGCCCATTATGATCAGTTGTGCTCTTTCAAACTAACAAATGCAACATGTCTTCATTTGAAACGAGTCCAGATTGCTAGACAAATTTGTTTGAAAAAAAGTGGCAGCTATGTCAGCATCGGCAGGTTGTTCAATCGACACTGGGGCTTCGTTGTTCATCTACTGACCCTACCAGTGGAATGTCTTCCAGTTGTACACTCTTTGCCGGAGTGTTCACGCTGAATGCCAATGAACCGTTTTGGAATTTGTGAGGAAAAAGAGATGTGGGATAAATCTATTCGATTGATTGATTGATTGAACCAAGTTCTGTAATATAGGTCAAAATAGTAAGAGGAATTCATTTTTTTGGGTTCTAAATCTTGGTTTTTTATAGTCATAAACGTCGTATCTCAAAACATTCTCGTATAATTGAATGAATAATTATGCTAAAATTCCTATAAGGAAATTAAGATTTAGTGGGGTTGGTGATCGGGAAAGTAATTTTACCTTTGGGCTACATTCCTTGATGGGGCAAATAATATATAATATTGTTTAGAATTTGTTTAATCAGTTATTATAGTTGTAATTACGTAGAAGATTTCAAAATAACAAGAAAAAAGCATAGAATCCACATAAATCTTTCCTTAAGTTGAAAATGTAAAAAGAGATCGCCCAAGCACGAAAAAGTGCTTAAAAATGAGCTACACCATGGAAATGTCACAATTATTTTTTAGTTTTCAAACATTTAAACAGTATTTCAAGAGCATAAAAATGTAACATTTATTTCTTAACTATTGTCTATTTCCTCGTCAGAGGCTTTTTCAGTATCCAAGATGTTCCTTTTATGTGTTTTAAACCACTTCACATTCCAAGTCCCTAAATCATTTTAAAACTTTTTCCTCCGCCATTATAAATCTAAGACAAAACCAGTTGTGTGGTCACTCACACACATGCGTCTAAACACAAACATGACCTTTTGAAAATGACCGAAAACATATATTTTTAGATATGTATTAATGAATTATAAATACATGTTAAGAAAAATAAAAACTTTTTAACATATCCATTTAAAAATGAAAAGTCGTTTGCTTGCCTCAATAAATAGGGGCCGAATGTCCATAAAATACCAGTTGGCAGATTTTGAAAACAACTGCTGAAAAACATTCGGGAGAAAAAGCAAACAGCGGTGTCGTGGGAGGAAAAACATCTGACTCCTTGTGAAACTGTTTTTAAAATAATTTTTCAAAGATGAAGTTTGAAAACCTGTTGGCTCATCTTTGAGATTGGATGAAATAAAGAAATTCCATTCTATAAACAAAGAGACATTCTTCAAGACACCACTCAATGATTTATGTGAAGTCTTGAAAAGTGAAGCGTTGACATTCCGTCAAAATATTTACTTTACAGAAAATGAATTTATTCAGTTTCTCAGAATCAGCTCTGTGTGCTACAATGAATTGCAATGTTTAAAAAAACAACGACTCATTTGAAGAATTTGATCGGCATATTCTTTCTTCGATCTTGTGCGAGCCCTAGCGTGCCACTACGGATCATCGCATTCAAACCTTCATATCGACAAGCACTCAAGACACATTGCCAGGTCCCTTGAGAAATTTGCATTCAAAGTTTTATGACTTTTATTGCATACCCTGCTGCTTCTAGAGAATTGAAAAGCCAAAGGGAGCCTGCCTGGTTGGGAATTCTCCGTTAGTTCACTCACTAGACACACGCATGTGGAAGAGAATATTATCTTTATGACTTCATTTTAACTAAAAGACCCATTTTTTCGAATAGGAATGTTCCTAAGTTATTTTATTTAATAGTAAAACAATTTAGATTCTTTAAAAGGAATTAAACGTATTTATACCTGGGTGTACTCCACACCTTACAAGGTATGCAATAGCAAACGGGGAAATAAAGTAATAAAGTGTCGCATAAAAGCTTTTTGTCTGGGCAGAGTGAGACCGCAAAGTAAATCATGCAAAATGGATGCTCTAATGCAGGAGACGGCGTTGTGCCGACCCAATTACTCTAATGACTTTCACGACGCTCTCGTGGGCTGCTGGAGCTGATCTTTGCCTTCCTTTAAAAGCAAAACGTTGACGCTGAAAGCGGTATTATTGAAGGATAATTGATGAATGGATGGATGGATGGATGGATGGATGGATGGATGGATGGATGGATGGATGGATGGATGGATGGATGGATGGATGGATGGATGGATGGATGGATGGATGGATGGATGGATGGATGGATGGATGGATGGATGGATGGATGGATGGATGGATGGATGGATGGATGGATGGATGGATGGATGGATGGATGGATGGATGGATGGATGGATGGATGGATGGATGGATGGATGGATGGATGGATGGATGGATGGATGGATGGATGGATGCAACTGAATGATCTGAAGTTAAATATCATTTCAGTGTTAGTTTTGGGCTAATAAAATAACTACGAACTATGTCTTTGAAAAACGACCGTCAGTGAAGCTTTCCTAGAAATGTGCGAGAAAGCGTAAATCATGTTCTCATTGAGTGGTAGCAGGTGTTCGAGGCAAAACAAACAGAAATCAAATATGAGTTGCTTGTAGAAGATTGTGGCTAGAACTTCCCAAGATATCCTGAGGATTCAAAAACTCATTGGTTTCTTAAAAAAATCATGAAACATCTGTTGAAGGATCAGTAAATAATTAAAAACTTTTTTCGCACTATTATTTACGTAGATTTTTGAACCTGCAATGTGACAAATTCATTTGACTGAACCTTTGGCAATAGTAAATGTGCATGAAAAATGTTTTAGCAAATCTTTAAAAATTAGTTTAAATTTTAGGAGGAAACTAAAAAAGTGCTGGCATTATAATTAAGTCCACTTTTAGTACATTCCCGTTTTTAAATTCTTTAATTGTCTTTAAAAGAATCCTCAACCTGGTTTTGACACATTTAAGTTAGACTCTAGTTAGCTTCGCATTAACATTGACTTCAAATGACTTGCCACTGCATTAGAAATTAATCTTTATAGAAAAGCTCATTTTGTGATTTAACATAAAGACGAGAAACATACGCGGCTCCGAAGCCTTCTGAAAAGGCAAATCAATCAACGACCATCTCACATCAGTCGCAATAAGCGTGAACGGGTAGCCGAGTGTGTAACTCTCAAGGGCCTAGGTTCAAGTGCCTAGGTTCAAGTGCAACCGATGTCCTAGTAACCCAAAGGTGCGATGGCAAATTTGCAGCTGGTTGGAGCCCGTTCGGGTTATTCGCCATTATAGCAAAGCTCTTCGTTGTTATTCTTCTTATTTATCATTATTATTATCATTATTTTTTCTATTTTTAAAGGCGCGAGTCGATGAAAGCTGGAAGACTTTGTCTGGAACCATGGATGCTTTTAAAGATATTTTATCTACAATGTATCTAAAATATATTCATTATACCATTGTGAAAATATACAACTTTTAATATATATAATCTATAAAACTATACAATATAAAGCTTATACAATATACAACTTATACAATATATAACTTTTACAATGTATAACTTATACAATATATAACTTATACAATATATAACTTATACAATATATAACTTATACAATATATAACTTATACAATGTATAACTTATACAATATATAACCCATAAAACTATAACAATATATAACTTTTACAATATATAGCCTATAAAACTATAACAATATATAACTTATACAACGCTTTCCGTGTTTTGTAATGACTGCGTAGCCTTCAAGCTTCTTCTGAATTGAAAGCCCCAAAACTGTTTGTTTAATTTTTTGTGAAATGCATGCAAGTAGAACACATTTTGAGCTTCAAGTATAAAGATGACTTATTACTATTACCTAGCCATTGAAAGCTTTCAGAAAAACACCTGAGGCAGCCTAACAATACCTCGTAAATCTCATTATGAGTCAGGTCCTTCTCGGGACGATATGCCTCGAGAGTAGCGACATTCCCTTGAGTACCACTCTTTGCTAGGAAGTGAGTTTTGTCGATTCTTTCATTTCTGGGATTTTTCTAGCGAGTAATTTTTATAAAAATGTATCTCAACATTCCATTCCTGCTCACAAGCCTTAGGCATCCAAGGAGCCAGAACTCTTTAAATTTTTACGTTTTTGTAAACAGCTTCATTTTTTCTGTAGAACTTTCAACATTTTGCAGAGTCACTCAGGTCGATGCTGGGAACGAGAATGCAACCCGTTTGAGAATATTTTTTTAAAATATAAAAAAATTAAATTTTAGAATGGTTACTTTTTGTCCCGTCTAAAAGCTCCGCACTTTACTCGAGAACGAGTGAGATGCTTAAAAAAAATATTTGAATATAAATTTTCTATTGCGCAATCTGATTCTTAAACGGGACGGCATATACTTGTATATACTTGAACGAAACCACTGATATATAAGAGCTTTCCTCTCTCGACTACTCTCCACTGAATGTGAAGGTGCCAGCTTTGCAACTTTATTTTTACTTTCACTGTTCATCTGTAATTTTGAGGCTTTTACTAAAAATAGTTTGTAAAAGATAAAAAAAGTGTAATTTTATTGTCCTAAAAAGTTCAATTAATTACTTTGGTTGAGACTTGTTCTCAGATGAAACCTCGTTAAACTGAGATGGCAATTGTTGGTCTGAAGAGACTTTTACAACGGAAAACATAATTGATTCGAAAAATTGAAAAATTTAACACTGGTCGCACTATTTTTCATACATTTCGATAACTGGACAACTGGGAAGCGATTAACACCAAATCAAATCAAATATGAATCAAATCATCCTCCTCCTTCTACTCATGCTCCTGGCACGTCCATCTGCAGCTGCAGATGCCTACTCAGAGGTCCTTCAAGGTGAACTTTTATAGTTTTTAAATATTTAATTTTAAAAACATAAAAATATAATGAATTAATAACTGTGATGTTTTTCAAAACATTGCCATTCTAAGAATTGAATAAAGTCCTTGAATTCCTTTGACATGTGTCGATTCGGTGCAATAAAGACGTCAAATGGAATTAGTGAGTTTTATCAGTCCATAAAATCATGCTTCACCGCTATTTGATAAATAATTTATACATGCCTAACATGTTGAAAGTTTTCGTAAAAATGTATTTTTTAACTTCGTGTTTTCTTTAAAGACATACCCACACATACACGCACATACCCACACATACACGCACACGTAAAAATAAGTGCTAAAGAACTGTAAAAGTCTCTGATTTGGAGCAGAATGAAGTTCTCATACGTCCTCAACCCCCATTTACGGCAACTTTTCCCACAAAATGAAAACTTTTTTTTTGTTTCAACGCTGAAAATGTTTGATAGAAAAAGAAAATTCTAAGATAGAAATTATCATTTAATAAGAAAACAAAAATATCGTTAAAGACCCGAACAGCTGCGCTATCTGAGCATTTGATCTTCTTTTTCACACATCAACAATATCTTTGAATAACAAATCAAATGTGTGAAAACAAATAAAAAAATTAATTAATTAGATTTAAATGAAAAACATGATATAGAAATAAATAAGCAAAAAATACCAAAAACCTTGTTAACTATTAACAGCAGAAAATGTGTTACTTAAACATCCAGATAGATTAAATACTATAATCATCCAGATAGATTAAGTACTATAATCATCCAGATAGATTAAGTACTATAATCATCCAGATAGATTAAGTACTATAATCATCCAGATAGATTTTGTACTATAATCATCCAGATAGATTAAGTACTATAATCATCCAGATAGATTAAGTACTATAATCATCCAGATAGATTAAGTACTATAATCATCCAGATAGATTAAGTACTATAATCATCAAGATAGATTAAGTACTATAATCATCCAGATAGATTAAGTACTATAATCATCCAGATAGATTTTGTACTATAATCATCTAGATAGATTAAGTACTATAATCATCCAGATAGATTAAGTACTATAATCATCTAGATAGATTAAGTACTATAATCATCCAGATAGATTAAGTACTATTATCATCCCGATAGATTAAGTACTATAATCATCCAGATAGATTAAGTACTATAATCATCTAGATAGATTAAGTACTATAATCATCCCGATAGATTAAGTACTATAATCATCCAGATAGATTAAGTACTATATTTGTACCTCAAACGGTCATCAAACCGTCATGGCTTCTGAGAAGTCAACGCCCCACTCAAGATTCTTTCTAGAGTTTTATTTATGAAAAATAATAGTTTACTGATCATGCAAACGAATATTTATGTAAATTATATTCCCTTTTTAATGATTTCAATTTTTTCTCCTTCCATCCGCCAGAGCTGACAAGCTGCAGAAAAGCTCAGCCACTAGGCATGATCTCAGGCAGCATCCAAGACAGCCAAATAACCTCATCCTCGATGTATCCGAGAGAGTGGGATGCTTTCTGCGACGAGAAATACGCTAGACCCTACTTGCAGGTGTTTGCTTCTGTGTGGATGTCATGGATGTCACGGGTGTTTGTCTTGTGTGATGTACGGATGTCATGGGTGTTTGTCTTGTGTGATAGATGGATGGCACAGGCTTCGAAGACTTTCAGTTGTTTCAAGCGTTGGGTGGCAAATTGAAGGTTTAGTGTCAAAAAAGATGAATTGGATTTTTGAAACGACGTAACCTTGTATTGGGGAGGTCTTTAAAAGAACTTTTTAGGATTTAGATTTTAATGAAATTGTTTTGTGGAATGATGATTGGACGTGAAATAGTGAAGATGTGGATGGGAAAGGGAAGTAAGGGAGGGGGGGGGGGGGTTTGGGGAGAAAGATAATAATATGTTGTTAATTAAATACAATAATATTTGTTAAAGAAGATAAAACTTGGCAGGACGGGAAGAGCTGGTGTGCCAAGTACCAGTCGTCCTCTGAGTGGATCCAAGTGGACCTGGGAGTGCCCACAAAGGTGGTGATGATGATGATGAAGATGGTGATGATGATGGTGCTATAGGTGATGATATTAATGTCACTTATCATGGTGAAATGGTGCTTTTAGTGATGGTGGTAATGGGGCTGTTGTTTATGCTGATGAGGATAATTTATCATGGAATACTTTTTTAGAATGTTGTAGTAGATGACAGCAAACACCTTTCACACTTTTCCGAAAAATAGAATGAAAAAATAAAGAGATAAATTATTAGCAGGTTTTCAACTTATTGATCGACTTCATAAAAAATAATGTAATTAGGGTTAATTAATAAAACTAACTCACTCTGTATTTTGAAATGAATTTATTAGAATCGTAAATCTAGATGGATGGGATGACAATAGGAATGTTATGCCTTAAATCAACTTGAGAGTCTCTAATCGTACCATACAACCTTTTGTAAATGTTTTCACAAAACTATCAAATTTAGACTAAACATGTCACTCATAAACACAAGTTAAAAAACTATGAAAGATTTAGGTGCTATAATAGAATATTTCATACTGTGTCTTTCAAACATTCTGGAAGGTGGTTCCAGAATGTTTTTGGTTTGACAGTGATTTGCGACAGCACACTGATGTAATGAATTCTGAGACATCAGTTCGTAAATCTCGCATTGCATACATCAAGAACCTTCCATAGGGTTTTTGATAGGTCGTGGTTGCAGGGGGGGGGGGTTATTTTAGGTATGCAGTACGTAGGGTGTGGTGGATGATACGTATGCAATCTAAAATTGCGCTTGTAAGTAAAGCTTTTTCACTTTTTCAATAAATCTACTAGGGCTTTTTATTAATGCAATTAAACGTCATCCGGAATTTCATACTTAATTCACATATAAAATTTCAGAATTTCAAAAGTCTAGATAAGCATTTGTTAGGCCAAAAGTGCCAATCACTTTTATTGGCCGCTTAAAGTTGCAGGGTGAGTTATCTCAAACGCGTCAATTTCACGACAGTTGCTCGTACAAATTCAGAAGAGCAGGGGGGTTGGGGTGGAATGGTGGTGAAAAGAGGATGATGATGATGATGCAGTAAATGGTGGTGTTAATAAGCCTGTATTAATACCGTTTTTTAAAGTTTTATATTAAGCTTTTTATATTTATTAAATTTTATTCGAGAAATTATCATAGAAATAATTCAAAAATTGACATTTTAAAAGCTTTTTGTCGATAAAAAAATTTAAATGATTTATTTATTTTTAAGTCTTTAATGGAATATGAGCAATTAACGAAAGAGAAGCAATAAATCATGACTTATTTACAAACCCGCGTGGTCACTGCACCTTGGAAGAGAACGCAATGAATGCTTTTCTTTTTCTTTGTTTGACTCCTTTAAAACAGTTTAATTAACTTTAAAAAACTTAAATATTCAAAAGTGTTTAAGCCCAGAGTTTTTATTTATTAAACGATTTTAAACTAGAAAGATTAGCAGCAAATGACTGTTGTGTTTCCATTTAAGCGTGGCATTCGTAACGATTTATCTTGGAGGGGTGCTGGTGAGGAGAAGAGCTCCACTTTTAATAAATCAACGCACAGCCGATTGCTCGTTAACTAGCAATAATTAGTCATTTTCTTTTATTGTTTAAATGTATGGGAATTAAATGTTTAATAGCTACTTTATGGTTTTGAACCAAAACCTATTTTTTACTTTATAAACAAAAGTTCTTAGATAAAGACCAATGAGGACTCATATAACAAAAAGTTTTGAACTTTTCAACTGTGCAGGCGGGTCATTCTTTCATTAAGTGCGATGTTTTGCGTTAGTGTTTGCCAATAGATGTGTGAGTTGTGTGTCTGTTTGTGTCTAAGTGTGTAAGTGCGTGTTTGTGTATTTTTGTGTGTGTGTGATTGTGGGATTGTGTATGTCTTGTTCCATTGCGATATGATTTCATGGTTATCCATTAACCCTTAAGTATAGAAAATGCACCAGCAGAAGATACAGTGTAGCCGCTCTTATCTCGTCTCCAGTCTCAATCAGCGCACAAACATGCAACTCCTTTAGCCATCTTTAAACGCACATGAACTTTCCATACCAACTGAGAGAAAAGATCAAACTTTCACTTTATCCAACACACTTTAGCCATCTGGTTAGGAATACTCAATCTTCTGTGACAGCAAAGATCTTTCCTGATTAAGCATCTCTGGCATATTTTAAGATCGGGTTTTATTGATTTGACCCATTTCTAGTTAACGTGCCCTAGTTTTTAAACATATATTCCACGTCAATCAATCTCAAACATAACAATACAGCATGTACACAAACAGCCGGAAAGTTTTATTTGACTTGTCATTTAATAAGACATTTCTGACTTCCACTTCAACCCATCAGTCCTTTATTGACACGTTTATCAACGAAATACGTTTTCTCAACCTTTGAACCCCATGCACACTCATATCTCGGCTAGATTTCATCTAGTTTTTTCTCTTCTTCTCTACTCTTGCACCACTCCCACCCTTCCAATCATTTCTTTCCTCCTTCTCTTCTCTCTCTACCCTTCTGCTACCCTTACCCTCTATACCTTCTCCATTTTCAACACCCTCCCTCTCTTCCCTCTCCCACCCTCCCACCCTCCCTCCCTCAGGTGGTTGGCATAATGACGCAGGGTCGTTGCCGTGGTGACGAGTGGGTCTCAGCCTTTTCCGTTTCGTACAGTCTCCATGGAATTGAGTGGAACTACGTCCTTGATAATGATCTCAACCATCGGGTTGGTGTGGAAGGCGTGGTTAGAGTGGGTTAGAGGGATTTAAGTGGGTTAGAGTGGGTTAAAGTGGATTAGATTGGTTAGAGTGGATTAGAGGGGTTTAAATGGGTTTGGTGAGCTGAAAAAAGTTTGGGTGGAAATTTTGTAAATGATCATGTTCTGTATGGAAGTAATGAAAGTAGATACTTTTGAAACTCAAAAAATAATTTTATTTTAATTTTCTCTCTCAAAATTTTGCCATTCAAAAATGTATTAATTAAAAAGGTTTATTAAATACATTTTCGCTTTGTTTTTATGAACATTCTTGTGGTTGTTTCATTAAGGTTATCAAGTTTTTAATTTTCAAGTTCGTTCAAGCATTTCTAAGAAAACATCATAAGAATTTTTTAGTTTTGAAAAAACAAATTAACTTGTAAAACAAAAGTTAAAACCCCTATAAAAATATTCAAAGAAATGCGGTCTACACGACTGATGTACAGATATGTAGATGTAATATCGTATGTAAAAACCAATATATTTCAAGATTTATTCCCCATAAACTCACTAAATGTCTCTTGTGTTATTTGTAAAACATGGCGTGCTACAAATGATGGGTCAATAATTCACAAATGCTATGCAGGTCACATGTGTTTCCTGCTTCTAACAATTTGGTCTGTATAATAAACTGATCGTGGAAAGAACAACTACCAATGGAATACAATTCAATACAATAAAATAAAATACAGTTCAATACAAGACAGTTTAATGCAATAAAATACAACGACGAATACTATTAGCGTGGCTTAAATCCGTACGAGCTTTAAGACCACAGAAATAATGTGAGAATTGCTTTTTTTGACAGCCGATTGATACGAATAAAAACATCGCTGGGTGTAATTAAGAAGGATTGTGCATGAAAAAACAATAGTAGGTCAAAAAAAGAAAACAAACAAAAACAAAACATTGTTCTAATTAGAACTTGCATAACAACCCTTATGTAACTGAGTTACATAAGGGTTGCATTGTTGTAACTACCACGCTAGCTCCTTAAAAAATAGAGCTTATATAATCAGAACTCACTTAGCAAGAGCAGAACTCTTACATAATTAGAACTTAGTCGGCAAGAATTTCATTCGTACGCGAGACATTCGTAGCCTCCCAAAGGTGTTAATTAATTTTGAAATGCCTTTTCGCTTGCATAAGTTCGCAGCGGAGTCCGGTTACATCACTGGAAGACGATGCACGCGCCAACACTTTCTTCCTAAAACTCTCTTCAATCATCTTTCCAAACAGACAGCTAGTGCACTCAGAACTTCAATGATCTTTTCTTGAAATAATCATTTCAAAGTTGTAAACACTCAAATAGAGATGTGTGCATCTGTGAAGTTAATTATACCAATATAACATATTTGTAAGCTAATTTTAAAAATTATTTATTTGTATACTTGTTTTTGAAGGGGGCTTGAGGACAAAATATGCAACTAAAATCCTTTTTCGAATTAGACTTTTGAAACTTGTTTTTTTAAAGTTAAAAAAACAACTTGTATTTTATATCTTTAAAACTTTGTTTTTTGAATTGGAAAAAACAGCTTGAATCTGAAATAAGTATCATATGTTTCAGCTTCACCGACTTATTTAAATTCTCAAAATAAACAGAGGCTGCATTCCAACTGGAAAGATACATGGGGCCGATACGAGGGACGGATTTATTGCAAAAACTTTTTGATCGTTTTAAAACACCCTAAAATAACAAACAATTTTTTAAAAGTATTTTGAAATGATTTAAAACAAATGCTTCTTGTAACTGTTACAACATGAGCTGCTCATGCGAATATCAGGCCAAAGAAGGATCACTATAAACACTTGAAAGCCTCAAGTTGGTCAGAAAGATTTTTAAATAGTTGTTTCAAAATTAATATTGTAATATTGAAAATGTTATAATCAGATTTTGCAAAAAAATATGAATAAATGATTTGTAAAATCTTACGTAATTATAATTTAAACTAACGAAGTGATAAAGATCTGTAATGAGGCTCGAGAGAGAGTTTAACGGAAGCCTGTGTGGCCTGATGAAAACGGAGACGAACAACGAAACAATGATCAGATAGGCCCTATCTCCCGAACCTTCCGCTCACCGCTTCCGCCATCCATCGCATTTTGCTGCAGTCTTCTCGTTGTAATCAGATCGAAATAAATCCCCATAATGACTTGATTGATATATATATATATATATAAACTGAGGACGTTTTAACAAGCATATTTATACATTTAACTATTTTTTAAAATCTGTAAGAAACTATTTTGGAAATTTAATTGCTTCAATTTTTCTTAGATTCTTAAAAAACTTTGTTGAATGATTGTTCAGCTGTGGGAAGTAAAGTAAATGAAGAGTGTCAAAGGTGGAGGCATTAAGGCTTGAACCAATAAAGCGACACACCACCTCGATTAGCACCTGAACCTCAAATATTTACTTGGATTCATATCATTTCGGCCGATTAAATATCCCTCGAGCAAAAGTGGTGTGCATAAACCAAGAATTTGTATTGTTCTAAAGCTTTTTACGTGCAGTTGAAAACATATTACTATTTGAATAATACTAATAAATTATGATTTAATATTTTATTATAGTTCAAAAATGGATTATAAAAGTTAAATTGCAAAAAAAACTTGAAAAGGTTTAAACAACGAGATTTGCTTGAAGATAAAAAAGGTTAATAAATTTTAAACTAAATTCTCAGGCAAACTCCAGGCAATGTTCAACTTGGCAGTCAAGATAGTTGCACTGAGTACTGTGTACTGGAACTGATTATGCTTAAGCCATGGTACTGAAGGGGAGATGTTGATGTGGTTATGGCAGAAATGGTGCTAGTGCTTTGAATTATGAAAACTTTTATTTTGTTAATAACTAAGTTTCTGAATTGTTCCAAAAAAACTTGTAGCATACAAATTTCCAATAAGAAAACTATATATATAAAATAAATCCATAGACTTAGAATAATTAAAATTCCAAACTTTTATCTTGCAACTTCCGACCCTCTTAAAGTACTTGAGGATTCTTCCTAGTGGTCAGTTCTCGCGATAAGGTGCAAGTAGGCAATAATTAAGACTGTCCTCACGCCTATCTCTCCGCTGATAAACGGGTCATAAAATATCTTGAACGAGTATCTGAATATCTAAGAGAAAACACGGGTGAATTTTTATGAAATAACATATGTTTTCAGAAGGAATTTAAAAATTTGTTCAAGTTTCACTTGTATTTTCTAAACTCCATTCCAACTGAAAGCGTTCCAACGGAATGAGAAGTTGCACAGTATCATAGTTTCATTTCTCATTATCAAGTCTGAAAATAAGATTTGTCTTTTAAATTTAAACAAGCGTTTGATGATTCATAAATAAAACAGTTCACACGCCTGAAAAGTGTGGAAGGAGAATTTTAAAAGTTTTAATGTTATATTTTTTAAATTTTTAAATGAATGTTTTCAAATGGATTGTGTGTTTTCAATGAAGAGGCAACGTGTATTTTTTGAATGTTTTCGACCGGGTCACTGGGCTGGAGAGTTAATGATGTAATCGAATAATTACAAACTGAATATTTTGCAAATTCGAATTTTAAAGTTTTGAATCCCTCAGTCTAGGAAGATATGCTTTGAAGCCTGTTCTGTTGAGTCCTGGCGTCAATATAAAGATGAAAGCTGTTATGAATCTTGAAATATTTTTTCTTCAAAAATTATATTCAATATTTAAAAACGTCAATATTTCAAATATCTCATAAAAATGAATATTTTCTACTAAAACATTATTTCAGAATATAATTCAACCTTCGATATAATTGTGATGTATACTGCAAATACAAGCTCAATTTCAATGCAAACAAAAAAGTCTTCATCTTTTAACGGCAAAAACAAATCATTTTTATGAATCACCTAAACGATCAACATCCCTCCAGAGTTGTTTTTCGTTCCTATAAAAGAATACTTTCAGGCAAAATGGCACTTTGGTGTTGTGATGAGATGTCAATTTGTTGGGGAGGAAGAATTTTTTTCCGTTTTGAAGAATTTGAAATGAAACAGCCAAGTTATTTGCACATAATTTTTAAGCAGTTTTCTATTGTAACAGAACGCAATCAAAATGCCTGAAGAGTTTAACTTTTAAACTTCATTTTATAGACTCCTTCATTAAAACGAAGAGTTTAATAATAGCATCTTCAAAATAAATAAGATTAGAAAATAAAAATTTATAATAGTTGCTCAGAATAAAAAGAAAACGGGTTTCCAATTAGGGTTTTAAAAACAGAGTTTTCCATCCACATAATCTCAAACAGGTGTTGCGTTGGTTTCATGCGTATTCAAGCAAGCAGACAACTCAAGAGAATAACATTATTCAACAAGAGACAACTCACGTTAAGTCTACCTTTTACTACGCTAGACTTAAAAGGCATTTTAAAATGGATTCCAAGTTAATTTGGAGTGATAGATTTACAAGTTTCTGGGGAGAGAGGCCTTCAAAACACCACGGCTGCCAAAGGGCCGTAACCCACCTCCATTGTTCCCATACACACGTCTCCTTCTAGGCGAAAACCTCTGAAATTATGACAAATTACTTTATTGAGTTATATTTTCTAAACCACATTCCAACAGAAATAGTTCCATACGCAGTGAGAAGCAGCATCTACTGTGCAGAAATTAATTATTTCTTAACAATTTATTATTAAAACTTAATGAGTTTAAAAAAGTTAAATGAATTTATTTTTTTGGGGATACAATTTCAAGATGGTGTTCGTTTGAGAATACTTTGGAAAGATAAACAAACTTTGAGCTTTGAAGTTTGTGTTCCTCCCAGAAGAGTTTTTATCTTTTAACTTTATCGTTTCCTCCATGATGAGGCGTTAAACTTAATCTTTGTGATGGATTCATTTGAAAATACATCAATGGAGTTTGATGGGGAAGGGTGGATTCCTTTGAAAATACATCAATGAAGTTTGACTTACGAGGCGTATTTTTCACTCCGCTGTACCGAAGGAGCGTTCGAGTGGCTGCAGACGGCTCTTCATTAACAAACCTGTCAGATTCATAATGCATCGTGACGGCTTTATAATTAAGCGTTTTTTTCGGTTAAGAAAACACTGAAAGTTTTTAAATATGTAACAGCTTTTATTCTTTTTTTAGCCTTTTTTTCATTTGTGAAATGTTATTTTAAAATGTAAGATTTAGAAGCTTGGCGAGATAATCTATTTAAAAAAAATAATTAATCGGAAAAATGGGTTTGAAAGAATTTAAAACACTTTAACAAGAAAGGAAGATGAAGTAAGACATTTTTTTATTTCAAATTATTGAAATGTTGTAGTTATTTTGTTTCAAGTCATTGAGATGTTGTAGTCATTTTATTTATGAGAAGACGAAGTTAGTATATTGTTTTGCCGATACACTCCACGTGGAAAAGGTTAACCAGCTGCAATTATTGCTGTTATGTTTACTTTCAAATAATGTGTTTTTAAAAGAAAACACTATGCCACATTGTTTGGGTAATTCTTCAAAAGATGGATAACTCACAAGCGATGAGAAATTAATGTGGGCATCACTCACCTCGGAGATGGAGATATAAATCATCTTATTTGTGCATTCTTGTTTCCGATTGTTCTCTTGCTCTCATATTTCGCATTTCGCAGACTTTATTTAGCTTCTTAAAAATTGTACAAAATTAAATTTTAGTTTAAAAACAACTGATATTTGGACTTTCTAATCTAAGCCTAAAAAACGTAAACCAAATAAAAATGCTATTTTGTAAAAATCAACTACACACCTTCAACTTCTCGAAGCTTTAACACCGCATGTTCAATCAACCCTTCCAAATTGTCCATACTTCAATCTTTTTATATTCAACATTTATTGAAACTTTTACTTCAAAACCTTCACTTTCAACCAGGTCTTCGAGGGCAACACAGACTCCTGCACTGCCAAACACTCCTACATTGACTCAGCTCTCAAAGCAAGGTAAAGAAGCAGCGCTGCTTTAAATGTAAAAAAAACGATATGTCAATTTGGTTATACAATTTATCAGCTTTTTTCAAAGTTTATCAAAACAAGAATTCACATTAGTTTCTTACGAAAGAATATTTCTGAATGCAGATACATTAAAGTGCACGTGGTGACGTGGAACAGGCATCCTAGCATGAGACTGGAGCTGATTGGTTGCCAAGGTAATCGAGAAATGCATCTCAAAATATTTTCTCTAATAAATCTAATAATAGCAGTAACAATCACAACCAGCTGTGTAACTGCTTTATGATAATCGTCTGCAAGCAAAATTTACAAACTTTGATTTATTTCCCAACGATGGATCACACTCAAAAGTATACAACAAATTCGTACGAATATTTCACATCACTAAAACATCTTCATCCTCTCCCTCCCCCCTCAAGCCTTCATGGACCACATTGTCTTTCCACCATACTCTCGTCTGATCGCCAGCACGTCGAGGAAGGTGCGAAGAATGCAGACTTGCCAGCCACAACACGCATACCTCCTCAGCAATAAAGCCTGGTGCCCCAGAGTCTCCAACAGTGCGTTTGTAATCGGGCTTTTGCTTGCGTTTTGTTGCACATTAAGTGCATTGGGCTCGTGAATTTTGGGTCTATTAAGATTTCACTTTTTATTGACTATTTATGTTATTCAATTTAATAAAGTTTATTTTTTTCATTTTATTAGAAGCCTTGCATTTCACAGTTTAAAGTCCTTTACGTGCAAACCAATTCGAGCACATAAAAAAACCAAAATGTTCAGAGAATCAATGGATCGAAATCGACCTGGGACCTCCCTGTGTGGTGACTGCCATTGTGACGAAAGGAAGAGGAGACACTAAGATGCAACACTGGGTAACGAGGTAGACAAGAGGCTCTACGTTGTAGAAAAATAATTTAGATTTGTGAATTCAGCAATATATATTCATAGGAAATGTTTATATATTTAGTTTAAAAATACATCCAAAAGATTTTTACAAGTTATTTTCTATTCGCCAGGTTTGGCATTTCTTTCAGCCACAACAAGTCATCTTGGAGAGGCCTCATGAACAGAACGAACTCTAACCAAGAATTTGTGAGTTTTTAAAGAGACTATTTATCAGAACTTAAATTGTTACAAGACAAAAATTGATTTCTTTTAATAATTAAAGCGATAAACTTAATTTATTATTATTAAATTAATGAACTTAAACAATACGACATCATACCAAATAATCATAAAAGAAAAAAAACGATTAAAACATGATAAATATTTCTAATCAACCCTCCAGATCTTCACTGGAAACAACGACAAAAACTCAGAAGTGGTGACCTTCTTGACCCAGCCTATCAGAGCTCGCTACGTCAGAATCCACCCAATCGCATGGCATGGTCACATCGCCATGAGAGTGGGCTTGCTGGGCAGTCTTTTCCAAGGTTCATTAGAAAACATCTGTAATGTTTTATTGATTTGTTTAGCGACTGCATTCACAAATACTTTGTTGGGGGTTAATCAAGTCATTATGAAATAATATTTGTTCAAATAAAGTTTTAACATTTTTTTATAAACTAGAAAAATTGGAACTTAATAAAAATGATTTGCTTAAACAGGGGAATGTCCCAGTGGCTTCATGAGGATCAATGAGAATGCACCGTGTGGTAGGTTGCCTTCTGTTCTTTCTAATTTAAAAAAAATAAATAACGAATTAATATTATTAATTAATTAATAAATAACAATAAAAAAAATTAATTAATGAATAAAAAAAATTCAGCTTGAGAAATTTATTTAGAATTTTGAAAATTTAAACAGAGCATCACAAGAGAATCACACAAGGCTTTCAAAGTCATTCAATTTTTTTATTTCAGTTGAAAACCTTGCTTACAACAAGAGTTCTTGGATAAACAACAAGATCATCCAGCGTAAAAGACACGCTAGGCACCATTGGAGCAGGGCTGTTCCCTTGACACCAGCCACTCCAGTCTTGGTTTCATCCGCATCCAGCTTCAACGAAAGTCACCTTCCCGAAGGACCCTCGTGTGTCATTCTTGACAACTTCTCTGTCGAAAAACCAATTTGGTTGGTGGACTTGCAAAAGCGGTCCAAGGTGTCTGGACTGGTTTTCAAGACGCCCATGGTTATAGCTTCGACTGAAGGTCACTTAGATTATTTGTTTAAGCAACTTTTTATTTAGAATTTATGTTCTATAGCTTACGAATGTGTTAATTTTGAGAAAATGTTAGACTATTAATGTTGAATAATTTTTATAAACAGTTTCTCCAAGAAATATTTGTTTAAAAAACTTTAATTTTGATCTCGCAACAGAAGAAAGAATGAAGTTTCGTGACTACATGCACGACCTGAACAAGTTAGTCATCTACCTGGACGACCACCAGCCCAAGGACAGAGTGAAGAGGCCTGAAGTGGTGTGCGGGGTGCTGACCACCTCCAGTGGGACCCTCTTCCAGCCCAGGGTGCATGTGCCGTGTCGCCAGCCGACGAGGGCCCGATACGTTTACATCGAGGCCTGGGGCTTGGAAAAACGTCATGGCAGGCTTTTCAGCGCTACACTGTGTGACGTTGAGATCTACGAGTGATTTCTTGTTTGTTTTTTTCCGAAAAAATTTGATGCTAGTTGCAAAATGGTCTACATTTTGTCAGATAAAGTGATTTCTGATTTTGCTATTTATAAACCTTTGATAAGGTGGTGTTTGAAAAGCTCAGTTATGTAAAATATATAAATACATTGGTTTCCCAAGCAATTCATTGTACGAGCATTTCAAGAAATATTCTTTTTACTGTATAATCGTCTTTCTTTCGTCTTTATATTTTATGAATTGCAAAGTAAAAAATGCAGAATCAAAGTTTGTAACTTGATTTACAATGCCCAACAATAGAATGCATCGCATTGAAATTACAATTTCCTAAAGTTTTCATTCTGTCTCAGACACTGCGAAGCATTGAACAAAAATTATGCAAGAAAACAAAAAGCTTTTTTACATGAATCATTTACTATTGCCTATAACAAAAAGTTAATACAAGTTGTATTATTCTAAAACGTTTGTTTTTTTATCAAGATTTACAACGACCTATAACATTTTATCGTTTACATTTTATCCAATGTTTTTTGGCTGTCTCCATTTGTTTTATTTCAAATATTTCACCACATTTATGATACTCATTCAATACCTTTTGCTTTTATTAACGTAAATAATTTAAAAAAGGTAAAATAATTTAGAATAATCATTGATATTTCACTCAAATTTCAAAATCCTACAAAATTTTATTCTTTAAATGCTTTTAAAGACTTCGTGATTTTTTTTATTTTCTTATAAATCTATTTCTTGTAAAGCTATTACATCTCGTAAAATCTTAATGATCAAAAGATTTAATGTTTCAAGTGACATTTTGTACCTTGAGTTGTTTGCACGTCTTGTTGTAATTATAGTTCATCAGTGTGAAAAAATTCAAAAAATCTTTAGTATGACTTATTTCAGAGGAAACCACAGATCGCAACTCATAAATTGTTTGGCGTAGAATGCCAGGAAATATTTTCTCACCCAGTTACCGTCAAGCCTTTTCGTATCAACTGAAATGAATTGTTTAAGTATTTAAATACGTGGCAATAAAAGATGATTAATTATTTAACTAATTGAAATAAATTGAAATAGTTAAAGATAATAATGTAAATGAGTGAATAATGATAACTTGATCATTTCAAGAGTTCGCAAATCTGTTCTTTTATATTGCATTAAATGTTAAAAGAAGAGTTCTGATTAAACTGAAACTATGAAATAGAAGTGAAATAAATAACTTATAGAAAATTTAAACAAATGTTTTTTTTATTTTTCAGGTCCACAGTTTGTTTCGTTTTATTTTTTAGACACCCTTAAATGTTTTTCTTCAACCAAATAAACAAATCTAAGTCTTAGTTCAAAAAAACAACTAATTATAGCATCAGTTTCAAAACGAAGCACTTCTGAAATCATAATTAACCAGTGTTGTTCCAGTTAACTGTAACTGTAGCTGAAATGGTAAATTAACTGAAAAATATGATTCAGTTAACTGTAACTTTAACTGTAATTGTAATTCAATGCATAACTGTAACTGAAATAGAAACTGAAAAACAAAAATACTAACTGAATAGTAACTAAAAAATATATACTTAAAAAATGAGAAGCGCTACAAGATAAAACATTGGCGGATGCACGTTTTTGAGCAATAATATAATTAATTTATATTATTCTTCAAGTCCGATTATATTAATTTAGTGTTTTACATAGTTACTTTTTTTTGACCAGTTGAATTATACAAATTTTTATGAAATGTTCAAGGTTAATAGCGGCAGAAAACAAGAAAATGGCGTATGGGCCTATTTTACTTACGAAGCTTCATGCGACAAAAGCGAATGTCAGATTTCAGAAGAGGACGATAATGATAAAGAGAAAGTTACCAGACAACACACTGTAGTTGATAATTATTTACGTAATTACATTTTTAAATATTATTTACAAAGTTATGAGCATAATTTATAAGACATTTAAATAATTTCAATTAAACAGTAGTAAATATATGCAATTTCTATCATTTAGGTACAGAGAAAATGATTTCTTTGATAAAAGACTCGAAGAACAATGTAGAAGATCGAATTCGTAAAGATCTTCAAACTGGACATCGCGTTGTCATTAGCATGGATTGCTGGACTAAGAAGGGTCTTACACTTTCATGTCTCGGGATCTCAGCATCCTTTTATAATCGATCAATGCGTCGTGCAATTCAGGTCTTGCTAAATGTTCATTCTGTGTCTCACCCACATACAGGAGAAATGTTAGCACCTAAATTATTGAGTACCCTAGATTATTAGCTTCTTTTGCGCAAGACATACCCTTTCCACATACGCTTCACAAGTGTATGTGGAAAGGGTGTTTTAAGTGTGCGGAGACCTAACTGCAAGGAAAAAAATCGCCTCAGCAAAAATGGAATTCAAGACATTTATGAAAATGAACAGCGTATATTATGAATAATATATTTATATATCTTTAAAATTGACTTTTAAACATTAATTTTGGCTGTATTATAAATAAAAATTCATTTTTTCTCCATATTGATTAACTGTAACTGTAACTAACAAAATAACTGAAACTGAAATAGTAACTGAAAAATTAAAATTTGTATAACTGTAACTTGAATAGTAACTGAAAAATTAAATTTTTCATAACTGTAACTTGAACTTGAACTGAAAATTCCGAACTGGAAAATCACTGTAATGAACAAGATTGACTTCTTTATAGCATAAAAACTGAACTTTCCCGGACCAAGCTCTCTACTCTGTAGGTGATAAAAAAACAAAAGATTGTCTATTTTCAAAAATAAGCTGAAAGTTGAATGGCATCTAACTTCAAAAAGGCTGAAAAACAAAGAAAAATGAAGACATCTTTCAAAAAACTTTTCTTTAAAGTTGAGAAAAACAGATATGATTCGAGACATGAAGCTCATAACATCAGTTCAGTGTTTCTCATACTTTACAGACTATTTTCTTAAATTAAAACTCACTATAAGTTATAACTAACATCAAAAAGAATATTAAAGTTATATTTCATTTTAAATTCATTAACAGTTACAATTAATGGCTCTTGACTTAGTTAATAGAATGGTTGGAACTTCATCATCAACGCAGCATTGCTTGGCGAAGCAAGTTAAGAAACCTTCACCAATATATCATTTCTGAATACAAACGTATAAAGGTGTGCACATTTGTTCATATCCATCTCTGTATATAAATGCTTCGAGTTGTTAAATGAATATTTAAATATATAAGAAAAACTTCTTATATTCACATTTCGAATTCGTATGATCTTTCTTAGGACAAATCTTGCCTCATTATGTTTAATTAAATTATTTATATTGAAAAACTAGATTGCTTGTAAATCACAAGTTGTGGCATGAATTAAACCCTGATCCTTAAAATAGGTTTGTTTTGTGCTCACCACACTAAACTTCAGGCTTGCTCGGATACAAACACCCTGAAGCTTTCATTGAAATATGACATTTATTTTTAGATCTACCTGAAAGTTGAAACGATTTCAAAGGCATGAAGCTTCTTTCGGTCCACTTCTTGGCAGCCCTCTTCCTAATTCTACACACAGGTTTCTCAATAGAGATGGGAAGCTAAATACAATTTAATTCAATTTGAAACAAATATGAAATTTATTTGCATTTTATTGAAAAGCTTTTGTATTTTGTGAACCATCTCAGCATGGTTCGTGGCTCCTCAAAACAGCAAACAACAACAGCAACAACAACAACTCATAAAGCTGAAGCAACAGCAACTTTTACAACAACATCAGCTGCAACAACAACAACTTAATCAAAAGCTACTGCAACAAGCAAGCCAACTGAAAAAGGTTTCGACTCAAGCGTTAGTATGTGTCTTTAAGTTTTTTATCCTTTAACAATTCTTAAAGCCTCAATCATTTCAACCTTATGCTTAAATTATTTTAATTTATTTTACACCTGGTTAAGCTGATAAAAGAAAGTTTCAAAAATAATCTTTCTAACTATGCAGAGTGAAAGATTTGAAAGAAGCCAAAGATGGAGTTGTCAACTCAGCGACAAAAACGGTTCAAAAGACCGCAAATGTTGCCCAGAAAACGGCATCTCAACTGAAAGAACAGGCTCTTGCTAGCGCTCAGACCAAACATCTTAAATTACAACAAGCAGCCCAAAAACTGAAAGAAGCTGGAAGTAAAATACCATTAAATGAAAAGTTTAAGAAAGCAGTCAAGACTACCCAAGGAACTGCTCAAGGAGCTCAAGTTAATAAGTTCAAACAAAGTGGGGACTTGAAGTTTGCAGCGCATCAAATTGTTTCTTCGAAAGTGAGTTTTTTAAAACAAGTTGTCTAGGATTATTAAGGTTATTAGATTTAATTGTTTGAAATGTAGCTAATCAAACGTTTGATTAATTTGTCAATTTTACAGAAAGAGAGAGAAGAAAATCTAAAGAAAAATGCAAAAAAAGTGGCAAGCGATAATGAAAAGACCGATTCTGATGGAGATGGCATTCCAGATTACCTAGATGATGATGATGATGGTGATGGAATTCCCGACCATCTTGATGATGATGACGATGGTGATGGAATTCCCGACAGCTTAGAAAACGAAACTGATTCTGACGGAGACGGAATACCCGATCACCTGGATGATGATGATGATGGTGACGGAATTCCCGATCATCTTGATGATGATGACGATGGTGATGGAATTCCCGACAGCTTAGAAAACGAAACTGATTCTGACGGAGACGGAATACCCGATCACCTGGATGATGATGATGATGGTGACGGAATTCCCGACCATCTTGATGATGATGACGATGGTGATGGAATTCCCGATGATTTAGAAACTGATTCTGACGGTGACGGAATACCTGATCACTTGGATGATGATGATGATGGTGACGGAATTCCCGACCATCTTGATGATGATGACGATGGTGATGGAATTCCCGACAGCTTAGAAAAAGAAACTGATTCTGACGGAGACGGAATACCCGATCACCTGGATGATGATGATGATGGTGATGGAATTCCCGACCATCTTGATGATGATGACGATGGTGATGGAATTCCCGATGATTTAGAAACTGATTCTGACGGTGACGGAATACCCGATCACTTGGATGATGATGATGATGGTGACGGAATTCCCGACCATCTTGATGATGACGACGATGGTGATGGAATTCCCGACAGCTTAGAAAACGAAACTGATTCTGACGGTGACGGAATACCCGATCGCCTAGATGATGATGATGATGGTGACGGAATTCCCGATCATCTTGATGATGATGACGATGGTGATGGAATTCCCGATTATTTAGAAACTGATTCTGACGGAGACGGAATACCCGATCACCTGGATGATGATGATGACGGTGACGGAATTCCCGATCATCTTGATGATGATGACGATGGTGATGGAATTCCCGACAACTTAGAAAACGAAACTGATTCTGACGGTGACGGAATACCCGATCACCTGGATGATGATGATGATGGTGACGGAATTCCCGATCATCTTGATGATGATGACGATGGTGATGGAATTCCCGATTATTTAGAAACTGATTCTGACGGAGACGGAATACCCGATCACCTGGATGATGATGATGACGGTGACGGAATTCCCGACCATCTTGATGATGATGACGATGGTGATGGAATTCCCGACAACTTAGAAAATGAAACCGATTCTGACGGAGACGGAATTCCCGATCACCTAGATGATGATGATGATGGTGATGGAATTCCCGATCATCTTGATGATGATGACGATGGTGATGGAATTCCCGACAGCTTAGATAACGAAACTGATTCTGACGGTGACGGAATACCCGATTACCTAGATGATGATGATGATGGTGATGGAATTCCCGATCATCTTGATGATGATGACGATGGTGATGGAATTCCCGATTATTTAGAAACCGATTCTGACGGAGACGGAATACCCGATCACTTAGATGACGATGATGATGGTGACGGAATTCCCGATCATCTTGATGATGATGACGATGGTGATGGAATTCCCGACAACGTAGAAAACGAAACTGATTCTGACGGAGACGGAATACCCGATCACCTAGATGATGATGATGATGGTGACGGAATTCCCGATCATCTTGATGATGATGACGATGGTGATGGAATTCCCGACAACGTAGAAAACGAAACTGATTCTGACGGAGACGGAATACCCGATCACCTAGATGATGATGATGATGGTGACGGAATTCCCGATCATCTTGATGATGATGATGATGGTGATGGAATTCCCGACAACTTAGAAAACGAAACTGATTCTGACGGAGACGGAATACCCGATAACCTGGATGATGATGATGATGGTGACGGAATACCCGATCACCTAGATGACGATGATGATGGTGACGGAATTCCCGATTATTTGGAAACTGATTTTGACGGAGACGGAATTCCCGATCACCTAGATGACGATGATGATGGTGACGGAATTCCCGATCATCTTGATGATGATGACGATGGTGATGGAATTCCCCACAGCTCAGAAAACGAAACTGATTCTGACGGAGACGGAATTCCTGATCACCTAGATGACGATGATGATGGTGATGGAATTCCCGACCATCTTGATAATGATGACGATGGTGATGGAATTCCCGACAACTTAGAAAACGAAAATGATTCTGACGGAGACGGAATACCCGATCACCTAGATGACGATGATGATGGTGACGGAATTCCCGACCATCTTGATGATGATGATGATGGTGATGGGATTCCCGATTATTTAGAAACCGATTCTGATGGTGATGGAGTTCCCGACCATCTTGATGATGATGATGATGGTGATGGAATTCCCGATCATTTAGAAACTGATACTGATGGTGATGGAATTCCTGATGAACTTGATGACGATGATGATGGTGATGGAATTCCCGATTATTTAGAAACTGATACTGATGGTGATGGAATTCCTGATGAACTTGATGACGATGATGATGGTGATGGAATTCCCGATTATTTAGAAACTGATACTGATGGTGATGGAATTCCCGACCATCTTGATGATGATGACGATGGTGATGGAATTCCCGATAATTTAGAAACTGATACTGATGGTGATGGAGTTCCCGATCATCTTGATGACGACGATGATGGTGATGGAATTCCCGATAACTTAGACAAAGACGATGATGGAGACGGAATTCTAGACGTGGATGAAACCGATTCCGATGGTGATGGAGTGCCTGACCGCATAGACGATGATGATGATAATGATGGCATTCCAGACAGTCTAGACGACGACAAAGATGGCGACGGCGTCACTGACGACTCAGACGGAGATGGCATTCCAGACAACGTCGACCCAGACTACGTGGAGGAAGGCAGTGAGAGTGGCGAAAGAGAAGACGATGATGAATTCGAGAAGTTCCGACAGCATGGCCACCACTTGTCCGATCGAGACACTGATGGCGACGGAGTGCCTGACTACCTTGACGACGACGACGACAATGACGGCATTCCCGACCAGCTGGACACCGACAGTGATGGCGATGGAGTGGCTGATGAGGACGACCCCAACTACGCCTCCAAGTTCCTCAAGACGGTCACCAAGCCCAAGTACAAGCAGGTGGAGAGCCAGCAAGACCTCGACTTGTTCGACCTGGTCAAGTCCTGGTACTACCGGAATGATAACTCAGACGCTGAATCAGCTTCAGCCGACAAAGATGATGAGGCTGATGATGGAGATGATGACGATGACGACGAGAAGGGATCCTGGTGGGGCTTTGCCTCCAAGTATCTTTACAGCGAAGATAAAGGTTCTGAGAACACAAAAGCCGAGTGACCTACCTGTTTTTTAAAATGATTCCGTTCATTTTAAATTTAAAAAAAAACTTTAGTTATTTTATTATAATGATAATTTTTCCCATTTAATTTACTATATTAACATAATGATTTCTCCTATAGCAATATTTGGTGATGTACCATATTTTTCAATAGTGTAAATCTAGAAATTGTTAGTCTTTAATTTTTTCTTTTCCAATCGTTTGGACATCCCCTTTAGGCATCTCATTTCTTCTTTATAGATTACATATTTTTTTGAATTATTAAAATTACTTTGAAAATCTTCATATAATTTTGGAATTAATAAAATGATTGGTTTGTTTGTAAAATTAAATAGAATAAATCTTCATTCAAAGGCAATGTCCCAAGGCGAAAGGTTTTCTTCGAAGATGTCTAATTATTTTTAACTTGAAAAGATTAATCTTCAAAAACGAAAATACGAAAGTACAACTCTAGTTGGAAAATCAAATTGAAGCCCAGACTTTTCTAGTGAATTTTATTGAAGAATATTAAAATAATTTAACTTTCTTATGCAGTCTCATGTCAACTCAAAGTTTCTTTAAAGGATTCGAAAAAACCTTAAAATAAAATTTATTGATCAAAATAAATGTTTAAAAATAAATAAAAAGATTGTTAAGAAAGTTATAGTTTTAATCAAATGCTAAAATAAATACTTGACGATAAAAAGTATCAATGAAATAATAAGTTATTATGCATTATTTTATGGAAATTCGCGAAAATCCAAATTAGAACGACTTGTTTGCCATTTCAATTCACTTAATTTTTGTTTGCTTTTATTAAACTAACATTTTTCTCATTTCAAAAAAGAAATAATTGCATTCACTCACCATCTATTTATATAATTCATAAAGAAAACCAACACGAAGACAAATCAGTGACATCACTGCGTCTTCTCAATACATTTTCAATCATTTAGAATCAAACTCGCAAATCTTTAAAGCTCGATTCAGTCGGCCCAAAGACTCGCCAAGAACCTTAGGAAAACCTTAGAGAACAGAATGCGAGTGGGCTGTTGGAGTGCCAGCAATCAATACAAAGAGCCTTGAGCTCAACTCTTGGCTTAAGGTGATACACCCTGAGCTCGTATTGTTTCTTCTCACTCCTAGTCTTTTGTGTAGCCATTCTTTTTTTAAATTTTATTTTCCCGTTCAGGGGTTTCGATGTTCTTTTAAATGGCAAGGAATACATTTGATATTATTCCAACAGAAAACTTGTGACGATTTCCAACTTGTTAGCTAGAATTGTTTGTATTCCAAGTTGGCATTTTAAGAATATTTACTCCTTATATCGGGTTTAAAAGTTCCAATTTCAAAATTTTTACTTTTTTAAATTGTAAAAATAAATTTTACATTAGTTTAAATAAATCAAGGAAAGGAATATAAAGTATTCATCGGAATAATCTAGCTCTTATATCTCAAATGGCAATCCATGAAGGCCCTCCCAAACCAAGTCTTCAATATTAAGCCCGAAGTATCTGGACAATGGCATTAGAGATTCCCACAAATGCATCGGCCTTCCCAAAACATGCATTTAAGTTTTAATTTCACATTTTTGAACTTTTTCATATCGAAAGTACCGAAAGCTCAAAGGGCGAGTGATTGATGGGTCGAAAGCAAAGGTGGTTTATGTAATGGAATTTGTAGCGACAAAAGAATACTTTGATTGATCTTTCCAAACGTGATTCAATATTTTGACCCGCCCACAGCCCAGCTCTTCCACGCCCTTATTGATTACTGACCAACTCAATTTATCCGCTGCCCAGAGGGTGTTTCAGGAGGCATTCAAAGCTGTCTGGTGCTTCCGATGGACGACTGCACAGCTTGGTGGCTCAATGCTACATGGAGCTGCCAAACTAGATTCTTTTTGATGGTTAATACCATCTTTTTGATGGTTGATAGTTAGCGTTTATGACGCTCTCAGAAATAAAACTTGAGCTAAAGTACTCACATGGAAATAATTTTTTTCATTTTGTTTTTTACCATCAGAAATAATGGAAAATAATGTAAAAGCACCCATCCTTTTACTGTGAACTTTTTGTTTTAAAAACTGAAAAGTTGTGAGGTTATTTTAAAGCTTTTGACTAATGATAAAACTTTCTAAATTGTTTGTATTGTTATGTATTGAACTTTAAGTTTTAGCTAAACCTATTCTTCAAACGAACATTTTTTTCATATTCTGTCAAAGCCTTGCAAAATTAAAAATCTTAAAAGTAAAAAGAAAAATATTATTTAACAAATATTTTGTAAATCTAAATAAGAAGCGTGGAACAAGATCGAGGAAGAGTGAGTGATGGCTCTATCTCCTTGCTTTGTGGAATTAATCAAAGGAGGCGTCAATCGTTTGTCATCGCCTGACAATGTCGCTTTTCAAAAATAAATAACATTTCCACATCTCTTTGATGCATTTACAGTTCATCAAAATGATTTTTAATTATTTGTTATTAATTTAAAATGTAATCAAATTCTTTCGTGAATTTCCAAAATGTAATTCATTTAGTTTTTTTCTAAAACAAAAATTAATTTTTGAATGTTTTAGCAAGTTTGAATCAGCGAAACAAAGAATTATCGAATAAATATTCATTTGTCACAAATATCAAAATTGTACTCAAATATATCGAAAAGGTTTACATAGTGCCCCTGGTTGCAGGCAATAAAACCGTATTCCAGCATGAGCATCTCATGACAAAACAATTTAGTCTTTGAATCTATATGAACTTGACATTTTTAGACTAGCAAAAAAAAGTTTAATTAAAGTTTTTTAAACTTTTACAGTTTTTCTTCATCATTCTTTCATCCAATTTCTTTTTCTTGCCATCAATCATTATGAGAAACTTGAATTAAAATGTGCTGTAGAGACCCTAAAAGTTGGTCTTTTAAAAGGCGATACAGTAATTGCGCCAACGGCTTGAAAGTTTTGGCGCCCTTAATTTTCAGTGGCATAATAACTCAATGGTGAGCTTCAGGGACAAGAAAGCTTTGGATAGAGGTGGAATAGATTAAAGTTTCAATGTAGAACAAATATTTTCAAAAAGTTTATAGTTGAGATAATATTGAATTAAGTTTTATGTGCGAGTGCCTTCAGATAAACAGAATAATTTCTGGCGTTATTGAATCAAGAAAACGACTTTTTCAGTTTATTAAAAGTCTCGCAGTTTGAGGCGATGGCAAACACTAGGACGTGTGTGTTCATAATTACTGAAATAAATCGGGAATTTCTTTTTTAACTGAAAATCAAAAGTTTTTGAAAATTCTTTTATAAATAATTTTTTAGAATATTTTCTAAGTTCGGTAGGATGACAATGGATAAAATGTCTTTCATCCACCGAGACGAAGGCAGATCAATCATCTCACATCTTGCTAATGGGGCCTGATCCACTTCTCAGGAAGAACAAATACTATTTGGAATATTGAAACTATATGTTGAAATAAGCAGTTCAAGGCGCTCAGACGAAGCTTGGATGGCTAGATTATAAGGCTTTTGAAGACTTGAAGAGATGTACTAAAGATAAAAATTTGAAAATAAAGATTAAAATTTCCATCATCATCATCTGCTTGTTCCCACATAAATGTGCCATCAAAAATAAATCCTTACTACTCCATCTGTTTTGAAGCCTCCTGTAACCACGTGGATTTTCACGTTGAAAAACTCCACGATAAATGACCATGTAAGGGTTTTAAAAAATAATTTCTAAAAAGAATAGAAAATTAAAGGATGTGAAGTGCAATATTCGTTTAATCTGGAAAGTCAAACTCCAGTTTTAGCATGCTTATACTACACCAACAACAGGATTTGTCTTTCCTGGATTATGTACACTTACAATCGAATTAACAGCTTTCCATTTGAATTAGTGATCGCCACAACGCACTAACTTCTATTTGCACTTGAATAATTAATCGATTTCCTCAATGATGCGTAGTTTAGACACGAGAGTCTTCCATAAATATTCAATATTTTTTCATTTTTTTGTAACTTCATCTCATGTTTTTGGCGTTGAAACATTTTACAATTATTTTTAAAATATTTAAACTTTTATTCTAACGGACATAAATTTACTTGTCATCCTTTTAAAACTTTTTTTCTTTACTTTATTTATCTTGTTAAACTATTTTTCACATATTTTTGTTACAAAACATCTAGTTCCAGCATAGGTACAAACTATATTTTATTGTTTTTTATATACACGAGCATACTTTTCATTGATTTTTTTCATAGCATTAAATATAATTCAAACGACTACGATACAAGTGGAAAGAAGAAAGCGTATGTGTGCGTATGTGTGTGTATGTTTGTGTACGTCTGAATATGTGTTTGTATATCTGCGTGTATGTGCCAACGTATGCTTGCGTAGTTGAAGAATTTCAAATAAACATTTAAAATTACATTTTGTGGATGAATGATGGAAATAATTGAATTTTGATCTTGTTATAATTCCCAATCAATCATTCAAATCGGAAGTTCTGTAAGCCTGTATAGACTACCCTATCAATAAAGGGGGTTAGCTCTTTGTCTGAATGCAACAAGAAAATAGTCGTTTTAAGTGATTTCATTGTTTGACCATACTCCAATCCAGTTTGAGGGATTCAAAATACTTTATTTTTGTATTCTCCATGGTTGTGAACAGGTGAAGATGAGGATGAGTGAAGATGACGAGATGTTGTCTGTGACGTCATCGCACGTGACTTTATGCCCTTCAGCCCACGTAGCAAATCAAGTCTTGGAGAATATTGAGATAGAAAATACAGATGGAAGCTTGATGATTGGGTCCTTGCATATAAATGCACTTGGTGATATTTCATTTAAAATTATTTTTGGAATCTTTGAAGAATAAAAATGAATTCGTTTTTTTAATAATTAATTTTCAATAAACTAAAAATAAATGTATTATTCCAAAAGGATTAACAAAATAAATAAATAATAATTTTGTTTTTAAGAACTTATTTAAAAATGAAGGCCATGCCATTATGTATTACAAAACATATTTCAAATAAAAAAAATAAAAGTGCCATTGGCGAGTCGTTTCCACGCCGACTTTTATGTAGTTTCTGCATAATTCACTTTTACACGGCCTTTGAAGAGGAAACAGACATAATACTCCACGAAGGGGCCTTGAAGCTCGTCCGGGTTTACGCCACGTTAATAAAATTCACCGCTGTGTTTTATTGTATGGCACTTTTTAATGTTTTGTTTCACAAGTTCATATTGGTGTATTCCCACTCTCTAATTTGTGTCACTTTAGATGCCACTAATAAACGCAAGAGTTTTGAGTCAATAAAAATGCCGCTGCATCTACTAAATGATGCAGCCGTTGGGAGAGACGCAATAAGGGTGAGAAGAAGATGTAACGACTGTATAACGAGTCCACTTCATTCAAACTGCGACAAAGAATGACGGTTATAAATTTTGAAATTTATCGTTCCTATGCGTTTTTAGTTTAAAGTATGGAAGAAGCATGCAGTCAGTGAAAAGTTTTAGCGATAATTCAAACTTGTGCCTCGTTTAAATTTATGAACTTAAATATAAATTTGAAAAAAAGTTTATTGTATTTTGTTTGAGGCATGACTAATGTTTAGTTTTAAAATTTTGATATAATAGATTTGCACCAAAGACATAAAAGACACTCTCCAAGATTCATGCGCTATGAATAAAGATGAGAAAAATGCTTTTAAAGAATCAATATAGAATTTCAAACAAATATTTTTACGAATCCTATTTAAATTCATGATTGTACCAAAGTAAAAAACATACACATACATACACACACATACATACATACACACATACATACACGCGTACATAACCACACATACATCGATCCCTACACCCACATAAATCCAGGCATTACTCCAGGCATTTAGGCGTTTCCATGACTACAATGACTGATAAGAGCAATAAAGTTCTTCTTCTTAGTACCTTGTTAGAGGTTTAAATGGTTGGAGGTCCCTCAAAGATGCTACGAGCAGTAAATAATGCTCCAGAAGGCTTTTTCTTTTGAACACAGCAACAAAGAATAGCCAATTTTTAAAACGTGGATTCCAGCTAGGTTTCTGTAGCAAAAATCCTTTTAGATTACAATTTATTGCTATTGCCTGCCTCTAAATCAAACTTCTCGGGAGAACTCTTAAAACTGCCGAAGCCAGTTATGCAGATAGACGCCAGTTTTTGAAAATGCAGAGACCTCTTCCTATCAACCAACGCTTCCACATACGCCACAGTAGCCTATCAGTTCTGTTTGCTCACATGTTTTCATGCAATTAATTAAGGAACAGACTTATACAACAGAGCACAAAAGCTCTTTTGTCACTGACATTGCAATATCGGAAGGTCTATTTACTGAATCAGTGCCGAAACTTTTTCGATTTATTGGGAAATTGTCTGTCTTCAATTAAGAATATTTTGTGTTTTAATTGCTTTTTTACACTTTTGTGAAACCAAATAAAAAAGATGGTAGTATAAAAACAATGTTAAATGTTAGTTTTAAAAATGTCTTAATGAAATAATTTATAAAGTGTTAATTCTTTCTTGAATAGAGGCCTTCACTCATCGTTAACTTCATGCCTTCACTTAAACGACTTGCTCATTGTTCAGGAGCAAAACCCTTTTTAAACTTATTTTAATAAATAAAAAAACTGAAAAATTAAAACATTTAATTTAATGAAATTGATGAAAGTTTTTTCCATTTTATTTGATAATTATTCTTTTTGGTTGGAATTTGAAACAAAAGTAAAAATTTACATTTTAAACTTCAAAAGATGAAATCATAAGATTCTTGCGTGCTCAAGTCACTCACCAAAACTTAACTTATATATAGATTGAAAGTAGAATATTAAAATAATTTTTTTATAAATTTTTTTTGGATTTGTTAAATTTAACACCGAATTTCACTTTTCTCGTAAATCAAAAATGTTCAAAAAATGTTCTCGAAGAAATTCTTTCAGGATACCGATGATGATCAACAACCACACAATGTGTTAAAAAATATGAATTTCAAAAAATCAATTCAAACATGATCGAGCACTTTTCAAAAAGTTTTAGCAGCGAAAAAAATTTAAAATGATTTTTCCCCAAAACTCGAAGGGTGATTCGGAGGTCTGGATGCAGATGGCAAGGAAGCCGTTAAGCCGCTCCGATGGCGATATGAAGAGCCGTGGCGGTAAGCTTGCATCATATCAGCAAAGTCGTCGTGTTTCCCAGAGCGTACAAAGCGTCTATGCCGGTCGTACGAGGGCTTACGTGCGTGCATGAATACACGCTCTTGTCCCTCCCGCGCTCTATTATATATGCAAGTGTTTTCTCGCTGGGCATTTCAAAAAGTTGAGAAATGTTTCTGTCTTATGAATTAGGAATGTTTGTTTGATTAAATAATGTAATTTTGTTGTTCAGCTGTTTTTCACTTTTCCTTTAAAGTATTTTAATCCGTCAAACACTTTTTATAAATCTCTCTGAAGCAGAATTAAAAAGATTTAAAATTCGTTGAAAAAAATAGTCATTTAACAAAAATGACAAAAGTAAAGAATATTTAAACATATTCTTTTAATGGAAATAATTTTGATTTCTGAAAGAATATTAAAGACACTCGTCATGAACAAATTGATGAGTTAGCTGTCTATTTTGCATTTTTATTAAAATATGATCGTTTATTGAGAGAATTCCAAAGGAAGATTCCTATCAACTTGATCAAAACTGTTGCTAATACTGAAACGATGTTGTCTTTGATTTCAATTTCACAAATGTTCGCTTGCTGAAGGTGAGAAGATTGCTAAAGTCAAAGTCGTGAAATTATATATTTTTTTAAAAGAGTATTTTCATTAGACATTACTTTTTTTGGATAAATTTTTCATAAATAAAAAGATATTAAAAATCTAAAAAAAACTATTAATAATAAATAAAATTTATCAACTTCAAATAGAAAATGCTTTTTTTATTATTAAAAAACGATTTTTTACATTTTTATCATGTAAACCAATGATTTTCAATTATTTCAATCGAAATAAAAAAAATTTTTTTACAATTTTTTGAACAATTAAAAACAAAAATGGAATGAAAAGCTTGGAAAAGCTTTATGCGGATATTGATTGGAGGCATGTTGGAACAAATTAATTTCATAAAATTGCTTTTTGTTCTGCGTTTTAATCAATCGTAGACAAGGCGGAAAGTCAATTTCTACAAAAAGACTTAATGAAAAAAACTGTTCAAATAATTTTTAAAAGATACAAATAAAACAAAATATTTATTAAGATTATAAATAAATAAATAATGAAAAATAGAAAAATGTAAATCAAAAACATGCGCGAAAATGTCCAAAAGTGAGAGATATATGAGAAAAGATGGACGAGTAAATATGTGAGTGTAATGGCGAAATGAAAGTTTAATGCGACAAGAGGTCTCAGAGCAATAGTGTTCTCAATCAACAAGGCATCCATAAACATACAAAAATGTACACACATACAATAAAATACACATCTACAATAAAATACACATATACAATAAAAACACATATACAATAAAAAAAACATATACAATAAAAAACACATATACAATAAAAACACATATACTCAAAAAACACATATACAATAAAAACACATATACAATAAAACACATATACAATAAAAACACATATACAATAAAACACATATACAATAAAAAAAACACATACAATTATACATAGTGTAGAGCATTCGAAAAACAAAAAAAATACACACGTTGAGAAATGCTTCACATATATTGAAAAATGAACAAGTTATGGTTGAAATATCTTTTGAAATAATTATTACTTTCAAAACAAAATTCAAAACGATTCATCATTTTAATAGTTTTAAAAAAGACAAACGCGCGCTTCAAGAGCATAATCTACAGCATTTCAGACTCACAGACAACCATACAAAACTATACAAAAAGTGACAAACATTGGAGGATAAAAAGGTTGATTTGAAAAACACAAAGATACGAAATACAAATGATTCTCTCACCGACGCTGCGCATTGGCACTGACGCAAAATGGCATTGAGGGAGGGAATAATCGAGCCTGAACGATCTTCTAATCAAACTTGAAATACGAAACGTTTTGCTATTGCTTCTGAAAACTTTCGTGCGTACAAATGCTTTGCATTTTGGCGGGAAACGCCTGGCTTGCTTGTGTTCCTGGCACACAAGAGACACATCCTTCCTGTCTTGTCCTCTTCCTCCTCACATCCTTTCTCCGTCTTTTCAGATGTAATCTTTTCAAAGTGAAATGAAACTTCATTGAAGAATGAATCTTTACTGAACAGCCTGCCCAAAAAGTGTTTATGTGAAAATACTTGCGTCTTCGAGAGCCAGAAATCTGTCGAAAGTTTCAAAAGAAGCGATAATTGTCTTGGATAACTTCACAATCTCCCAATAGGTCCTACATCCTCATCAAGGAAACGAACATGAAAGAACCAAAAACTCAAAATTCTTTGAGTTTTTTCAAAGAAGCTTTCAAAAGTTATGGCGTTGAACTTTGTGTCTAAGCGGTCCGGTCACAATTGAAATCTCTCCCAAGCCGCGATAAAAGCAGTGAAAATCGAATTGGTTTCCGCAAAAAACGATGTTAGCTGAAAATGAAAACATAAAAAATTACAAGTTGATTTTTTCTGTTTCGTTAAGCGGAATTCAGACCAAAATCATGTGTGGAATTAAAATCTCAAACTTTGTAAGCGGATAAATCTGAGTCAAAAATAAAGCAATGAAAGCCATCTCCCATATTTGAATTCCGAACAACACGTTATGAAGTTTTTCAAAGTAGAAAAAATTATTTTAGGAATTTTAAAGTGGGAGAATGTTAAAATGGTATATTGGAATAAATCATTTTTTTAATTAAAAATGTTTTCTTTCTATTTTAGAATTTCTAAGATTAGCCCAGATGTAGAAAAACAACTCTGAATTGAAAAAACGAAATGAAAAATGAAAAAAAGCTTTTGAAAAATGAGAAATAAAATTGAAAATGAAAAATATTTTTCCAGGCCAAACGAAATCAGTTTTATTTATTTTTATCACGTTTCATAATTATTTTCTGTATTTACATTTCTTTGAATATTTCAAAAAATAACTTGTAAAACAACTTTTTGAAATGAGAAACCCAAAGTATAAGACCTGAAAAAAAGATTAATTAAAAAAAACTTTTTGAGATGTACAAACTAGTGATGAGAAAGGCAAAAACAGCTGCTAGGAGCAGCATCCAACATCCCATAAAGCTCTGACATCACTTTTCTTGATTAACTCTCGGAAAACATCATTAAAGTAGCGTACACCCATGTTCATGATGGGGATGATAATGATGATGATGAGGATGAAGATGATGATGATGATGATGACAATGATGATGATGATGACAATGATGATGATGACGACGATGATGAATATAGGCATGGAGACGAGGCGTCTAACGACGATGGGGACATCAGCTAGGCAATGATAATGCCCATGAAATGACTTCTCGTTCTCCCGGCAGTAACTCATCTTCCATTATCCATCTCTCGACCATCCTTCCTGGCATACGATTTCTTTCCATTCTTTTTTGCCTCCTTCCTTCTCAACACCTCTCCTCATCAAAGATGTCCCGCTAAGCCTCTAAGTCTAAATTGTTTCTTCCAAAGCCTTATTGCTGTCGTCAACTTTGCTATCATCATCATTTTCACCTCTACATCATCATCCTCATCATCATTATCATCACTATTTAATTTCATCAACGTTCTCTTCTTAATTCCTTTTCTCGAGTTGCATCCTTGTCATCATCCTCGTCCCCACCATCCTCATAATCTCCATCATCATTATCATCATCACCATCATCTTATCATCATCATCATCATCTCCATCATCATCATCACTCTTCTAGAATTTATCTTTTTTGAGTATTGATTTTCGAGGAATGACGTCCAATCCGTCTCATCCTAGTGTCTCCTACTACAACTGATCAATTAATATAATAAACAACAACAACAAAAATATATATATAATAAAAAAACTAGATAAATATATAAAAATATTAATAAAAAATGTATAAAAATAGAAATAAAAAATGTATAAAAATAGAAATACAAAATGTATATAAATAAATAAATGAAGTGAAAGGAAAGAATAAAAAAGGTAATAAGACCCCCACTAATGCTGTATTTGTCACGCTTGCAATCAGCAGAGTGTCTTCGAGACGTGTTGCGTGGTGTTGTTGCGTGGTGTTGGTGTGTGTTGTTGTTGTGTGGTGCTGTTGCGTGGTGTTGGTGTGTGGTGTTGGTGTGTGGTGTTATGGAGTGGTGTTATGGAGTGGTGTTGTGTGGTGTTGGTGTGTGGTGTTGTGGAGTGGGTTGTGTGGTGTTGGTATGTGGTGTTGTGGAGTGGTGTTGTTGTTTGTGTTGGTGTGTGGTGCTGTGGAGTGGTGTTGTGTGGTGTTGGTGTGTGGTGTTCTGAAGTGGTGTTGTGTGGTGTTGGTGCGTGGTGTTGTTTTGTGGTGTTGTGGAATGGTGTAGCTGCGTAGTGTTGGTGTGTGGTGTTGTGGAGTGGTATTGTGTGTTTTTAGATTTTGTGAGTTGCTTCTTTTTTGGTAACTTTATGGTTCCTTACTATGATTGCAACTTCTTCACTAAAATCTGTTTCTTGAACAACTTTTCGATTAATTTTCTTTGTATTTAATATATAACGAAACTTTTATTTTTAAAATTAATTTCCTAAATCTATAAAAGAATTTTACTGCTAATGGTTCTTTCCATTGCATTTTTCTGCCAGCCTTTGGAAATTATTTTTAATAAATCTATCAATTCCAAACCATTGTGAATGACATTTCAAAGTTTCTTTTGAAACATTAAGTCAAATATTCTAGGCTTTTGAAAGCTAAAAGTTTTGAGATTATTATTTAAAATTACTTTTTCAAATTATTAATTTGAAAAATTTCTAATTTTTAGAATAAAATGTAAAACGATGGTTTTCGAACCTAAGTTTATTTCTAAAAAACCTGTTTTTCTCATTATTACAATATTTCAATACATTCTATTTCAAAACCCTTTTCTACTATTTTCTTCCAAAAAAATACATTTAATCCACTAGTTTGAAACTTTAAACTTTTTAAGCAATGATTGCTTCATTAGCTTTATTTAGAAGTGAAATTCTTGTTCCTTTCATCAGAGCGTCATTAAAGACAGCTCGTTAGGTGGCCATTAGGCCAGTCTGTAGTGCCAGCCCTCGTCCCTTTCATTGCAGTTCTTTGCATAAGCAGTTGTATTTTATATATTCAAATAAATATATTCCACTTTATTTCTATCATATAGACCTTTTTTTGAATTTTCCATTCGCAAAGAATGACCCGTTTATATAATCTACCCTGGAATAATCTCTCTAACAAACTTGTATTCCATATTCGAAATTCCATCGAGGAAGAGCGGTTCTTCGCCTGTCGCAAAGACAAACACGCACACAGCAGCAGCGTACAACGGCAGGCAGGCAGGCAGGCCTTAATTGATTTTTCCTCAACTTCGTGCTCAATATTTTCTTTTATGCTTCCACGCGTCGTCATAATACAGTGCATGCAATTAATAGAGCAGTTAGGCGAGATTAAAGTTATGAACAGAGACCAAATAAGAGAGATTGTGGCTGTTATATCTTAATATCAATCAAGAAATCCCGGAATGGAACCACAAAAGCATCATTCAGAATTGCTTTCATTTCCGCTTTATTTATAAAATTATCTTTCCGAGAATTCTTTTTACTTCATTTTGCAAGAGCTCTTCAACGTTTCACACTTTGTGTTTCCACGAAATAACAACACCATCATTCACTCTCTAAGCAATATGGCAATGTCAATATTTTGAACTCACTTCTCATCATCGTCTTCATCAACCCTTCAGCGTTGTTTTTCCAACTCCCATCACCCTCTTCTCCATCTTCTTTCCAAGAAATGTAGGCTTCCCTCTTCACCACCACCGATTCAATCACCATCAACCTAATCTCAATCTTTTTTATCACCACCACCCCTCGTCGTAACCACATTATGGCCATGATCGTGGTTAAATTTAATTTCTGCGTCTAAACCCAAAATAGATTCAACCAGTTAATTCAAGAAAATCATCAAATTGCTCAAAAATAAACTTTTCATCACACTTTTGTTCGATTGACATGACCAATCAATGAGTTTTCAATTCTCTACAAATCAATCACATCGCCTATAAATTTTAATTAAATAATATTTGAATATAATCTAAATAGGTTATTTAAAAATCTCGAAAAATATTTATTTTGAAAAGCAATTCCTCGCTGGAGTAGTGTTACCAATATTGCCTAGCCTGAGGCAGCGCTTAATGGCTTATAAATAATAAATGCAATTCTCAATCGAGGCCTTTTAATTATTAATGCTGATTATGATGGTATAAAAACAGCCTTGGCTATGAGTCCGATGGGAATTTAAGGGTGTAAAAAGTAAATTGATGGGGACCGTGATGGCGGTGATAAAGTTTTCGACATTCGCTTTAGTTCGCCTTTGAAGGGCAGAAGAATTAAAGAAAAGGAAATCACGAAGAAGGCACTTTAAGGGCACAGGAGACTCGTGAGTTCACGCGAGGAATACACTAAAAGTGGAATGAAATGTCACTGAAAAGAGTGTGGAAGGTTGTCGATACGACGCGTTAGCTGGTGTCAGACAAAATCAATCAATCAATCAAATAGATTTCTATAGCGCTCTATCTTCAAATTCAAGAGCGCTCAAAAAAGTATGCTCTAATTCTATATATGCGTCTATTTGAAAAAAATTGGAATAAATAAAACTCTTAATAAAAACAAAAATCCACTTTTATACTAGAAGTATGTTTCCAGGAGATATTTGAAAGTATCGTGTGGAAAGAATTGCTGAGTGCTTTGAAACCAACACTAGAAACTTGAGAACAGATTCGAAAAATTCAAATATGACAAAAAATTAGTGATTAAATATTAAAATTTATAAATCGTTAATTTCAATTAACACAAACCTAAGAAAAACAGTCATGTACAAATGATTATGTACAATTCTGTATGCGTTCACTGTCGCATACGCCGTTACTTGTACAAGAAGCTTTCCTATCTGATATTTTCATATTGAAATAATTGTATCATTAATTTTGTACATCTTCGTTGTAGAAGAGGATGACCTTGATAATGATTTTGTGGTGGTGATTGTGATTGTGGCAGTAAGAAAAAAGGCTGAGATTGGGAAAAATAAAGATCTTAGAATTTGAAAGTTTATCAAATAAAAATTAAAAAAAGTTAGAAAAATTTTTACACGATTTTTACATTTTCACTTTTCTGAATACATTTCAAATAATGCTCTAAAACATTTGTGAAAATATAAACTATAAAATCAAATTTAATTTCAATTTCATGTTCAAAGCCATTTTTTTTGGAAAAGGAAGTGAAATCAGCTTAGCACATTCCGAATTCACACATAAAACTTTTTATAACTTTATTTCAATTTTAGTTTTAGTGTTTTATTTTCTAAAACATATTTAAGAATAAATTGAGATAAATGAAACGAGGGAACTTTGTCGAATAAATATTTATTTTTGGCTTTTAAAACGTAAATCATCTAAAAAAAATACAATATTGCAAAAGCAGAAAATCATTTGGGAGATGGAAAGTAACTGGAAAGTGAATTATACTCGGGAAAAGAAATGAGAAAACCGGAATTGAACCCGTATGAAAGATTGCATTGAAGATGTGTTCGGATGTGAATACGTTTGGACGTTCAATAAAAATAAGTGCAGAGAAGTTTTTACACATTCATTCTTTTTGACACCAGTTTTGAATTAGAACTCTGTCTATAATAGCCTTTTGCAGTTCAGAAATTATTTTTAAAAGTAAAAATTATTCATAGCACAAAGAAAACTTTAAAGTAAATGCAAAAACCGATGAAAAGTTTAAAAAAAATTAAATACAATTCCATGTTACGCAACACTAGCTTTAAAACAGAAAGTTTCTTTTTTATAATAGACTGCAAGAAGCCTCAAGAAGAAACTAAGAGTATATTATAGACTTATTTCACTGGCAGTTCAAGTTTAATGCCCAGCTGACAATACTCCATAGTTTTATGGGTCTTGGTCTTCAGTTTAAAAGCTGGAAAATTTATTTACAAAATAAAAAAAGGTTAAGTTTAATATACAATATATAAGTTGCTGGCCAAAAGCTTTAAAATGTAATCAATTCTTACTTAAACAAAAAATCTTTGGTATTTTAAGCTGGAAAAAACCTGGAAAATATTTTTTATCAAAAATATTGAATGCAGATCCAAATAATTTTTATATTTTTCAATATTTTAAAAAACTTATAAAGCAGCGATGTTAGGCTTCCAAATTTAAACGAAAGTTGTAGACTGAAAGAATTTTCATTTTCTAAATAAATTGCTATAAATGTCAAATTAAATTGATTTCAAAAATATTATTTTGCACTCGAATCTATTTTAATTGCTTTAATTTATAGAATAAAAACTTCAAAAAAAAGTGTCTAGAATTTATTTATTGCCCTCACGGAATTTTATTTTTTTATTATTGAAAAGTTTTCATGTACTTCAGTGCAAAGGTTTATTTTTTTCTTTATTTTTTAAAATCTTTAAATAAAAAATGCCCTATATTCACCTTGCACCCTCCATCTCTTTGGCAGATTCTTTCTGATGACGTCACACCACCATTTCCTCATCGGCCTTGCCTTTTTCGAATTTCTCTTCTTCAATTTCTCAACAGGTGAGCATGGTTTCGTTTCTAATAGAAGCCTGTTCTGTTTAATAATGCTATTTTAAGCTTTACCATCGAATTTTATTTTAATTTTAATTTTTATATTAAATTAAATAATTTTATCAAAAATTATCTTTTTTAATTGAATGAGTTTACTCATTTAAATTGCGTTTGGGCGTTTCAGCTTCATGTAACGAAGACCAGCGGAAAATATGCCTCCAAGCTGGTAGTTAATCTTTCTTGATTTGAAAAACTATCTAAAAAGCATCACTAATTTCATAAATATTTGAATTTAAATAAAATATTTTTGTAGTATTTTAATCACCAATACCTTTTAAAATTTGTTTTAAACTATTTCCAACAAAGGCTCTATTTTACTTGAAAAACAATTTCTACAATTTAAACTTAGACTTTAACTAAATCTTGAAACTTTCCAACCCAGTGTCCGAGAAAAGACTGAACTGGTTGTCGACAGGCGGCGAGTGCATATCGAAGCAGTACGTGCAGTACACGCACCTCTGCACCGTCTTCAACTACTTCCCCAGTGTCGACTACTGCTGCTGCCACCTCACCACGAACCTGATGTCTTCAGTGTCGCAGAAGATCAAAAGAAGTTCTGAGGATCCAGCCATAGAACGTAACATTTCTCGATTATCCTTTCATTCACTCGCACCAGACTCCAGCACAGAGAATCGAAACGAATCAAACGAAAGAGAAGAAAAAGACACAGTAAAGGGAGGGAAAGGCGGGAGGTTTGAAGAAGTTGATGAAGATGATGGAGAGGAGATCAATGCTGAAAGCCAACTTCCCAACGCAGCTCTTTGCTGTCGCTACCACCAACACTGGGATAACTTTCGATGTTTGGAATCCGAAGACGCTCTCATACCTAGGTAACGATTTATGCAATTAAGAAGAAGCCAATTAAAAATTAATGGTCTGTATTGATCAGAAGTAATGAATAAGTGATTTAAAAACATTCGGGATACGCTATCCGAAAGTATAAAGCATCTTAACCCTTCCACAGCCCAATTCCGACCACGCAGCGACTGCTGAACCGTTTTAAATCATCAGACTTCTACGTTGGCGGCTTAGTGCTGCTTGCGTTTGTCTTCTTGTCGCTTGGCGCGGTTTGCGTCTTGAAAATGTGGAAGTACAAAAGGCTCGGGATGCAGGAGGAGAAAGAATGGATCGAAAAGGACGCAATCAAAAGTAAAAACATTTTTGGAAAAAGTTCATTTCATTGATCCACATTTTTTAAACGTTGAAACTTCCAGAAGAAGAGAAGAAAGCTGATGTTCTGAAAGAGGCGATGAAGAGAAAGAAGGACAGCAAGATTCTGTCGCCCGCCAAGGTTTCTCCTTCCAAAACGCCTGCAGCCATCCAGCACCACCACCAGCCCACCGCAGTCAAGCTACCTGACGTAGGCAAGACTGACAACCTCAAACCCTTCCCTGAGGAAGAAAAGAAGGATCCATCGATAGCAGCACCCGCCACTGACGAGAGCTCTCTCTCCAAATACTTTGTTCTGGTCAGAGGCTCGACCACCAGCGACTACTTCAGCTACTTCGACTACTACAACGCTCACAACTTCTACGCTGACAGTCTGGAGAATGACAGTTTCAGCAGCTGCAGGAACGACACGAGCGACTGCAGCAGCTACAGCAGCGGCGAGACGTCGGAGGAGCCAGAGAGACACCCTTACTACTCCTTCTATCGGAGGAGAGTGCTGGGACTCGACACCAGACAACCTCCGTGCGCAAGCAACAACACTGCATCGTACGGAGGCAAGAACGGCCTGCATCGCCACTACAGACGCCACTCACGCCACACCGTCAATCTCCGCCACCACCAGCTCAAACGTCAGCGACACCTCAGCTACTGCCCTCCCTCTTCCACTTTTCTCGACTCCTCTGTTCCATGACTCCGATCTGACCCCCCCCCCCTTAAAGTCGCAATCTTCTGCCAACCAACTTGACTCTTGAACAGTGTGTACAACGCTGCATACAACCTCTCGTACACCCTTCTCATGTACATATACTTTGCGAGGGTGTCGATGTCCTTATTGGAGAGTTTTCGTCATTAGACAAAATGGCGGTGTTTTAATTGAAAAAAACGTGAAGAAAGAGTGTTTCAAGATATAAATTTGGATTTTAGGTGTTTTCGTATATTTTAAATATATTATTATAATCATTATTATTATTATTATTATTATGTTTATGCTTAAAACTGAAATAATGCGACTACCATCGAATCTCGCACAACGATTGAGCCTTCAAGGAAAGCTTGATAAGTTGGCAAGGGAAAGTCAGATTCGCCAGTTGAACACATTTGTCCACATTCCTACTCATGCCATAAAAATATGAATATGTGGAGCGTTTTAAAACGCCATTTTAAAGTTTAAAAAATCTTTAAATCTCATGTGCAAACAATTTTTGATTCTGGTAATAAGTATTTATTTTGATATATTTTAAAATACTTATGCATAGTAAAATGATTAAACTTGAACCGAATCATTTTTTCCTTGGTAGGCTTTTTTATTATGCAAGGCTATTAAAAAGCCACCAGAAAGTACTATTTTTATAGTGCATCTTTTAGAATAAAACTAATGTATTCCTGAATCCTCAAAACTAAGAGGCTCTTAACATTGCACCCTCAACCATTCAAGTGGAAATGATGAATTTCAAAGACATTTATAATCGCTGTCATGAAAAATTTCAATCGATCAATTTATTTTCTCTAAATAAAGTTTTTAATTTGTGGTTAGACATTACTTTTAAAAGGTATAAATGAGAGAAATATAGGTTTTTTTAAACTAGAAAAGCTTTTTTGTTTTTGAAATAGGGTTTCTCAATCAATCTTTCCGCTCGTTTGGGCCACTCGAATTCTTCATTCAAAGTTACCATTCCAATAATATTGATTGAGATTCATTAGAGATCATTTGATAGAGTATGAAAGTATTTACAATATTTTATTATTACTATTTTATTATAAATGAGCCTGGTTTTAATCTCCGTCTTTAATTCCATCTTCACCGAAATATTTTAATTTTATTATCAATCATCGATCCTTTCATTAATGTACAATTGGTAAAAAATAAATATCTTTCAAAAACACTTTTCAAAACAGATAATCTGATTTCATACCTCTCTTTTCCATTCAAAATTATTTATTAATTTTTTTCAAAGTTTTTTTGAGCCTCTCTAATTAGGATAATTATGGCGTCCAAAACTAATGAAAAGTTCTCAGATGGTCTGAAAAGACTTTTGAATTAATCTCAACTTATTAACTTTCTTCGATATCACATTACTTAAACCAAATACAATATCACGGAAAACAAGTTTTACTTCTTATTTTAAGATAGAATTGCTACCATAGATATCCTACAAATAAGATCAAGAAAATTTTATTTTATTTCTTTTTTTAATAAATAATGTTTCAAACTTTCAAAAATTAAAAAAAGTATGATAAACTTTTTATTTATTCATTCAATATTATTTTTAAAATAGGCAAACCCTGTTTTTTAAAAAGACGACAGTTTCGTTTTTGATTTACTTTGTTGAAAAAATATTATTAAGAATTATTTAGAATTATTTCTCAACTTGAAAAAATATAATATATCAAAATGAATTACGATGAAGATGACGATGAGGAGATTGAGAGTGATGTATTTGAATCACAAAACTGTGAGTTTAAATAATTATAGTTATCTAAAAAAATCAATGTAATAAATATAGTAGTAAACGAAATTGTATTATTTTGCAAATGATAAATAAATATTTGTTAAGTTGACCTTTAATGAACAAAAATAATAGCCTATAAATATTATATTAGTTAAATCCGCATTTACAATCCTAACTGCAACTGGCCCGTTAGCTCAGCTGGTTAGAGCGTCGTGCTAATAACGCGAAGGCCGTGGGTTCGATCCCCATACGGGCCATAATTTTTGCTATTTTTTTAAATTTTTTTTTCCGTGATTAGGTATGACATGTCAGACGACGAAGATCGTCGAGGCGAGGGACCCTGGCAACAGGGAGAGCTACCTCAGGATGGCACTCATCGAACTCTTCTTCCACTTCTTCTTCCTCCTCGTCATCCTCTACAGTTAGTTCTTTCTAAATATTATTTCCAACAATACGCAGTTTTTTTCTTCGGTTCAGATTGATAACTTAAATAAAATGTAAAACTTGTAACGAAACTACCTTGTCAGTTTCTGATAGCAACAACAACAAACTCCTCTACGACATCAACAACTCCATCAACTCTCTCTTCTTCGAAACCTCCATCTCGCATGGCTTCCCCTTCGTCACCTTCAACAACATCTCCACCCACTACCACGCCTGGGACGTAAGTACCTTCCATACACATCCCATATACGCAGTATCAATCGGTATAAGCATTATCAACATCATAAAGAGATTTTAATTTTTACGGAATAAATATTTATAATTTTAATCGAAACTAATTTGGGAATTGTTTCTTATCCTTTTTTAGTACTTGAAAAATCACATGTTGGACGCGCTATTCTGGGAGCTGGAATACGATGGACGAAATATAACAGACGAAGAAATAGGATACATTCTCTACAAAAACAAACTGAAATACTATGTGCAGGTTTCAACGTCTGAACAAATTTCGAATAATTTTTACTGTTTCATATTTTGTAATAATCTTCAAAATCTAAAGTTTGAGCATTCTGTTAAATTATTTAAATGCAAAACGAAGTTGAGGCAGATTCGGACGAAGAGTTATCCTTGCGTGAGTCACTCGACGAACCACTTTTGCTACCACGAGTACGGCTCCCTAATCTACCTCGAAACCGACGCCATCAACCTCACCAACTCCACCAGTCTAGAAACACAGTCGGTTCAACCGCACAAATAAACCGAATTTATACGCCTATATACGTTCCAATTGTCGCAAAGGACACAGTCTCACATTTTTATGAACTCTCAAACCTCTCATTTCGCTCACAAATGCACAATTTGCCACGGCGGCAGATTTTTCCAGTCGAGCAACGAACTAGGCTACTTGATGTACATCGGAAGGGCGGGAGTTTACGGGCCTGAAGGCTACTCCATGAAGCTGGAAAACACCAAGGCGAAGGCACTTAAACAGCTGGAGGAGCTGCAGAACAGCACGTGGATTGACCGATCCACCAGGGCGGTCTTCATCGAGTTCATCCTCTACAACCAGGAACTGGTCAACTTTTGCTTCGTCAGGTTTCTGTCGAGTTGTTTAAATTAAATGCTCTCGTGAAATGTAAAAAAATCCACAAGTTATTAGTTTGCTTTTGATTCTGTCACAAACTTCTGAAAGCCAATTTATCTTGTCCGAAAGGCAATATATTTTGTTGGAACTGTCGCACTCAGGATAGCGATAGAGTTTCCGGTGGGCGGGGGTGCTATGACCTCGAACAGGGTCCTGGGCGTGCGGGTCTTCCAGTTCAACTCGGAGTCGTTAGATGTCTTGTCGCTCATCATCAACCTCATCTTCCTCTTCTACATCCTCTACTACCTCCTCCTCCTCATCATCGAAGTTTGTATCATTAATATATGCTTTTTATTATATTTAATACTTCCATTATTATTATTTAATTAATTCATTATTATTATAATTTTATCTTTTTTCCCCAGTTGCTGGAGTTCAAGTTCTCGTACTTCCTGTCTCTCAGCTCGTACATCGACTTGACCATCGTGTTGGTCAGCATCGCAGGCCTCGTCATCTACTTCTGGGCGCTCTTCGCCATCATCTCGGAGACAGAGGAGAACATCTCCTCCCAGGACGCCATCTTCTACGGCTTCCTCTTCAGCTACACCTACACCGGCCTGTCGGTTGTCTTTTGCCTTGCCTTCATCAAGGTTTCAAGGCCGTTGTGTCTCATTTCAGGGCCGTTATGTCTCATTTAAGGGTTGTTGTATCTCATATCAAGACCGTTTTGTAAGACTTTCATTTCGTCATATTTCAGTTTCATATTCCTTCACCACACGCCAGCACCACGCCGACCAGATCACGCACACATAACATACTCTCTCCTCACCACCATGACACCACAACCGCCAACCAGTTGTTCAAGTACCTGAACTTCAACGCGACGCTCTGGAGCCTCTCGAAGACGATCTACCTCTGCTCCATCGACGTCTTCTGCCTCCTGCTCCTCACCGCCGAGATCTACTTCACGTTCGCCTACTTCGGACTCGCCCTCTTCGGATACGAGGCCGAAGAGTTCTCCTCGATTTTCTACTCATTGTCAGTTTGAGCGGTTTTGCGAATATTTTTTTAGACTGTAATTTATTTTGATTTGATGCATATATAAAATACATAACCAATTAAAAATATAATTGATTCATCATAATTAAAATGATTTCATTAATTTATTATTCCCATCTTGGCGGTCCTCAGGGGCGCGATGGTGCGGGTGCTGCTGGGCGACATGGACTTCAGGTCGTTCGACGGCAGCCTCGACATGCCGTGCTTCCTCTTCACGATCGCCTTCCAGGTCTCCATCTACTTCCTCTTCTTCGCGCTCTTCCTCGCCATCGTCCTCACCTCCTACCAGCAAGTCGGCCTTCTGCACCAGAAGCAGAAGTTCGAGATGCAGATGCTCGAGTTCACGTACAGGGTTCGTCGTTTTTGTGTGTTCTTCTTCGTCTCGGTCCGGAATCAGAAAGGATTTTCTTCTCTAATAATAATAATGATAATAATAATTATTATTATTTATTTCTAGAAAATAGCTCAGTTGTTCAGGAAGAAGTACAACGAACCGCCGTTGATTTCCGTGAAGGAGTGGGCGAAGACAATGATGGAGTGAGCCTTCAGACGCATGCATGGAGCTTTCATTCATTTGATTAAAGTGCTTCATTGCACTATTTCTCATACTAGAGTCGCACCCCTTTCAATTAACACATCCACAAATCTAAAAACTCCAAACTTGCCCCCTTGAACCCAATCGAACCAAACGTCCCATCCCACCACAGCCTGGGCCATCCAGCAGACGCGGCGCAGGTGATCATCGGCAAGTACAAGTCTCAGGGCATCGACAAGGAGTCCTACCTCACTTACCCCCAGCAAGATGAACTCACCTACGAGCTCGAGTACTACATCAGGGTATGTGAACCACCCCTTGCTATTCATTAATCGGTGTACATTTTAACTTTTTAATGATTTAATTTACAATTTTTTGGCTTCCAAATATTTTTTACTTTTACAATTTTTTTTTGTATCTAGGTTATACAACATTTGATAACTCTGCTAGTAAATTCATTAACAAACCTAGACTACAAACCCAAAACTGGTATTTTTCTTACGTCATCTCATACACCAACTCACCTCCCAATCCACCCATCAACCTCCCAACCCGCCCACCAATTCAACCCACCCACTCAACGACGGCAACCACTCACCCACCTGACAGTCAGAGTACATGCTGGAGAAGGCACGCTTGCTGTACTTGGGCTTCTTCAAGCTGAAGAACCTCTACGACATGAAGGCAGACCCTTTCGTCAAGACCGACTCGGGCACCAAGGAGGCCACCATCATCACGCGCATGCTCAACGAACTCAAAGATCTGGTTCGTCAATCAACCAATTGTCGAGTTTTTTGAGAGCTTTATGCAATCTCGATTTTAATTACGATTATTAACAATGTTTTTTTATTTATAAATGCCTATCACGTTTATCGGCTATATTCAGTAATTTAACTCAGGTTTACATTTGTTTATTGATACTTTAAATATAATTTTGGTTCTAAAATATTAATTTATTACTCTCCAGGATGGAAAATCTGAGGCAGATATCAAGAAGACTGTCACAAGAATCGCCTACGAGTGAGATAATTGATGATTGAATGATTGATTAATTGATTAATTATTGACTGATTAATGGATTGGTTGATTATTTAATTTGAGTGATTGAAAAAGAAGAAAGTGAAGAAATAAGGAAATTATTATCAATAAAATAAATATGTATGCTTTCAGATTGGACAGACGAAGAAATCTCTTGCTGCCGGCTAATACTCCTTTGAAATGAATATTTTATATGTTCTTATTAATTTTTTGCTAGTTTTGGTTTTTTTGTGGAATTTTTTTAGTTGAGAGTTTATTCTTTTATTGTATTTGAAATAGAAAAATGTTGCTTATTGTGGTTTGGACATTAGATTTATCAATTAATAATTTACTTTTAAAATAAAATTTCCCTTTTTTGTGACTACTCTGGTATTTAGATATTAATTCCAAAGGTTAATAAAATTGTTAGATTTTTAGTTAATAAATTATTTGAAAATATAGTTTTTATTATTATGGAATAATAGCTGAAAAATATATAAACTTTAGAAGTTTTAATTGCATAATTTAGTTCCTATTTAAGAGTCAAAGACTGAAAATAAATATTTTATTTTTAAATACTAATGAACTTTTTTTAGATGGCACAGGCAGATGTATGGAAAGAGAGTATAATGGTGGCTTTGCGAGAAAGGAACAAGAACCAGCATGATGTGCACCTGGAAGTCATCAAATCTTGTGATGCTCTTAATGATTAAACTTGATCTTTCATCATCATTATTTATATTATCTGAATTTAAAAAAGTTCGGCTCTTTTTTATTTATACAATTGTGAAATAATAATTTATATGCATACATATTTATTCAATCCATGCTTTGTTATATACATGCTTTCTATGACCTAATATAATGCTGACAATGATCTTAGTCGTAATCATCATCATCATCACCTCGAAGACAACAGACTGCTGGAGAGTTCAGAGAGGTACAAGACGATCAGCAACCACCAGCAAGTGGAGCTGGATCGGCTGCGGAGTAGGGACTCTGGCACCAGGTCAAGGCCGTTTCGTTTGTGGTGTTTGTATGAGTCATCAAATTATTTGCATAATTAGAGAAACTTAAGTTTTAATTGAGCCACTATGGGCCATATTAATTACAAGAATATCTTTGTTTTAGTGCATGCATGCCAATATAGAGTGGTATTTAAGTAAGCTTCATAATTGCTTTCATATGATAAGCTATTAAACCAAGTGTAAAACCAACATTTTTAGTTTGTGCAGAGTTTGCTCAATTATTGAGAGCCTCAATTGAGTGTTTCACTTTCTTAAATTTGGGTTTGAGTAAAGCAACTTGATAAATTCATGAGGAGAAGGTTTTGAAATTGAGGTTTGCAGGTTTTATTATTAGATATTGAAACTTCGAAATACAAGAAAACGGTCTTATTTGACTACAACAACTGCAACAAGCACACCGCCACAACAGCTACAACAGCAGTCTACAGCCTTGCACGGACGCCACCGAAGTCTTGAAGCTGAGGGAACAACTAAAGACCTCGAGCAGTGAACTCCTCACAGTGTACAGGGAACAGCAGCAGGTGGTTTTTTAGTGTTGCTGCTGCAGCTATCTAGAAGATGCTGCAAGTGGATTATGGGAATGGCATTTGAATGTTTGACTACTTATTTTTTAAGCAAATAATAATAATAGTAGTAATATTATCATCCTTGGAGAGAATTTAAAATAACTTCTTACACCATCCCCTCCCAAATCCCCTTCTCCAAACCACCCTTCCTTTTCCCCTCGAACCACCTCAGTTGAGCAGGCAGGTAGAGGAGATGAAGAAGTTGCTGGGCGGGAAAGAAGCGGAAGTGGTTGGCCTCAAGGAAGCGTGAGTCACTCTTCTTTATTTTTAGTTTAAAATTTTTATTTATTTATTAATTAATAAAATGATAGTATTGAATAGGGAGATGTAAAAATTATGAAAAATAATAATTACTAAATTAAATAAATATTTAATAAAACAAAAGAAGGGGAGAATAATTATGTTAGTATTTTTTTTGCTGGACGAAGGTTGAGGAAGGCAGACGAGATGAACTCCTGCCTCAAGAAGAAGAATGAGCAGATGGAGCAGAACGTCAGTGAACTGGAAACAGCTGTTCAGGTGCTGATGATGATGATGAAGATGAGGAGAATGTAGTTAGTAAGGGTGGTTGTCTATAAGGGATTTTACAATTTCATTTACCAAGACACACACACGAACAGTGTCTCAAGGACGAGCACACGGCCTTGCAAATGGCGTACATGAGTTTGGAGGTGCGCTGCAAGAACCTGGACGTTCAGAACACGCAGTTGATCAAGGAGGTGGTCGACAACAAGCAGAAGATCGCCGAGTTTCTCGATAAGGAGGTTCTTCAATTGGTCTCCCTAGTCCGTTTTGAATAAAAAATCCGTTTAACGCCGTTTCAAATGTTAATTTGTGTGCCGTTTTGATTTTAGTCCTTTTAAAGTAATCCATATTGTTCCGTATTTTAATGTTTGGGTCATACTCAACATAATAGGACTCTTTAAACTGCATTATTTCAATCAAGCGAGATACAATGTCATTGCAAACGGGACATTGTCGTTTTCAGGTAGAGGACGACAACCAGAAGAGGATCAGGGGCATTCGGCAGATGGTCGACCAGGCCGTTGAAGGTTTTGTCTCGATCGAAGTTCCCTCTGAGAGGTGAGTGAATGCCAAAGGGTTGGTTTGTGCCTAGGGGTGGATTGTCTCGTAAAGGTTAAGGCGTTTATAAAACAATAAATAAAAGTAAAGGCGTTATGAATTAATCAAAAAAGTATTCTTGAAAACCTTAAGACTTTAAAATATTAAAATAACTTTTTGAATATTTTAATTATTGATTTATATTCTCCTGACAGGATGAAGATGCCAGTGACGTCATGTCTCCTTCCCAGCAAGCCTTCGCAGTCCTTCGTGAGGACCTTTCCAGCCTTTCAATGATATTATGTTGATACTAATAATAATAATAATAATGATATTATTACCATACTATAATAACACTAGTAATATTTTAAATAATACAATTTAACCATCCCACTCTACCCACCTACTCCCACTCTACCCACCTACTCCCACTCACCACCTCCCACCCACTCACCACCTTCCACCCACTCACCACCTTCTACCCACTCACCACCTTCCACCCACTCACCACCTTCCACCCACTCACCACCTTCTACCCACTCACCACCTTCCACCCACTCACCACCTTCCACCCACTCACCACCTTCCACCCACTCACCACCTCCCACCCACTCACCACCTTCCACCCACTCACCACCTTCCACCCACTCACCACCTTCCACCCACTCACCACCTTCCACCCACTCACCACCTTCCACCCACTCACCACCTTCCACCCACTCACCACCTTCCACCCAATCACCACCTTCCACCCACTCACCACCTTCCACCCACTCACCACCTTCCACCCTGGGTCAAAGGCTGCGCACACTGGTGAGGTGACGTGTGTGTCTTGGAAGAATGCCAGAGTCTTTGCCACTGGAGGTGCAGACAGGAAGGTGCAAGTGTGGGAGGTCACTAATGGTAGGTGGGGGTGATTGTGTGGGAGGTCACTAATGGTAGTTGGGGGTGCAAGTGTGGGAGGTCACTAATGGTAGGTGGGGGTGATTGTGTGGGAGGTCACTAATGGTAGGTGGGGGTGATTGTGTGGGAGGTCACTAATGGTAGGTGGGGGTGCAAGTGTGGGAGGTCACTAATGGTAGGTGGGGGTGCAAGTGTGGGAGGTCACTAATTGTAGGTGGGGGTGATTGTGTGGGAGGTCACTAATGGTAGGTGGGGGTGATTGTGTGGGAGGTCACTAATGGTAGGTGGGGGTGCAAGTGTGGGAGGTCACTAATGGTAGGTGGGGGTGATTGTGTGGGAGGTCACTAATGGTAGGTGGGGGTGATTGAGTGGGAGGTCACTAATGGTAGGTGGGGGTGATTGTGTGGGAGGTCACTAATGGTAGGTCGGGGTGATTGTGTGGGAGGTCACTAATGGTAGGTGGGGGTGATTGTGTGGGAGGTCACTAATGGTAGGTGGGGGTGCAAGTGTGGGAGGTCACTAATGGTAGGTGGGGGTGCAAGTGTGGGAGGTCACTAATTGTAGGTGGGGGTGATTGTGTGGGAGGTCACTAATGGTAGGTGGGGGTGATTGTGTGGGAGGTCACTAATGGTAGGTGGGGGTGATTGTGTGGGAGGTCACTAATGGTAGGTGGGGGTGATTGTGTGGGAGGTCACTAATGGTAGGTGGGGGTGATTGTGTGGGAGGTCACTAATGGTAGGTGGGGGTGATTGAGTGGGAGGTCACTAATGGTAGGTGGGGGTGATTGTGTGGGAGGTCACTAATGGTAGGTGGGGGTGATTGTGTGGGAGGTCACTAATGGTAGGTGGGAGTGATTGTGTGGGAGGTCACTAATGGTAGGTGGGGGTGCAAGTGTGGGAGGTCACTAATGGTAGGTGGGGGTTATTGTGTGGGAGGTCACTAATGGTAGGTGGGGGTGCAAGTGTGGGAGGTCACTAATGGTAGGTGGGGGTGATTGTGTGGGAGGTCACTAATGGTAGGTGGGGGTGATTGTGTGGGAGGTCACTCATGGTAGGTGGGGGTGCAAGTGTGGGAGGTCACTAATGGTAGGTGGGGGTGCAAGTGTGGGAGGTCACTAATGGTAGGTGGGGGTGCAAGTGTGGGAGGTCACTAATGGTAGGTGGGGGTGATTGTGTGGGAGGTCACTAATGGTAGGTGGGGGTGATTGTGTGGGAGGTCACTAATGGTAGGTGGGGGTGCAAGTGTGGGAGGTCACTAATGGTAGGTGGGGGTGCAAGTGTGGGAGGTCACTAATGGTAGGTGGGGGTGATTGTGTGGGAGGTCACTAATGGTAGGTGGGGGTGCAAGTGTGGGAGGTCACTAATGGTAGGTGGGGGTGCAAGTGTGGGAGGTCACTAATGGTAGGTGGGGGTGCAAGTGTGGGAGGTCACTAATGGTAGGTGGGGGTGATTGTGTGGGAGGTCACTAATGGTAGGTGGGGGTGCAAGTGTGGGAGGTCACTAATGGTAGGTGGGGGTGCAAGTGTGGGAGGTCACTAATGGTAAGTCACTATTATTTCAATTTTAAATTAACTATATTTATATATATATATAGTATTTTCATATTAATTATTATAATTATTTTCATATTAATTATTATAATTATTTTCATATTAATTATTATAATTATTTTCATAATAATTATTATAATTATTTTCATAATTAAGATACTAATAATACTCATATTAATACTAATTAATATTATTATATATATTATGACGCAAGGCAAAGTGGAGAACATGTTCGAGTTGACAGGCAGCAATGCAGGCGTCACGAACCTCTGTTTCGAATACGAGGTGTCTCGCTAGCGCTTCACTTCATTCTTTTTATTATTTTTTATTTTTCTACTACTACTACTACTACTACTACTACTACTACTACTACTACTACTACTACTACTACTACTACTATTACTACTACTACTATTACCGTCATCCTCATCATAGCAACTACTATCATCACCATCATCTCCTCACGCAGGGCAACTTATTGTTGGCATCGTCAAACGATTATGCATGCAGGGTGTGGTCGACGAGCGATCAGAGACTAAAGGTGATGATGATGATGATGACGATGATGATGACGACGATGATGATGATGATGATGATGATGACGACGACGATGATGATGATGATGGCGATGATAATGATGATGATGATGATGATGATGACGACGATGATGATGATGATTGCCCAACCCTCCAGTCGACTCTGACGGGTCACGCGGGCAGTGTGTTGAGCGCCAAGTTCATGGTCGACTCTAACAGGGTGGTGTCAGGTGGCAAGGATAGGGTGGTCAAGCTGTGGGACCTCAAGAATATCGCCTGTTGGTGATGATGATGATGATTGTTGGTTGTGCAATTTTGTTTTGTGTTTTATTGTCTTGTAGTGTATCATATTCCATTGTACTTTACTGTAGTATAAGACAAGCTCCAAATAAAATAGTCCCCCAATAAAACAATAAACAACCCCAACAACAACAACCAACCTCAACAACAACCAACCCCAACAACAACAACCAACCTCAACAACAACCAACCACAACAACAACCAACCACGATAACAACCAACCACAACAACACCAACCTCAACAACAACCAACCTCAACAACAACCAACCACAACAACAACCAACCACAACAACAACCAACCACAACAACAACCAACCACAACAACAACCAACCACAACAACAACCAACCTCAACAACAACCAACCCGCAACAACAACCAACCTCAACATCAACCAACCTCAACAACAACCAGGCATAAAGTCCCTCTTCATCGGTTCGATGTGCATTGACCTCGCAGTCGTCAACAGCAGCACCTTCGTCTCGGGCCACTTCGACAACTCCCTCAGGTTCTGGGACGCCAGGTCTGTCTTCATCGCCATCATCATCATCATCATCGTCGTCGTCATCGTCATCATCATTATCGCCATCATCGTCGTCGTCATCATCATCATCATCATCATCATCATCATCATCATGGCCATCATCATCATCAGGTCTGACTGCTCGAAGGAGCACCAACTCTTGCATCTGTCAGGCAAGGTGTGCTCCCTGGACATTAGTGCTGGTGGGTTTGTTGATGGGTGGAGGGGGGGTGGTGGGTTTGTTGATGGGTGGAGGGGGGGTGCTGGTGGGTTGGTTGATGGGTGGAGGGGGGGTGGTGGGTTGTGGATGGTTGAGTGGGTGTGGTGGATTTAATTTGATGGGGTTATCATGTGAATCAGGATGATGCTGCTGATGATGATGATGACGACACACACACAACGACACGGCAGACGGCAGATACATCCTGGCGAACACGAGAGAACAAGTGCTGTCACTCGTCGACACCAGGATGACAGCCTCTGTCGTCAATGAGTTCCAGTTAGTGTTTGTGTGTGTGTGTGTATATCTTTATATATATGTGTATATATGTGTGTGTGTATATAAATGTTTTTGTGTGAATACTAGAGGTCGGACATGATCGATTTTTCATTCCCGGTCCCGTCCCGTTCCCGAAATTTTTTTTCCCGTCCCGTCCCGTTCCCGATGGGACATCAGAATTTTGATTCCCGTCCCGTCCCGTTCCCGAAATTTTTTTTCCCGTCCCGTCCCGTTCCCGATGGGACATCAGAATTTTGATTCCCATCCCGTTCCCGAAATTTTTTTCCCGTCCCGACTCGTTCCCGAAAGCTTTTTGTTTTTTTATTCATTTTCGTTGCCGTTTTTACTGGTCCCATACTTGCTAGTTCTAAAATTTCTTAAAATTTATTATTTGAAAGTCAGAGAATATTTCTTTTAATGAAATAAAAAAACACGATTTAAAGTTCAATATTTATTGAAATGAAAGTATTGTTTTTGAGTTATTCAATCAAGTCTTTATTGCTTTTCACACGGGTTAAACCGTTAAGAGTTTCAGCTTTCAAATGAGATGATTTTGGGTCTGAGGTTAAACGACCACATATTGAAAAATTCTGTTCACAGCGAATATAACATGCAGATACACTAAACAAAATTTTGGCTACTTCTTGTACTATTTTAAAATTGCTCATTTTACTCCAATAAAATAAAACATCTTTATAATTTTAAATTTTTTTGGGACGTAATTGAGAATATTTGTTCAATTCATCCTCTTCTGAATTTTTTTCTTTGTTCATTATTACTAATTCTTCAATAATGTTAGAAATATGTTTTTTAACAACATTCTTATTCTCTACAACTGCAAATATAAAATCATTCGTATAATTTGATAGTATAATAATTTTATTATAATTTTTACATTATAAAAACAAACATAATAGGTCTAAATAACCATCATTTGTTTTTTTCTCAAAGGCACTGCAGCTTGGTATGGCTGTAAAAAATTACATTTTTTCTAATGAAAGTCTTGGTATTTATTTCTCTTCTATCCCAAACTTTTTTCCTATTATTCTTTCATACTGGGGATGCAACAGACATGCTGTCATACGAATAAGATCAATGGCATCTTTTCTTTTGTCGAAATGATCAACTGAGCAATCATTTGGAAATTAATCATTCAAATTCAAAGTATTAATTTATAAAATTAAAATAATATAACTGACCATTTTGATTTCATCTGAAAAGTTTTCATCATCACCCATTTGTTCTAATCTCCCTAATCTTTGGACTCATCATAACAACTTCAAATGTAGTGTTGGAGGTTTAGATATTGGCAATAGTGGCTTCGTTATACTTTTCCATTGCATTTAATACTTATTTTAAGTACGGAGTATCGATGAAATAAAGATTTCCATACTTGGAAGTTTGCTGAAAAATCATTGAAGAATCCAATCCCAATAACTGTTATTCCCGTTTTCCCGTTCCCGATTTAAAAGTTGATTCCCGTTCCCGTCTTTTCCCGTTCCCGATTTGAATGTTGATTCCCGTTCCCGTTCCCGTCCCGAAAACCTATTCCCGGTTCCCGACTTTTCCCGTCCCGAAATTAATTTTCATTCCCGTTCCCGCGGGAGTCCCGCGGGTACCCGCGGGTACCCGATCAGATCGGGTACCCGGTCCGACCTCTAGTGAATACCTCACTTGACTTTCGAAACATTTTTAGACAAGAAGGATTCCGAAACACATACGACTACAACAAAGCCATCTTCAGGTTCAGCAACTTTGCATCATCATCGCTATCAGCACCACCACCACCACCATCATCATCATCACCACCGCAGTCCCGACGGCATGTACGTAGCGGCAGGCAGCAGCGATGAAGAGGTTTACGTGTGGAACTTGACCTCTCAGAAGTTCGAGGTCAAGGCCAAGAGCAGGTCACTACTTTTTTGTTTTGAATTTTATTTTCTTCATACATTGTATACAATACAATACAATACATTCCAATACAATACGATACAATATATTATAAAGACGAATTCATTTTACTTGGCCATGGTTAACTACTTGTGATTGACTTGCAATCCAAATGCTTATTCTCCATGCCACCCAACCTCGCAATAGCGACAGGGTTTACGCTCTCTCGTGGAGTCCCAGTGGAGGAGATTTTGTCACCGGTGGAAAGAACAAGTCACTCTCTCTCTGGGCTCTAGTTTGATTGGTTGAGTGGTTGATCGATTGTACAGCCTTGTAGTTAATTATTTCTCATAATTAATTGACCTTATAGTTTGCATAATGAAATTTATAATGAATTGTTTAATCTTTATTATTTTTATCAATATTTTTATTGAAATAGTTTTATTAATTGTGTGGGGTGATGGGGAAAGGGTAGCTGGGGTTCGAAAACTATTGATACAACACAGACAATTTCACACCATTTTCATCTGTTTATTTGTTCATTTTCATAATTCAACATTTTTTACCTTGTTTCATCATGCCGTAAATTTGTACATTCTTTTTTTTTGTAAATCTTACATTTAAAGTTCAGATCTCCATTTCTTGCTTTAACTTTTTGTATAAACAAACATTTTCAATTTTTACTGAATTTTCGAAAATGAATTATTCGTCGAAATAAAATCAAAAGATGGACAAAGTATCTGCATAGAAATATAAACTTTGATCGGAACAGCTGTAAAGTCATTAAGCATTTTTTAAACTTTAAATTGACTTTTTTTGAGAATTAAATTATAATTAAACATTGTATTTTTAACGACTTCGCATCATCGATTCCCTCTTCAGTCGTCTTTATTTTTCAGGCGCCAAACAAGTCGAAATTCGATTGCAAGCGCAAGACAAAGATTCCAAACTCCAATTTGAATGATTTATTTTCCTTCTTCAGTTTAAAAAGCTTATTGGACTGAGTCTTTCCATCGAAAAGAACATTTTATTTTTTTATGATTTTGTAACCAATCAAAGAATTCAAATTTGGGTCGATTAAATCTTTAGATTCGCCTTGCATTCTTTTTTATGGTGAATGTTTTTATGGGTCAGCATCCTTTTCTTCCCATACACTCATTCATTCTACACAATTTACCCATTTCTGTTTGCCGAACCACGACAATCAATAGCATTCTATTGTGTTGTAGGCCTGCTCTCCCGAATTATTTCTTCGGTTTTCTCATTTTCATTTTTGTTGTTTTAGGCAAATAAGATATTTTGAAATTTAAAAATATGTTTTTTTCGAAGATTTCAAAGACCTTTCTACTTTTTTCAAGTTCAAAATATAAAAAAATCCCAACTTATACAGAAATTCATGCGGATGATAGAAGATGTACATTTAAAAAAGACCAAATAGTGATCCATTTTAGTGTTGTCCAGTTTAACCATGGCACACATCGATTACAACTCTTCTTGATTATCAACTAAAATCATTTGAAGGCATTCTCCAGGACTGTAGTTTCCAGAACACACTGATAATAGCTGCCCTCAGACTTTATTCCTTCAAAATGTTGTAACAATTCATTGTTAACAAGCCTTAACGAAACAACACGGCGTCGCTTTCTCTGTTTGAAATTGAATTTATTTGTTGAATAAAATCAATAAATGAAAGTTATAGACAAAACAAATAAGACTGTTTTTTAAAAATAAATAAATTTGTGCTTGTACACGATAAATACAATTTTTTGTTTTTTCACGCAAATACATTATCTTTTGTGCAGCATTGCATACAGCTTTCTGTAGGTTCTCTCCACATACAGTTTCCCAGCGTTGAGTGGCATACAAAACTCAACGAACGCATCTTCATCAACGTACTGCCGCTCCATCTGTACACTTGTGGAAGAGTATGTGAGAGGAAATGGAGGGAGGGGGGGAGGGGAATGAGTAGAAGATGAGTGGAAAGGGGGGGGGGGAGGGGGAATAAGAGAGAGATGGGTAGGAGATGAGTGGGAGACGAACAAGTAGAAAATTCCGTTGGACTTGATGGACGAATAAATAGGAGACCAATTATAAAAGAATGAAGTTGAATGATGGAAGCAGAAAATCTTCAATCGTGTGGAAAACATAAATGAAGTGGAACAATGGAGGTTTTGAGAGACGATGAAGAAAGGATTTGTTGATTGGCAGTTGGGAACATATTTAATGAGGCACACTGAATCAACAAGGCATTTTATTTGTACAAATTTGCAAATAAATAAAATGGAATATCGTTGAATTGTTTTTAAAATTAACGAAAAAGAGCATTAGCCTTTTTCTATTGAAGTTTTGGTAGGAATATTTAAGAAGAGATATATAAGCTTGGAAATTGAAGGGTCGTTGAGAAGTAGAATGTGAAAATAAAATATAAATGATATGTTGATAGAAATGTGAAAAGAATGAATATAAAACAAATAGATATGTGGTGGATGGAGAAATGAAAGAGGAACTTGGAAAAGATATGTAAAATTGTTTGCATAGAAACAATTATGCGAGAAAATAAATTGAACAAATACGCTAAAGAAAGAAGAATTATAAAAATTATTAGATGGAAAGTGGAAACATAAAAGAGCATACAGAATATATATTTTGGAGAAACTGGAAGAAAAGTGCATAAGCAGCAGTTGCAGTTCTTGTGTACGTCTGAGGTTGGAGAGTGTGTGCAAGCTGTGTGCACTCGTGTGTGGTGCTGATGATGCTGCTGGTGGTGGTGATGATGATGAAGCTAGTCGTGATGATGATACTGATGATGAAATTGATGTTGGTGGTTATGATAATGATACTATTTAAAGAGGTTTACTGGAAACGATGATCAAGGAGGGAGTTCCATGCTTGGTCGGTTCTTGCAAAACTGCAATAAATCTTAAAAAGAATGCTTTTTAATGATGATTAAGGATCTTGCATTCATTCCACGAAAAGTACTTCAGTTATTTTTTTCTTCTCGTTTTTAGTTTTTTTTCAAATACGAATGATTTTGTGAAAAAAACGGATGGCATTAGTACGACCAAGAAACAATAAAGATGGATTGATGGAAGGAAGGATTGATGACGATAATGAAACTGCTCTTGGTGTTAGTAGTGAGCGAAAAATGGGAGTTTTAATGTCAAAGGCGAAATCTGCTCAATGTACAAACGCACAAAAAAGTTCTTATTTTTTCTATATAAATGTAATAAATTCGAAAAAACTGAAAAAAGTCTAGCCGTTAATTTTTATTTTTGTTTGACAAAATTTTTTTTTTTAAATTTAAGAAAAAAAATTTTTAAACAAAGAGACAACAGGGGGAATCTGGAGAATTGCAGACATCGCTTTATTGATTCGCAGTTTTGAATAAAAATAACGACGCGTCTATTCTCTTTTTTTTCATTCAACCAATTTAATTTTAATATTTTTCCAGGGGTATTTGCACACATAAAAACAAAATCAAAATTACATAAACATACCCAAAAACCAAAGATGGACACAGTTAACTAAAGATCAGATTTTAACGTCGTTAACAACGTTTTAACGGATTGACGGTTTGGTGCCCAGCTTTGACAAATACCCACAATAACACATACACAAACAAAAACACACAAGCACAAACACAAATACTTGATACACAGAGCTAATCATCGCATATATTTGCTCAGGCATTGAAATTATGACACAATTTGCTGGAGAGGCATGGATTGTTTGGGGAGGATTAAAGAGGACTCAGTTCATCAAACATAACTCAAAAGTGTTCGTAATGCCTTTCAAAATGTTTTCCCCAAAATCACCGAAAAAATTTGGTATTTTGTTCTTCTGCCTGATTGTTTAGATTATTCAAAAGTATCAGAATCGAATGGTTCTTCATTTTCAAAATTGGAAAAAACCATTACAACTTGATATGATCAACTTTCTGAGTGTAGTTTGGTTGATGCAGTTGGTTGGAGAGCTTTAAATTAAAGGCTTGGTGGGTGATGATGATGATTCTCATTGAGGGTTCAAGAAGAGGGTGTCAATGCTGTAGTCTCAGGTGTGGCATGATGTCTGATTATTAACAAGCAGGTATGTCTGCATGTAGCGTGTTATTAAGCGCTTGAAGGAGACTTCGACATGTTTCAAGATCGTTAATGAGGGGATGCAGTTATGAAAGTGTATGCTTTTGTACACCTGTGGTCAAGGCATTCTCTCGGAAGATGGCGCACAAACACAAGGGTGCACACACGTGCAAGCAAGAAGACAAGTAAAGACATTCAATATTCCAACAACAACATTGAACTCAACACTCTCATGCATGCATACCTCAAGCAGACAGTATAACAAACGTACCATCACACGCACACAAGAAAATCTGCACGTAGACGTACGCATTCACAGACACACACACACACACGCACACACGCACACAGCTATCGCTTCCACTCCTTGCGAGCAACTCTCTACAACACACCACACAGCGCATAGTCTCTCTATACGATTCCACACATATCCTTTAAATTAACAGTTTTATGGTCTTTTCGATTGTTATATCGTTAAATCAGAATCGGCCACTACTACAGCAGGGAGCTTGATGGTTGCCGACTTGTCGATATTTTTGTGAAGCTGAAAAAGTGTATGAAATGGAGCATCTTTTCCCTGACCAAAAACAGTCCAGCACGTGACCTTCTTTTTGTAATTAATTGAGAAACGCTTGATTTAGGCCAACTTGCTTCAGTGAACGGGGCATTTAAATTACCGCTTAGTCTCTACGTGAAAAACACTCGGCACTCTGTGCTTATAAGGTGTGCTTGTAGTTTCAGTCTGGTGTGCAATATTGACGGACTACTGACTCAAATCTGTTCATTATCCACAACTTGAAGTAGTTCAAATATAACTGAATATAATTGAATGGAAAGTAAGAATAGACTTGGGAAATAAAAATCTGTTTTGAAAAATGGGCCCTAGTATGGATTCTGGATCAGAAGAGAAGTTGTCCGTGATGTTTATGAGTTAATAAAACACTTGATAAGTAAGTTTATACTATTGTTGAATAATAAAAAAATGAAAACTGAAAAAACAATGGCATTAACGTCAAGAAGTGCATTGATCGGCTAGAGGTCGTTTTGGGCAGAAGCACCACCATCCAGCAAGCCAAGGAGCCCCAAGATGTGAGCATATTTTAAATTATTTGTATTCTGGTATTTAAAGTGTTTTATTGTTGAATCTGCTTCATTTCTGGGCTGCCGTGAACATTCTTTGAGCATTGCAAACTCTCCAGCAGACGGCATTTGGATGAATCAGTGTAGAAAGTAACTAAAAAATGCAAAATAAAAATTCCACATTTGTAAAATAAAAATATACTTCAAAAAATACTTTGCTGCTTATTCTCTAGCTTCAATTCCACTTATAGACCAGGATTGTAATTATTTGTAAGTACATTAAAAATTACATGCTCCTAATTTGAATAATCAATCAGAAACCGAATGTAGACATACACAGCCTAGGTACGCTTTTACGCACTGTTCTGAGACTGCAAATTGTACATGAAAGAATACTTTAAAATATTTTCTTTCTTTTTCATCTACTATTTAATTGCTTTTATGTATATAAATCTAACTTTCAATTTAGAGTTATTAGAAATCTCGTTTTGAAATAAAACGAAAAGTTTGGGTTATTAATTAAGCAGTATGAAATATTGGTGTGAATCAGCAAAATAAAATATATGTATTCACTAAAATAAAAATAATTATTTTAATAATTTAATACTTACATTAAAATTCTATTTTGTGTTGAACTTTCTCCAAGAGATATTTTGGTTTCAGGATGACTTTTAGTGAAAGTTCATTTGTTTGAAAGTTTGTTTTCAAATGGTATTTTTTAGGATATGCGCCTGCGCGGAAGCTCATTAAATAAAGTAGGTCAAAAATATATTTTCACTGAAAAAAAACTATTTTTATTATTTCTTTTTATCTTTTAAAAAAGTTTTTAGTATGCTATTAGTCATTGTTTAAAAGTACATTTCTCATTAAGTTCGCTATGGCAACCATTTGTGCATCCATAGCAACTGAAACCATCCATGCAACTCTGCAGCATCATTAAAAATCCCTAATTTGAAAAAACAAAAAAAAACTTCACTATTTTTCCTGATAAATAACGGAAAATCTTTTTGCATGCTAAAAAGGCGTGATTTAATTTAGCCTGGAAGTTGACTGTGTTTGCGCAACTTGGAAGAAATCTTCAGCAGAGAGTGTTTCACCCGAGTGTCTTGCGCTGTATTACATTTCAAGTTTGGCATTAAAACGGGAAAGCAGCTCATCGCATGACCCATCTCGCCTCCGTGCTCTTGCACCATCAATCATCTCACCAAAAGAAGGAAGTGAGAATTTCTGAAGCGTGTATTTCGCAAAAATAGTTGAATCTGATCCATCATGCACTGCCGGTGAAATCAAAAAGCCAGAAAATGCAACTTTGAATATGAGATTTTAACAAATAAATTAAAGTTCAGAAGATTCGAGCATGAAAATGCCAATGCGCACAAGAACTACTTTTGTTCTTTCAAAAAAATTAGTGAAACTTTGTTACAGAGGGGATTTGAGTGCAGCAGGGGAGTCAAGAGGTGTGACCTTCATTTATCCATCAATCCATCCACCAACACACACACACACACGCTTACACACACACACACACACACACACACACACACACACACACACACACACACACACACACACACACACACACACACACACACACACACACACACACACACACACACACACACACACACACACACACACACACACACACACACACACACACACACACACACACACACACACACACACACACACACACACACACACACAAGAGTACCATTAGAGGCACTTGCAAGGACACTAAGCCTGACTTACACGAGACACGTAGGTGCTTGTAACGGCCTGATTACCAGAATTTAATCAGCTTACCAAACGTTAAATAAAATAATTTAACAGCTCGTAATGATTAAATTAAAGAAAAAATTTTAAATAATAAAAAACTATATTTTCTTTATAATAAAACTTCCTTTAGTCAAAGACCAATGGAAAAATGGAAAATGATAATCTGGAAGAGCTTTGAAAACCACAGACTACATTCCTAGCTCCTGCTTTTCAGAATTGCAAACTTTTCACGCAATAGAAGCATTAATCGGTTTCCCATGAGAGCACTCCATTACTCTTCCCCTGGCCGTCAATCGAGCATCACATTCTCTCAAAGCAGGCACCCATCGCGAACTGAATGCCAGAGGAGCGGCGTTTTTACTGGAATAATATGTTCAAATAATTTTAAAAATTGAACAAAAACTGAGTTTCTTGATGAGTTTAGTCTTTTAATTTAAATGGAAACAAAAATTGGAAAAAAATATTTTTTAGAGAACTAAAGTTATTCCATAGTTGTGTAAAGATACATTTTTGAAGTGAAAAAATTCTTCGATACCCTTTTTTTGTGACATATATTTTCATTCAAGTCACACTGGACCACAAACACTCAGCCTCTCTTGAAGCTATTTCAAATACTTTCACCTAAAAGGATTGCCAGTCAAGTTTTATTTTTGATGGCTTCTAAAAAATGTCATGTTATCATCCCCACTACAGTCAGACCCACACCTTCCCGAGGCATACAACATTTCTTACACTATTTTTTTTCTCGTTCCGTTTGCCTTAGCATGAAGTCAACTCAGATGGATCCAATCCCGTCACTAAGAATAATCAATAGAAAAATATTTTAAACAAATATTTTGCTTTTAATGAAATTAAGTTTTGCTTTGATTATATTTTTCAACACTGCCATAAAATATCGGATTAGGAAGAAAAAGAGCCCTTCTAAATCTTACATTTGACAGTCATAATTGATGCAATAAACACCTGCTCACAGGAAATTATAGAGCCATCTTGTATACACACTAATCATCTCACCACTAAAACCTTTTAAAAGCAAAGATCCTAAAAACTCTACAACAAAAAAGCAATCAGAACAGGTACTCGATCACGCCATCAGAAGCATCTACTTCACCAACACACATTCACACACACACACACACACACACACAGACACACACACACACACACACACACACACACACACACACACACACACACACACACACACACACACACACACACACACACACACACACACACACACACACACACACACACACACACACACACACACACACACACACACACGCACATACACACACACACACACACACACACACACACACACACACACACACACACACACACACACACACACACACACACACACACACACACACACACACACACACACACACACGCACACACACACACACACACACACACACACACCAACACGACCCATACATCCACCAAGCGACACTAAAAAGCACAAAAACACTTTCTTAAAAACAGGCATACAACCAAGCATACACCCAAGCATCCACCCAAGCATACACACAAGCATACAAAGAGACATACAAGCACACAAACGAGCACACACCTCGTCTGTACCACCAATCAAAGCTGATCAATACAGCGGTCTTGTGCAAGCCTGCTAACACATCGATTGAGATGCATGAAGCGGCCCAAGTGTTCGGACTTGAGGTTCAGAGTGACTGGCTGAGGGCAGTGGGAGTCCTTCTTTAAGTGGTTTGTGTAGTTGGAACAGACATGACGATGATTAGATTCGTGTGGTGGTGATGATAGTAGAGATGCTGAAGATGATGATAGTAGAGAAGCTGAAGATGATGATAGTAGAGATGCTTAAGATGATGTAATAGTAGAGATGCTGAAGATGATGTAATAGTAGAGATGCTTAAGATGATGTCATAGTAGAGATGCTGAAGATGATGTCATAGTAGAGATGCTTAAGATGATGTCATAGTAGAGATGCTGAAGATGATGTAATAGTGGAGATGCTGAAGATGATGTAATAGTGGAAGTGGAGATGAAGTAAAGATGAAAAGAACGAGAAACTGTGTTGGGGAAATTCATGAGAGATTCATGGCGGAGGAGCAGGGTTTGTGGGCGGAGGAGCAGGGTTTGTGGGCGGAGATGCAATGGTGTTGTTTGCTCGAGGCACACAAACTGTTGCCATCGATCGGCATTAACTCGCCTCACGAAAGCACCCTTCGAGGTATCAGGCAACTCCTCTTCTTCACAAATTGTATACGTGCATGCGCAAGCCACTCAACCAACACTCTTCTGGCACGTAATTACTTTCTAATGTAAAACCTTTTTTGTAAAAATTTTTTACCGTATTTTTGGTCTTTTTGGGGTTTTTTATGTAATGTTTATCAATTCTTACAGAGTATTTGATTGGGTTTCGCTAATAGAGATGCATCTACCAAATGAATCATTGCATGAAAACGAAAAAACTATGCAATGTGCCAACCAAATACCTTTTAAGCCGGAGTTTTCCATTCAATGATCATTTTTCTTAATGTTTCATCAGGAGTCTACCAAATCATTTCTATAAAAAAATTTATTATTCACATTTTCAAGTATTTTTTTCCAAATATCCGTTGTAAGATCATATGGAGAGTGTTATATAATAACAATATAAAAACCAAATTGAACTTACCATGGAAATGAACAATCAATTTTGTTTTTCATTCACAGATTGACAGTCCAACGCAGTTCTCAAGATGATCCACACAAAGGGGGGATAGTGCCTCAACAACGTCTTTTCCAGCAGCAATTAATCGTCAAATTCTTCCGCTGGGCCTCTCAAATTGAAAATCTACCAAGACATTTGCCAAACCTATCATTCTTCTCATCAATCAAACCGTTGACCCGCCCATCCACCCACCCATTAACCTAACCATCCACCGATTCATTAACAAAGCCATCCATCAAACTTCCATTTCCCAGCTATTGATTCGACACCATGTCTAAAGCTGACGTGAGATTTTGGCGGGAGATCTATAAAGAATATTTTTTTACACTGATATAATATTTTGACTGATCTTTTTAATGAACACCGTATAGGGGTTAGATAAACCCTTCAAAATATATTAGATTAAGCAACATTTCAACTTTCTCAATTTTTAAAACTCTGTGACACACTTTTACATTTTGACACACACTCACATATGTCCGACCAACCTTGACCTTGACCAGGAAAAACGCAAGATGAACAAGCAAGTGACCCAAATGGGCTCTTCAAACGATTCCATCCGTTACGGTTGCACTCTCAAGGTGAGCCCCCGTCCATATTGAAATATGCTTATTATTATTACTCTTGTCATTATTATTATTATTATTTTTATTATTATTATTATTATTATTATTATTATTATTATATTAACACTATAAAAATATAAATAATATTGAAAATCATCATCATCACCATTCAGGAACTTCGAGAACTGATGGAGTTGAGAGGATCCGAAGCATGTCAAAAGGTCAGTAAGCTTGTATCCCTCTGCATCCCTCTTTATCTCTCTGTATCTCTCTGTATTTCTCTGCATCCCATGCATCCCTCTGTATCCCTCTGCATCCCTCTGCATCCCTCTGTATTCCTCCGCATCTCTATGCATCCTTCTGCATCCCTCTGTATCCCTCTGCATCCTTCTGCATCCCTCTGCATCCCTCTGCAACCCTCTGCATCTCTCTGCATCTCTCTGCATCTCTCTGTATCCCTCTGCATCCCTCTGTATCCTTCTATACACCTCTTCATCCCTCTGCATGCCTCTGCAACCTTCTGCATCCCTCTGTATTTCTCTGTATCCCTCTGAATCCCTCTGCATCCCTCTGCATCCCTCTGTATTCCTCCGCATTCCTATGCATCCTTCTGTATCTCTCTGCATCCCTCTGCATCTCTCTGCATCTCTCTGCATCCCTCTGCATCTCTCTGCATCTCTCTGCATCCCTCTGCATCCCTCTGTATCCTTCTATACACCACTTCATCCCTCTGCATGCCTCTGCAACATTCTGCATCCCTCTGCAACCTTCTGCATCCCTCTGCATCTCTCTGCAACCTTCTGCATCCCTCTGCATCCTTCTGCATCCTTCAGCATTCTTCTGCATCCCTTTGCTTTCAAACTCTTTTTTTAATAAATTTGTTCTAAGTGTATTTTTAACAAAATATATCATACTTAATTAAAGTTTAATATTTCATTCTTGTTACTTTTATTAACACATGCAACCTTTCCACTGCAGATTCAGCAGCAGTACGGAGGCGTGCTCGAACTATGCAAACGACTCAACACATCCCCCGTTGAAGGTGACCAGGTGGAGATTTAGTAACTGGAAAATGCCGAAGTTGTGATTGGGGATGGCTGCGGGTCTAACGAGATAATTCAAATGTAATTTTTAATTGATTAAAAAAATAATGAAAAGCACAATTTAAGATGGATAGTAATAAATAATAAATATAATAAAAATAATTGTAAAAAATCTTTCGAGCATTATTATAGTGGCGTACAAGCCAACGGGTGCTCTAGGGAATTGTTGAGATGACATATAAATGCCTTTTAGATGCTGCACACAAGAGGATGCTTCAACCTTTGAAAGCTTTTTAATGAGAAATGTGGAATTCTTTTATGAAAATTATTTATGAATTGTAAAAAAATGCCAAAAAGTCTTACGCAGTACAGAAAACCCCTTGAATACTGTTGGATGTGTAGTGGGATTAAGGACTTGATGGTTGTCTTAAAGAGCGCGCTTGAATGGAAGAATTAAATATGCATCTTAGAGAGAATCCTCCATAAAGCCTCTTCAAAGCGCATTTATCAATTGCTCCAATAAATTACTTTTTGTTTTTATACCCGAAAGTTTATTTATTCGTCTCGAGGAATTTATGACCTTACACGGGTGCTTGGTCACACTCGTAAACAAAAAAGACATCCAAGATACCAATGAAAAGCTTCAAGTTTTTTCTTGCTGAAACTAAAAATAATTTTTAACGAAATATGAAAAAATGAATATAAATTCAATCTTATCTTCGCGTCTGAGAAGGCCCCAGGGACGTTGTGGCCTTGCAATTTGCCTCGAATCTCGACAAAACCGCCTTTATGAGCTGATAAGGTAGCTTATACTTCATTAAAAATCACTTGATGTCTTTTAAAGCGTTTTTCGCAAATAAACTTAACCTAATTAAGCCGGGAAATGGTTACTTATGAATGTGAACAGATTTTTTAGTGTTTTTTAGAGTCTTTCGATAGTTTAACAATTTAACTTTACAATATTCTATGCTTGGTGAATAAACAATTTTTAAACTTTAGAAAACCTTGCTTCGTTGGAAGCTTTACTTTCTCATTTCAATTTTTATGGAAATTTCGTGGTTGTTTTCGAAGAGGGATTCTTTCAATCCACCAAGCAAGCCATTCGAAATACAAAGTCAGAGCAATATTTACTTCAGTGGCTTAAAAGCTTCTACGTAAAGATAAAGTACATTTATCTGAGCTAATTATCTATTAAGCTTTTTAATGAAGCTGTGTGTCTCTCAAGCGGAATATAATATACAACGTTAGTCCAATAGTTGAGCAAAAACTCAGTTTGACTCATCCTGCATTCAAGCTGGTCTATGACCCATTACTACTTTTAGAAGTTGCTTACTAAAAATACTCAAATAACATAAAAATATTTTTTAATTTAAATTTAATTTAACCTTCAATAATAAATATAATTAATTTAGTTTCTAGGAAATACAGCTGTGCACATTTTGCTTCATTTGATCTTGTGAGCGTCCCACAAGAACATTAATTTTTCTGTTTGCAGTAAAAAACAAGCACAAATACCAGAGTTTATCATACCAGAGAGACAAGCACTGCATACAGAAAATTCATCGTTGAAAATATTATCTTTCGTGGAAATACTTTTTTTAAACAAAAGAAAAATTGAAATGAAAAGGCAGCCTATCAATTAAGCATTTTTTTATAAACTGCAAATAATAACGACATTTTAAAACTTTCAAAATCGTTGAACTGAGATTCAAGTTGCAGATATTTTTTTTGTAAAACTCATCGGCAATGCCTTCCTTTGCACGCAGGTTTGACTGACAATCCAAACGAGATAAGACGTCGAATAGAAGTCTTCGGCACGAACGTCATTCCACCGCGACCTCCCAAGTCCTTCTTCGCGCTCGTCTGGGAGGCGCTGCAGGACATCACCCTCATCATCCTCATCGTCGCAGCCCTCATCTCTCTTGGTCTCTCCTTCTACCATCCCCCTCGTGCTGAAGATGAAGGTGGGGGGGGGGGGGGGAAGGGAGGTTGGAGTGGATAGTGAGTTTAGTCGTTAGAGCTCCCACGTGAAAAGTTTTTGGATTTGCAATCAAACATTTGTGTTATAGCTTATTATAAGACACCTATCGAACAAAATAATTAAATTTATAATCGTTTCAATCTCAAAGCACAACCACATGCAGTGGTGGACGACACAGAGTCGGAAGCAGGGTGGATAGAGGGAGTGGCGATTCTGGTGGCTGTCGTCGTGGTGGTCTTCGTCACGGCGTTCAACGATTGGCGCAAGGAGCGGCAGTTTCGAGGACTGCAGTCGAAGATTGAAGATGAACACAAGTTTGCCACCATCAGGTTTGGAGGCTTTGGAGTGACTTCACTGGTACTTTTATTTCTTATAAGTCTTTTTTTTGTTTTTGTAAAAGAATCAACTCTTGATAATGATATTTTTCCTTTTATAATTTGAATTCAAAAGTTATTTTATTTTACTAATATTTATTTTGCCCCTAAAGGGGGGGAGAAGTGGCCCAAATACCAGTCGGAGAGATTTTAGTGGGAGATATATGCCAAGTCAAATACGGTGAGTAGTAGCTAGCTAAAAATAGGAATAATTTTTAAAAAACTATTTATAAATATTATTTTGAACAAAAGTTTTTTTTATACTTTATGCAACTTTTATAAAGCGACTTAATAGTTTTAATGTTACTTTTTATATGACAAAATGGGCTTATCAAGCAAATTACGAGGTAGATGAAATATGGCTTTAGCAAGTATGGAAACAGATCTGAGTTTCCTTGAAAACCTTGATAAGCAGTAATAGATGACTCAGGCTCTCCAGACCTCTCTCCAGACCTCTCTCCACATCAGACCCACCCGAGCCGTGTGTTCAGTGAAATCTTTCCCAAGCTAAATGATTTGTAGGCTGGTAAAACTTTTAAGAAAACAAACGTATTTTAATTGATGTGTTTCTCGAGGAAGTGAGGCTAAGTTTAGTCACTAAAGCATTGTTGTAAATCTAAAAACTCAGCACAGTAAATCTAAATAGAATTAATTGGACAAGTCTACAAGGTACCAATTATTCCGATACGAAATATTATTGTGAAAATTGTATTCGAAAAAAGGGGGAAAATACGAAATAAAAAAGCTAATAAAAACAAAAAATGAAGCATTCCATTCACGAGAGGCATAAAGAATGCATACGCCGCACATTTCCTCTTTAATTGTCTCGCTCCTGTGTGCCTGGTGCTGCTGATGCTGCTACTGTGGTAGTCAGATGCAAATTGCCAGCAGCACTGGAAATAGTGATGATACCTGCTTCCGCAAACAGCCATTAGTTACCTCTCTTGACTCTTCAAACGCCCAGGCGGCTTTTTGGAAGAGTGCAACCAGAAGAAGAATGCATTCATTGGCCATGAGACGTCAAACCTCATCTCTGCCAGCATTGCTTAGTGACCTTGCACTGATATTTGAGAAAAAGCGCTATAGAAATCTATTTGATTGATTGATTGATATTCGTGAAGCAAAACCACTGAATCTAAATCAATACATAGTTCCGTGAAGATTCCATTGTTGATTTGATGAAAATTGAATAATTTTTTTCAAGCTTTTCACAAAAAACTATGGAATAAGAGCGAGATTTGGAATGAAGTTTCGCTCAAATAGGTGATCAAAGCAAATGGATCGATGGATCAATGTTCGGCGTGCTGTACTATATTTGGTGCACAAAAATGTGATCTTTTATACTTTGAAGACATGGCAATCATTTTTTTTTCGAAATCGAAGACCAACTTTCATGTTTGAAAAATTAATTGCGAAAAAATCAAACAGTACATTCAATTAGTTTATTTCTTACTCACAATTTTTTTTACAAATTCATTATTCTCTGTGTAAAAATTATAATCAATCGTTTGATCCAAACTTTTGTATGAAATACCGAAAGCACAATTGCTATTGAAACAGCAAAGAGCAAACTCCATCACAACCTTCACAACCTTACTCACCTCTAACGGATTAACGTCAGCACAACTAACTCAGAAATCAATCACTGATTTTTCATTTTGTGCAAATATAATATTTTAAATATAGACTCAAAATCTATATTTCCGCAATTTTTAACTTCTTATTATCGCGCAATCCTGTCGTTCAACCACCCTCACTACCCTTCAACCTCATAAAAAATAATTTAAAACATCATTCCACTTTCATCCCCCCTTCTCCAACCACAGGCGATCTCCTTCCCGCTGACGGCATCCTCATTCAATGCAACGATTTAAAAGTGGACGAGAGTTCCTTGACAGGCGAGTCAGACCACGTGAAGAAGGGCGAAAACGCCGATCCAATGCTTCTCTCAGGTCCGTTCTCTTTCATTCCTTTGCGATCCACTTGGATCTAAAACTTTAGATTCGCTGTTTAAATTATTTGTTTTTTTATTCATTATATACCTTAATTACAATTTTAACAAAGGATTAAAATAATTAATTAATCCAACAGGAACCCACGTGATGGAGGGCAGTGGCAAGATGCTGGTCTCCGCCATAGGAGTCAACTCGCAAGCAGGCATCATCTTCGCTCTGTTGGGAGCTGCAGGAGAAATGGAAGAAGAAGCAGCCAAGGGGAAAACCGGTTAGAAGTTTGGAAAGAGAATAAGTTGGTTGATGAGTGGGTGAAGATTGGTGGGTGTACGATTTAGGGAGTTGAACAAGCGGAAGGAGGTTGGACAAATGAGACCACTGTTAAGAGGCGTTGTTAGATCAAGCTGAAGTCTCATGAGCTGCAAGGAACACCGGAAAGGAATCATCTTTGTCGAATAACTTTGCGCCCATTTGGAATTCCTGATGCCACAAAACAAATTCAGCGCATAAAGTTTTTTAATGTTTTTTAATCGAAAAAGCAATAAACCAAATCAGAACGAGCTCTCTCAAATAGGTTGTAAGCCTGAATGCGAAAATAGCTTTCAAAACTTTTACGCGTCGTAAATTAGACGATTTATAATCATGAAGATAAAGTTATATTTTTATAGCCCAGATGCAAGAAACAAAAATCTTGACTCGATTTAAAAAAATGATTTATACGACGTATCATTGCACGTCTGCAGAGTAATTAAAAAATGTTAGATCTTCGCGATGAGTAGCCATAAATTATTCGGATCAGGAAAAACTTTGAATAGAATCAAGAAAAAAAAAATAACTGAGAGACGAGAAATTGAAATTTTAAATTTGTTTTAATGACTCATTAAATTTTCCAACTTTAATTAGTGTCTAATTAGCATTTAATGCAGCATTATCATTTCGCTATTACAACTACAACATTTTCAACTTTTCAAATGTTTTTTCTCGTCCAGAAGTGATAGCAAACAACGAAACAGGAGACAAAGCCTTTCCGAACCACAACCAACTCAACGAAAAAACCAAGCAAGCCGACGCTGACACCGCTCAAGTTAGAGTTCGCGAGTTTAGGATGCCTCAAAAGGATTAAGATTAATTTTGTGTCATTCTAGAGATTTAGATTTTTTAATGGTCTGTATTAATATTATCGAATTTGTAGGCAAACCAAAGATGATGGAGAGTCAAGGTCATTTTGCTTTGATTTTTTCTCCATCAAAATAAAAAAACTAAACTAAATTTTTATAAATAAAAATTATTTGTTAAAGATACTTCACAAATCCTAAACGATCAAAAATCAGTTTTGATACATTGAAATGGAAGGAAAAGCGATCGAGAATGCAAAAATGACCAACGTTAAACTTTGTGGGAGAAACAAAAACATTAATTTCAGTAGAATAACATTGGTGCCGATGTATGCCTTTATAAATTGGAGAAAAACTTTAATAATAATAAAATTATGATTATAAACGTGTTTTTTCAAGAATTATTATAATCGATTAAACTTTTCTTTTACATTCAAAGTTTTTTAAATTTAATATGTTTTAATAATATACTTTGAAACTGTTATGGTTTTATTATATATAAAAAATATTTCAAAATTTCTTTTTGTAAAGTGTAACTTTTTTGTTCAGACTTGTAATTCTATAAAGATTTTACCGCCAGTGGCATTTAGACTTGAAACCTGTAATTTTTGTAAAGAACTCTTATACTCTCTTGTTTCATACATTTTTAAGAGGAGCGTGATAATACTCTACAAATATTATATTTAGTTTCTCCAAAAAAAAGTGTAAAAAACATAGATGAGTTGAATTAATATTAATCAAAATATAACTCTCTTAAAAGAACAATCATTGAAACCACTATAAAATAGTATTTCCAAGTTAATAAAAACTTAAAATTTCTAAGAAATCGCCATTAATCATCATATTCTTCCATGAACTCATTAATAATCCAAAATATTCCAACCAATCCTTGAAACTTAAGAGTCAACTTGAAGTTCAAAAAACCCAGCAAGCAGGGGAGGCAGGCAGGAAGGAAAAGTCGGTGCTGCAAGCCAAACTAACTAGACTCGCCATTCAAATCGGATATGCAGGTGCCTGGTTGGGACGATTGTTATTGACACTGTCAATTTGATGCTTAAAGTACCAACATAAAATAAAATACATCTAGATAAATAGATTATTCCTATTTGTTAAATCAAAAAAGTCTTGAAAAAAAGTTTTTATACGAATAAATAACTTCAAACAAATGTCTAGCCAACCAAGCAGCCATTAGCAGGGACATTCCTGCGTGCACAAATGCGGATGCCAGTTCAAAGCCTTGTTTCCGAGCTTTCCATTGATTTTAGAGCGCTTTGATGGCCTGTGAATGGCAATGAAGCCGTTGAAAAGGCATTAATTCCAGACACTGCTCCGTCCGCTTAGAGAATTCCTCCGCGTATCTAGCTCAGTCATTGGATGCGAATAATGTTTTTGAAGAATCAAAATTCTAGTTCTTGGAATGAGCGAACAAGGACTTAGAAAATGAATAAAAAGAGCTATTGACCTGAAAGAGTTCACAAAAACCACACACACACACACACACACACACACACACACACACACACACACACACACACACACACACACACACACACACACACACACACACACACACACACACACACACACACACACACACACACACACACACACACACACACACACACACACACACACACACACACACACACACACACACACACACACACACACACACACACACACACACACACACACACACACACACACACACACACACACACACACACACACACACACACACACACACACACACACACACACACACACACACACACACACACACACACACACACACACACACACACACACACACACACACACACACACACACACACACACACACACACACACACACACACACACACACACACACACACACACACACACACACACACACACACACACACACACACACACACACACACACACACACACACACACACACACACACACACACACACACACACACACACACACACACACACACACACACACACACACACACACACACACACACACACACACACACACACACACACACACATACACACACACACACACACACACACACACACACACACACACACACACACACACACACACACACACACACACACACACACACACACACATACACACACACACACACACACACACACACACACACACACACACACACACACACACACACACACACACACACACACACACACACACACACACACATAAAACAAGCACACATTCACACACACAAACCACACAAACACAGGCACGGTGGTGGCGGTGTTGACAGTGCTGATATTGATTTTGCGTTTCTCGATTGAGACGTTTGCGGTGCAGAAGAAGCCCTGGAGTCACGAGTACATCCAGCAGTTCGTCAAGTTCTTCATCATCGGGGTGACAGTCCTGGTGGTGGCAGTGCCTGAGGGCCTCCCTCTCGCAGTCACTCTGGCCCTCGCCTATTCCGTCAGGGTGCGTGCACCAGTTTAAATCGGTTTTTATTTCCATATTTTAAAAAAATCTGAAGAAATCTTTTTAATTTCGTGTGAGGGTGTATTGATTGATAGATGGGAGGACCGGCATGTCCAATGCGAATCCCTATCAATCTCCTCATTGCTATTCTTAATGGAACGCGAAAGATTTAAAAAATAACGGCACAAACATTTTTCGAAATAAATAAAAAGTTAAATTCAAATGGATGAATCGAGCTCTTAAGCCAATTCAGGCAATCCGCTTAAGGGTAAGCCCATGAAGAAGCCGCACTCAATCAAGTCTGAGCCATTGCATCTTTGCGCGCTTTTCTGCTTCGGTGTTTGCATGCTTCAGTGCCTGCAAAATTTTTTTAAAGTTTTATTTCAAAAAATATTTATACAAATATGTATGAAGAGAGTTTGGTATAGAAAAGTTTTAAATTTTCGTTTTCCAGTTAAACACTCTTTTGTTAAACGTTCTTTTTCTTACTGTGGTCCTCTTTTATGGAATTCTTCACCTTCTTCTTTAACTTCTACTAAGTCACTCATAGCTTTCCGTCGAGGCCTGAAGACGTACTTCTTCAAGACGTCAAGGCTGAGCGCTTTTGTTCGCTTAGTAAAGGGCGCTATACAAATCATTAGTGATTGATTGATTGATAAATTAGATTGAATTGAAAATTGTTATGAAAATGTAAGTATTGTTTAATGACCGAGTAGCCGATTGACTTTTCGAATGATATTTAATTTATAACGGAATTATCCCACGAAAACATCTCCAAAAGATGAAAATGAATAATTATACACAAAATGTGAAACGTATACAATTCAAAAACTCACACATTTCCAACCCACAGAAAATGATGCACGACAACAACCTCGTTCGGCACTTGGACGCTTGCGAGACGATGGGGAACGCGACGGCCATCTGCTCCGACAAGACTGGCACCCTGACCACCAACAGAATGACTGTGGTGCAAAGTTACATCGGAGGTGCATTTGGTCTATTTCTTTTAGATAATTTTAGTAAATTTAATAAGTTTTTTTGTTAATCTTTCACATTATGCGTGATGTTGTTTTAAAACCATTTTTTAATTTAAGATCATCTTAAATCATTTTTCCCATATATTTTAAACTTAAATTTTATGACTCGCCAAGGCAAGCACCACAAAACGGTTCCTGGCTTCAACGACTTGCCGGCGAAGTGCAGAGACATTCTTCTCAAGGTGATCGCCATCAACAGCGGCTACACGTCACGCATTATGGTACGTCCCAATGCACTTCGAGAAAATCATTTTTAAGATCAAATTATTCAGAGAAAAAACATTTAAACTTGAAATTTAAATTTTCTTTAAACTTGAAATTTAAATTTTCTTTAAACTAAATTTAAACTTCAAAAAATAACTCAACCAAAAAACAAATTCGAACCAGGCGCCAGAAAGCAAGGGAGATCTCCCGAAGCAGGTGGGCAACAAGACCGAGTGTGCGTTGTTGGGCTTCATGCAGGACTTGGGTCAGAACTACTCGGCGTTGAGAGATGAGATCCCCGAGGAGAAGATCCACAAGGTGTACACCTTCAACAGCGTGCGCAAGAGCATGAGCACCGTGATTCCAAGGGCCAATGGAGGCTTTCATCTTCTCACCAAAGGAGCTTCGGAAATTGTTCTCAAAAAGTCTGTTGCCACTTTTTTTTGACAAACTAAAATGTCAATTTTCACTTTTTCATACAATCAATCTGCCCACCCTGCCACAACCAGGTGCAACTGGATCCACGGCAGAGACGGTGAGCTGAGGAAGTTCTTGCACCAAGACCAGCAGGCCATGGTCCGTAATGTCATCGAACCAATGGCCTGCGATGGACTCAGAACTATTTGTCTCGCCTACAAAGACTATGTAACCGAAGGTGTGAAAGACTCTTTAAATTTTTAATTTTTACATTTTACTTTTCCAATCCTAGTTGTATCGAACACCTGGTTTTAATATGCAACTGATTAAAAGTAATTTGATTTCCTGGTCCACATAATACAAATGAAATAGACAAAAAAAGTTTTAAAGAATCATAAGGTGAAAATAATACATTTCCATTCGAACACTTCCCCCGCTTGTCTCACATAGGTCCAGCCGGAAGTAACGAGGAGCTGATGGAGCAGGAACCAGACTGGGAAGACGAAGATAACATCGTGGGCAACCTCACTTGTGTGTGCATTGTGGGCATTGAAGACCCCGTGAGGCCTGAGGCTAGAAAGTCTACTTTTTTTATTATTTTAATTTTATTCCAGAAAATATTTGGAATTTATTGAGATTCTTGTTTGTTTTTAGATTTTCCAGTAATAAAATTTTACGAGTAAAGACGCTGCGTCAACATTTAATAATATCTGAGCAAACAAACCACAGGTACCGGACGCAATAAAGAAGTGCCAGCGGTCAGGCATCACGGTTAGAATGGTGACCGGAGATAATATCAACACGGCTCGTTCAATCGCTCTCAAGTGTGGAATCCTGAAGCCCGGAGAGGACTACATTGTGATCGATGGAAAAGAGTTCAACAAGAGGATCCGAGAAACCCCCGATGGGCCCGTTAGTGTCTGGGAATTTTAATGCAACAATTGATCATATCAGCACATAGATTATTTTTAATTTCTAAAATTCAAAGTTGAGTTTATATTAGGAAATTGAATAATTAAAATGATTAATAATTTGATCGTTATTATCAAATAATTTTTAAGTTTGCATGTTGAAACGCAGGTGAAGCCAGAGCTGTTCGACAAAGTATGGCCCAAGTTGAGGGTGCTGGCCAGGTCCTCCCCGCAAGACAAGCACACACTCGTTAAAGGTTATTCTCGTTTTTTTTTAAACTTGCTAAGAATGCCTTCATGAAATATTCTTTAAAAAAAAGTTTTTTACAAAAATTATTTGTATTTAAAGGTTAGTTATACATTTTATTTTCACACTTTTTTCATTTACCCATCTATCTCCGCCTCAACATCACCCTTCTTCAACTTATCTACAGGCATCATTGAGAGCAGACTGAACAGCAACAGGGAGGTGGTGGCTGTCACGGGTGATGGAACTAATGACGGACCAGCGCTCAAGAAGGCCGACGTTGGATTTGCCATGGTAGGAACTTCACTTTTCAATCAATCAAAATTTATTTATATAGCGTTTTTTAATTCATTCAAGAACGCTCAAACTTTTTTCATTTCAAACTTATATTTAACTCGTTTGTTTTGATATTTAAATTATTTTTCTGCATCGACAGGGCATCGCGGGCACTGATGTGGCGAAGGAAGCGTCTGACATCATCCTCACTGACGACAACTTCACCTCCATTGTCAAGGTAGAATTTATAGATTTGAAAAATATCTTTTATTTTATATGAAATTATTTGTGAATTTATGCTTTGTCAAAATATTTTTGAAAAATGTAAATGTCGGTTAATAAAATATGTCTTCACTAATTTAATACTGACGAAAACAATTTCATTTTGCTTAAAGATTCAATTCCGTTTGAAATAAATAAAGTTAACAATTCTTTTCCAACTCGAACTAACACAGGCTGTCATGTGGGGAAGGAATGTGTACGACAGCATTGCAAAGTTCCTGCAGTTCCAGTTGACAGTTAACATCGTAGCAGTAATCGTCGCTTTCCTCGGAGCCTGCGCTATCAAGGTACGTCAAATGTAAAATTTTGCCATAAAAATACATTTTTAAATAATATTTAATTCAACTTTTAAATCTCACCTACCTCTTCTACCAGGACTCGCCTCTGAAGGCAATCCAGATGTTGTGGGTGAACCTGATCATGGACACGCTGGCCTCCTTGGCTCTGGCCACGGAACTACCTTCAGAGGAGTTGCTGGAAAGAAAACCTTACGGAAGGAAAAAACCGTTGATTTCGAGGACGATGTTGAAGAACATTGCAGGCCATGGCTGCTACCAACTCACCGTCGTCTTCGTCATCCTCTTCGCGGGTCAGAGATGTTAAAAATTAATTTTATTGTTTTTACAAATAAAAAAGTCGTTATACTTTTAAAAACTTTAAAAAAAATCAACCACAGGCGATTTGCTGTTCGACATTGACAGTGGCAGGGACTCCACCCTGCACTCGGCACCCACCCAACACTTCACCATCATCTTCAACGCCTTTGTCATGATGACCCTCTTCAATGAGATCAACGCCAGGAAGATCCATGGTCAGAGGAACGTCTTCGAAGGCCTCAATCGCAATCCAGTCTTCGTCGGCATCTGGATCAGCACTCTCATTGCTCAAGTGAACATTTATTTGTCAACTTTTATTTTTTAATAACTTTTTTTTATTAAAATTGAATTTATCGAGAATAAGAAGTGTGTTTAGACAACTAAAAATCGAAAAAATGTATCGCTCTTGATCGTTTTTTTCTCAAGCCTCAAACTGCAAACGAATTCAAACACCACTTTAAATGTTTGCCTTCCAGGTGATCATAGTGGAGTTGGGAGGAGCAGCATTCTCGACCTCCCCTCTGACACTCGAGCAGTGGTTCTGGTGTCTGCTGCTCGGAGCTGGAGAGCTGCTGTGGGGGCAGGTTGTTACGCTTTGTGTTTCTTCTTTAGCTTTGATGACTGTTTTCACTGTTGCATTTTTAAATATTTTAAAACTATTATTTTTAATAAGGCAGCTCTCAGAAGATACAACTACCGACAAAACGTGTAAGCTATTAACAAGCTATCTAAGCCATCAAAACTGTTTAAGAAAGAATGTCAGGCATATTCACGCTCCATTCAACATGCAAATTTCATAGTTATCGATCATTTTCCAATTAAAGAAAAACAATTAGTTTAAATCAGAAAAGCTTTTCCAAATTAAACGTACAATTCAATCGTCATTATTACTTCCTTTTTTATTTGTCGGACCATTAAGCAGTGCTTATTATCGCCTCTTTTATGAGCACTAGATACAATTAATCATCTTTTAATCAAAAACATCAACATTGCAACTGCTCCCATGGCTCGTAAATCTCCGGAGAAGGATAATTTCCGAATTATTAAACTCCCACGAGCAGCGTTGCCGTTTTATTGCTTTTAGTGGTGATTTCAAACACGCTGGCGTTGAATAGGTGTCTCTGATTCTCGCCTCGCCTTTACTTTCGTGAGCGTTTCCATATGGAGTTATTCATTCGGCTTTATGTTCGCAAGGCAAACACGAAGATTACCCTTATCCAAACAACTGATTCATCAGAAGAAGTCAGATTAAATGCAGTGACTCGCTTATCTATGAATCTAGCACCTCACTTCAAAAATCTTATTCTACTAGAGTATACTTCTTTGAATAAGTTACAACAAAAAAATTAAATCTACATAACACAAAAGTGTAAGTTTAATTTATAAATGTTGAAACTAAAACTTTCGAACACCTCATGCAGTTGGTGAACACGATTCCAGACCACCCGTTCCCATCGAAGGTGAAGGCCCCAGAGATGGAGTCTTATGAGAGACAAGCGGAAATGGAAGAAGAGGAGACGGTGGATGAGATCACGCCCAGAGGACAGATCCTCTGGATAAGAGGTCTCACCAGACTGCAGCACCAGGTATGTGGCACTCTCCACGTCTCTTTGTGTCGAGATTTTATTGCTTTAGGCATTTTGAAGGTGTATTTTATTGTGTGTCTGTAGAGACTGAAAGACTTTTTTCAATGAAAAGGCTGTTAACAATGATAACCAAAGCATAGAATTTGATGTGAATCGAAGTGTAAATTCTTACAAGAAAATGAATAAAAAGAAAGAAATCAAACAAATCTTGAAAAAATCGAGAATAATTAAGAGAAATAGGTGCTTTGAAGGGAGTTATAAGTGCTTAGCAGGCGAATTACATGCAGAATCATCCCTAAACGCCCGAGGAAGGAGAGTAGGAATGCTGTTACTCGAGTTCGATTGCGAGGTTTTGCAATTTTGACAAGTTTTATATCTCTGTGGAGAGTACTTTTTCCTGTTCATGACACTTGCTTTTATGATTATTAGACGCGCCAGTGTTGCAACATCAATTACTTGCCTATTAGTAGTACCTTTGTTATAATCGATCTGTTAAGTTCTCTTGATTGAGCTTGAAATTCCCGGTTTTTCTGAATATTTTTTACTTTTTTATTCATTATATTTTTTTACCCCTAAAATTGATTTTTTTATTTCAGTTTTTTTCTTTTTCTTTCTAAAAATTACTTTCAGTTAGCATGTTTTTCAACAAAATCTTTTTTGTTACATTTCGATTCTAAAAGTTTCAAATACCATTCGCTAATCTGATTACCAAAAATATTTTTCCCCGAAATTCCGGCAAATTGAAAAAAATGATTCTGGGCTCATTCGACAGAACTTACGGATCGAGTTATTCACAACTGCTGTTAAAAGAATAACAATACCCGAATTCTAAAATCAATTCCTGAAAAATCCAATAACACACTCCCCCCCAACCAGCACGCAAACACACACGCACCTCCACACACACGCAGCGACTGAGCACAGACATGACAGCCACCTCTTGGAACTACCAGGAGCTGAACATCCCCAATGAAGTGGCAAACTCCTCGGAAAACCGCTACGTCAGGAGACTCTCACTCATGACTGGCAGACCCATCCGTCTGCTCTCGCAACAGGAATTCGTCAGGACCCGGTCTTGCGAGCCTGATTCGATCGTTGAGGAATAGGCTGAAGATGTTGAAGTACCGAAGATTTAATTTTCGCCTTTGTGCAAGATTCAAAGAAGGTTTAGGAAGGTAATATACAGTATTTGAAGAAAATCGTCAACTTCTGAAAAAGTGTTTTTCAAGATTTTATTAAGTGAATACGATCTGCAAGATGCTGAGTTGGTGAACGGAGTGAGTTCGGAAGTTGAGGGTTTGTTCAGAGTATTTTTAATTGTTAATACAAGTAAGACTTGAAAATTTAAAATCAAAACTAAACTTTGAATTATTTAATCAATGTAAGAACCTCTTTGAAGCTGCATTCAGACTCATTATTCGTCCAATGATTTCGCTTTTGTTTCTTCGAAGACATTCTTCTTATGTTTCCCCAATTACAAAACCATTATGAGTTTTATTCAAGTTTTGGTTAAAATTGATTTAGTTTAAACGAATCTTGTAATTCTTTTTTTTCATTCGACTGTTATCATGCATCGCTACCATTAGTTATTTATTCTTTGAGTTTCCTTCCAGCGGATGTTAGAGAAGATAGCATAGATAGCTTTTGCTTCCCAAATGTGCTTATCTACTACGCGTCATTAGCGAGGCTATGTTGTTCCTTCTCGGTCAAACCATCAAAAAACCCATTCATCGAGACCATCCATCTCTCCCTCGATGATGATGTATTAGCAACTACTTAAGCGTTAGATCTTTAGGAATATTTTAGTGGTGTTGAACCTTCAATGTAATATATTATTGTCAGGGTTTGTGGAAACTGAGTCTTAACTTCTCTGCATTCAATCAGATTTTCGATTAAGTTTAAAAGATTTTGGGGTTTTCAAAGTTTTTAAAGTCTTCGTTAAAGTATTTCCACGTATTTAAAATATCATCATGAAGCTTTGCCATTCAAGATTGAAAGTTTGAACCCGCACTCACAACTTTCTGCACGTCTGGACCCACACAAACTCATGCAAATAGATCTCACAGTTGAAAAGTCAAAGTTTTATTCTGTAACAAGAATCGGTCTTCAAATAGAGACTTGATTTTTGGAACGTATGTTGTCTCTGCTAAGTATTAGAGCTGATAGTGTTGTACTTTACTAATCACTGGATAAAATTTTTCATATATACCTTCTTCACTAAGTTATTAAAAGTATTATTGACATTTAGCTAAATTTTGTGAAAACTTTAATTCTCAGTACTCGTAAGTGATCGTATCAAATGCTGTAATCCAAAACGTCTCGTTTGAAATACCGAATGCAAACTTGAGCAATATTGCTAAGAAAAATGTTTTAAAATCATAAAATTTAAATTTTCAATTTCCTACTAGATGCATTCAACATATTAAATTGCTGGAATTGTTAGTGTAGACTAGTGGAATAGTTAAGCATTGACCGGCTAGACAAACCTATGTCTGCTGGTACGAAACTGTATCCGGGTGTATTCATGTATACCTCTCAGGCTGAATCAGCTACCCCTGTTTTGTATTCACGGAACACTGTGTTTTAGAAAAGTCACATTATTTTGGAATAAAAAAATAGTTTCAAGTAACATCTTTCCACCCATCGTGTTTTACTTTAAATATTGAAAAGTAAATTATTTGTTAATAAATAGCTAGTCTGAAATAGTTTTTAGGTTCTGGCTAAATTCAAAAACAGACATTTAAAAAATACGATTTACTTTTTTTCTTCAACATTTGGCTTGATGGATGGACCCCGAAAGATAAAATGTATCATAAATAGCATTTAATTAGCTTGCGAATATAAGAAAACACTCGAAAGAATTAATACCTTATAATAAAAAAAGTATAAGAAAATAAAAAATGTGAAAAGTAATTTGATGATGGAGGAAAAAGCTTTTTTGAATTTGCCTGCAGGCGGGTGTAATTTATAGCTGCATCACCAAGGCTTCGTCTGCCATGCACTTTTTTCTCTTACGCCTAAGATTAATTAAATATTATATTAATTTAGTTCACCACAATTTCAAGTAATTAATTAAAAGGAATTAATTCAGAAGTCAGCGCTTAGATGGTATATGCACCAGTAAGAGACTATCAGATCATTCGACCGTTGCAGATCTGTGTAGCGAATGCGTTCAAGGAGATAGGTTCAGGAGCGCCTCACCTGCAGTACAAACAGAGGCATTCCTTCGCTTCTTGCGACTCCATGCAGGCCAGGTGCTGTGTGTATGTGTGTGTTTATGTCTGTTTGTGTCCTTGCATTTGTATGTGTGTGTGTGCCTGCATTTGTGTGTGTTTATGTCTGTTTGTGTGTGTGTGCCTGCATTTGTGTGTGTTCCCTCTTTGTGATGTTTGATTACTTTTATGTTTTCTACATTTAAAACACAAATATGTTCATAATCTATTCATAATTTGCAGTTTTATAATTACTCATAACTTTTGTGTTTCTCCAATTCACAGCCTAAGGCTTCCCCACAGGTATTCAATGGTAGACATGGTCTCAGCCAACAAGGCTTGACTCCCACTTCCATCGAAGCCCGAAAGCAGAAAAATTAATCAATAAATAAAAATTTTCACATTTTTGATTTATGAACTATGTAGTTTTATAAGTTTCATTTTTAGATCGTTATAAAACCATCTCTGCATATGGGAAGTCTCATTTATCGAAAGTTTATTTAATGATTTTAATTCCATGAATACCTCCACTTTTTATTCTGACTACGCAATAGAACAAATCGTTGTTTTCGCAAGTATTAAGCTTCTGCAATTAACTTTTAGGGAAATTTTCTTTCCACTTTCCAACAATTCCCGCCCTTTTGCTTTCTTCGTTCGAAGACAACTTGATATTTTTAGTTTTCAAATAACAGTTGGTTGTTTTTATTTTTTGTTAACGAAATTATCTGATGATGGTTAATGATAATCTATACTTTTTCTGTTGACACGACCATCAGAATTCGACAAAGGCAAATATTTCTTCCCACTGTTCCATTCAAGCACCCTTCTGACCCTTTTATGTCAACTCCAAATTATGTTCTGTATTTGAAAACTTTAAAGTTGTTAAATATTTTTTTCTTTTGCAGACATTCGCCACGACAAGACAATGTGTCGCAGACAATAATTATGGAATTGTTCCACTTAACCTACCATTTATTTAATCGATGAAAAGTCGTATCTGACGCAAAGTTAACTAAATAATTAATATTTAAAATCAACGCTATATAAACCAGGATTCCTGGTTCGCTCTTCGGTCTCAATGGTAGTCTTCCTGTAGATGCTCAAGTGTCGAGTTCAACTCGATCTTTAAAACTACATGTTGGCTTTCCAGCAACATTTCGCTTTATTTTAGTTTTGAATTTTCACATAGAAAATAGCACTGAGATTAGATTTGGCATTCACGGTCCGCTGAGAAGCCAGGACATTGTTCAATTCGGACCTGCACTCACTCTATCTCAGCTCCAAATATTACCATTTGTACCCTGTAAATCTTTCAATCGTACGGCGAGAGAGAACTATGAAAAAAAGTAGTGACTTTGGCTTCGAATTATTGAAACTTACCGTACCGACCCAACAGACTGCCACCACTCCAGATATTAACTTTTACCATCACCCTGCATGGCCTCGGACTTTTTGAAGTACTTAAAAAGATTTAATTAAAATTTAATCGATGAAATGGAGGAAAGTGAACAAATAGTTGTCAATTGAATCATCCCTACTGTATATTACAATGCTGTACATACGAATCTTTCTTGAATTTTAACTTTCAACTCCCATAGATTCATGTTTTTAAGACGCTGATATTTTTACCGAAGGCTCTTATTAATTATTGCGTATGATCTTAATGAATCGCTAAACTGTTTAATTAATACTAATTATTGTTTTAATGATAATCATTTTCAAACCTATTCATAAGGTTTTGTCCATTAATAACACAAGAATGCTATATATAGAAATTTAATTTCATGCATCAACGCACTGAACACTAAATGATATCAGATGGACGACTAGGTTGGACGTTCTAGCAGCATTTGTTCCATTCGTGGAAGATGCTTCTCATGAATCCTCAAATGTCCGAAATCTGATTCCACTTTTCAGTGTAAACTATAGGCTATAGTTTACATATAGTTTACATTTAGGCCAACAAGTTCTTTATGTTTTTTAAATAGGGGTTATTGATCAATATTTGAGCTTGTTCGGGTTTTGTTGATGAATTGTAGCACTTAACCAGATTTGAAAGTTGCTTTTTGATTTAGTTTCACAGCTAGCACTTTCACTGTTTCGAAAATTTTATAGGAATATATTTAATATTAAATGTTATTTATAATTTTTTATTACATTTTTGCCGAGGTTAGGCATCTGAAGCGAATCATTATCCATCCGAATCGAATGAGTAAGTTTCTAAATTATTTTTTCCAGTTTTTCATATTTTTCAATTATTTGGTTTGTTATTGGATAAGATACTTTGAAACATTTTAATAAGTTTTTTCAAATTGATGTACTGAAAAACAAATAACTTGAGAACAGAAAGTTTAAATGTTCACTTTCAAATGGGCTCGAAGTCTTAACCATTTTCATTTAAATCTGTAAATTACTTCTCAGTATGAACATCTTTCTCATCACAACATCACTATACTCCTCACCCATATCACTTATATCGCTAAATTGATTGCTCCGTTTGAGATGTCTGTGTAGATAGAACTTGAGTGGAGATTCACGCTTTAACGTTCTTAGTTTATTCCACGTTGAACTCACTCACATTTATTTGCATACCAATTCGCTTTTGCTCATCTTAGTTGAAAGCTACTTCTTAAATTGAAGAAGCAATAACCAGGCTTTTTCTATTTTAAGCTTACTTTTTTTGCATTGAAGTCGCAAGGGTATTGAAACGATGTTACTTATTTTAATTTTCCATCAGTATTTATGGAAGTCCATTCAGAATGCCGCCATGCATTTCTTGAAACTTTGAAAACGCAGGCGATGATGAGCGACAACGGGATATTTCCTTAGGGAGTACCCCAATAATCGCCATTTTCCTATTCTTATTTATTAGCTCGAACTATTGAATTTTGTTATTAAACAGTGAAAATATACCATATTACTTGGTATGTTACTATCCCGTTAATCTGTAAATCTCTACATCCGTTACACCTGATGAAGTCTTGAACGCGAATATTTCTTCGGTAGAGTGTCCCTTAACGCTACATCGATATCCTATCCATCCTTTAACTATCCTTTTCCATCCATCCAAATCTGTTCTTTTCTTTTCCCATCTCTTAAATATCTCTTTTCCTATCCCGTCCCATTCTTTAACTAACCCAGTCTTCCAGTTCTTTTCTTACCCCCTCCCATCCAACTCTTTTCTAGACCACTCTCACAAGCTTAAATAGAAGTGTGAGTGGCTTCATTAGCACTTTGAAAACTTCACTGAGCCACAACATCGCCACAATCATTCAATATCGCCACACCTTCACCCTTTTAAATGCATTTCTTCTCGAACTAACGGCAGCACCTCATCCAATCAATCCTCGTCCTTTCAACTTCGCAAAACACCAACCAGTTCCAGTCACAAGCCACCGTTTCTTATCCTCATTCAACAACAAAAACAACATTAACAACAGCAAAAACATAAACAACAACCACAACAAAATGTCAATAGAAACAACAATAACCTGCTCTTTTTTACGGTTCCAGTTTTGTAAATTAGAAATTAGATTTAATTTAACTTTTAAACAATCTCGCGTGATGTTAGTTCAGTGGACTTGAATCATAGCGTTGATCAATGTGTTCTTCTCCTTCCCTCTATCCCCGAAAAACCCATCTGTTCCTCTTGTCTTTCACTTCTTCTTTCTTTTTTTCTATTTCTTTTTACAATATTTTTTATAATGTTATTATTTTCTCTAGTTTTCTTGCAACCTCACTTCTTCTACCCCCCCCCCCCTTGTTACTCCTACGTTTGTTACTACGTTACATATGAACGATGTAACAGCATCAGCAGTAACAACGTTAAAACTAACAATAAAAGGGTTTGTTAGTAGTCACTCGATAGAACGTTTATGAAACACAACGTTTGGAAAAATTGCAATCGGTAGAAGTTGAAGCGGCAACGGATCGAAGTTTGAAAGTCTAACATTGTAACATTGTTACATCTTGGTAAACCATCTCCGCTTCTTAATTTTTTTCAACAGTTTTATTTTAAAATATTTCAAAACTGCGTTACCATTTGAATCGATTCACTTTCAATTTTTATCTTTAAGGTACATTTATTTGGTTTATTTTTAAGTTCTTTAACGTATAAGTCACTTCATTCAAAAGTTTTTTATGTAAATGTTATGCATTGTAGTGACTCATTGGATTCGATAAGATTTATTCTGATTCGATTCTGATCGTTCCACAATTATGAAAACAAAATGCTAAGGTGGGCAAGAGGACATTTCCGCGTTGCTAAACAAACCACGCAAGGTTCTATTCATTTCCACGAGCATTAAATGAATTAAACATATATTATTGAAATTATTATTATTATCATTGTTGTTGTCACTAAAATGCTCATTCTAGAAATAATTATTTTAAACTTTAATATTATTTATTGAATTCACTAGAAGCTCTCTATAAGTCCATTACTAGATAGAACGAATGACAATTTGTGGTAATGTCTCACTGGACAATTTATTGAATGCGTTGTGCCATTGGGACGCTCCTGATGTAGCGGAAACTTTTGTAAAAATGAATTTTAATCTCTTCTTTTCTTCTAACGTCGTTAGGTGAGTCTTTCAAAAGTGCTGTTTCGTAGCGTAACTTTAGGGCGAGCTTTCAAACCAAGGTTGTTATGAGGTGGAATGAAAACCAGTTTTGTTGAGTTTATTTCAAGTTTTTGAACTTTATTTCATCCAAAGTCTTACTGAACCGTTTCAAAAATGCTGAGGGGTGAATTATCGCTGCAAAATTAAATTTAAAATGGTGACTTCCTGGCAAATTGATACATCATAATTGCACTAAAAATCAATGAAAACAAATTAAAAGTTTCCAACAGAATGCTTCCATTTCCATCCGCCAAAGTCTTGCTAGCTTCACAATGCGCTCTAAAGGTCAGGGTGATTCTAGGTGCTTAAGTCTTGAACTTGACATGAATTGTTTTTTGAGATATTAACATGGACGTGACATGTGTGCGTATGTGTGTGTTTGTGTGTGTTTGTATGTGTGCGTATGTGTGTGTTTGTGTGTGTTTGTATGTGTGCGTATATGTGTGTTTGTGTGTGTTTTTATGTGTATATGCGTGCGTGATGAAAGTATTACTAAACAGGCGGTAGGTTACTTGAATCGAGAGTGCATCGGGGTGGTAGTGCAATGATTATCTGAACGAAAAATGGTATAAGAACAGATCATGATGAATTTGTGAGGAAGTTACTGAGTGTCAAAAGTGGGTGTTGTGTGATCAGATCAGGAATGCTGACACGAATACTCCATGCTAGTGCATCTGCTACTCAAACACTACTATGGCAATAATATTTTTCAAACGCTTGTGCACTGTTTCAGAAAAGTTTTTTTAGGATAGCGCTTCATTATACCTGCAAACACAGTATTAAAAACCTAAAGAATATATCATCAGTTTTTTTAGGTTTTATTTGGAAAATTAGGCAAAAATAGATAAGAAAACAATTGCAAACTTAATAGTTTAGATTAATGTGTGAACAATTTTGCGTAGAAACCGAAAATTTAAAATGCAATATATCTTGTTTTCCTAAATTCTCTTCAGAGCTAAATGAAGAATCCATAAATCAAGTTCTTGCGAAATAAACAAGGAGTATGCAGTCAAAAAAATGTGTAATAGTCATAAAAAACTTTAAAAGTGGATAAATCCTCAGATACAAAAAAACAACCTAATTTAAACTGTCTATATACACTCTTAACATAGCAATTACAGAAAAATAAATAATAGACAATAAATAAAAAATAGGAAAATGAAGGAACCGATGATAAACATCTCTTTTGAGATATAGTGTTCTGTTGATTGGAACAAACAACAATCTTCGTAAGCTAATGTGCGCTTTGCTTTGCTTTTCCATCTTGGGCTTTCCCAGCGGAATCTTCTCTAATTAGTCTTTTATTATTCTTATTCTTTTTTCAAGTTTTTATTATTATTATTATTATTATTATTATTATTATTATTATTATTATTATTATTATTATTATTATTATTATTATTATTATTATTATTATTATTATTATTATTATTATTATTATTATTATTATTATTATTATTATTATTATTATTATTATTATTATTATTATTATTATTATTATTATTATTATATTTTTAATTAGTCTTTTCAGATGCCTTTGGTTGAACTCTACGCTACATCGATTGACTGCATCTTTCGGGATGCTTGATGCAAGTGCAAAGACCAGTTGTGCAGTTGTTGGGTTGTGTTGGAGACTGCTCGACTAAAGAAAGGTCCGAAACGGTTGTGTTGTTGTGAGCGAAGCTATTTCATAAAATATTGACTAGGAAAATAAGCGGGAATCTACTTGCAGACTCAATGAGTGAAGCAAGAGCATTCAGAGGAAGGGTGCTTGAGGTCGAGGTTCCATCGGGCAAAAACTTTTTCATCGCCGGAATCTTACTTAAGTTCGAAACGCTAAAAACTCATTTAATTTTAATTTTAAAAAAATTATTATTTTAATTGTGTGATTATCGGTAGGAGTCATTTCGCTGAGAAGAAGGTCATGAGGAAAGTGAAGAGATGAGGTGTTCTTTGGTGGTGGCTTTTTCAATGCTTGCTTCCGTTACAATATTTTAAATTTCTTTTTATAAATAAAATTGAATATACATTGAAAAATACATAAAATAAACTTTGACAATTACATATAATTTAGCTTTAAATGAAATAGACTTGGACTAAGTCAACATTTTAAACAAATATTTTACAATGGAAGTTTGGCTACAAAATATAATTCGTTTGCACAAAACAACGCCCTGTTCCAATATTTAGGCGTCAGAAAGACATAAATTAAGTAAAGAAACAACCCTAAAGAATGTATACATACGTTTTTCAAATAAAACTAATTGTTTCTACTAAATATCTCGTCATCACCAAAGTTACAATTTAATCACCTAACACCAACCTATGGTAGACGGGCTGGTGATCGCACAAGGAACAGCTTTGAAGGACATTCAAAAACATTCGAAGGAGATTTGTAGGTCACATTAAAAGTCATTTTTGAACAAATACTAAACAATTTTGAGATCATTTTCGAACTTAAAGACTATCGCATGACCTCAATGACCTTGCCACTGATTGCCAGCGTGGTTCGTCTGACGATGGGCGCGTTGATGTTGATGATGATGTCTTTGCACTTGTAGAATCTGTAAGCCTGGAGAGGTTGTGGTGTCTTGAATAGTTGGAGTTAGGATTTGATTGGCTTGGTGGTAGTAAGGGTGCTCGTGAAAAACTTTTAAAGCTGTGAAAAAATGAAATACAAATTTGTGAAAGCTAGCATTGTTTTGAACAATTTTTTGCTTGAGTGGTTTACAAATTCTTAATTTCGTTTTTAATTCACTATTGACGTATGCTGAAGGTAGCTGCCTTGTGGATGTGACGAGCAAAAAGGTGCTCAGCAAGAAATAAAGTGTGATAATTCAATTTCTATATATGATTTTTTAACATTTTATTTCTAAAATAACTTACCTCCAATAAAAAAACATGTGTTTGAAAGACTTTTTAGTATTTTAAATGCCTTTGATAATAAAAGATGGAAAGGCATAAAGCAAGTCAATAAAGGGGGAAGTGAGGCAGTGAGTTAATGGAGTAAAGATGTGCGATTGTTTTTGCAAGGTCACATCGTCTAGAGTCTCAAAGTTTCTCTTCGCCCGTCAAATTAGTTAAAATTAATTTATTGATTGCTTCGCATGACATGTTTTAACAATTTAACACTTGAGCCATTAAAAATATGTAAAAATTGTCAAATAACTGCCCACTCACCAGCCCACAAAATCACCAACCCATCAAGCCCCTCACCAAACCACTCACCAAACCACCCATCCACTAACTTTATAGCAGGGTGCCATGATGACCCAGCAAGAGAAGAAGAATAGACACCACAAGACATTGCAGTCAAAGTGGTGCACTTGTTTGTCGAAGTTGGTGATGTAGAGACGAGCTCGGTGACTCCGCAGACGACATACCCTGTTGTAGCCTGGAGGAGTGGAGTTGGGAGTGGTGGAGTTGGGGAGGGGTGGAGTTGGGAGTGGTGGAGTTGGGGAGTGGTGGAGTTGGGGAGGGATGGAGTTGGGGAGTGGTGGAGGGAGGTTGAGGTGGTTAAGAGCTTCAGTGAGGGAATGGGGAAGGGTTGTGTTTTAAAATAGCGGATTGTCGTTTGATTTGGAGTTGTAACCTGATGGATAAAATATTTTCAACCAGCGATCGATTGCCAAGCCAAAGTTGATCTGTCAAATTCAATGGAATAAGTTATTTTCAAATATTTATTTTTATAAAAGCACACAGCACATACTTCTGATTACAACTACAATTGAAATCATCACAGTGCATTTCTGTGAGACCTTCATGTTTCGTTGTTGAGGTCAAAACTATTGACACTCTTGGTCGTATAGATGCATTAGAAATACATAACAGTACTATTAGTAATAGTTTAGCAGTCTATTACCAATATGATTCCGCTTCATGGAGGGTATTCCACGTTATATAGCCATACAACTGGCCGTGTGTTTAGCCATTTTTGCTTTTTTTCCCACTGGAGGGGACTCACTTGTATGCAGAAAAGACCTCTTGCCTGCAGAATCTTCCTCGCCTCGTCGAGTGCTCTTTCAAGCTCTGGTCGGATCATCGGGTGACTTGTGTCGATGAGAAGGGCTAGGTCGTCTGCGTGGTGGTGTGTGTTTTAGGTGTGCGTGTAAGTGTGGTGGTGTGTGTTTGTAGGTGTGCGTGTAGGTGTGTGGTTGTGTGTGTTTGTAGGTGTGCGTGTAAGTGTGGTGGTGTGTGTTGGTTGGTGTGCGTGTATGTGTGGTTGTGTGTTCGACTGCCATGAATTTTAAAGTATCTTTTAAAGTTTGGAGCTGTTTGCGTGCATTGAAATGATGCGCTCACATCGGAATATAATCGAACGGGACTGCAGGAATTCGAGAAGCACTGAAATGTACTGCACTCCATTGTCAGGCTTCATCAGGAGCAATGAAGTTTGGAGTGGAACATTTAAGAAAGCAATAAAACCCCCCATGAAAAGAAAGAACAAAATTTTCTGTACATTCCTCCACACTCGAAACGAACTTAACAAGACTTTAACGGCTTTTTGTGGTGTCTAACTTGTGCAGAGCTGAGAGTGCTCACAGTGCAGTTGTAATGCAAGCAAGCCTGGATGAGGCCAAGAAGAATGGAATTGTAAACAGTTTTGTAAACAACTTTGGGGTTCTTGAGAACTTACTACAATTGAAGTTTCAAATTGAGATCAGTACTTAAAGAGGTTAAATCATTAATTATATTTTTTTAAAGTTTCGAGCTTGGTGAAAACCTCTTGAATAAACATGTTATTAATTCAAGATCAAAAGAGAAGTTAATGTGTCTAATAAAACATTTTTATGATTCAGGAACCTTTAGAAAACGCTGTTTATTGCAAAGAAATTTCAACAGTATCATAAACACCACCAAAATGTATTCAAATGGAAATGAGTAAAGAAAGAACTGAAAATTAAAACTTAATGATGAGCTATCCTTCACTAAGTTATAAATCGTAAATTTATTCATTGGAATTTATACAAAAAGTGTAATTTTTTCGCTTTGACAGTGAAATCCTGTATGTAGCAAATGAATAATTCAACAACCTTTACATAAATTAAGTCTAAAGTTTTGTTGAATTCATCTGCTTCATTAAAGACGACTATTATCGTCATTACTCATAAAACCAATCGCTAAACACGTTATTGGTTGACACTCTATCGACAAACCAAACCCCCCACTAACTTTCAAAATAAACGTCAGGCTGGGCTGCTCCGACATAGTCATTTTTGAAGTACTCCACCCACACTCTCATCAGCAGGGGAACTCCCATGATTTGCTCGTAGAAGGATTCCAGGTCTTCCATCGAGGTGATGTTGATTTGACTGCGGTGGAGAGAGGGTGTGCTGGAGTGGCTTCGATGGTGGAGTGGGAGATAATTATGTGGGATGGTTTCCAACAATATAATTGAGTTTCATCATGGGTTGTGTGGTGGTAGTAGTGGTTTCTTCAAGTTTTTTGGTCGAAGAGTGGATGATGAAATAGAGCTGTCATTGCGTTCAGAAAGAAAATGACGAAAATGAGTAAAAAAAAGTCGTAAGTGTCATTTCCAGTCAAGAAAACAATCAAAGATTCATTTTAAATAGTGAATCAACAAATGAATGGAAGTTAAAATATGTTAAAACACGAGCCTTTCTCTCGAAATCGACTGCACCACCACGGGAGATAATAATAAAAAAAGTAAAGATGGAAAATAATGCTGGTGTAAATCATCCAATTGAGTGTCTTTGTAATTTTTGGTTACGATTAAATGTTTTTTCCATTTACAAAGTTATTATTTCTCCTATGACTTTATTGTTGTGCACTTGAGATTTATCGCAGAACGTTTATCTCTTTCATTATGAAAATTTATAATATTTTAAATTTTTTCTAATGAAAATGTGCAAAAAATTAATTAATTTTAAAATATCAACTTATCTAGCATGTGTTTTTATAGCAGTCACATAAAATTTAATTTAAAGTTTAGCGTCTGTAAGATTTTAAAATACAGTTTTTATATAAGTTCTTAAAAAATTCCAATTCAAACACTTCGCTTGATGTCTGCGGCTGTACCTCCTCACAAGGCTTTGAGCAAATGTGCTGTGTTACTCCAAGTTGATGAATCAAGAGAAATTAATGAAAATCTTTGAGGTTACCTGCTTCTGTTTGTTCGATTCTGAGAAAAACTAAATTTCATTTACGTCTTTGTTAAAGCTAACTGATTGTTATGAAAAAAAACAAGATTTAAGATGAAACCAATCTCCTTGATCTTGAAAGAAAGTTTTAAAAAAAAGTTGTTTGAGTGTTGTATTAATGAATAAATAACTATGGAAAGACTACATGTTCAGCTGTGGTTGCTTTTCCTTTTTCTTCAGTGCATTCAATGCTAATAGAGATAATAAATTTTTTTAATAGTTCAATTTCTTCCAATATTTTTGCACTTATTTTTAAACTCAAGTTTTGAATTAAATTTTTTAAATAATAGTAAAACAAATAGTTTTGAAACTTTTGTAATAAACATTAATTTGAAGAAAAAAAATTTAAAAAAACAATTTATGTAAAAACAAACAAAATTTTTTGAAAAATACTTACAGCTTTTACGTAATAGACAACGTTGGTTGCCGACATTATTTTTTATTTCTGCTTTGATAGTTAGTAACGGTTTTTTAACTATCTTTTTGTTAGTTTTAAGGAATAATTTAACGCAATAATTGTTTCAAAAAAGTTGGTTTTAGCTTTTTCATTAAAGAAAGGAAAAAAGTTCACAATGGTAGCATGTTTCTGTGGCAGTTTAATTGAAAATTACTTCAATTCTGTGAACTGATTTGTTTTCTTTCAGAAACCATTTCATTCTTGAGAAATCCAACTAGAAGACAAAAGGAAGACTGGACCCAATTCACTGAGCAATGATAGATTTAATATTTCGACAAATATTCAAAAAAACCTAGCATTTCATTCACACATAAATATTATTGACTGCATCAAAACAATAGGTTTTCTAACCATCAGTAAAGATTTCCACAGAACTTTTAAAAATGCGGTTATCTACTCAGTCTCAACAGCTCTACACCACTTGCTTGTGCATCAGTTACGAGCAATCTTTGAGAGCTCTCCATCACTCACAATCAAAGTCATCTTCCTCCACACTGATCCAATAATCTGTCTTCTGCCATCTGAGACCTCTAACAAGGCATCGCAGTCCAACTTAGTACCTCCTCATCCCTCTCCCATCTTCATTGCATAGGTTCACCTCCTTCACCATCACCATCACTACACCAGTCTGCAGTGTAGAGGGGCAACAATGCTTTATGGCTGGTGTGTGTTTTGTGTTTGTTTGACGCCCTCAATCCAAGCCGTCACAACAAGATTATTCAAACTTCTTATGCGGCTCCCCTGCATACGCGGTGTGAAGACTTATTGCTACAGAAGCCTAATTCGAGAAAAGCCATAAGCTTTAATCTTTCGGCGTTGCAGAAGTAGGAGGTGGCGTGGTGAGAGGGAGAGTGATTCCATTCAGCTGGAGTGCTCTTCGTTGACTCAATCGAACAACGCTGGAATTTTTATGCTTCAATAGTTATTTCCTCCTAAAATCTTTTCAAATCTTAAGCAAAATAACTTTGCTATCTCTTAAAATAAGTTTACGCATCTTTGCTTTTTTTAAGTTTCTCATAATTTTATTTTTTTAAAATAAAACTTCTTGTAAAATAGGTGTATTTGAGAAAGAGCGAAACTCCAAGCCTTTAAATGCAAGTGAAAACAAGGTCTTCATCACTGCAACAAACATTCCTGCTCGATCACTTACTTTCCTTCATTCCAAAATTACTCTTTTCACTTTATGCGAACTTCTTCAGGCTATTCATCTAACCTAATATTGAATATGTTTTTCCCTTTTTCCATCATTTTCCTTCCACGTCATTTTCAATAGACAATCACCACTCAGGCGTGCTTTTATTTAGATTTTTCAAAAACATGAATTTTTATGAGCCTTTTTTAGGAAGAAAATTTGTTATTATTTCATTTCATGAGGCTTCTTCAATAATTTAACTTCAATAAAATGTTTAAACATCGTTTTTATGTGATTGTAATTATCATGAGTAAAACTACGACGTCTATTTTACATTTTTATGAATTAACAACTGAAGAGATTATGCGCTCTTATATGAACTTTCTCTGATGGTGTCTCGAATTGAGTTCTAAGAGTTCCAAGACTTTGTTGTTGAAGTTTGTGGAAACATGGAAGTTCAATGCCTGAAGGGAAAATAAGCTGCAAGAATTTGGCACTGAAACAATGAAACAGTGAACCCAATGAATGGAACTATCGTTTTTGCCTTTATTTGATTCATATTTTATTAATAACCTTAAAAAAACAAAGTTATAAAGAATCGGTAAGGCATATTCACGCCTTAAAGAACTTCAAAAAAGCAGTTCTGAGGCTTGAGGGAGCAGTGAAAGCTCCCAAAGATGCTTTTCAACTGAGACGTGCACGCAGGGATCGCTTCGGATATTCTTAGTGAACAAGTAGAACTTTACGAAATATTTATAAGTCTGAGTTGTAAGAGTATTCTTTTCGATATAAATTCTTAAGCGACTTACAGTCTACAGCGCTGCTTTTTCGCCGAAATCGGATTGACGAATATAAGGCCTTTTAGCGCCTTTATACCTCACAGAAGTTCACACTCAACAAAAATGTATTCTAAACCAGGTTTATGCCACGTTATTAATAATCGTCTTTGTATTTTATTAAATTAAATTTAATTTACTTGTATTATATTATATTATATTATATATTTTTTTTTTGTCTTTATTAATCACGGTTTGACAGACGCAGGCCATGTTACACGTTGCATAAGATAATAGTAGATAATTATAGGATACTGATGCTAATGATAATGGTTTTGTAATGATATTGTTTTGTATTTTATTGTATTATATTGAATTGTTCTGTATTTTTTTATTGTAATGTAATACCATTGAGAAAAGTTCATTTAATATTTGTCTCTGACTAATTGTATTTTTAAAACCAATTCATTCATAAATTCAGTCTTTAAACCTTATAATTTTCAATCTCACAATTCTAAAGCACTTGAAAGTTTTTTTTTCTATTTTTAAAAACAATTTTTAGCTTATTTTTGAGAATAAAGTTTCCATTTTCTCAGACAATAAAACATAGTCTTGGAATTTAAAGAACGCCTCAACTTTTCCGATTTTCTATGAAAAGTGACGGCGGCTCAACGCTAACTTTCAAGTAGATGCCAACAGTTTCTTGGATGAGAGGATTCTCCGTTGGTCCAGAAAGCAAAAGTTTTCATTTTATATTCGTGATATAATTTGTGATTTTAACTTTTTATATTATTATTCTGTTGTCTTCTTAAATAATGCATATCCTCCAGACAACGGTCTAAATTATCATATTTTAAAAATCATCAGGCCTCAGCAATACCACCCTCCTTATCACATTCATCTGACTTGTGTTGTTTGAAGGCAGACAGGCATCCCTTACAGCATCACATCTTCAATCCTCTCCATTTCATCTTGTTTCCATGCCGGCTCGCCCTCATTCCACCCTTTTTCCATTGTTTTCTCTTTCAAGAAATCATAACTATTTTTGAGGTTTTATTGTATTATAAAAGATAAAAGGAAAGACTTTTCAAGTAAAATATTCCTATAAAAGCATTAGACGTGGTGTCAGTTACATACATGTTGAAATATTGTTCCTGATTGAGACAGACAAGACATCTCATATGATGTGCACAGCATTACTTAGCTCCATTTCTTGAGAATCTATCTTTAAAACATTTTTCTCTTTCCTTATTAAAGCTAAGCTGATAACGAAAATATTGAGAACTTTTCGGCGAAAAAATTTCCAGAAAGAATACTTTAAGGAATCTAAAATAAAAAACAAGCTCTTTGAAGCTATTTCTCAGGAATTTTCTATGTTTTCATGATTTGGTTTCAAAATATTTTTATAAAAATCATAAAAAAGCTCAGATGGGGAAAAAAGACCAGAAGAAGACGAGAGATCGTGGGCGTTTTAAAAGCGATTATGATTGTTTTTTTAAAAATAAAAATATTTTTTTAGAAGTTTCTCCATCATATTTGTGTGAATAGATCGGCGAAATATTTAAACGTTTAATTCATAATTGTTTCTCGCGTTTTGTCATCAACATTTAGCACATACATCATCACTTTTTACTTTAATTATCTGCATTTTCGACTAATTTAGAATTATTCTCCATATCTGTGATTACTCCCCAGATAGACTCCACTACGTATGCAGGGAGTATTCTAATTGGCTTATCTATCCGTATCTCTATTACTATTTGAGAGTCTGCATAATAAAACAAGGATGATGATGATGATGATGATGAGCAGAAGGATGATGAGGACGGTGATGATGATGAGGAGGGTGATGGTGATGATGATGGTGATGGTGGTGATGTGAAGGAAGAGGATGATGATGATATTGCTATTTCAGATTAATTCTGCCCTTATCATAGTTTTGACTCGCTTCATATAACCTCATATTCTTTTTAGTTCCCATGCATATTCCCATCATTATTTTTATTATTATTATTATTATGATTGTTGTGGTTGTTCTTTATAAGTTGAATCACCATTCACAACCGATTGTTCTTAAAGCTCGTTCGGGTTTACGCCACGTCATAAATATTCGTCGTGTTTTATGAAGAATTTAATGTACAATGAGGGATTCGGAGAATGGCGCCACTCGCATTGCAGCCACCTGACTGACGCTCGCGTAAATCAATCGACCGTAAGCTTCTCGCAGGCACTCGAGATTCCATTAGACGGCCGTCATCACATTTCCCACTCCACCAGCACTCCATTCGCACCCAATTACTTTGAAGAACCCACGATAAATATAGCTCCACATCAAAAGGAAAAGCTGAATTTCTCATTAAAAATCACTTGTGTCCATCACAAGTCTCGCCACAATTGATTCCTTTGCATTCACTCCCCCCTCCATCATCATCACCCTTTCTCCATAATCACCCTCACCATCACCCCCCCTCACCATCACCACCCCCCTCCCATCTACTTGATCATGCCTTCCTTGGTGCCCATCACCTTCACCTTCTCCGGGTCGTACTGCAACTTCCGCGGGTTCTCCGAGAAGAGGTTGTACATGACCGAAGGATTCGACATGAAGTCGGTCCAGAAGCACACGGTCAGCGGCTTGATCTCCAAGGCGTCTTGAGTCTTCTTCAGCAAGTCTTTCGCAAGCGACAACATCCTTCCTCATGCGTTTTGTGTTCAAGTGTTGGTAATTGTCTTTTAGTTTTGAGTTGTGTTCTTTGTAAATGTTGTTGTGTTTGTAATTAATTCTGTTGATGTACTGCCTTCATAGACTTATCGTTTAATTATAGTTTACTTTTAAGAGTTTTTCGATCACTTTTGCACTTTCCATTAAGGTTCGTGTTTGCATTCGTCGACTGTTCGAATTGATGTTTCTTTTATCAGGCGTATATTTCCCGCCAAGTGATTTGATGGCTTCTTAATTCTTCAAAGAGTTATTCGTTCATAAGGCTCATCGTTCTGTGATGTATCTCCACGCGTTTATGTGAAACGCATACATTTATTGTTTCTCCCGGCGTGTGTTAATTCCACGTGAGACGTTATGATTCATGTCTTTCCAGTATTGTTCCTCCACATTTATACAGATTCAGTCTGAAATTATTACTCATTCATATTGCAATTTTATTATATATTGTTTTTACTCAAAAACTTTAACTGTTTTGAATAGTTTCAAGAGTTTAAAAGGGCTTTATAAATCGTAGAATTCTGTATTCCGTGGTGGACTGATGAAGCCAATGATTTTGACGATGCTCTTGGCAATGATGGCGAGGAGAAAATGATGGGAAATCGTTTGAAAAACTGAAGAGAATACTGATGTTCTGGGCTTTAAATTGTTTTGTTTCACGAAATTTTATCTGCTTTTGGGAGTAAGAAATAGTTTGGAAAAAAAGAATTTTACAGCTAAAATTGAATAAATATTTAAATCAGATAAATCAATAATTTGTAATAGATTCCCATGAAACACAATTCCATATCAATATAATTTTGAGTACCAAATATAATAATTATATTTCCAATTACTGGAACTGCACACTTCACCGATATCAGCAGGTGCTGTTGAGGGTGTGGTAGAAGAGAAGGAGGGTAAGTATAAACTTTCGCTTAAAATGTGATAGCCAAATTGACTATTGCGGAGTCTAATAAAGAGTTTTTCTTGCCGTTTTTCAGTGCACCGGCGTAATTATTGAGATATCCGAGGAGATCAATCTATACTTTGTGAATCCCACATCAACGCACTCATATCACCTTAATAGATTGTTCACATATGTTTTAATTTATCAGTAGTCTTTTTCTTCCATTTCCCAAAAGTTTCGTTTTGATAACTAAGTTATTAACTTCATAAAGCTACTTTTCATCCACGCAATTAGAATGTATCTCATGCTAGGTATACGAGATAACCGTATACCTGTTTAGCATCCAGCTTTGATAATCCAAAATCCTTATCAAAATGTCTTATCTGCCAGCATTCTCTAGATACTTCACCGAATAAGCTTCGCGAAACGTCGACCTTGAGTTCTTTAATAGAACCGAGGGCGTTCTGAAGGGATCGTGTGAGAATTAAAGAAATACAAATATGTTTTTGCAGATTATTCTTTTGGAATAAGTTAAATGTAGAAATATATTTTCGTTTATACGCTATGCTTAAATCATCTTTGTAAAAATGGTTGATTAGATTTAGTGAATTAGTAAAAAAGAAAAAAAATATTATATTTTAAATAAATAAAAACAGCACGTATTTATTTTATTCCCCATTCAGAAGGTGGATTAACAATCAAACAAAATTTACAAAATAAAACTTTATGGATCTGAACACTTTTTATTGAAATTAAGATAACTTATTGTTATTGAGAATTCTATTGAGTCAGTTATTCTGTTTTAGTAACAGTTGCACTCACCTCAGAAAAAACTTAAACTTAACTTTATTAAAAAAACTTTCTGTTAACGGACTATTTCAGTCCTACCCTATAGTAACTATTGTCCACACACCAAAAATTGATTTTTAAAACTTGTGTTTTGTTACTGTAAAAATAAAAATAAAACTAAAAATTCAACAAAAAAACAACTTTTAATCTTTCAAAACTTGCAGCAACATTCGGCGAACTTTGGCGAACAAATTATTTTCGCAAAATTAAATGTTAAATCGTTTAATTGTTAAATTGGCTTAACGAACTCATAAAAAAAACATAGAATATCTTTTTTTGAAAACGTTGCTTTAAAGTTCCAAAATGCCCCTCAAAGCAGCTGATTCGAGCTTTAGTTTTGGAAAAACTCTTTTAAAGAAGTCTGAAAACATTCCGCACACATACCCCCATACACGCACACAAACACTCGCTAATACATACAATACAACCAAACTTGCAAACAGACAAACATGTATACAATCATACTCAGACACATTAAAAAACAAAAAATCTTATTTACAAATAAAATACGTTAACGAAAAATAATTCAGAGGCATACACGGATAAATGTGCTGAAACACATCAGACTCGCAGACCAAAAAACTGACTTTTGTGGTGCATTGAACAAACAGTCAGTTGATCACTCTATAAAAAGACTTGCTTGTTTTTTATTTGCAAACAAACCAATCATTTTTGAAAAATATTTTTGTTTGGTCTTTTATTTTTAAACAAGAGCTTGGAATGTTTAGCCATTACAAAAGAGGGCACATGGAGTCAAAACAAAGTCGCTTTAATAAATAATTCTCATTTTTCATAAACAAACACCAAATAGCTTAAATATTTCAAATATTTTCAACTAGGTCGCTATCGAAATTTATCTGAGTTTATTTAGCAATTTCAATTCAAATTTTTCCTTTTTTATAAATTTTTTTTAACAAGCATTATTATAATGGCGTATAACTCGAATGGGCTTCCAGACCAGAGAGACTGAACATTTTCAAACTGCTCGCATGGTTACTAGGGCATCGGTTGCACTCGAACCTAGGACCATCAGCCACTGGTCAAGTCGAGAGTCGTTACACGCTCAGGCAACCATTCACCCTCTTGAATCTGCCGAAGCTGCTTCCTAAGAGGCAAAACCAAAAAACAAACAGCATCAACCCTCCCACCAACTGCGTCTTTTTCTTCAAATCAAAAATGTTTAATAAATATCTTTATATTAATTATTTTATTTTTATGTTTATCAATAATATAGTTCAAAGTGAGTTCATGTAAAAAAAACTAGTTTTATTTTGTTCCCAGTCATATTCATGATAAACGAACTCAATTTAAGAAGTTACAAATTGAAGCATGATTTTAAAAGTGAAAAGTTTCAAGTAATTTGTTAGTAAGTTAACGATGGTGAGTGGAGCAGCAACGTATGGTGCTTTTGAATATCGTATGCGTACTTAAATTGCTAGTCAGTCAAATGAGTATACAGACTCTATAATAGAGAGACTAAAGACTAAATGTCGAAGGATATATTTCTATTTTATAGGTTTTAAAACTATTGAAAATAGGAGTAAACATGAAGGAAGCTTCATGGAGTGACAGCGTTCCAATTAGCATTTTCATTCCTTCGCCATCTTCAAATGCTCAGAACCAAACAGAATAAATATTTGAAGCTCAAAAAAGAAAGCTTACAAATGGTTAGCAAAACGAATATATTAAAAGCGCTTGATAGGTAAAAAAAACTAAGCGATCTGTAATGGAAAGAAGAGAAAGATAAATTATTTTGCAATATAAATATGCCTAGATTTCTCAAAATAAAAACGTCACTTGGTAGCAAAATTAAGAAAAACTTGATAATTTTTTTTTACAAATGTCCAAAACAAAATGTCTAAATGATGAAGGCGGATTAAGACCATAGAGACCAACTCATTCGTGGTAACGTTAGTTAGCTGAGGCAAGTGATTCTCAAGGAATGAGTATTAATTAATGCGACGCGTGATTTTATGCCGAAGTCTCAAGAGCCAATTTGAATAAATACGATTTCTAAAAGCTTCAAAAACCAAAAGATCATATGATAGTCGAAGGAAAATTGCAGTATTTGTGGAGTGGCGCAATGGCAGAGCCTCTTCAGACCCTCAGGAAGTGCGCCAGTTCATCGAGCTTGACGTCATAGTCGTCGTACCACTTGCCGCCTTCCAGGACCTTCTTCGTCAGCTGACACTGCCACTGACCTGGCGGCAAGTATATGGACCTTTTGAGCATCTTGGGCGTCAGGACAGGAGCAACAAGGAGATCGTTACCGAGCAGGAACTCAGAGTCGAGGGTCTGGCACGTTTCACAGTCTGGCGCCACCCACCAGAGAGGCCTGACGATGGGACTTCCGGTGAGAACGGCCTCCTTGGCAAGCTGGATGATCAGAGGCGCAAACCTCTCGTGCAGTTCCAGCATCTTCTTGCTGATGCGCACAACTTCATCATCATAGTGCCACGGCGGAATCGAGATCTGAACGCACGTCAGCAGGGCGTTCGCTTCGAGCCAGCGGATGTACAACTCGCGGTCTGGGATGCCGTGGTATGCGTTGCCTCCCACCATGTCGGGCAGCACGAAGGGGTAGCCGATGAGTCCGAAGGTGAGGGCGTGCGGAATCAAGGTGCTCAAGCCGTTCTCGTAGCCCCAGATCGACTCCTTGTCCATCATGCGGACGAAGATAGGCAGGTCCTGCGTCCTCACCCCCACCCTCACCTCCTGCGCCCTCAGCACTGGCTCCACCTCGTAGCACATCTTGGCGTACAGACGGGGATACTCGTTCACCGTCACCATCTTCGAGTGGCTACTGAAGCCCGAGGGCAGCCAGTTGACCTCTCCTGCGTCGAACTTGAAAGAGTCGATGTCACACTCCTTCCTCAACTTCTCCAAACTCTCCTTGAACCACGCCTGAGCTGCTGGGTTGGTGACGTCGAGGCACTTTCCGATGCCGTTCCACCACGTGGTGTAGCCGCCCTGGTAGTTGCTCAGCCAGAAATCGTACTTGAGGCAGTCTGCCTTCGAACTGGCAAACGGATGCACCCACAAGGTCACTCTGAAGCCCTTCTGCTTCAACGAGGCGATCATCTGCTTGGGGTTCGGAAACTTTCTGCTGTCGAAGACGTTGTCACCGTAGTGGGGCGTCCAGTCGTCGTCGATCTCGACCTGGCACGACTTGAAGCCCTCCTGGAGGATCTTGTCTGCGTAGTCGAAGATCACCTGCTCGTTGATGTTCTTCTTGTAGATCGCCCACGTCGACCAGATCGGGTAGCGGAAGACCATCTCGTCAGGGTGGTCGATAGGCTTGCTGATCATGTGCTTCGAAGTGAGTTCGTGCACTGCCTTGAGCCCGCGGTCTTGGAAGATGCTGTAGTTCATCTTCAGCTGGAACTCGTCGTTGTTGTAGTAGGGAGACTCAAACTTGGCTACAAACGTCATGTGCTTGCTGTCTCCTTCGTTAAACGCCACAAAGAGGGGTGTGAAGTGGTCCACGAAGATGGAAACGCCCTTGGAGTTGAAGAAGTACCTCTCTTGCACCCCTCCGTACTTGCCGTCCTTGAAGGAATCGTCTGCCACGTATGGGGCCAGCTTAAAGTTCCAGTTTTCTAACGGCCATTTTTGCTTCATGACCTGACAACCTCCAAACCAGTGAGCTTCTCTCATGTCAAACATGTCCATCAGTTGCTTGGGCTTGAAGGAGATGTACTGAAAGTTATATCTGTGTTTTCCTTCACCCAGATCTTCGTGCATCACACTCAAATGACCTTGATTCGGCCAGTCTATGAACAAATTCTCCCCTGATATTTCACCTTTTGGGGCTACTTGTGAGGTGAAAGTATGCGCCACTGTGGCCTTGAGAAGAGGGCTTGAGTCATTTGGAGAAAGAACGTTCAAGTACAAATGGTTTCCGCTGTGCTTGAAATGCAAAGTGAAAAAAGTGAGATCCATCTGTGGTTCCATGGTTGTCTGCAGATAGTAAGAGAAAATAGGTTACTTTATTTGTTTAATTATAAAATTAATGCAAAATCTTAGTTTAATAACATTTTAAATAAATTTTGAAAACATGCAATATTAAATTTTCTATCAAGAAGCATTTTTAATCTTTAGAAATCGTAGATACACCTGTTACAAACTTTAATTGATGGGTTCATCTAATGATTAGATTAGCTTCTAATCTTAACTTTTTGAAATTAAATGTTGACATAATTTCAAAATGAAAAGCACAACATAAACTGAAATAACCTACATTTAATGACTGATTTATAAAAATAGAATAAATAAAGGAAAATATATCCATTTTTAAATGTTATTGCTAAGTAACGCAGACTAATGTAGGTTAAAAATTCGTGAAACTCTCTTATATTGCGCCTATATTTGGCTCTAATGGCGTTTTCATCAAATGATCTTCAAAGTCTGATGTGTAAGAAGATAGCTCACCTCACAAAGGTTACTTTCTTCTTGGTGTTTGCTTAGGTAATCAACAGAATGTGGGCGTGTTTGTTAAATCAATTGATTGTCAGTTTTCCCACTCGTTTGTAATTCTCATTAAAAAAGTAATTTAAATATTATTTTAAAAAATAAATCTTGTATTATTTGAACGTTTTATCAATGTGTTAAAGGTGGTTTATTCATTGTGTGTACAGAAAGATGAATTAGGTATGGCTGTGGAGTCCTGCAAAGAAGATTTTGAACGAGAAAGTAAAGTTAAAATCTTAGAAATTAAGAATTGCAAGTAAGAAGTGTTTGGATGGGTTTCAGATTATCGCCACCACTCGTAATACCCCTTGTTTATGCATGAGCTTTCGATCTTTGGGTGACGGGTAGCCGAGAGTTCACCGACTCTCAGCTTTACCAAAGGTTAATGAACTCAAGTTTGAGCGCGACTGATGCCTCAGTAACCCATAGGGGCTTCTTGAAAAAGGTGCAGTCCAAGTGGTCTAAATATTTATTTGGGTTTAACGCCACTCTAATAATGCTCGTAATTATTAGTGGCGGCAATCTAGAACTCACCCAGTAGTTTAATAGATTTTTTAATGATAAATTGATAAATTAACTTTTGTGCATTTCAGTGAAAATCTTGAAAGTTTGAAATTAGAAAATGCCAAATTGGTAGTGGAAAGAGAAAAGTCTGAACAAATGATTTTGAGGCTCAAAAAAGAACTTGAAGCTAGAGCTTCGTCGTTGGTTGAAAGAATGTCGGAAAATGAAGAAGCCAGAAAAACGAATAACAGAACACTGAAAGAACTTCAGGATCGGTATGAAAAGCTCGAAAGGGATTTTGAGCAAGACACTCACCATTGCGAGGAAGTGGTTCGTAAAAAAGATTCAGAAATAAAAAGACTTATTGAATTACATAGAGATGAAAAAATGAATGCTGAAGCATTGCTAGTCGAGAAGAATGCAAAGATGCAAAAGCTCGTAGAATCACTCCTTTCGGAAAAATCTCTCAAAAAGTCTCTAGAAGAATCGATTTCTCCTGCAGTGGAGGTTCTCAAGGGAGAAAACGAAAAGTTGAAACGACTTGTGGGCAGGTTGTGCAGGTTATTGAGGCGTTTGAAAAAGGATGGAGTGCGTGTGTGGGATAGAGAAAGAGGAGTGGAGAGACCAGTTACCAATCGGATGAAAGAATTAAAACATGAAAATAATGGAAACAAAGATACACTTTGTTCCCATTTCAAAGATCCCACTACGTTCAACCTTAAAACTAATGCTAAAAACAATAACAGCATCACTAAATCTCAGTCAACAACAGATAAATCTTGTACATCTAGAACGACAGCACACTCTGAAGACTTCACACAAAACGCAGAAGCTACTTTTAAAAAAATCCAAAACAACCTCTGTACCCTCCACTGCATCCTCTCGTCCCTAACTCATTATTACCCGTAAAATAGTGTTTTTAACAGTTTATCGGATTTAAATAGATTATTTTGCAAATGTTAACTTATTACGACGAAGAGAATCCCATTTTTTAATAAAGACAGGGTAATGGCGATGACATTCAAGATGCAATGTGTGACATTGTAGGAGAGGATAAGCACAGGTTGTAACGCATTTAAAGGAAAGCTCACATAAAAGAATGAACCATACTACTCTTAAATCTATTTATAAATTCTGAGAATTAAAAAAAATCGTTAAAAGAATACAAATGCGAAAAATAATTTCTGATTTAATACTCGGCCATTTTGGAAATAAAAATAGTTTGAAATATTACAAATCAATAGGTTTTGCACTTCTGATTGCAAGCAATGTAGAAAGAAAAATGATTTTAGTTAGACAAAAAACTCATTTAAACTCCATCGAGCCCTAACATGGTTTTAGCGTGAAAACAAACTAAATAAAAATAGTAAATAAACTACTAAAAGAGAGTTGTTACAAAAATAAAATTAATAAAATAATAAATAAAACTTAAATTAATGCTCCAATTGTCGATGATAGCATACAGGGCAAAAATGATCAGCAACCAAATTTAGGTTTTAAACCTCGTCTTCCTTTTTTCCCGCGCATCATAAACACCAATAATAATAATAATAATAGAAATAGTAATAATGACAGGCATTATTATAGTGGAGTATAACGAGAAAATAATCCATCTCGAATGGTTCTTCAAGTATGCAGAGTGGTGAGGTGGAGGGGTGGTGAGGTGGAGGGGTGGTGAGGTGGAGGGGTGGTGAGGTGGAGGGGTGGTGAGGTGGAGGGATGGTGAGGTGGAGAGGTGGTGAGGTGGAGGGGTGGTGAGGTGGAGGGGTGGTGAGGTGGAGGGGTGGTGAGGTGGAGGGATGGTGAGGTGGAGGGATGGTGAGGTGGAGGGGTGGTGAGGTGGAGGGATGGTGAGGTGGAGAGGTGGTGAGGTGGAGGGGTGGTGAGGTGGAGGGGTGGTGAGGTGGAGGGAAGGTGAGGTGGAGGGAAGGTGAGTGGCAGAATGCTCATTGAAGCAGGAAATGCGTGTGTGTGTGTGTGTTTGTGTATGTGTGTTTGTGTGTGTGTTTGTGTGTGTGTGTGTTTGTGTGTGTGTTTGTGTGTGTGTTTGTGTGTGTGTGTGTGTGTGTGTGTGAGTGTGCGTACGATTAAAAAGCGATGGTTATGTGATGAAACTAAACACCAATATCTACGCAACGACGAGCATTGTAAGCACGCACGCATGGGTGCCGAGTAAATGCACCGAAGACATCAGAGTTATTTACTGAAGTTGCTGAAGTCCATCTTCAACTTGATAGTTGGTTGCTGCGACACTTCTGGCTGTCTGGCTTGTGACTGCGACTGCAAAGAAGCTCTGGCGTTGGCAGCTGTGGCCTTGGTGGCGTGGTGGCGCTGCAGAGCGGCTTCGAGAACCCCCCTGAACTGGCTGTTCTGCTGGATGACCGCCTGGAAGGGCGTCCTGAATTGAGTGGCGACGTCGATGAGCTTCTGCAGGCTCACGTGATGCAGGGCAGTGTTGACCGGCGTATCTGATTGGTCGAGCATCGAGATGAAGAGGGGTATCACTATCTGCAGCATCTTCTCGCCTGTCAAGTGTGACATTCATCCAGTTAGTTGGACCGCAACCAGTATGCAATAATGTAATACTCTGAAAAAGTAATAGAGAGTTGGTCGACTTACAGTGGCTTTGATCGGAGAGGAGGACAAGACACTCCAAGAACTTGGCTGCTTCGATGTGTATCTTGAGGGGGGCGTCCTTGAGGACAGGCCTCTCAGACTGCACCAGGTAGGTGAGGATGGGAGGCGCGAGCGACTTGACCACCGCTTGGGTAACTTCAGACTGGCACTTGTGGCAGATGGAAACCAGAGATTGTAAGCACTTGAGACGCAGCTGTGGTGGTGGTAGCAGTGGTGGTGATGGCAGTGGCAGTGGTGGTAGTGGTGGCAGTGGTGGTGGTAGAAGTCATATTAGAAGAAATAAGCGCTGCCAAAGCAAATTAAGCCCCACGAATTAATTTTTTTTCTCCTTTACAAGCTGGAATGTTTTACGAAATGCCTGAACAAACCTCCGGTGAGCCCTTTTGCCAGTGCGTGAGGAAGAGACTGACTGAGGGCTCGAAGGCCTGAGGATGAAGGACAGTGGAGGAGGGACAGGAGATGAAGAAGATGGTCACTGCCAACAAGAGACTGTCTCCCTCGATCACTTCTGCCTCCTTCCCGGTCTCTACACGCACGTTGGGAAGTTTATAAACTCGAAGATTTAAATTAAAGCGATATTTAAATAGATTGATTCTTAGCAGTTGCACCGAACACCAGACCTTGCTTGTCGCCTGCCTGCGATGAATCGACAGCTTCGTCAACTTCAGCGACGACGAGCGACAACAAGGCGCTCTGCAGCAGTGCCATCCAGCGTTCATGCACGCTTGCATGGTGGCTGGTGGGGTGCTGGCAGAGGGCCTTGAAGGTGTGCAGGGCAGAGGCGAGGAGGGGCTGCATGTTGAGGGGGTGGCTGTTGCTGGCCACCTCCCTGAGGATGCCCGTGGTGAGGAAGAGAAGGGAGGGCAGGATCGAGAGACAGCCTGGTGGTGTGAGGTGGTGACCATTAACTTTGTAAAACATTAATAACGTTTTTGAATTGAAACAATTCAATGAAAACTATTTTAACTTTTTTAAAGTAGGAATCTTTTGTAATGTTTTGTAACTGAACCGACCAGAAGGAGAACAGAGGGAAGGCAGGAGGGAGAGGAGGTTGACGGTGGAGGTCAGAAGTTTGACAGTGGCCTGGTTGTAGACGGGCTGCTTGAAGAGAGAAGAGGAGGAGGAGGAAGAGGAGGAGAGGATGCTGGGGTTGAGAGAGGGCATGTGACGCACAAGGACACACAAGCACACTTCCAGAGTGGCAAATGAGATGGACTCTCCAGGAACTATAGCACCATCCTGTCCTCCCTCTCCCACTATCTCTCCCTCCTCTCCTTTAACCGCCTCTTCATCCATCTTCTTGTCTGTGCCATCCTCACCCTTCTCCTCATTTACAGAGGCATCAGTGCTGATGGAGTGGCTGAGTGACGCAGGTGGTAGTTGGTGCGTGTGTACAACTTGCTGCACCAGACGGATGATCAGCTGGAAGCACTCGGTGGAGTCCCTCGTCAGCAGAAGTCTCAAAATGGCGGGAACATTTGAATTATTTTTAGAAATATTTTTCCTAAAAAATAATCCGAATAATTTGCTCTGTTAAACAAAACTCACGAATACAAAAAATCCAGGAATTCTGCCCACACCGCCACCAACAGCAACCTGTGCAGCATGTTCAGCAACTCGACAGAAAGCCTTCTTTCCCGCGCTAATTGCCTCCTGCACCACTCATCCTCCAACAAAACACACAACGCCTTGAGACACATGTTGACTGTGTGCAAGGTCTGTATGCTCGTCGGGTTGCACATCGCCTCCGTACACACGCCTGTGTGTGTGGGTGTGTGTGTGTGTGTGTGTGTGTGTGTGTGAGTGTGTGTGTGTGTGTGTGTGTGTGTGTGTGTGTGTGTGTGTGTGTGTGTGTGTGTGTGTGTGTGTGTGTGTGTGTGTGTGTGTGTGTGTGTGTGTGTGTGTGTGTGTGTGTGTGTGTGTGTGTGTGTGTGTGTGTGTGTATTTTTTTCAAACCAAGGATAAGAAAGAATCGATCCTTCAGCGTCTCCTCATCTGCGCTCTTCTGCTTTCCATCCACTTCCCTCTTCACCATCTTCGCACCATCAACATTGCAGAAGCCCACCTGGTGTGAAAGACACTCAATCCAACATTTCCAATCACCACCATCTTGGTGTTCATCCCAAGAAAACAGCCCACTTCAAAACTACTCCCTTTTCCCGCCACAACCACTTCAGCACCACCTGCTTGGTCCACAGACACAGGGCGTACAGGGCTGAGGGCCAGGCGGTCTTGTAGTGGGGTCTGGCTGTGTCGAGGGTGTCGTGGCAGTAGAACGCCCCTCCCTCTACCGGCAGCTGGTTGTTGTACTCTGTGGAGTGTTGAGTGTTGTTGTCGTCGTGTGTGGTGTGTTGAGGAGTAAAAATCGTGTTAGTACACAGCAACACATTGCGAGCATGATCATCACCATGATCCTCATCATCACAATCATAATCACCATGATCACTATACTAACCATCATCATCATCATCATCATCATCTCATTCTCATCATCATCATCATCATCACCAGGGGGCAGGGAGAGGTAGGCGTAGTCACGCAGCAGGGCGACCCAGTGGCCACTCAGCGTCTTAATCTCAGCGCGCACCAACCACAAAAGACCCCCCTCTTCCTTCGTCACAGCCTCTCCACCCATGGAGCCTGTATTATACACGTCCTGGTCGTTATCCTCATCGTATTTGAGGTCGTTATCTTCGGGTTTGTTGATGGCGGTTCTTGTTGTTGTCTTTGTTTGTGAGTTTTGCAGCTTCTCCTCTTCTTCTTCCATTGTTACTATATACACCTGAATAATGATAATAACAATAATAATAATAATGATATGTACACTAAAATAAGAATATATGGATAATAATAATGTATACACCTGGCGAGTGTAAGGAAAGTATGTAGAAACAAAAAATAAAATATTTTAAAAACTAGTTACGTTATAAGTTACGTTACAAGTTACGTCACAAGTTACGTCACAAGTTACGTCACAAGTTACGTCACAAGTTACGACACAAGTTACGTCATAAGTTACATCATAAGTTACGTCATAAGTTACTCCAAAATAAATAATACTCTAAAAACTAAATCGAAAAACACTCAATCAATCAACAAATCACTCAATCAATCAATCACTCAATCGATCAGAAAAGACAGAGCGAACAAGGCAGCCAGGCAGGCAGCGCACCTCAGCCCAGGCCTTGAGGACTGAGAGTTTCTCCATGGTGAGGGCACTCTCGCTGTAGAGGAGACAGGGGTCCTTGGTGGTGGCGGTCAGCTTGGCGAGCGAGGAGACGAGGAGTTGGTGCACCCTACGCAGGTCGTTCAAGTCCCTCGCCACCCCACTGCCTATCCACCTGCTGCACACCTGTGTTGTTGTTGGCTGTTGTTGGTGTGTTGTTGTTGTTTGTTTTTGGTGTTGTTGTTCTATAGATAGCTGGTAGTATTGTAGTTGTATAGAGATGATTGAATGTGTTGTATGTAAAATAGTTGTGTGGAAAAGGAAAGTAGTTGTCGTATTCGCTCAAAATGTTGTATATAAAATAAAGTGGCAGCCACCAAAAGACAGCCACCAAAAGGCAGCCACCACACCGACCTCGCAAGCTGCAGCTGTGACGTGAGGAGCTGTCTCGGCACTGAACGCAGGCCTCAGAGCCGCTCCCACCTAAGTTTCATAATATTGAAACAGTTTCGGGTTTTATAAATAGTTTAAATAAAAAATCAAATGTCCATCCAATGTCATCATCACCACAAACGACCACAAACCACCACAAACAACCACAAAGCACCACAAACAACCACAAACAACCACAAACAACCACAAACGACCACAAACGACCACAAACAACCACAAAGCACCACAGACGACCACAAACGACCACAAACAACCACCAACGACTTGCGCCTGGTACTGTTCCAAGACCACGTGACCCGGAAACTCCGACTCGGGCACCTTGCTGAACCTCATGATGATCTCCTGCGTGGAGAGGTCAAGGTTGAGGTCATGCTTGAAAGGTCGCTCTCAGTTTCGAGATGAGCTCGGATCCACCACATCAACCACACCATCACTGCTACCACAACTGCCATGACTGCAACAACCACCACAAGCACAAGCACCTGCAGCACATTCAGACCAGCCAGCCTCAACTTGTCGCTCTCAGAAGTGGCTGCAATGAATGACATACGCACCAGCTCTGACAGATGCAGTACTAGGAAGTCGCCTGTGTGTGTGTCCGTGTGTGTGTGTATGTGTGTGTGTGTGTGTGTGTGAGTGTGTATGTGTGTGTGAGGTGCAAACAATTTATAAGTAAACAAAAATAAATTTTAAAATTTAATTCAATAAACTATTCAACTTTTTTTTCAACTTTCCCTTTAACTCAAATAAACGACTTAACATAAAAAAAATTACAAACACCACAATTTGCCCTCCTCTGGCCCACCTTGCCCCTTGGAGACGAGAGATTTAGCGCTTGCGAGGTCGAAGTGGGCGGGGTTACCCTCGCAAGCACCAATCACCTTCATGAGACACTCCATGGCAAAGACCCTGGTCGACCACTTGAACACCTCCCCTCTCTTTCCTCCGTCACTCTCTCCACTCTGGATCTTTATGTCGGCGTCTTCATCGTCGTCTTCGTCGTTCGCTTCGGTTGTGTTGTCGACTCTGTTCGCTGGGGACTTGCTGCTGCTGCTGCTGCTGCTGGTCTCGATGGAGGACGCCATGCAGTTGTCTGTTGTGGATGGGATGGAAGGCATGGGATCGGATGAGTGATGTGCTTGTGTTGATCCCAGTATATATCCTTCCAGTGCATTGAGAATCCTTATTACTATCAACATCATGATCATCACAATCAACAATCATCATCATCACAATCATCACCATCACAATCATAATCATCACAATCATCATCATCACAATCATCATCATCCCCATCACAATCAACATCATCACAATCATCATCATCAGCACCCACCGGAAGAGCTGTGCAACACCTTCTTGATCAAGGACAGCCACCCTTGCAGGTTCTCGTTCACGAGCGCTTGAAGCAGACTGGAAGGTGTGGTGGTGGTGGGTGGTGGGTGGTGGTGATGATGGTTGTGATAATGGTGGTGGGTGGGTGGTGGTGGTAGTAGTGGTTATTATTATTAATATTATTATAACCACCATCATAATAGGGATAAAGTAGACATAGACAAATTGTCAGGAAAGAGTGGAAGGGGAGGCCTCAGAGCGAAACCTGTTGATGGTGTCTTTGGCCTGGCAGACGAGTCTCTCATCGTTGTTCCTATCCAGGATGATGAACAACGACGTCTCCAAGCCAACCTCCCCCACGTTCACCACGTCCTCGTCCGTCTGTTTGTGTCTGTGTGTGTGTGTGGATGCTCCGTAACACACACACAAACACACACACACACACACACACACACCTAGCGTTAGTAGCACTTCTGGCAGCGGGCGACAGCGTCTCCTGCTTGGTGGCGACTGCATGGGCGGCTACTTCAGTGGCTTCCCGCTGCACCAGCTGCCTCAGACACGCCACTGCAGCCCTGCGCAGTTGGATGTGTCTGCTGGAGAGGTTCGTCTGCCGGTGGTTGGTGGTGATGATTAGGAATACATTTCAAAAATATTTTTAATAAACTTTAGTCGCTAGGAGAGAGGAGGCCCAATGCTTCTATAAACTAATAAAAGTTAATAAAAAAAATTTTTAATGAATAAATATATTTTCATTATTCATGAAAAATTATTCTTAAAAAATTTCACCAGAAAAAAAGTATTCCTAGAATGATAATAAATGCAAACATAGCGGCATACAAATACCGCCCTGGCGACTAACGCAAAGATGTGGGACGAGAGTGGTGAGGTTGACGTGGCGAGGGGTGAAGAGGTGCAGTTGCTGCAGACAAGCGACCGCTTGCGCCTGGATGGTGGCGTCAGGGTGGTCTTGCATCACGCCACAACACACCAGGCAGTACAGACGAGCAGTCGCTATGGCTGTGCTGTTGGTGGCTGCGGTAGTGATGGGGCTGCAAGTTTCATTTCTTCAAGATTTATTGATTTATGAGATACAAAAATAGAAACAAACTATTAAACAAATCCTGCGAAAATCAAGCTCTCCATAAATCAAAAACAAGCAGACACACCGTGCAGTTCAGGGCCGATGGTGGTGATGAGGGCTGCCAGACACCTTCCCAGACACTGGAGCACATCCAGGTGGGATGAAGGGATGGCTAGCAGAAGTTGCAGCACCAGGGAGAGGGTTGGCTCAACGAAGGTCCTGAACATCGGACCTCCAGAGTCTGCGATCAACGCGAGGGCGTGTAGTGACCACACCTGTGGCGGTGGAGGTGGATGGTTGATGGTGGATGCTTGTGGCGGTTTTTCCCATTTGAAGACCGATCCAAGCAATATACATACACTCTCAGAACTCTAAGCTAAGAATGACAACGGAGCCAAATCTCCAAACGCTGATGCCTGCCCCTGCTTCAGAGTTTTAACCCCTCCAACCTGCACAACAGGCGACGTCTGGTCTTGCGCCAATGCCAGGAGGATGGAGACCGAGGTGTGCAGGTGCTGACCCGCCCCCATGCCGCCCACGTAGCGGTGCAGACAGCCCAGCGCCAGCGAGTGACCTGTCCTCGTTACTGCGTCCCTGGCAGTCTTGAGTCTGAACGAAAAAAAGGCGATTTTAACCGGGAGTTCGATTCTTAATGGAAATTATGTGTTGGACTAGGACAAGAAATGTCAAATAAAATAAAGTCCGACTTGTCGAAGCTGTACTGAGCCATCTCGGCCAGGAACTTTCCCTCACCCACCACTTGCACCATCCTTCCCATCGCCTCTCCGGCTGCACAACGGAGTGCTGCATTGGAGCTCTGCAGCACGCCCTGCAGCCGAATGAGGTGGATGGAGGTGGATGGAGGTGGGTGGAGGTGGAGGTGAGTGGATGAAGATGGATGGAGAGGCTGAAGAACCCACCTCGACCAACTCAATTGCAGCTCTCCTCACTTCGGCACTCCCAAAGTCAGTCTTACTCTCTGCCAGACACTGTCAGTCGTTGGAGGTGTCAGTATATGAAGTGGTCAGTCGATGGAGGTGTCAGTATATGAAGGTGTCGGTCGATGGAAGTGTCAGTATATGAAGGTGTCGGTCGATGGAGGTGTCAGTATATGAAGGTGTCGGTGGTTGGAGATGTCAGTGGAGGAAGGTGTCAACGTCAACGAATCATGCATCAAGCAAAAGGATTTAACTCACCTTCAGCGCGCACAAGACTGCAGTGAAGACATTTACCTGGCGATGGTGGTGTGGAAAGTTCAAGTGGCTAGCCCTAACTCCCTTCCTCTCTCCCTTTCTCCTTCCTCCACTCCTTTTCTCTCTCTCCTTCCTCTGCTCCTCCTTCTTCCCCTCCTCCTTCTTCCCCCTCCCTCCTTACCCACCCACCCACCTGTATGGCCTGCTGTCTGGTCGACTTGTTCTGCTTGATGCACTCGATGAAATGGTCCAGCATCTGCTGCCGGTGCTTGTTCGCCACCCTCGGAAACACCTGCCCGAAGAGTCTGTGGGAAGGGGGGGAAGGTGGGAAAGATATAGTGGGGGTGTATGGTGGGATGTTAAAAAACTCTGGTGGAGAGGCTGTGGAAGGGAGTGTGTGGAGTGAGCGTGAAAAGTTGCGTGTGCGGTGATGATGATGATGAAACAAGTGTTTGAGAATGTGAAAATGCAGAGATCAGTTGAATACCAGTTCCAGGCGAAACATATTTTCTAATGAAACAGGTTGAGATAAGAAGTAAAAGGTTCGATTTGATCTCGAAAGAGGCGTCCTACCGGATGGATGCGTCTATCACCGACACTCCCAGAGGAAGAGGTCCAGGGTTAGGGTCACTCTGTCCCTGGAGATGATGATCATGATGATGATGATGTTGATGAGGATGATGATGATGATGATGATGTTGATGAGGATGATGATGATGACGTTAATGATGAACCTTTGTCGGTGGACTGAGGAAGAGGTGGCTGGGATCGTGTTCGAGAGTACCCGAACCTGCTGCACTGTTCGTCTGCAGCTGTGTGTGTGTGTGTGTGTATGTGTGTATGTGTGTGTGTGTGTGTGTTGTGTGTGTGCGCGTGTATAAAAACACATCCATCAATTTAAGATCAGAATCAACCCCTCCCCCCCCAAACTTGGTCTTCAAGCAGCTTGTGGTCTGCCTGCATCAGCGACCTGCCCATGATCACAGAATCGTCTGCGTGACACAGATAACCTGGCGAGCAATTAGTTTTTAAAACATTTTTTCAAATTTTATTTATTAAAACATCTAAATTCAAACCAAACTAAACCATTAGTTTCCTCCACACACGACTGACGACAGAAATAAAAATATGAAGAATAAATAATCAAAGAACCACCAAAGAAAGCTCACCAAGCATCGAGGTGGTCGTGTTTCCGGGGTTGTCGGTCAGCGTGAACTCAGCGACCAACTCCCGAAGAAGCCCGCTGAAACACGCCTCGTAGAGTTCTGGCGGCAGGAGCGACAGGACGCTGTAGAGACGCAAGCGCACCACCGCCACTGCAGCCTTCAACTGACCTCCATGCACCTTCACTATGCTAGACATGCTGCAGTGTGGTTGGTGTGGTTGTTGGTGTGGTTGTTGTTGTGGACTGGATGTAGTGGAGAAGTTATATAAAAGGTGATGATGATGTTATATGAAAGTATCAGCTGTGAATGATAACAGAGATGGGTAGGTATCAAATTTCATCGATGATAGCAGCATAAGTTAAAACACAAAGTTTTATCGCAAGATTCATCGAGAGAGATAGGCGGATGAGCGCTGACATGAGGGTCATCGAGAGGGCAGACTCGAGAGGAACGAGCATTCGCTTGGTCACCTCGGTCGTCACCAGGTCGCCACAGAAGGTCAGGAAGCTCTGCATCGCTGGAGAGGCGGGAATGGAGGATGGATGAAGAATGGAAGGCGAGAAGAGATTAAAATTATTTTCATTGATATTATTATCATTATCATCATCATTATTAAATCAAACGAATTCCTCAAAGGAACGCACAAGCGAGGGCTCCGGAGCGGTTCTCGAAGGTGACTTGCCACGTGAAGGCGTCTCCCTTCTGCTTCTCAGCCTCCAACTCCTTGCTCGAGCGCGGGAAAGAGATCTTCCAGAGGTGCAGCATGCGGGGCAGGTGTGGTCGCACCACCGCTGGACCTTGGTAATGGTGGTTGGAGAGGGTGACGATCGGGTTTGGAATGATTTCATAGGTGAATTGTGAAGATTACTTCCGTTATAACTAAAATGCAACCATTCGAAAAATATACCACCATCTCCAACTACTCCACCACCACTTCAACCACCACCCTCAACACCCCTGAAAACTACCCCCTACTCCCTTCCCCCCCCCCCCCAACCCACCTAGACACATGAGGGCTGACAGTAGCACCCAGCCAGACTGCGACCTCTGCAGCGACAGTCTGCTGTTCTGAGTCGCTGTGCGCAATAACTCTTCGCCCAGCAAGAAGATTTGCTGTGATGATGATGATGATGGTGGTGATGATGATGGTGGTGGTGGTGATAATGAGGATGATAATGGTGGTGGTGATAATGATGACGATTATTATTATAAATACTATTATTACTACTAATTATATTGTCACTACTATTACTATTATAGCTATTACTTTTCCTTTGGCGTGGGGAATTCCCAGCTTGGTCTCCCTGACTCCGCCCAAGAGGGCTGCCAAGGCCCCCGAGAAGCCTGAGATGGCCTCAGGAGACGACTTGAGGTGCTGCATGCGGTCGATGCACCTGGCGAATGGTCGGAAACTTTAGGAATTTGTGAGCATTCAACAGCAGCGGCCTTGTGAAATTAAAATATTCTTATTTTTTATTTTCTTTTTTAAATTCTTGCCTTCAAAGTTATCCCCCCTCTATGCCTTCATCCATCACTCACTATCATCCCCCTACCCCCCACACCCCCCCCCCCCCCCAAGATCCAACCGGTCAATGAGGATGGTCATCTGCGAGGGCATGGCAACAGCAATGCATCGCAGGCACCAAGCAGCACTCAGACGCGGCGCTGGGAGAGGATGCAACAGCACTGAGACCACTGGTTCGATGATGCCTTGGTGGTGGTGGTGGTGGGGGTTAGAAAGGTTGGTAGGGGTTGCAGGTGATGCGGTGATTGGTGGGTGAAAGTTGGTGTTAGGAGGATGTGAAAGAATGTGTATTTGAACCAAAAAAAGTCTCAATTCGCCAGTAGATTCTTTTACACATGTATATATTGTACACTGTGTGTATAGGACTGATGATGGCAATGTGAGGCCTCACTGGTGGCTGGCTCGGAGATGAGGGGCGCTGCCGAGGTGTCGAGGAAGAGGAGGAGGCAAGAGAGTTCCTGCAGTGCCACCATGATCACGTGCTGACTTTGCAACAAGTTGTCGTTGTTGTTGTTGCCGCCACTGGAGCTGTTGTTGTTGGAGTCTGATGTCGACTCTGCATTAATTATTGAGTATTATGTACTAAGTATTTTGAAATAGGTATTGAGTAATTTTAATTATATATTGATTAATTTGTACCAAGTATTGAGTATAAAGTACAGACGCATAAAGTATTATGTACTCGAAAGCATCAGCCCCAACCAAGCGCACACACCGATGCCACTCATGTGTTTGGCGACCACCAGACACAACTCCTTTGCTGCCGCCACCTGCGCCTTCTCGCCCAGCATGCCGCCAATCGCCTGTCACAGTGGTGGTTGCAGGATTTGATTCCTACTTCCCTCTGTGTGACCTATCTCTTCTAACCCACTAACAACACAACTATCCCCTCCACCTCATCACCGCCTCTTCTTCATCCCACCTCACTTCTTTACTTCCCTCCACCTCATCACCATTTCTCCCCCTCTGTCAATCTCACCACCACCTCAACTCTCTTCCTCCACCACCACCACCACCACCACCACCACCACCTCACCTCACCTCACCTCACTTCACCTCACCTCACCTCACCTCACTTCACCTCACCTCACCTCACCTCTCTGAGCACAAAGTTGGCACACTTTCTGGCATGGACAGCATCGATGTGGTATGCGGTGTTACGAGGGTTCGAAACGAGGCTGAAGAGGTGGCCTGAGATGTGGCTCAGATGCCGCTCCAGCCACCTTGACCCCATCTTTCTGACCAACTCTACGTAAGCCTATCGTGGTTGTGTGTGTGGTTGTGTGTGTTTGTGTGTGGTTATATGTGTTTGTGTGTGTTTGTGTGTGTTTGTGTGTGGTTGTGTGTGTGGTTGTGTGTGTTTGTGTGTGTGGTTGTGTGTGTGGTGTGTGTGGTTGTGTGTGTTTGTGTGTGTGGTTGTGTGTGTGGTGTGTGTGGTTGTGTGTGTGTTTGTGGTTGTGTGTGTGGTGTGTGGTTGTGTGTGTAGTTGTGTGTGGTTGTGTGTGGTTGTGTGTGTGGTTGTGTGTGGATGTGTGTGGTTGTGTGTGGTGGTGTGTGGTTGTGTGTGTGGTTGTGTGTGGTGGTTGCGTGTGGTTGTGTGTGTGGTTGTGTGTGGATGTGTTTGGTTGTGGTGGTTGCGTGTGGTTGTGTGTGTAGTGGTTGTGTATTTGTGTGTGTTTGTGTGGTGATTAGTGCTTAGGTTGCCTAATTGATTAGAATTGAGAGATAGAAAGATGGATTGAGAAGTAAAAAGATGGACTAAGCAACCAATTTCAACACTTTCAAACGCCCTTTTCCTAACAGACGTGCAAACACAACCTCAACAACCACACAACCTCAACAACCACACAACCTCAACAACCACACAACCACAACAACCACACAACCACAACAACCACAACAACCACACAACCTCAACAACCACAACAACCTCAACAACTACACAACCTCAACAACCACAACAACCTCAACAACCACCCAACACCAACATAAGTGACTCCGACACGGATGTCCCGGTTGACATTTGAACTGCCCTTGCCCTCTCCGGTCTTCAGGAAGCCACTGCCTGCCCTCACCATGCCCGCGCCTAAGAGGCCCAGAACGTCCTCCAGTTTCAGTAACTTCACCTTGCCTGGAACTACGGTGATGGATGGAGATATGGATGAGTGGATGGGTTGATGCGTGGGTGGATGCATGGATGGATGCATGGATGGATGGATGGATGGAGATATGGATGGGTTGATGGGTGGATGCATGGGTGGATGCATGGATGGGTGAATAGATGGGTGAATAGATACCCGTTTTAGGGTTGACAGAAAGTACAGCAGCAAACAAGCAGCCCAGCAGACGAGCAATGTCACAACGAGTCTGAAGGAACCAAGAACAAACATTTTGGTAATATATTAAAAATATATATATTATTCTAATTCTAATTATTATTATTATCATCATCATCATTATAAAGGTAATGAGCAACCACCACAACCACAACAGCAGCACCTCATAGGAAGCGCCATCAAACGCTCGGAAGCAGACGTTTGCCAGGTTCTCGACCTCTCCTCCGTAACACATCCACGCACACTCGTTCACCAGCTCACACAGACACTGGTGTGATGGAGAGGAGGTCAGATGATGGGTGGGTTTGAAGGGTGCGAAGAGGTTTGATGCATTTAAATTATGATCATTGAGATGAGGTGATGGTGGTGGTGGTGATAATAAAATAATTATAATGATGATAGTGCGTATTGGCGTTGAAACTGACGGCAGCGGCTGCGGATTTAACGGAGACGGTGCGGTCGGAGAGGAGGTTCTTGGCTGCTTTATAGATCTCCTTGTGCACACTGCCCGCCGCACTGCCCAGCCCCGAGACCATCTTCCTGAGCGTCAACATGATCTCGCACCGGAGTTGTGACTCGGCGTTTTTGAGTTGTTTGAGGAGGAGGGAGATGGTTTCTTCGTACGACCTGCCGACCATCCTGCCCAGTCTCTCGTGCATCTCACCCAGGCAAGCCACTGCTGCTCTGTGCGTGCAAGGTTCAAGGTGAAGTGAGTTAGAACTGCATGGTTGAATGTGAACTTGAAATGTTTTGCAGGATTAAAAATCAAATTCGAACAATTTGGTTGGGAGATAGCTTGGAGAGTCGTCCTTGTTTCGGAGGATCTCATTGCACTTGCTGATCATGTCAAATAGGGCTGAGGTGTCGCCCACGCTGAAGATGGTCGCCAAGCAAGAAGCGATCAGTTTGCGAGTCGGAGGACCCCTCCCTTGCATCATCTCGTTCGAGAGCTGAGCTATCAGCTTTTGCTGACTCTCCTTTATGTCAGACTGGGAAATTGGTGGCAAAAATAATAAGTTTATGTATTTTTTAATAAATAACTAATTTTAGTATATTTAAGCTATAAAAACCATCTTAATAATTAGGACTAAAGACTCAACAGAATGATTGACAAGACACCTTCTGAGCAGCCACCAGAACTTTGTCGAGGAAGCGCAGCCACTCGAAGACAAAGACAGGCCTTTTGTTTTCGGGAATTTTCGATAATGCATCTTCGTTTAACAACAAGCTGTGAGCCAGCTCCATTCTGGAGAGTGGTTATGAATAGATTCTTAACTGGAAATGCTACTCCAAACTACTTTAAAAAGATCTTCTCCAGAAAAATCCTGTTTCCTGATAATATTAATTGAATGTTTTTTTCTGAATATAATTTCCCCAATGATAATTCCTGTAGAATCTACAGGGTAGAATGTCTTATAATGAAGCTTCTACTCTTTCAGCTTTCATGTTTTTTATGACTCATATTATTTTTTAAAATGTATCATATATTATGAAATCATTTGAGAAAAACTCACTTTATTATTTAAAAAACCTAAAAATTAATTAAATAATTCAAAAAAGACTACCAATCGCTAAAGGTAAAGATAAAAGGACCTAAGAAAGTACATATAAAATTTACAAACTAGACATAATTTTCAAAAAGTTTGATTTATAAATTTTTTTAAAATGATTTTCCAAATAAAATCTTGAAGTTCGTTGATCACCAATGAGCATCTTTCATTGTGACCACCTGGTGAATGAAATCTTGATGGCTTGCATACAACTTGATCTTGCTGCTAATGTCCATCCATTGAACATCTGAAGCGTCACTACCTGCAAAGTATTTAATTGATATTTTAAAAACTAATAATTAAAATACAACCACGAAAATTATTAAGGGTGCGTAAAAACGGTTTTAAGAACACAAATATTTACAAATATTGTTTTCCCTTACTTCTCCCATGAACCCAACAAACCAGCATTGTATTTGAAGTTGAAGAGAGTTCCATCTTCATCGTGGAAGTTGCAAGCAACAGTTTCCATCCAGGCGTTGTCAGTGTTGCGTGGGTCGTCAACATATCCCTTGTAAATCTGAAATTAAAACAAATAGTCATGAGAGGGTTTTTATGAATTTACTCTAAATCTTTAAATTGTAAAAAATAAATGAATTGTTTCGATACCTCTACTCCGTGCTTGAAGGCTTCTTCCAACTTTTCGTTTCCTCCTTCTGACACTCCATCAAGCGTCTCCTCGGTGAACTCCCTCTTCAACGTTTGCGAAACCTGCTCTCCTGGGTCGACCATGCCCTACGAGGTAGAAGTTCGATTCGAATTTTAAATAATTTATTAATTAGAAAAGTAATGAATGATTAATGTATTTTAATTTAATATCATAAATAAAAGTATAAAAAGAAAAGTTTTTATAGAAATATAGTGAAAAATATTTCAAAAAATTGGTTCTGCTGGGTTTCGAACCCAGGACCTCTCGCGTGTGAGGCGAGCGTGATAACCACTACACTACAGAACCTATATATATAAAATGAATAATTTGTATATAGTATATAACTATAAGAAAGTGTTTAATAGATTGTAAATAAAAAATGAAAACAAAATAGTGTTTAGATTAATAAAAATAATGAAAAAGATTTTTAAATTCTCACTCCAGGAATAGCCCACTCGCCAGAGTCCTTTCTCTGGATGGCAACAAACTGCAAAATGGCCTTGCCAGTGTCAGTGTCACAGACCTTCATCCCCTGACCGTCCCTGAGCCACCTTAGTGTTGGGTAAAGCAGCGTTGAGTTGAATAGGTGCTTGAGTGGAATGTGTGGTTTAATAGACTAGCTGTGGAAGTTATTAAATCATGTTAGATGTCGGAATATGAAGAGAGATATGGTAACAACCTGGTAACCACAGGGTCTGCAGCATGGTTTGGGCCCCACCTGCCCAACAAGCCCCTGCCTCTCAAACCTGTCCTTCCCATTGGATTCCTTTGTGGAATTAAAATCTATTTCCAAACCATTTTATTACCTTATAGAAATTACTGAAACTACTTAATAACTAAATATCGAAAAATGTGTGAAAATTCCTGTAAAAAGATTTGAAAATGGGTTAAAACTTGACTACCTTGGAAGGGAACTTTCTATGAGGTACTCTCCATGGTGACTGCTCCTGTCCACATTGAAGCCTGTGTCCAGTTGGTTCCAGGCTATTGAAACTGGCTCTTGCGAACTGTCTCAAAAGATAATAATAATTTTAAAGTTTTTAAAAACAATTTATTTGAAAAAAATTATTTTTAAAATTATTTTATTGACATTAATGAATGCTCACAGGAGATCAGGGTCTGCCCAGGGCTTTCCCTGAAGAGTAGGAGAGGTGTAAACAGGAGGAGCATAGCTTGGAAATGCACTTGACCATAGAAGCTTGTCTGCAGGAACATGTTGTCTTTGAACCTTATAGAGGGTTGTTGTTTGTTTTTAGGATACAGTTTTATGCAATTCTCAAATTAAAACTTCAAAATTCCAACCTCAGAACCTGGATAAACGTTGTTAACACATTTCGTGTGAGCCTTCATTGTCTTTCCTTTGTTTCTGAAAACTGTACTAAACCCCTTTTTGAAACTAAAATCAAAATAGTCAGATTAAAAATTGATTTTGATAATAAATTGCACTGAAAATAAATTAAACATACAATTTAAATTTGAATTTAATACAGAATAAAAATCCGATTTCACTTGCTTGGAAGGTATGTGTTGAAGGGAAATTAACCGATAGAAGTCCTTAATAAATGGAGAGGACAGGTGACATGCTGACATGGTAACCTCTCGGAAATCCCCGTATATTGATCGTGGTCAAAAGTTCGGAGTTACTTAAATAAAAATTTTAAAAAAAATTTTAATGATAAAAAAATACTTAAATATATTTTCACATTTATTAAACATTATTTATGCTCTATAAAATAAATTAATTAAACACCATGTTACAGCCCATCTCTGGTTTTGGAGTAGTCGCCATTACCACCGAATCCATGTAATTAAAGGTATTTCTAATAAATTTATATGAAATAACTCATCATATTTCTATTTTAAAACAATTTTTTTAATGCATTTTTTCCAAGCACTCATACATTTATTCTACATCTTGTTAATTGGGTGTACAATGTAAAGTATTCTATTTTACTAAAATGATTGTGGCTAAATTTATTTTAGCCGCTAAAATAATTTTAGCCACAATCATTTTATTATTTTTTAATTTTAAATGTTTTTGAGTTTTCGTTTTTATCATAAAAATTTTTGCTTCGCAGACAATATCTCCAATTTTGAATAATGGTTTCAAAATTCATAAATATATGTTTTTATATATTTCGCTTCAAAAGAGTAAATTAAATTGTTTGCAAAATTTATTTTTATTCCACTTCATTTAACAGGACAGTCTCAAGAAAATCGGATGAAAGATGGAATCAAAATTTTCAGGTATTCAAATTTTTTAACCAATTTTTTCGTACAGATACATTTTTGCATATTTTACGATCAAAATCATTAAAATAAAAAAATCTTAAATAAATGCTAAATCAATAGAACTTTTCTTCTTTGATTATTAATTCTTTTTGGCTTCATAGGCCAAACTTACTCAGTATCAAGCTGATATTGATTAAGACTGTTCAGAGTACAGTTTCACCTCATTCTTTGTACTTAATATCACAGTCTATCAGTGAAGAAACTGGATATCTCAGGCTATCAAAAAATTAACTGGTTTGAATTTTAAGCTTTGTATTGAATAAAATATTCATTTTCATAATCGTTTTTAGAATAAAAACTTTTTTCATTATTAAAAAAATTGTTGCATTAGTCCAAGGTTTATAAAATACATTAATGCCTTAAAATGCTAGCAAAGAGGTATCCAGAATCTTATCGAATTTGCAGTATAAACCTATTATAAATATCCTTTTTGAATATATAAAAAGTTTATAGTATTGCTTGTAGCTAAAATTTCTTAGAATACACATTTGCTTTGAATTCATAATATTAGAAGCCTTTAAAGAACTAAATTTTTAAACTATTTTCTTGGCAATTTGCTATTTTTCAAACAATTTTTATATATAAGTATACTCATTAAAACCATTATGTTCTTTTGTGTTCAGACAGACCTCAAATGATAAGTTAATTTGTGAAGCAGGGACTCAAAGAAATGCTTTAAATCGATTTCATTAGTTCATCTCCAACACTTTGACTTTCATTCCAATTAGTTTTGAAATACGTTTAGATTCAACTTTTTATTCTTACTTTATGTTAAACTAACCCGTTTCCTTAGAGACAAACTTTCCATTTGTATGTTAGTTCGTTCCACGTTGTTTAGGCTTATTTAATCTACTAATGCTTGTTTGAACTTTCAGTTCCACTAACAACTCATGTATTTAAGAAGTTCTAGATAAGCTTACTATTTCACTATACAGGAATCCCTCGATTAGTGCGAATCTGATTAAATTTTCATTTTCTAAAAAAATAAGTTAACTGTCTTAAATGTATGACTGCGCATTTAATTGGTTTTATATTAGTTTCATAATATATTAAACTATTTATTGTCATTAGTAAACGGGCAACAAAAAATTCATCGTGATAGTGAGCCAGTTGATTTTCAGAATTCATTAATCGTGCGAAAAGTTTAGGTTTCAGTGCAGTATTCGTCGAATGTTGTATTGTGCATCAATTGCAGCATTTAAACTCCCCCATCTTTGAATATTTAGAGTTCATTTTAAACATGAACACAAGGAAAAGGGGACCTGACAAAAAGAAAAGAAAAATCGTTTCGCTGGAGGAAAAGGTGGACATTATAAAGAGGTTCGAGGACGGTGATTCTAAAAGCAAAATAGCTCGTCACTATGGCGTGAACGAGTCCACAGTGCGCAAAACAATCATTTTGGCGAGTAAAATTATCGAAAAATCGAAACTCGCGCCATCTTTGACGAGAGGCCAAACGACCAGAAACAGAAGTGCCGCAATGATAGAGATGGAACGTCTCTTGTCCGCTTGGATTGAAGACTGCAACAGACTGGGCAAGCCGCCCTGCACTGCGACCATCAAAAGCGAAGCACTGAAGCTCTTTGCGCTAGTGAAGGAGGTATCGAAAAGGAGAAGAAGCGTTGGTAACGACGCGCAGGTGCAAGAAGGTAAGGCAAACATTAGAGCAGGGTCCAACGATGAAAAACCCTTTTTGGCGAGCAGTGGGTGGTTTCAGCGTTTCAAAAATAGGTATGCACTGCACAACATGGTGTCGGCTGGGGAGGCAGCCAGTGCTGATGATGAGGCGGCGTATCCTGATCTTTCAATTGAAATGCTCTCTGATCGAGACTATACCGATCACCAAAGTGTCGATGAAAGTTCACTTTTTTGGAGTCGAAAGCCCAAAAGAAGGTTGTTGGATGGGCAAGAAAGGACCCACGCAGGCTTCAAGGACTTTATAAAAGTGGAATTCGATAAAAATGAATTAGAAAATGCAGATGCCGGAGAATTACTCGAGTCAAAGTTTGAGAAGTTGAGTGATTGTGACCTTGCTGATGTCTATGAACAAGAAGAAGAGAAGGAACAAACTTGCGAGAGGATCAATTTTCAAGAAAAAGTTTTTACAAAAAAGAAATTGAAGGTATATTAAATGTGGTTGAAGATTTAAGGAGAAAAATAATAAATGCTGATCCAGATTTCGAACGTGGAATGCAAGTTTGCCGAGTCATTGAAAAAAGTGTTCTTCCATACAAACTAATTCTTGAAAAAAGCTTAAAAAAATAATTTTTGCAACCAAACCTTCTAAAATATTTTTTAAAGAAATTAACAATATTTTCATTTATCGTTTTAATATTTTTTTCTTACTGTTCTTGTACATGTTTAAAAGGTTTTTATTTTTGTCAAACTTATAACTTAAAAACTTGAATTTTGGGATACCCCACATGTGGGTACACAGTGTACAAGACATCATACTGTATTTTTTTAAAATAATAAATTTTGATGGTTTTGCAGCGATTTATAATAAAAATAATAATAATAGTCATTTTTGTATAGTGCCCGGGCTCGTTTTATTATATAATAATGAATATTAATTATTCTGACATTAAAAAGTATTTTTGATTTCTTTGGCATTCAAGGTCTTGGATTCATTAAATACGTTGTTCTGATCATTCGCTTCTATCAGGGCGGTGCTTGCAGGAAAGCAATTAGTCGTCCTGATCGAGGGATTCCGCACCACATTTCCATAAATGTTTATTCATCATCGACTCTGTTCCTAATCTGCGCCCAACTTGTTATTTCTTTTCAATAAATTTTCAATATTCAAAAATAAAAGCTGGAAACACAAAAGAGTTGGCTAACTGTTAGCTTTCTGGACTTACGAAAAATCGCTATTTAAATTCTTTTAATTGATTCATTAATTAATTAATTGATTAAATCGATGAATGAATAAATAATGAATAAATGGATCACATTGGCATATATAAAACATTCCCTAACTTTCATTGCGCCAATCCGAGGTAAGTGCCAAAGTGTTTGCGTAACATGATCGTGTCAGTAAGTCATTGAATAACCTCTTCTCAATGAATATTTCATAAGCAGACGTCTGTGCGGCTGGTTTCCTCGCAAAGTTAAACAGATAGAGTCGGGAGTTTCGATGCAGTTTGTGTCCCCCTTGTTTCGTTTAGTTCCTCCATTCTGTTTCACACGCTTGCTTCTATTCTCTCTCTGCTTTTGATTGTAAATATATCTCCTCGAATAATCATTCGCTTGCCTTTTTTTCAAATTTATGAAATCGAATGTCAACTTTCAGTTTTAACACCTGGCCGTTCAGTATTTCTCAGTTGTATGTTTGCCTTTTCAGCCTTCTAATGACAGCTCGCTAAGTTCTCAGCTTCTGATTCCCATAATTAAATAAGTTTCACATGTTTAATCCTAGCCCAGCTAATTTTTTACTCTACTAGCCTTCAATTTATTTAATGGAGTTATTTATGATTGTTCGAAAATCTTGCATTTTATTCTTTCTAACAATAGACAGTGCCTTGGTCTGCATCCTCAGCTGATTTCTTAAAAATGCAAATTATTTCTCGCTGCAGACATATCGGAGATCATTTCCATGCATCCACGAGCATTGGCACGTTGTGTTAGTGAACCAGGCCCCATAAATACACATTCAATGCACATACACGCACCGATAAATTATATACGTGTGTTATATTTGTGTGTACGTGTGAGGGTGCGTAGGAGATTTAAAAATTGATTATTGCAAAAATTGCCACCAATAGGTGACCTAGCAGCCGATAAATCTGTAGACCTGGAGGAGGTGTGTGATGCTCCAAGCAATTCCAAATATTTATATCCCAAAATTATTTCTCTGAAAAATGACGAGTTTTATCTCTAAAAAAAACTTACGAGCTTATACAATACAATAAATTAGTTTTTTATCGTTTTGTATCGTATTGAATTGTATTGTAGTGTAAAAGCTTATGAAGATACAATGGCGGCATGGGCATTGCTTGATTGCAGAGCGAGAAGTTGCAGCAGCTGGTGTACATCCTGGGCTCGAGCGAGGACAAGGAGGAGAAGATGGAGACGCTGAGACTCATCTCGCAACTCTGCCACCAGGAAGAAGCTGCTCAGCACCAGGAAGGAGCAGGAGAGAGGCCACAGCAGCTCACGAAAGCCTCCCACTCTGCTGCTATCCTCGAGTAATTAACAAGATCATTCGTTCTGAAAAATGTTGATTTCCTTTTTGTTTTCAGAATAATTTCGTCGAGTTTTGTTATATAAGTTTTTTTGTTTGTTTCAGGAACCTTCCTAAGACAAGCGAAAAGTTCAAAACGGGTTGCGTTGACAACATTCCACTGCCCGACTTTCCCCTGACCCCCCTTCCACTCTCCATCCCCCTCCCTGCCAACCTCCACCTCGACAACATACCCATCCCTGGCTCTGTCACCAACTCGAAATCTACTTATCCACAAGACAAAAAGACATCCAATTCAGTCGTCGATGAAACATACAAAATGGAAACTTCTTTCGACAGCAAGGACGACTCGACAGCGATCACGAGGACCAGGCTGGGCATCGTCAAAGTGCACACCAAGTGTCCCCTTGGAGGTCTCGTCAAGGCGACTGCATCCTTCCATCTGCAGAAGAAGCTGCTCGAGAGGAAGAAGAAGCTGCACTGCAAGGGCGCAGATGCGATGAAGATGAAGGGGGAGGCAGTTCTGGGGAAGGAAGCTTCGAAGGCTGCTGAGGGGGGGCCTCCTCCATCGAAAGACATCACCATCACTTCGAAGAGCTTTCTCGTTGCTGCTAAAAACAACACTGTCCTGGCTAGCTCGACCATCGTCAACGGGAACATCTCCACTGATTCCAAAATGGCTGAAAATTCAAAGAAAGTTGACAAAGCACCCTTGAATAGTTCTCACAACAACAACAACAACAACAACGTCAAGAAGCTGGACATGCAGCACAGGATCAAAGAGTGGAAGAGGGAGTTGATAAACGACCTGAGCAAGAGCAGGAACAGAGGAGGCGCCAACAGCAAACAAAGCACCGAGCATGCAGATCTTCTCAGCAAGGAGTCTTCAAGCCCTGCTGCAGTGGCTGTTGCCAGTTCCATTCTGAGAGGCACGTTCACTGAGGTGAGGAGTTCTGATGGTCTCAAGACGTACCAATGGCCGCTCGAAATGGTCCGACACACATCCGGCTCCGACCCCCTCCTCTACAGCTACAACCCTCTCTTTTTCGACTTCCTGAAGGTCAATCAACATACAAATAAAAGGAATAAAAAAGGTTCTGGCGGGAAAAATCTATCAGTCAATAAAATCAGTTCAAATGAGGATCACAAAAGCAATGGACTTCTTAATGCTAAAGCGCGTCTGAAAGACACAAAGAGTGGCGCGCAGAAAGTTGAGAAGTCTTTCGATGACGACTTCAACGCGAGTTCGTCTGCTGCCAAGTGGGAGACGAGTGAAGAGAGTGGATGTGAGGCGAGTGGTGGAAGCAAAACTATCGACACTCAATCTTCACAGGCAGGAGTCAGAAAAAAGATAGCGAATTCAAAGGATTCTAACGAGGAATCTTGTGGTTCTTCGCGAGGCAGGTCACGTGGTGGCAGGAGGAGGAGAACTCCAGGACATCACTCCAGCTGCTCCAGTTGCTCCTCCTACTCTTCATCTTCCTCCAGGAGCTATTCCAGCAGTTCTTCTGGCACCTCCTCCAGCAGGTCCCGCTCCAGAAGTCATGGCAGTGGAAGGTACGCGTGCAGGAAAAGGAAAAGAGGCTCCAGTCGCTCCAGGTCCTACTCTGATAGCGACTTCATCAAGAGGATTTACAAGATTTGTCCAACTGCTCTGCCGCAGATCAATAGGAGTTCGAAGGACGACAAGGGTGCTGCAAAGGTGCCCTCGAGCACCACTGGGTCTGCCAAGACGACCCCCTGCACCAGCCTGATCCCTCTGCCGCAGAAACAACTCAGCCAGCAGGAGAGGTTCCAGATGATTGGTCCTGACGACCCTCTCGTCTTCAAAACCTCAACTCCTCCAATGTCATCATCATCATCATCATCATCATCATCATCATCATCATCGACAACATCAGTATCAACATCATCATCAGTATCAGCTAAGACTGCGAACTCCTCCACTGACTCGTTTGTAATTCCTGCCGACCAGCTGGAGAAGTACAGACTGCTGAGGCTGCAGGCTGAGAGGCACGCCAAGAACAGGAGTGATGGAGGGGGAGGCAAGGAGGGTGGAGGAGGAGGGCTAGAAAATGTTGGAGGCAGCAAGTCACCTGTGCTCATCAAGGAGTACAGCAGCGGCAACAAGGACCCTCAGATGCAGCTGGTGGAAAGTCTCTACCTCAAGCAGATGGCGGCCATTGTAGCTCGCCAACCCAACCTCCGAAACAACCTCTTCTTCCATCACAAACACCCATCCAAACATGCAACATCTAATATGTCTGAGAGCAAAGAACTAATCGATGAGAAGATGAGAGGTAAGCGGATTCTTGTGAGTCATTCAGAGATGAATCGTCCGCGACTGGTGACCTCTCAGGCGTACCTTCCACTCATGCATGTCGGCTCATCGCTGGTCAGAAGGACGCCTCTGCTGATGCCGCCTCAGACTTCAAGGTCATGCGTCAGTGTCCAAAACTTGCCAATGCAGACATCTCAGTTGGAAACAACAAGCAAGAAAGTGGAGAATGTATCTGATCAGTCGACCAAAGAGGTGGCATGTCACGTCGAAGCAAGCTATTCACTTTCCGAGACAGCCCCAACAAGTAAACCCATCCCAGCTAGCAATGAAGGAGGGGTTGCACCTTGCCTAAGTCTCCCGCTTGCATCTTCTCCGGCAAACATTAAACCTGACTCGGATGTTCAGAATATTCCGAACACCGAAGAGTCCAATCAGGTGGGGGAGGAGACAGAAGAGTGGCTGAGGTCGCTTCCAAGCAATGTTTCTCCGAATAATTTCTCCTCGATTTCTCCGACGACGTCGTTCGTTCACTTGGACGGCAGTGTGAGCATGCAGGGCGTGCAAGACCAACGCATGCATCACATGCTGCTGGGAGAGAACCTCGTCAAGCCCTCCATGCCAGAGTACGTCCAGATCGTCCAGATCCCGTCCCAGCACCACTTCATCAAGCAGAACCAACTGCACCTCATCCAACAACAACGCCAGTTGCACATGCAGCAGCAGCAACAACTGCAGTACAGCTTGCAGCTCCAGCAGCAGAAGCAGTTGCAGCTGCAGTCCATGCAAGGAAACGTCATCCTGGCGTCGCCAATGCAGCAGCAGCTGAGCGTCCCCATCATAAACAGGCAGGGCTTCATCATCGGCACCGCTCGCAAACAGCCCACCATAGTCCAGATTCCCAGTGGCCAGCTGATCAATCAGACCATTTTCAGTGGCCAGCCCATGGTCATTGGGCCAGCCAGCCAGTTCCTCCTACCTCGCTACATCAGATGAACCTGAGTGCTAGTTTCAGTTCTTTTCCTCTCACTGAACCGCTTTAAATCAACGCCATTTGTTAGACGCTGCAAATAATGAGCAAATCAATTCTTTGTTACATTCTTTTTGAGTTTAAATAAATTCATGAATGAATGAAAAATCATTTTGTCCGGAGAGAAGGTTTTCTTTGACTTCAAAAAATATCACAAATCAATGCTCTAGTATGATTTCTGCATGCGAGAGTGGGGTCAAAAATAGATTTTCACGATAAGAATATTAAAGAGGTCCATAAAATATTTATGAAAATGTTGATTTTATATAAACTTAAATAAAAAACACGACCGTTTAAAGAAAAACTCCGAAGAGTTGATTGAAATGTGCATCTGAAGATTTTTAAAGGGTTAAACGTGAGTTTCAGAAAGCCTCCACAGTAAATTCAAAATTTATTTAGGCAATTATTGTTATGCAAAACGTTATGATTGTTGAAGATTTTTATACAATTAAGTTTTTATTTATCAGCCGAAAACGCTTTGAAGGCTAATAGCAAACAAATGAGGATAGGCTTACAGAAGTATAAACACTGGAGCGCTTCCGATCGATGTGTTTGTGTTGGCGTCTCTGTGCCGCCCTAACCTCCCCCTCCATAATCAATGAAGGGTGTTCAGTTCACAAGAAAGTTCATCTATTCTGTGAATAAAAAAGATATGAAAATTCAAATACTCTTTATTTTTGAATAATATCTTCAACTTCCAAAGGTCTCATGTTTTCATGTAAACCTTGTATAATTTCTTTTCCTTTTCAATATTATCGATTTTTCATCAGTTATCATCAAAGTAGTCTTGATTGGATGAAAAATCTGATAAAATAAATCAGTTATCCAATCGCCTGCGAGTAAATTACACATTTTTTGTCTGAAACCCAACCATCTTTGTCTCTCGACATACTTATCCCTGCTTTATAAATTTATTAACTCCATACGATTCATAATTTTCTTCTCACACTCATCTTCAATTTGTGACTTGATGTGAAAATAGAAACGCGACTAATTTAAACTTTTTATGAAAATCACACAAAACTTGAAGATCATCTCCTAATCCCAGCCTGGCTTGGTGACAGTCATGAGTTTGCTTTCAAGTTTCGAGGAGAAGCAGACGGAAGGGCCCTTCATTTTCGAACCAAGTCTTCTCCTCCCGGGCTCGCATCGCCAGCCTGGAACGATTTCCCTCAATGATCTGAAACACCACCACTGGATTCACAACAACGGCCTTTTATTCATCGACCAAATCTTCTCAAACGATTTTCTTTCCAACCAAACCTTTCATAACAATGAGGTCTCTACCATTTCATTCCCTCATCCACCCGTTCATTCACACAACCCAATTTCTTATGATGGCATATGTCAACTTCCAAACTGTTTGCATTCGTCACAAACCGATTTCCATCCAACCAATTCTCAAACAGCGTATGTAGATTCTCTAAGCCAGCCGAGTTGCATCTTTCAAGAAAATCTTTTTTCTTTCCCTAACAACACCTTTGCCTACCCCCCAGATTACTCCCAGCATCGCACTTCCCCAAACCTTTCTAGTGTGGTGTTTTGCGATAACTTGCATGAAATTGACAATGTAGATTACTCAAACCAAAACCCTGAATGTGTGATGGAAACAAAAGAACCCATGATGTGTGTCAACGCTGCAGACCTGTCTTGCAGCGCTTTCTTGTGCAGCAATTCCTTCGAACAACCCGTTTGCAACGTCGAAGAGAAATCTAAAAACAATAAAAAGCCTAAACGGCCTTACAGAAAGAGAAAGCAGTTGTGGGAAAGTTTGCTGAGTTCTCTAGCGCTCAAGAAACCTGGAACCACTTTGTCCGAAGAAGGACAAGAGACACAAATGAACGCAGAATCTGGAAAAGACTTAGCGGACAAAATCATCAAGTGTCCGATGAATTCGTGCAACAAGGTTTTCAACAAAGCCGATGAAATCACTCGACACGTCAAAACACACATCGGAGTCAAGCATTTCAAGTACGCTTTCACATTTTCCTTTCAAATGGAAAACTTTTTTGACCCAGAATACTTTGAAAGAGGAGAAGGGTCATGTTCACCTAACTAATTGTAATGTTTCACGCCATTTCATTAAAATAACATAAAAATTCGTTTATGAGGTATTCACTCTATTTAATTTGAAAGTATTTAATTACTCATTCAACACAAACAAAGCAAACACCACATTTCCACGCAGATGCCAAACATGCGGACGAATGTTCAGCCGCAGCGACCACCTGACCACTCACACCAGGACGCACACTGGCGAGAAACCGTTCAAGTGCGACATATGTGGAAGGAGGTTTGCCAGGTCAGATGAACGGAAGCGGCACCAAGTCATCCACTCCAGACCCAGAACCAAGAGAAGCAGGAGAAGTAAGGGGCTCGATGAGGTTGAGATGGAAGTGTTGGGATGAAGATGTTGAGATGAAGATGTTGAGATGAAGATGCTGAGATGAAGATGTTAAGATGAAGATGTTGAGATGAAGATGTTAAGATGAAGATGTCGAGATGAAGATGTTGAGATGAAAATGTTGAGATGAAGATGTTGAGATGAAGATGCTGAAGTGAACTTATTTTTTTCAAAAGGCTTTGGAATATACTCTTGAAAATTAATTTTAATCTATTAGAATAGAGAGGTTTTATTATTATTATTATTAATTTAAGTTCTATTTGATGTTAATTAAGAGTTTTATTAAATAAAGTTTGAATTATGTAGTGAAATGTGGTCTTAAAGCTTTGAAGTAATATTTATTGTTGGTGACTAATGCATTCTCATTGTTTGATGTTCTATTCGTGCCTTCCGCATTTCAAATTATTCAAGTTTAACATGACCTGAAAGCTGATTTTTTTAAAATAAACTTTTTAAATATATTTATTTATATAGTTCAATAAAATATATAAATCAGCAGTAGATATCTTGAACGCCTGCTTAGAGAATTTTTTTTCTTTTTTTTCAAGACATCAATTTATAAACGTCTCTAAGCCGCAATAAAAACACGCCAGCCACCGCTGAATTCATTTCTTTCCCAGATAAGATTTTCTCAATTATTCTATTTCATCAAAAATTTAATAAAAAAACACCAAAAAAACATTTTTCTAGTTCTATTTAGAAGCCTTTCTCGACGCTAATCTCCTTCACAAGCCTCTCACCAGGCACCCTTCATACCTTGAATGCATCGCTAGAATAGTTTTGATTACAACTTTTCATCGTGGAGCTAAAATTCAAATCAAAGCATGGAATATTTTTTGCCAAATTAAGTTTTGGATTTTTTAAAATTAAAAGCACAAAAGTTTAGTTTCCAGCTTTTTTTTTGAGAAACTCCCGTTACGTGGACGTTGGTTCAAAGTCAGATCACGATTCAGATATTTTATTCTATCTTTCCATTCTTCCATTTCTTCATTCACTCCGTTTCTTCCCTCCATGCACACTTTCGTCTCTTGAAAGAGGAGGCTGTTTGTGAGACATGTATGTTTGATGATGGGAGAAAGTTCTTCTCTTCATATTCCGCCCCCTCTCTGTAGAGGACTTAGCCATGCAGGAGTTATAAATAATAATAAAAATGGCAACATTAATTATTTAAAATAATAAAAAAAGATATAACAAAAATAGAAAAGAAGTGTCCAAATACGAAGAGTTTATGCGCTTGTTTATAAAGTTTGCACAGAAGGCTGCTTTCCTAATGTGGGAATTTATAACAGAGATGCTGTCTCCACGCTCTGTTTCTCGCTCGAAAAAGTTACTTTTTATTTTGTTATAAAGTCTTTTTAATAATACCCAAAAAAATTATCTTATTAATTTGATTAAGAAATAAATGGTGAAAAGCATAAGAAAACCTGAATAAATATAAACTTCCCTACATCATGACCTAACGAAGATAAGAGGCTTGTGTGCAGGAGAGAATGTCTGTCTCCGATTTGTGGAGGATGCTGATGCAGGCTTGAAAGGAAGGCAGTGAGGCGTTGCAGAGAACAGTAAAGAAGAAGGAATGATGGAAGACATGCTGTTCGCATCCGTCGCTGATGCACACAATATGAAGACAATTTATTTAAAAGATTAAATACATATTTTGAATGAATAATAAAAAGCTTTTCAGGTTGAAAAAAGTTGTTTTGAAAGAACGTTGATGAATCGTAATAAAAATAAAAGGGAAACAAGAAATGAAAGGGAAGAGAAGGATGGGCAAGAGATGATTATGTTCGGAATGAAATGAGTAATAAAACTCCGTAATGAGGCGTGAGATGACAGTGTTATCACTGCGGGATGGCTTGCCAGGAGGTCGTGAAGAAGGATGCAAGAGATGTAATAGTTTCCGAGGCTTCTGTGTAGTGGTCGTTTGCTAGATGGAGCTGTGAGGGAGGAGATGTTGTGGAGGGGTTGGGCTGCTTTTGAAGAATCAAAAAATGATGCTGTCTCAAAGCCGCATGACCTAATCAATAGAACTTGGATCAGAGAAACGAATTTACTTTTATTTTCTATTTTTATTTTTGAAAATTAATTATTTTTAAAAAAAATGAAAAATTACTTTTGTATTTTATCGCAAAGTGTAATATTTGAAGCTCGACTTTTCCAATGAAATAATCTTTGCGAGGGCACTCCCTCGGGATTCATTTGTCAACGCATCTTTTTCTTCCTTTTTTTTCTCTTTTTTATCATAAATATTTTATTGCATCGCACATAAAGGCTTGACTACATTTCACCAACAGCGAAAAACCACGTTTTGTTTACGACTGCAAACTGCTTTTTTTGTTGAAAAACTCCATCGCTATATTCTGAAGCCAATCCTGCTTTTTTGCTGCCCTTCTTTAAATAATAGATCTTGTTTACAAACTTCTCGTCTGCAGAATCTTTTGTAATATTTCCGCGAAATGTACAAAGATTTATTTTGAAAGAAATCTTCTCATTTGTCTGACATCCTATTTCTACAAAACATTTTTACGAAGGCTTTTATATTTCTTTTCGAATTTTAAATATTCGGAAGTGATTGAAGACATGACAAGCGCGTTTGAACGTCTCGCAAGACCATTAAACATTCTGGCATCAACCCGAAAAGTATACTTTCTTCCCAGAAGCTTTCTTTTTATTTTTTCAGCTTACAATTTATTTCATAAAGGTCAGAAAATAACACCCCTTTATTCGATTTCTGATGTTATCTTAATCGATTTCATAATCGTGGCTTATTCAGCATTGTAATTTAGTGCCAATTCTTCAACCATTTCATTTTACAGTCTGCGAAACTCTTCAAAAAAATGAAAATGTCAAATTAAATCAAAACTTATTGAATATTTTATCGCTGATGTTATAGTCTGGTGAGAATAAAGCATATTCAATTCTTGACATGTCCGCCCCAAATGAAATGCACACCGTCCACCGAGATGCTGTATGCTGATAAAGCCAACGATTTGAATTATCGAAATAGTCTTTAAACATTTAATTTCCCTTTGGCATTTTTCAAATAAACCACTTGGCTAACATTGGCATTAAAAAACCAAATGGAATAAAACAGAAGAATTTCTAATATTATCAGATCTTCCTCAGATTAAATGTCACGTAGTATCACGTTATCTAAAATTAATAAATAAACTCGCAAATCAATTTATTCCTACCTTTCATTTTTATTTCATTACTTTGAGTCTATTATTATGAATATATTTTTTAGATTGGATTGCATTTCGGTAGCCCTTCTTTGTACATTTTCAATGCAGTCAATTTGGCGAAAGCGCTCTTTCACGACTTAATTGAGGATCCCCTCATTGAAGTTGAAGCTTTATCCTTCATTTCATTGTTTACATTTAGATTTTAAGAAAATAAGTGGGAAAAACGTAATTGAAATAAATTTTATTCTTTTTTTATATAAAAAAGTCACACACAATTTTTCAATTAGCCTTTAGTACCATAAGAACTATGAGCGTCTAAATATTCTAAAAGAATTTTCTATTTTTTAAAACCTAAAAATTAGTTTTTTTCAACCCCATTATTCATGCAATATTCCCTCTCCATGCTGCGAGAGGGGCTCAAAAGCTTTTTGCTTGGGCGGATGTTCTGTCTCGTGGTAGGGCACCACCACCAAGACTGACACCAACAACAGCGAGAAGAGCGATGCAGCAATCAAAATAGCGAGAACGACGTAAATAAAAAGCAGACAAGTTCTCGTCATCAGCATCTTCCTCATCCTCCTCCTCATCCTCTTCATCATCCTTCTCGTGCAGACGCAAATTCGTTTACGCGGAAATGTTGTTTTGATGTTGATGCGACGAGAATTGGAGGGTTTGATTAGTTCGTTAAGAGGAGTGGAGTGCTTGTTGTCGAGCTCGTTTGGGGAAGTTATTTGCACGTTCGCTTGGTTCATTGTTTGCTGGCATGCTTCAGGGCTGGTCGCAGGAAAATTGTGAACACTGGTGAACATATTTTTGTGGTTGAGACAGCCCTGCGAGCTTCCTCGATTTCTCCGAAACGTGCCACGCATATCCGATCCACCAGACAACAAGTTTTGTGTTGTTTCTCGTATTCTCCTAACTCTCTTTCTTCGGCATCTACACTGAGCGGCTCTTTCGCGCTGATTCTCGCTGCTTAAGGTGGTCTTTGCGAGAATCCATCGGGAAAACCAGTCAAACCACCGCCCGTTGACTTTTCCGCTTTTAATGCTTCTTTTTTTATTCTTTTCCGCGTCGACCAAATAATCGCAGACGTCATAACCGGAGGCTGTTTCATCGTTGCATAATGTAAAATTCTCATTTAAACCTTCATTGTTGTTGCTGTTGTTGTTATTGTTGTTTGAATGTATAATTTTGTTGTTGCTGTTATTATTTATTAAATTGTTGTTGTTGCTTAAATTTTTATTTTTGCTGTTGTTGTTATAACAGCCTATTTTGCCAGCATCAAGAGCGCTGTTCCAGACGCAGCCTGGCACTCTCCTTGAAGAACGACTCTCAATTTGGTTAATGGCAGCTTTAGTGGAGTAGCAATCATCATCAAGGGTGCCTATAAAAGTCTCCAAACTGTTGTTCCGCTGTGTAGTGTTGTTTTTGCTGGAGTTTTTGTTGTTCGAGTTGTTGTTTTGCTTTTTTTTGTTGTTGTTTTGGTTGTTGTTGTTGTTTTGGTTGTTGTTGTTGGGGTCAATGAAATTTGAATAAAAGCCTCGATCATGGCCTCCTCTCTTATCTCCGCTCTCTAGTGAGTTGTCGACTTCACAAACGCAACTTGCATTACTGACATCTCGTCCCTTCACACCACCCTCATCTCCGAATTCAATGTCTCCGAATTCAATGATTCCAAGATTATTCTCTCTTTTCAAAGAATTTGAATGGTTATTGTGTAGCTTGCGGGCTTCTTCTGCGCTGCAATCGATAACACCGGAAAGAGGAGAACGAACGTCAAAAGCGATTAGATCGACCCTACTGGCAGACGACACAACCTGCCACTTGGGCTTTCCGGCTGGAGTCTGGAAAGGTGAATGACCAATCAAATGGTTGTTGTGTTCATTGTGGAGGTGTCATCAAAAGATGTTTATGTGACACCTTTGTCACCTAATGAGTGCTCGTCGAATAAGAGGTGAGATAAGCTGAAGCAATTTATCTCAAAATAATGTAATTTAATAAAATAAAATAAATAAATTACAAATTTTTATAAAGGAAAAAATAATTTTCTGTTCTTTAAAATAAGTTTGAAAGAAGTAATCGATCAAAAGAATGTACTTTAAAAATCTTTTTATTCGTCCATTTATTTTTGAAGAATTGAAATTAATATGGGTTTGAAACGTGCTGGAGTTTGTGGTAGAACTGCAATGAGCAAAACTAATTAATTAACTTGTGCTCACCTCATCTTTCACCTCTCTGTCTTCATCCACGATTGATACTTCATCACTTTCGTCTTCAGTACCACTACTATCATCACTGTCATCATCACTGTCATCATCACTGTCATCATCACTATCATCATCACTATCATCATCGCTATCATCATCATCTTCGTCTTCATCCTCATGATAACAGTTGTTGTTATAATTGCCAGTATCATCATCAGGACCATCAGCTCGAGTGTCCAGTTGGTTGTTGGTGCAATAGAGCACACACACCCTCGGGTCGTCCCACTCATCCATCTCCATTTTTGTCGATGTGCTTGTCAGTGTGCTTGTCAGTGTGCTTGTCAGTGTGCTTGTCAGTGTGCTTGTCAGTGTGTTTGTCAGTGTGCTTGTCGATGTGCTTGTCAGTTTGTGTGGCAGTTTAATTGTTAGTGGGGTTGACAGTGTGCTTGTCGATGTGCTTGTCAGTGTGCTTGTCAGTTTGTGTGGCAGTTTAATTGTTAGTGGGGTTGACAGTGTGAGATTTTTTTCCAGTTTTTTCTTTTTGAATTTAATGATCTGCTTTCTTTAATGCTGAAAAGAATACATACGTCATAAGAACGCAAGAACTGACAACTTAAGAGGCTTAAAGTGTTTTTCTTTCGTTTTTAAACGCAAATGTTTATTGTTTCCAATGATTTTTGAGCTTTATTGTTTTGTTAATCTTCATCTGTCTTATTCACTGTCAGTTCACAAGATATATGAGTGTAACTTTTAAGAAAATTCAAAGTTCTTCGTCTTTGGTAATGTCAATAAAAGCCTTTTTTAGAAGCACACACATTTTTCGCAAGTTATAATTTAAGCAAGTTTTTAAAGTCAGTTTACTTCAAGGCATAAAAACAACAACTTTCAGAAGCCTCAAAGCATGGCATAAACAATTCCTTAATTGCATACAAAATCATACAGTCAGAACCAACAATGCATGGGTCTGTATCGCCTCATACATCACAACGACAAGAAATGACATCATGTCTCAGTGGAACAAACTCTCGCAAAACCAACGAGATCCTCCCGTGGACGACTGAGCTCGCTTTAAGCATTCTCGATGCGTGCGTGCATACACTATAAAGCACGTGATGCAGTGATTAATGGAGAGGAATTGTTTCAGTGGACGCTTCTTTATTATGTGTGCTGGCACTCAGCCCGTTAAACATTAGTCACTACTGGACATTGCTCGTCAGGTTCGCTGCTTTGAGACTTTTGGAATTTCGGAATGGTGAAAAATAATGTCAGTGTTTTGCAAAAAATAAAAACACCTCCTATTTTATTAGCGTAAAATGTAATTCAAATTTGTAATCTCTTTTTTCATTTCTTCAAGCCGGTCATTTCTCGATGAACATGATATTTATATTTTGTTCGATAGTCTTAGGGCCTTCGTGCCGCACCTCAGTGGCGTGCAACTTGATTAATGCATGAGAACACAGCCTTTGTTGAGGTCTCTAAGACTGTTTAATAACATTATATATCAACTTTACTAATAATACTTTATCAACGTTATTAATTATATTTTATAGACGTTCTCAATTATATAGGTCAATAATTAATCAATTAATTAATTAATAGATCAAAGAAAGAATGAGAAGCAGGTATGAGGCATGGGAAGGCGTCATGAGCAGATGATTTGGTTCGCATAGTTTCGATGATAGCATCAAACTTGAAAACAAACATGACAGGAGATAACAGACGTGCCATTGAGAGAGTCAAGTGGAATTGTTTGCCCACACACAAGGAAGAGTGTTTGTGTTTGGGTGATTCTTTATGTCTTTTTAAGCTTTTGGTGCTTTTTATATTCAAGTGAGTTTGTTTGTCTGTGTGTGTATTTGGGGCTCTTAGAGGGAATGGAAGAATTTTGTGTTCTTGAAATTGCAGGCTATCATCGAGTCATTTGCGTTAATATTTTTCCAGTTTCTTGGTGTTTTCGTGTGGTGTTTGCATATTTCTTGGTGTGTTTATGCGAGTCAACGCGTGTTTGTGTATATGTGTGCGTGTTTGTGTATATGTGTGCGTGGCATAAATATTCCCAACATGTGTTTGTCTGAGTGCTACACACACATGTGTCTTTGACAGGAAGTGTGACGAGGTCTTGGTGTAACAGTTGTTATGCGTGTTTTAATATTTCTATTGAATAATTATTTCTGAAATAAAGAATATTTAGATGTATAAATGCAAGGGTATCTATACAAATATATATGTATATATACACAAATAAACTAGACCCATTCTCTCCACTAATGCAATTGTCAAGTACATATATTCATGCCTGTATTGGACGTTAATTTTATTTATCGAGTCTTTAATTGCCCTGGTTTGACTTGTCTCACTGCCTCTCCTGCAAGCTCACGAAGCTCAGAGTCTTCAAGGCGACTAATTTCTTGAATTGAAAAATAATTAAAGCTTAATTTATTTAATTTTTGCAAAATTAAAAGTTGTTAAACAAGTCCCAGAAGAACTTTGAAACCGAATTGAACCGTTGGATTAGCCTTTCAAATCGAGAGCTGCCACTTCGCAGTGAGTTATAATTCATTATTTTGGTTTAAAATGATGAAAATACTTTTTATCAAAACTTAAAAATATATTTTAAAAATATAATAAAAAATAAAAATATATTTTTAAGTTGTAAAGTTTTTTGATACTACCATTAAAAGGCTTACGTAAGTGTCTAAACTTACAGATTAATTGTAGGGTGATGATTTTCCAAACACTTTCAAACACTCAACACATTTTCTCAAACCACAATCATGCAATAGCCACTCATATGAAGTTTTCAATCTTTTTTCAATTTTTATATAAAATTCCTATAATTCTTTTATTAAGCTTAAAATTTTATTAAAAATATAAACAATGATTTTAAAAATTAGTGATTACATTTTTGCAGTAAATTAAAAGTTATGCTGAGTCAATAATGGAGACATTTTAATGGTTTTACAAACAAAATTTTTATTTATTCCTATAATTTAAAAATGTTAAAAGTTTAGAAAATGTTTAAAATTCTCAAGGCATTAGTAATCTTTGAAGTCTCTCGCGTCACTTCAGATTAACACCAACACTAATAACTTAGATAATATAAAAACGATAGGAACATTTATTTTATATTAAACTTTGAAATAGGACAACCATTTTTTAAAATATTTTAAAATAAATACTAAAGGCACTTCGGAAGAAGAAGCAGACAGAACCTAAAAGGCCAATCGAAATGTCAGCATTCAGCCACAATGCACAACTATTTGACCGCAAGCTAACAATAACCTCTCCCACTAAGCTTGAGACAAAATAATTAATATAACCCGAAGAATTTCTGAGCCATCCATCAAAGCATAAAAGCATTACACGCACAAGCAAGTCTTCCCGATGAATCACACACACACACACACACACACACACACACACACACACACACACACACACACACACACACACACACACACACACACACACACACACACACACACACACACACACACACACACACACACACACACACACACACACACACACACACACACACACACACACACACACACACACACACACACACACACACACACACACACACACCCACACACACACACACACACACACACACACACACACACACACACACACACACAAACACACACACACAAAAACACAAACACACACAAACACACACACAAAAACACACACACACACACACAAACAAACACACACACACACACAAACAATACACACAAATACACACACACATACAAACACACAAACACACACACGCACAAACACACACAAACACAGGGATACCCAGGTAGACTAATTTCTAAATATCCTAAATCACATATCGGACCCCTATCTGGAGTGTTGATCAGGCTGATCCGAACGGATTAGTCTCTTATCTACCGGTCGGATAATTACGGGGCAAATTACGTCACACGGATCACTCGAAAACACTCGAAATTCAAATCGGATGAACGTCTTCAAGACTTGCTTAATGTGTGGCGTTGGTGCTCTGTTGATTTGGTTTGCTTTGAGTTTAAGTGGAGGTGGGTGGGTGGATGAGTGGGTGATAGAGGTGAATGAGTGGAGGTGGGTGGGTGGATGAGTGGGTGATAGAGGTGAATGGGTGGAGGTGGGTGGGTGGGTGGATGAGTGGGTGATAGAGATGAATGGGTGGAGGTGGGTGGGTGGGTGAGTGGGATGAAGTGGGTGGTAGTGGGTGGATGAGTGGAAATGTTGGTTGTTTGAGAGAAGAGTAGAAAAACCTTAGAAAAATTTTTTTTTGATTAATTTAGTTTCGAGAAAATGAGCAAATAAGTGAACAAATAGATATTGAATCAAAAAAGAAATTATGAATGAAATTATGTATGAATGAATGGTTGAATAAATGAATGAATGATTGAATAAATAAATGAATGAATGAACGAATGATTAAATGAATGAATGGAATGGGGATCATTGTTAAGCTGGCTCTATTAGAACTGCGATAAAGGTACACTCGAGAAAGTCATAGCGCTAATGTCGAACCCTGTTTTTATTTTATTTATTAATTTATTATTATTTTTATTACTATAATTATCATTAATAGTTTTAATGTAATTCTTTTGATTATTTTATTGTTTTTATAACTGAAATGGCTTGTTTAGTCGTTGGCATTTCATAGGCATGTCTCTCTCAATGATCAATGGTTCTTGAGGTCTTTACCGTTTCATCTGTGAAACTGCAAAATTTTAAATTCTGCACAACACTACGTTATTATTAGTTCTATAACCAGGGATTGAAATGGCCTATCAAGAATGGTAATCTCCCTGGAAGACGAAACAATACAATGCAATGCAATATAATATAATACAATGTAATACCATGCAATACAATATAATACAAAACAATACAATGCAATACAATATAATACGAAACAATACAATGCAAAAAATATAATTCAAAACATACAAGGTTCCAGAGATTTCGCTTTTTTTCTGAATTTCTATTAACTTTCACATAACTAAATGACTAATTTCAAACTTGAAAATTTACAACTTGCGCTTTAATTAAAATAAAATATACTTTAAATATAAAAAATATATCACCGTTTAACCAATTTCCGAAGGTTTTTAGAAGTCAAACAGAAATGAAGCGAGAAACACAACATCGTGAGTGATGCTTTGACACGGCAAAAAACCAACAAAAATGTTGCTTTTGCTACTTTCAACGGGTCTTCTGCTCTCTTGCCTCGGTGAAGACCCTTCCTCCACTGACTTTGAGCACATCTCCAAGTACAACATCTTCAACTACAAGACAGTCCACCACCACAAAGACGCCACTCTCGGCCACAACAAACATGCCACTGCACACCGAACCAGTCCCAATGACGCCAGCATCACAAACGTCTTGAGTCATGGCGCGAAAAATTCGTTTCCGTTGACTCTGTCGTCACAGGTTTCCATCAGGAAGTCTGCTCATAATAATAAGTATAGAAACAATAGTAATAATAATAACAATGATAATATTAATAATGATAATGAAAATAATAATAACGGCCCTGACAAGCGACAGCGCGCCACATACGGCTTCAAGAGACACAGAAGCAACTTCGACAACTACATCGATGACGTATTCAAACGCTACTCAGGTCAACATGATTCATTGGGTGGTCATGATAACCATGCCACTCAACATCAACAGCAGCAACAACAAAAGCTTTTTCAACATCAGCAACACCAACAACAACAGCCTTTGTTTAAACTTTTCAACCAACCTCACATTCCATCCTTTCAACAACAACAACAACAACAACAAAACAGGCAAAACAGAATTAAGCTGGTCAGACTGGCAACAAAAGAGACAAGTAAGCAACAAAGCAACAAAAATGAAAACTCCATCGCACCGCACAAAGAAAACTTGGATTACTTCAACGACAAAGATGACGTGAACAACAAGAAAAACAAAAATCACCAGTTTTTCAACAACAACCAAACCTTGTCCAATCCCCGTCGCCCTTTTCACAACCTCGGGGAAAGAAAGAACTCTCCATACTCGTCCGACCGAGATTCCTTCTTCAAACTTTCAAATCACTACAAACACGACAACCCTCTCTTACGTAACAACAAACCTGGTTACCATAGCAACTCCAACTTTCATGACAACAGACTTGGTTACCATAGAAACTCCAACTTTCATGACAACAGACTTGGTTACCATGGCAACAACTTTGGCGCTAAAAGCTACACGTGGGATCCGCGCAGACGTATTCAAAACGCAGGTGTGAGATCCAGTGTTCCTGATGATGATGATGGTGGTAGAGGGGAATACCATCAGTACAACGTCAGAATTAATCCAACAAATAAGGTGGACATCCAACACACCAGGCATGCGGGCAGGGATGGTAGGAACAGAATCACAAACGAGATCTTAAGTAATGGTTATCCGAAGAATAATTTCAACAGTTTTAAAGAGAAGAATGATGAGTTTTACAACACCAACAAGATTGACAACAATATCAACAACAACATCAACTACAACGTTAACACTAAAATTGACAACAGCATCGACAACCATCTCTCAAACCGAATCACCAATGGTTTGATTGAGATTGACTGTAGAAGTGATTCGATTGACACGAAGGCTGCAGAAGCAGATGTGATTGTGGTTGGAGTGGTGAGGAGGGTTTTCAATGATGATGAAAGATTCTACAAGAAACACTACAAAAACCAAAAGTACCAGCTCAAGTACAATGACAACTACTACAAAAACTACTTGAGAAACAAGAGAAGCAATGTCAGTATTTTTGTTCCCGATAAGAGAAAGTACACCTACATGCAGAATCAAATGGCGTACAACTTCACAGTAGATCATAAGAACGACTACAAAGTGCCGTGGACTACCCATTTCAACCGAAGTAGCCACAGAGACGCAACCATCAAAGTCATTTCCAGACACGAAAAGAATACAACTATGAAGGCAGATGAGAAGGCTGATGGTGGTGATGATGATTTTGTGCCTTACTACAAAAACGAAGTTTACACTTCAATACACCGAAAGAAGTTGCCTTACACAAGAGTTAAGAGATATTTCAGTTCCGCAAACCTGCCCCACGACAGCAATAATCGCCCTTCTAGGAACAATGCAGAAGGAAGCAGCAGTTACAAACAAGAGTTTAACTACAACAGTGCATACAACTACAAAAATTATGATAAATATAAAATGTTACATTTGAGTAAAAACAGCCATCAGTCGCTTCGCCAAAACCTTCCAAACAACCTCAACCCTGCCTTAATCAACAAGTACAAACGTCACAACACTGAAAGCGGCAACATCATCGTGGTGGAAGTGAAAAGAATCCTCAAAGGAATGCAGCGACTGAACATCAACTCCTTCAACAACCACGACTACAACACCGGCATCTTCCCACAACACAGCAACCCCAAGAGGTACATCAGAATCCAAGGCGCCAACGACGCCAGCCTCTGCAACAACCTCATCAACGTCAATGACACGAGGATTTTCTCGTTGAAAAGCTCGCATCCACACTTCCTGCTCTCGCACAGTCCGGACAGGATCTCCACTTCCTCCATCCAGAGATACATCGATGCAGTGCAAAGAGGTTGCTTTATTACATTTTTTGCATTTGTTAATTTTAAAGCATATTAATGAAATCTTACATATTCAATTTTGAAATTTATAACTGTTCAAGTTAAATTGGAATAGTTGTACCATTAAAAATTGCCTACTCGGCGAGGCCGGGTTACCAGCTCTAGAGTCCTTTCCCACTTAATGAATGAGCGCAAGTCCTTCACATCCACTCTTGATTAATTATAACAGAGTGTGTTCGTGATCAATTGGAGTTTATAATCATAAAACCACTATATGATCAGCCTAATGTGTATGTATGTCTGTGTATGTGTGTGTGTGTATGTTTGTGGATATGTGTTTGTTTGTCTGTATGAAGTTGTGTGGTTTTTCAAATATGCATGCATGTGTGTGTCTGCCATGGAACTTATTGTGGTATCCATCTTTATTTTAAAATATTTAGGCTAAAAAATTAAAAACTCGAAATAAATTCTTTTTGACCTTTCCAGTTAAATAGTTTTATCTTAATTTTGAATAAATTAATTATTTATAATTTGACCTACTTCATAAAAACTAAGATTAAATGAGTAACTTTCAAACCTGACCAAATAATTTAATTTCTGGTATTATAATTCCTTGCTTGTGGGGGGTTTCAGAGCTCACCATTAAAACTATGCATCTAAAAAAAGTATTCATGATAAACAAATTAGTTGAACTTAAAAAATCGAAAATTTATTTAAAATTTGTCTCAATTAACTTTTTTAAGTAACTATAATTAAATAAACTTCGAAGATCTTCATTAGAACTCCGCAACACACAATGATATCGCCTAGTTCCACAATGGCCTATTGAGGATTCGGTGTTACGAGGAGGCTTCTCAGTGGCTCGCTGTGCTTTGAAGCCCGCATCTGATAGCATAGTTTATTACCACCGCAGTAAATCATATTTCTATATTAATTAAATTTTATGGTGAATTAAACTTTTTTCCTTATTTTTTTAGAAATGCAGAAACATCCCACAACCAATACACCACTGCCGCCCTACACTCGGTACCCTCCGTGGTGGAGTCGAACAGGTACTTTTAACGAAACTTGTAGGCTCACATTTTTTTAAATTTAATCTTTTCATATAGAATTTTTTCAATGAAACATAATTAAAACTAAAAACTTGTTGAAAATCCTTTAAAATATTTTTATTTTTAAATCGTAAAAAATATTACGCTGAAAATAACATAAATAGATACATTCTTAAACAGATGTGACAAGAACCTATGAAATCTCTACTCACGCTCCCACGACTGCTGCTACCACTACGACCAGAAAAATCACCCCTGTTCTAAATACCACTACAACTAAAACTACCACAACCACCACAACTACTACTACAAAAACTACTACTACTCCTACAACTACTACTACAACTACCACCACTACTACCACAACTACTACCAAAACCATTGAATTTCCGCCTCTTACTACCACCACTACCGCTACTACCACAACAAGGAAATATGTGCCATATACGAGACCTGCACACAGCGTTGAAGCTAGAAGTGAATTCTCTCTGATATTCGATACTTTGATGCTGATTCAAAATTTTTAAATTCAAAGAAAAAAATTGATTTATTATTTAACTAAGTTTTTAATATTAAAAATTAATAATAAATTCAGCATTTAACTTTTCTTAGTATTCGCCAAACTCTATGTCAAAGTCACACCTACCATTCCTGCAGCTTCGGTCGAGATAGTGGGCAAGCCATTCAAGCAGGTGATCAAGAGAGGGGACTCTGCTGTCTTCGTGTGCAGAGCGGTGGTGGTTGGTCTTTTGACCAGGGACTACAGAAGCACCGTGCCACCCCCACCACAACTGCTCCCCTCCATCGACTGGCTCATCAACTTCAACATCAAAGTCAGAGGCTCACGCATCGATGGAGTGGTCGTGTGGGAGAAATCTTCGCTCCCGAACGAACTGACTTCGGTGCTGAGACTGCAGGGTGAGATGAGTGAGCGAGCGAGCAACATCCAGTGCACTGCCGCTGTCCCTCGCTGGTCGATGCACGCCTCAGGACAGTGGACTGAAGGTCACAAGATGGTCGAGAAGAAAGAAATCACAAGACTCGTCATAAAGTCTGAAACTACCAGTACGTTCGTGTTTTGACATATCCTAAGATGACTCAGCGTGAAGATCTTATGCTCACATTTTCAATTAAGTCAGCCATGAGTGTGTGAACAAATGTTTAGTCAAGACTCAGTTTCGTTAATTCCGTCATTCGAAAAGCTGTACTTAGACTTTAAAATATTTCAGTTCAATCATAACTGAACTCTTATTAAAATTAAAAATGAATTATTTTAATTATTACCATAAAAGCACGAAATAGATTAATGTTCTTTTGATTGAATGTTCTGGCCGCGTAAGTTTCTCTATAATTACATGAGTCCACAAACCCAAAATTAAAAATTTCGTTGCACACATCAGTATTCGATTCGTTCATACATGAGAAATTGGGTTACATTTGAAAATCATTTCCAATTTTAACGAGTTAAACAATTTAATAACTAAACAATTTAATTCTATTTAAAAACAAAACAAATAAACAATTTTTAAACCCTCCCCCAGCCACCAGAGGCTTTCCGATGATCAAGGTTCAACCTTCGGATGGACAAATGGTGGTGCTGCAGGGTCACTATGCGGAACTCAAATGTGATGCGTACGCGAGACCCTACCCCTCGATCACGTGGTTCAAAGGGGGTCTGCAACCCATCGACAATCACACCAGTCCCCGATACACCATTTCTGAAGGTGCTTGTGGCCTTGATTGAGTATTGATGCTGCTTTGGTTTGTGTCTTTTGTTCTCAACATGAGTTTTTGGAACATTTGAGTTTTTTTTCAACATTTAATCTAAATTTTTGTTTAAAAAAAGTAATATTAATGTGCTTAAACAAATAATTTACTCTAATATTTTAATCAAGTATAATTCTAAAGAAGATCATAAAAATTACGAGAAGAGTTGTATACGAAATGCTCTTTTGAAGGGCACCGAGTGACAAGGATTGAAGAATATTAATTGAAAGAACTTTGATGCCTCCAGACACACTGAAGTGCATCACACAATGAGCCTTCTACACCGAATCTACTCGCACCGGCTTAGCGCAGAATGAATGTTAAAAATCAAAATAAAAAGTTCAATCAAGCGTTTATTTAAAAGTAAACGGGGAGTATTTTTATTTTAATAAATCAAATATTGACAGCGTTTGTCTGGCAACCTTCAGGCACGTTGAGGATCAAGGACGTTGTGGAGGAAGATGCAGGCTTTTACGAATGCAGGGCCAACAACTCTTTCGGAACCAACGTAGCTTCACTCGTCGTCACAGGTGCCAAAGTTTTAATAAAAAATAGTTTAGACAGAGTCATGGAAAAAGAGATTTCACAGTTACAATTTTTTCAAATTGTAATAAAATATAATAAATTGTTAACTTATTGTCATAACACGTCATCAAACACTCCAACCTCAGTGTCTAAAGACCCTTGTGCGTTGTTGAGCTGCCTGCACGGAGCAACGTGTGTTTCTAACGGTGAAAAAGCCACATGTGAGTGCCAACTGGAGTGCAGGGGGGCTCAGAAGGTTTCCATCTGCTCAGGGGATGGTGTCACCTATGAAAGCATGTGTCATCTGAAGCTTGCCGAGTGCCAGCAACAACGCATCATCAACGTCACCAAGCCTGGAAAGTGCAGTGAGTTCGGGGATGGCTTGATTACTCTATGGGAGACTATTGGAGACTGACTGACTGACTTGTTGCAATTAAGTCTTAACACAAATTTTGATTTAGTCCTAGAATGTGAAATTCTCATTCAGCTAATCAATTCCAGATGTGTGAAATTGAGTTTGAATATGTAAATACGCTCAGTGAAATTAAAATGTCTGTAATTAATATAAATGGATATGCGGAAGAGAGCGGTGAGAACCTTGAAATCTAAATAATGTCGAAATCAAGCGCTTATTTAATCGAACTTCGATTATAGATTTTTTTAACATAATTTATTTTTGTGAATATACTTTTCTATTATAAACAAAACACTTTTATTAGCTTTGAGACATACTTTAACAACAATTCCCATAGAAAAATTCCGAAATAAGCTGTTACTGGGGTGTATTCCCATACAAATTAAACGGCGTTCGTGGATTTTAAAAAATTCCTCTTAGGTCTTTATAATCTAACATACGAAACACTTGCTTGAGAAATCTATTGACACATTTATGATTCACGCTGCGACACACCAACACTCGATCAACCTTGAAACTCCCGGCGTGCAACCCGCCAATATATTCATGACATTCGCGTGATTGAGCTCCCTTCAACGCGGTAACCCTCAAAAGATGTAAATTCAATCCATATCAACCGATTCCTCGAGTCCAGAAATCTATAAAATAGTTATTTTAAAAAACATTTGTATACTACATTACTAATATGCTCAATTTGATTACTCAGTTAATTTAAAACGATGCCTTAAACAAGTGATAATTCTGCTGAAGGATTGTGTGGGAAAAATGAAATAAATCAACTAATCAAAAGCAACTACTTTAAACACTGACCAGACATTAAGAGCTGCAATAGTGATTTGGGTGCTAATGCATCACCGAGATCGTAAACAAGCTCGTCTCAGTCTAGAAAATGTAAACACATAAGCCTTTGCAACTGCCTGCAAGAGGCTTTGTATAATCTGAGAGTGTAAATCAAGATCGAAACTTTCGAGACATGGTCATTTCTTTATGCTCCCTAGGGGGTAGCTTGAGACATGAATAATTAATGCATGATTCAGTGTTAACCAATTATTTAAAATTTTCATTTCAAGAGAGTAAAACCGAGTGTCCTGAGTGCACTCACGGCTCAGAGTGTGTGCTTGCCTCCGACGGCACAGGCACGTGTCAGTGCTCTTTCGAGTGCGACGCTGAAGCGACAGAGAAGCTGTGTGGCACCGATGGACGCACCTACATGAACAGGTGCCACTTCGACCAGGTCGTCTGCCAGCAGCGCATCGACATCTACATTCTGAGAGCAGGATCTTGTGGTGAGAGTTAAATTGTGAAGTTTTCTTTTAATAAACATTTTATTTATACAAAGGGTGATACCGAAGGATTAAGATTTTTTTATATAAATTGAGCACCGAAAGCGCGATAAACAAGGGTTCTGATTGAACATTGTGCTTCACGTAAATAATTTAAAAAATAAAACTTTATTTATATATTTTAGTTTTAAAAACTAAAAAAAATTTTATCTATAAAAAAATCATTTCCTCCTTCAGACCCATGCGAAGACGTGGTGTGTCAGCACGGCTCCACTTGCGTGGCGAGCTCAGACGGCTTCTCAGAGTGCCAATGTCTCTTCGACTGCCCTCCACACCCGTCCCAAGCCGTGTGTGTCCAAGATGCCATCACGTATGCCAGTCGCTGTGAGCTGGAGAAGGAGGCTTGTGTCGCCAAGAAGCAAGTCCCTCCCTGGAGAGACGGACCTTGTGGTAAAAAAGCCTTTTTTTAAATTTAATGAAATAGTTAAATAATTTAGTTATTATTTATTTCACTATTTCTGACTGACAAACCTATACTTTTGTTTATAATTTATTTTCTGATCCATCTACAGAAACAAATCCATGTGAAGGCATCCCGTGCACTCACGGCTCAGAGTGCGTGCTTGCTTCCGACGGCACAGGCACGTGTCAGTGCTCTTTCGAGTGCGACGCTGAAGCGACAGAGAAGCTGTGTGGCACCGATGGACGCACCTACATGAACAGGTGCCACTTCGACCAGGTCGTCTGCCAGCAGCGCATCGACATCTACATTCTGAGAGCAGGCTCTTGTGGTGAGACGAAGCTAGATATGCACTGTTTTTTTTTGCCTTCTTTGAATTCAAAATAAGAATTTTTTGTTTCAATTGTGTTGAAGTTAATTATTAACCATGATTTGGTTGATTTTGAAAGATTTTGATTCATAAAAAGTGTATTTTTCTCATTTTAATACTAGTGCGTGTTGTACAGAGACACTCATTATACATAAAGCTTCACGAAAAAAAATTAAATATAAAAAAATTAATTCAATATTTAAAGTTCTAAATTTTTGTTTATTTATCTCTAAAAAACTCATTTTCTCCCTCAGACCCATGCGAAGACGTGGTGTGTCAGCACGGCTCCACTTGCGTGGCGAGCTCAGACGGCTTCTCAGAGTGCCAATGTCTCTTCGACTGCTCTCCACACCCGTCCCAAGCCGTGTGTGTCCAAGATGCCATCACGTATGCCAGTCGCTGTGAGCTGGAGAAGGAGGCTTGTGTCGCCAAGAAGCAAGTCCCTCCCTGGAGAGACGGACCTTGTGGTAAAAAAAGTTTTGAGTATTCTCTAGTATTTTCTATGAAATATTTCATAGATTAATCATTTCAGACTTCTTGCTTATGCTTCATTTTTTCACAAAATTTACAGAGAAAGATCCATGTGAAGGCATCACGTGCACTCACGGCTCAGAGTGCGTGCTTGCCTCCGACGGCACAGGCACGTGTCAATGCTCTTTCGAGTGCGACGCTGAAGCGACAGAGAAGCTGTGTGGCACCGATGGACGCACCTACATGAACAGGTGCCACTTCGACCAGGTCGTCTGCCAGCAGCGCATCGACATCTACATTCTGAGATCAGGCTCTTGTGGTGAGACGAAGCTAGATATGCACTGTTTTTTTAAAAGCCTTCTTTGAATTCAAAATAAGCTTTTTTGTTCCAATTGTGTTGATGTGAATTATTAACCATTATTTGGCTGATTTTGAAAGATTTCGATTCATAAAAACTTTTCTTTCCTCATTTTAATAATAGTGCGTGTTATACAGAGACACTCATTATACATAAAGCTTCACGCTAAAAAATTTAATATAAAAAAATTTAATTCAATAATTGAAATTCTAAATTTTTGTCTATTTATCTATAAAACACTCATTTCATCCCTTAGACCCATGCGAAGACGTGGTGTGTCAGCACGGCTCCACTTGCGTGGCGAGCTCAGACGGCTTCTCAGAGTGCCAATGTCTCTTCGACTGCCCTCAACACCCGTCCCAAGCCGTGTGTGTCCAAGATGCCATCACGTATGCCAGTCGCTGTGAGCTGGAGAAGGAGGCTTGTGTCGCCAAGAAGCAAGTCCCTCCCTGGAGAGACGGACCTTGTGGTGAAAAGCCCTTCGTTTTAGATTTTTTCACTTCAAACAAAATTCATTTTTCAAACAAAAATTGTATATATTTTGACTTTTGTTTATAATTCATTCTCCTATACATCTGCAGAAAAAGATCCATGCGAAGGCATCGAGTGCACTCACGGCTCAGAGTGCGTGCTTGCCTCCGACGGCACAGGCACGTGTCAGTGCTCTTTCGAGTGCGACGCTGAAGCGACAGAGAAGCTGTGTGGCACCGATGGACGCACCTACATGAACAGGTGCCACTTCGACCAGGTCGTCTGCCAGCAGCGCATTGACATCGGCATCGTTTATGCCGGCTCTTGTGGTGAGTTGAATATATTTTTGGTATCTATTAGGTTTATAAATATACTAAATGTCAATAAATTTTCAAGTAATTTATCTACAATAATATCTACAATGTTCGTAATACATACAGACCCCTGTTCGGAACTCCAATGTCCAGCGCATCAGAGTTGCATTCTCGATGAAAAGAGACTTCCCAGTTGCGCCTGTCCAGCCGGATGTGATCTGATTCTGGAGCCGGTTTGTGGAAATGATGGAGTCACTTACATTAACTCCTGTCTCATGAAACAACACAAGTGCCTGAACAACCAACAAATTGAGCCTTATGCTGCTGGAATCTGTCAAGAAGGTTTAGCCCTTATACTAAGCTAAAATCACTTAAGATATATTAGGCTAATTAGAGTTTTCAATAAATTACTTTTTCAAAAAACACTCTTAAAAACGTATTTTTAAACATTTCAGATCACCCTTGTCGCTCACTCAAGTGTCGTAGCAGCGAACTTTGTCGGACGAATTTCGATGGAAAAGCAGAGTGCTTTTGTCCAAGCACTTGTCCTCGCGTATATACTCCAGTGTGTGCAGAAGATGGCAAAACTTATGACAACCTGTGTTCCATGATGAAGGAAAGCTGTTTGTCCCACAGAGATCATCCGAAGTACCACCATGGAAAGTGTGGTACGTCTACAAAAGATTTTAAAGTATAAAACTCATTTTTTATTTTTTTTTATTTAGCTTATATCTCACAATCCCAAAAAAATGCAATAAAACGTTGATCTTTTACGTTCAGGAGAGACAGCATCGTGCCAAAACACCAGTTGTGGGGAACACATGGAGTGTCGGATGCTTGAAGGACTCACTCCCACTTGCGTCTGCCCCACCTGCTCGCCAGTTTACAAGCCGGTATGCTCTTTCCTCGCATACGACTGTTAAAGATTAAGCCCGCTTGCAGCTTTAACTCGAATTTAGAGTTAAACTTTTTAGAATTTTGAAATTAAAACTTGCAAAATATTAAATATGTTTGATTGATATTTTCCAAGTCTTTATGAATTTCTTTGATGGACATGGAAACTCAGGTGTGTGGCAGTGACGGAAAAACTCACGCGAATGACTGTCACTTGAAGAAAACAGCCTGTCAAGAAAATCGCTCACTGAAAGTCGACTATGACGGACCTTGTGGTAAAATAATTTTTTTTTATTTACATTTTGAAAAAATTCATTAAAATATTATTTATTTTTTAAATACGTTTTATTGAAATTTGAAGTGGTCTTTTCTGCACAGACGCGTGCAAGGGGGTAAAATGCTCGAAGCCTTATGAAACGTGTGATGCAGAGACTGGAATATGTCGGTGTCCCGATAATTGTGATGTGAGTCTGAAAATTATAAAAACAAAATAAGTTTTTTTTAAATTATTTTTAATCATTTAATAATAATTCATCTTCTTTTCATTAAACGTTTTTTTCATGTAATTCACAAATCTCCCCTTCACCAAACTTCTCAAACTTGCCAACCATCCACTCCTTGTCCAGGATTCAACACAGACGGTGTGTGCCAGCAACGGCCTGACATATCCCAGCGCCTGTTACATGAGGGTTTCTGCCTGTCTCTCCAACAACAACTACACTGTGGTGCATGTTGGGGATTGTGGTGAGCAATTTATCGTCTTTATATTAAATAGAACTTGTCGTACTTTTTTTTCTATTCTTTAATGATTCGTTTATTTTCAATTTTTTAATTTGAGGGTTTCATTTACGATAGATGGATTTTCAAAAATAATTGAAATATAAATTATATTTCACTCGATAGATTTTCTAACGCACACAACTTATAACAAAACACTTGCTCCCTCTTCTCGCCTGCAGACGGCTGTCACACCACAGTGTGCTACTACGGCGCAGTGTGCAAGAAAGGGACGTGTGTGTGTGACTTTAACTGTCCTGAACCGCCCACTGAATACGATGACCCTGACAACAATGATTACGACGACGATGGGCCAGAGGGTGGTGATGATGATGATGATGGTGGTGGGGACAACCACCTGGTGTGTGGGGCTGATCACAAGACGTACACGAGATGCCAACTGAAGGAGGAAATATGCAGAAGACAAGCTTCCATTGAGACGCTGCATGATGGAGCGTGTGACGGAGGAGATGAGGAGGAGGAGGAAGGGAAGAATGAAGATGAATATGATGAGGAAGAAGAAGAAGAAGAGGAAGAAGAGGGAGATAAAGAGGATGAGGAAAAAGAAAAAAAAGATTATCCTGATGAGAATGAGGATGAGTATGAAGATAAGTATGAGGAGGAGGAAGAGGATGAATATGATGATGATAAAGACTACAAGGACAATAACATCACCATCACTGACGATGATGAAGGCAGTGGTGAGGTCGACGGGGTGGAAGATGCCGACGATTCGAGAGATTATAAAAACTACGATGATGAGTATGAAGAGAAAGGCACTGGCGATGCAAGTCAGAGTGAGTACGATGATAACAAGGATGATGATGATGATACCAAAGAAGAAGATGATGATACTAAAGGAGATGATGATGATATTAAAGAAGATTACAATGATGATAATGATGATGAAAACTACAATGATTATAATGATGAAGATTATGAAGATTACAGTGGAAAGTCCGATAAAGAAGATTTTGAAAGCGAAGAAAGTGAACGGACGAACAGACACGAGTTCGGATCTGGAGGAGAATCTACAGGTTTCTCATAAAATGACATCACTTTGAACAATTAATTCATTTTATTATACTTAATTTTTAAAAAAATACAATCTTGCATCAACCTCACAGTAGTAGAGCTCTTCAATTGGAATAAAATAAATATTGTTTTTAAAATTAGATATTTTTCTTTAATTTAATATATCCAGCTCTAAATGTTTTTGAAGAAATAATATTTCCTGGCAAACACCCAAAGCATGTTGTCAAAGATGAATATTAGTTAAAAAAATTAACTTTTTCTAACAATTTTCAAAGGCGTCACCAAGGTGAAGCGGACGGGAAGGGCGTGCAGCAAGGAGACGTGTCTGTACGGAGGCAGTTGTGGCAAGGACGCCAGTGGAAAAGTCGTCTGCTCGTGTGACTTCAAGTGCCAGAGTATCCGGTGCGTCAGTGGTTCAACTACTTTCAAACCATCGTCATCATCACCTTATAAAACTATCATCATCACCTCTGACTCACATCACTATCATCATCACCTCTGACTCACATCACTATCATCATCACTTCTGACTCACATCACTATCATCATCACTTCTGACTCACATCACTATCATCATCATTTCCACCTCTCCAAGCATCGCATCATCTCTACTACTAGGTGCCCATCCCACAGATCTCCAGTGTGCGCATCAGACGGGGATACGTACGTGAACGAGTGTGAGATGCGAGAAGAGGCGTGCAAGAAACAGAAAAGCATCAGCGCCGTGTCGATGGGCAACTGCGATGGTCAGTAGAAATTTAATTTAATATTATTAAAAATTAATTATTTGTTTGGTGTATTCTTTATTTTTACAGCATTTAAATCTTTAAAAAACTGTGTGAACTAAAATCTTCAGTGAATAGTAATGTGTGAGTGAACTACCCAAAACCTGCTTAATAACCTCATTGACCGAGATCAATCGTCAAACGACCCCTGACTCAGGCATCTTCGAGGAGTACTGCGACGGTTCGACGGTCTTGGTCGACCCAAACACCCACCTAGCGACGCCATGTTCCGCGAGTACTGCCTGCCCCTCCCCGTGGTACTGTCACGTGATCGCTCAAGTGGGAAGGTGCTGTCTCAAGGCGGGTGAGTGCAGGGAAAAAGTAATTTTTGTTTTAACGTTGATTCTTGTGAATTTAATTTTTTTTAAACAATTTCAAAATTACTTTTATTTTGAATATTTCAAAAATTATTTTTACACTGGATAATAAAAGCTTTAATTTAAATGCCACCACAGGTGAATCTGCATGTTCCATCTCCCAGTACGGGTGTTGTGCAGATGGCTTCACATTTTCTCCCTCCCCAAACCAGCAAGGCTGTCCAGGTGGAAAAAAATCAAAATAGCCTAGTTTTTCAAAATATATTGTATTCAAAATATTTTAGCAAGTAATCTATCCATAAAACCCAACAAAAATCTAATTAAGCAATTTTCATCAGAGAACTGCCGATGCAACAGAGTGGGCTCAGTGAACAGCACATGTCAGCCGGTAACCAGCCATTGTTTCTGCCGTCCAGGCGTCATCGGCACGCACTGCGACCGCTGCAGCAGCAACTACTGGGGCATGCACAAGATAGGCCAGTATGCAGAAGGATGCACCGGTCAGTTGAGGCGTTTGACATAATAAAATATTTGATTAATTGAATTTAGTTTCATTTTATAAAATTATATATATAATTAATTATTCAAAAAAAATATTTTAAAGTCGATAAATCGTTTTCTTTAAAACAGCTTGTCAATGCAACAAGTACGGTTCGTTGCGGATGGACTGCGACCAGATGTCTGGCAAGTGTTTGTGTCTTCCTGGAGTGACTGGAGCCAAGTGCGATACCTGCTCCAACGGGAAAAAGCTGAACAGAAAGGGATGTGTTGGTGAGTGTGTTGTGGAAGTTTGATGGAGTTTGATGGATGGTTTTTTGTAGAATTGAAGTTTGGTGAAGGTGCTCACCCTCAAAAATCATTTGGAAAGACTTGATTTTTAAAAACAACTAAACTTTCCAAAAACCTTCAGACGACCGCAACCGACGTTCAAAGCCCTGTCCTGCTGACATTTCCTGCAAGTACGGAGCAGCATGTCACATGACTCCCTCAGGTCCTGAGTGTGTTTGTCCGGAGAGTTGCTCGCAGGCAGACGGACAGATCTTCGAGGGGGTGATCTGTGGCACTGACAACCGCATGTATGCTTCGAAGTGTCAGTTGGAGATGGCAGCTTGCAGGCACCAGATGGACATCAAAGTGCTGTCGTATGGACCTTGTCTGGGTGGGTGATGGGTGGGTGAAGTGCGAGGGTGGGTTAGATTTGGACAAAAACCTAAATTAAATGAAAATAATTAAAACAATTAAATTACAGTGCAGTTAAAACATCGTTTTACTTTAAAGAAAGACGAATGTTGGATCCTCCGGCGGAGAAGATTGACAGGTCTTCGTCGTTCAGAGGCGAGGAAAGTGAGGAATCAATAATGATAAATTATAATTACTTATTAATAATCCAGCTTTCTCATTCTAGTTCTATGCATTCATCCTTTTAAGTATTCTATAAATGCAAATCAAACCCACCGACCTGCTTTATTTCGAACTACAGTTCAGCACGTCTACCCGTCCTTCTCGGCCACCTCCTGGATGAAAATCAAAAAAGCACACTTCGGCAGCAACGATTTGACCTTGACCTTCGAGTTCAAACCCCTCAAGGACAATGGAGTGCTCTTCTACGTGGGTTACGAGCTGGAAAATATCAACGACTTTTTCTCCATCACCCTGCATGGGGGCCACGTGGAATTAAGGTTGCTTTCCCTGTGTGTGCATGTTTGACGTTATATTATAACTTAGGTTTTTCGGTTTGAAAAGGTATTTTTTGAGTTTATTATTTATTATTCTTAAAGCTTTTTGATTGGCTTTATGCAGATACAACTTGGGTAACAAGTACAGCGTCCTCAAGAGTTCTGAGAAAATAAAGAATGGATTTTGGCACAAAGTTTGTCTCGTTGAAGGATTTCAACTTTTTGGAACCCTGAAACCTTGTTCAACTCTATTCTAAAAATATAATTTTCGATTTAAAAAATAGTTTTTATACAAAAAGGTTCAAGTGTCGCGGTTCGGAAGGGTGGTGTTGTTGGCGGTGGATCACCAGCTGCCAGACAGCAAACGAGAGCTGGGCAGCTTGGCATCCATCAACCTCCTTAACACCGCCTACCTGGGAGCACCCCCGAGCCAAATTAGCAGGTTTGTCAATGTTGCGATGTTTAGAATTAAGCCAAATTAGCAGGTTTGTCAATGTTGCGATGTTTAGAATTAAGCCAAATTAGCAGGTTTGTCAATGTTGCGATGTTTAGAATTAAGCCAAATTAGCAGGTTTGTCAATGTTGCGATGTTTAGAATTAAGCCAAATTAGCAGGTTTGTCAATGTTGCGATGTTTAGAATTAAGCCAAATTAGCAGGTTTGTCAATGTTGCGATGTTTAGAACTAAGCCATTCAAGATTGTTATGTATGAAAACTTAATACTCAAAATTATTAAATAATTAATTTTTTATTTTAAATCCTCAAAAACTTCAATAAAATTATTAGATGCGTAATTCCATACTATATCACGCGAAATTAGATTTAAATCGACTTGGCACCACCCGCAGGAAGAAGGTGGGCATGGAGGCTGGCTTCCAGGGCTGCATCAAGTCCCTCATCGTGAACAGCACCCTCCTTGAGGTCGACTACCGTCTCCATGAGTTCACCACCTCTTCCGATGTGACCAGGACGCACAAGCTTGGTCGGTGCAACGAGGAATAATCATAACTATTATTATCTTTATTATTATTATTTTTCTTTAAAATATCATTACTACTACTATTACTATTATAGCTATGAAAGTAATTGATAATGATGAAATATATTTGTTTAAGAATGGAATTTGAACACATTTTTCTATTTTCAAAAGTTGAAATGAAACATTATTTATAAGTTTTTTAATAAAAATCTATTAAATTGGAGTTTGAAAATGTCCAGGCAAATGCAAGCAGTCGGCCTGCTCGAAGTTTCCATGCGAGCACGGAGGCTTGTGCTACGACATCAACGAGGGACTCTCCTTCAAGTGCCAGTGCAAGGAGGGATTCTCAGGTCCCACCCTCTGACTTTATCATAATGAAGTTTCTGCATACATTTAACTTTTAAATTGTTCTAATCGTAATTGTGTTTTTCTTTGTGTATTTTATTTTTCTTTTATTGGCTGAATTACTTGGTCTACTGAAAAGTTGTTAATTAAATAAATTGTTTAATCTTTAAACAAATCTTTTTCTTTTCAGGAACGAATTGTCAGAGTGAGCAGCCTATCCTATACCGCCTCTGATCGAGCAGGAAAGTAAAGAACAGACGCATTTTTTCAATAGTTTTTTTCCAAATTAAATGTTCAGACTTATGTTGGTTTTAATTCTGAAATTTTTGCAATACGTTTTTTTAAATGAATAATTAAAAACACTAAATTTCTATAAATTACTTTTTCTTATAACACTAGGAAAAAACAGAAAATGATATTTTTAATCAAGGCAAAGCATATAGATATTAGTAATATTTTTAAACGTGTAAACTATCTGACCTCTGACGAGCAATAAACTATTTTGTTCAAAAATAATTATTTTTAAAATGTTAATTTATTATTTTTTGAAAGAGTGCCTTATGTGAAAAATATTTTTGTTTTTAATTTTTCTTGCAAAGCAAAATTGATTAGAATAGTTTAAAATTCTAATTGAAATCATTCTATAAAAAACTAATTAAAACGGTTAGTTTTCATTATGAATCTTTATTTGTAAACTTTAACACTGGATTCGTATATTAAAACTAATATTTCGAAATGGGTCTCATTAAAAGCATAAAAATGTTTTTATAAGCTTTTTAGTTTTGTATGAAATTAATGTTCATCCTGTTCTTAATTTGTAAATTTAAAAAACAATAATTTATTGAAATAAACTTGCCTTGATTTCATATTTGAAAAACAAATGATCAATAATACCTCTCAAATCGTTATTTGCTAACTGAATTTTTTTCCTTTTTCTTCAACTTATTATTAAAACGTTCATATTTCGACTCTATTTTGTACATACATTTATGAACAAATACTTATAAATACTTAAAGTTTTGTTTTTAAACTTCAACTTTTCTAGTGTTTATCCACTCATGTATATTCCGAGATTCACAGTTTTTATTTTTTTATTTTTAAATTCTGTATATAGGGTTCATTTTTTTCCAATTAAAAACGCTTTTTAATTCAACTTTTTCATAATATATATAATTTCAGATTATTATTACAGTGTTTTCCTTATTTTTTAACGTTCAAACATTATTAATATTTTAACTTAATCGTTGTTTCATTAAGTGTTCTATTCTTTTCTACAAAATAAACACACTTTGCTTAAGTTACTCACTCTTTTCCGACAGGTGCCTTACACGTTTGAAACGTTTCGGTTTCATCCCTAATACACACCCATCGATTCCACGCATGCTCCAAACACTCTTCCACAAAATGTGCTCCCAAAATTAATTATTTTATGTCTTCATGTTCTTCGCCTTGAGAATTCTGCTAATACATTTGCTGTTTTACGCGATTTTTCTTTTTCTTTTTGAATCTCGGCCGTAGTTAGACTTGTATGCCTGAAATGTGTTTTTATCAAATAAAAATTTGTGTACAATCAGGCCTTAAATTCATATTAATTTAATTAATGAAATTTAATTTGTTTAATTTTTTATCTAAATGATAAATCCATCTTGAAGACTGATACTGTAATGGTGGATACTCCACGCTTGATCCCACGCGTGGGTAGCAGTGCTAACTGTCACTTCATAATGAGATCCAAGCTATCCATCACAGCTGCCCAACAACACACACACACTGTTCGGCCTAATTCAAAGTGTCAAGTTAACACATTGATTAGGGAATCATTTGGATTTGTTATTTTCAAACTTGAAATTTTTTTAAAGCAGGTACTGAGTTGGAACTTATTAAAATGAATAATACTTTATAAATATTATTAAAATCTACAACGTATCACTTCTTCAAGAACACCTCCAACAACAAATGCCTCAATTCACCTAATTCTCAGACAACGATTCCGACTGGCGTTCATCTCCATCAAGGCACATTGAAGTCTTCATTTAAGCTCTTTCCAAACAAACTGTTCATAAAATGATGGATTGCCTGGAGGGTGAGTGAGCTGATGGAAAGAAAAGCGATGAATGAGTGAAGGAGTAAAAGAGTTTTAAAAATAAAAGAGTGCGGAGGAATGAAAGAGCATGGGACACAAAAGAGAGGTGATGGATGAATAAAAAAACCCACTGTTGATGCACCTGTCGTGGTCAGTGAAGCCTGCATCCACAAACACTCGGTGCTTTGATGGTGTCTTGGGCAAGCAAGAGTTTCATTCATCCGTTTAGTGCTCCACTCATCCGTCAGGCCTTTTATCTTTCTTGAAGCCTTCTATCTTTAAATGACTTCAACATCAAGGGTCAGGGTCACTTTTTAATTATGCCTTCCTCTCCATCATCCCCACAACCTCAAGAAAATATCACAAGTTAACTGCGTGGAAGCAGGAACAAAGACCAGCTATTTCTGCTAATTGTCTCAGGGAATGACTTGAGTTTTGCTCTTTTGAACGGCTTCGATCGGTCTTCAGGGATTTTCTAAACTTATATTCCAATCAGAAATGTAAAAGTTAAATAAGTTTACATTTTTAAAATTAAAAATATGAATTTTAAAATGAGAAACCGAGAATTAAAGGAAAACTCTAGAATATGAATGGCTTCTTGCCGGAGTGGTTCGAGTCTTTCTTACATTATTCAAGCAGCGCATCGATCAAACCTACGCTTCAAAACATCAGAAATCCAGTTTTTCTCTCAGAAAAGATCAACAAAATGTCCACTGCGACTAAACCATTTGGTGTTTGACCTTCTACGACGCTCAAAACCTTCGCAACAACAACGCCATGATGGACTCGATGCAGAAGTGAAAAGTAAATAATAAGAGCACAGCCACAAAAGCGGAAGGGAGTGTTCGCCGGAAGGGTATAACAGAACGACGCGTGCGTACTGATGCATTATTCAAGCGGAAGCGCTGCCTCTTTCTTAACGGTCGCTTTCCGGAAGTGTTCAAGCTCCTTCCATCTGTTTTCTTTAGCCGTGTCCGCCATATTTCAAGATGGCGGATTTATTGTTTTGGCGCATGATTTATGCCACGTCGACCTTTGAAAGAACGTGAGCTTATTATATTGGCAGCCTGCTCTGACATCAGTTCATACATACAGTGTAAACCATATATTTTATTTCAACTTTTAATACAAATGGAAACCATATCTCCATATTTATCCTATTTTTACTTTCATCCCATGTATTTCTCAGATTGGTTCCAAAGAGGTACAAGGATAAGTAGACAAACATGCAGAGATATGAAGGCAGATATGATATGATATACACAAAGAAAAACACACAAACAAACACACGCACAAGCGGACAGACACACAAGCAGACAACCCTGTTTCACAGACAACCGCGTGAAGGAAAGATCAAAGAGGTGAGGCAATCATCAAACTAACCACCATAATCACCCGCGCTTTGAAAGCCTGCAAGATTTCCAATTAAATGCCAATTAAAATTAACTCACTCATTAAATTCTTTTATAAAGTCCTAATGAAACGACCGGCTAGCTGACTGGAACCAAGTTTGCTTCCAATTTCACTAATCTCTTTGTCTTTTAAATTTGATTAGCGCTTAATTTATCAAGATTTCTTTGTGCATAACCCACATATGTAATTCATATTTGCATATGTCTTATACATACATTTTAAACCTTTTACTTTATATTTACATGTTCTTTAAACTATTTGTAATAAAATCTTCAAAAAGTAGAAACTGATTTTTTGAAATAATGAAAAAGACAAGATCAAATAATCGTTTTCGAAAGCAATATTCGCCACTTCAACGGCCATTATCTCGCCACGGACACACACCGGTCGTTATCTCCCACCATGACGTCACATTAATTTGTTGACATCATGTGATCTCAAGGTCAGAGGTCACGTGAAGGTCAACTCGATGTCCACTTTCCAAGGGTGCAGCGTCTCGGGCGAGATTATTTCTTTATTGCCGGAGCTTATTTATTTTCAATTATTCTTGTTCCGTCCTGGTGTTTCAGGGCTTTAATGAGAGGATATTCTACACTTAACATTTTCGAAGGCTTTACATTGTTCATTTATATTAATGTTTTCATTCCAGTTTTTTATTACAATTTCTCAAATTTAAAATTAAATATTCTCTTGTATTTAATTAAAATCATCATATAAACCCCCTCATACCCAAACTAGGACTGTGAATTTGACACCAAATATAATTTGTAAATACGATAAATCACTGACTGACAAATCGAATAAACAACCACTATATCTGGCTTCACTAGGCAAATTGTGTTATGTTTTATGCAAGAGGGGTGCAAGAGGGGTGACGATTGATCGCAGTTTACGACAATGTTCGTATTGGGTTTCAGAGCGGATGAATAAACAGGTTGTTGTGAGGAGAGTTATCAACGCTTGTGCAAAAGGAATACATATCTCTCTATTAGTTTGTGTTGATCGTCTTAGTACATTTTGTTGTAGTTGTTGGTAACATTATTATTATTAGTAGTAGTAGTGGTAGTAATAGTGGTAGTAGTAGTAGTGGTAGTAATAGTAGTAGTAGTAGTAGTAGTAGTAGTAGTAGTAGTAGTAGTAGTAGTAGTAGTAGTAGTAGTAGTAGTAGTAGTAGTAGTAGTAGTAGTAGTATTAGTAGTAGTAGTAGTAGTAGTAGTAGTAGTAGTAGTAGTAGTAGTAGTAGTAGTAGTAGTAGTAGTAGTAGTAGTATTAGTAGTAGTAGTAGTAGTAGTAATAGTAGTAGTAGTAGTAGTAGTATTAGTAGTAGTAGTAGTAGTAGTAGTAGTAGTAGTAGTAGTAGTAGTAGTAGTAGTAGTAGTAGTAGTAGTAGTAGTAGAAGTGGTAGTAGTAGTAGTAGTAGTAGTAGTATTGATGAGGTCATAGTTGACTCAATCTGGGGGAGCATGCAGTTTGTGTGAGGCATCCATCATGCGAGTAACATGCGATGAAGTGAGTGAGGTGGTGATCTCGAAATAGTGGTGTGGATAATGACGATGATGATAGTAACCCTTTTATAAATGGTGGTGATGATGATGATGATGACGAGGATAATGATGAAGGTAATCTTGAAATGGTTGTGATGATAAGAAATGATGATAATAAGATAATATTTTTTTATGATATTGAAAGTGATGAAGGTGATGAAGGTGATGAAGGTGATGAAGGTGGTGAAGGTGGTGAAGGTGGTGAAAGTGGTGAAGGTGGTGAAGGTGGTGAAGGTGGTGAAGGTGGTGAAGGTGGTGAAGGTGGTGAAGTCTTAATGATATTTATGTTTATCAAAATTAAATATCTGACAAGGTAACGAAGTAAGCAATATTGTCAATCATTTCAGTGAATTATTTTCATTTCCACAAAACCGAGATGAACTAACTCAGTGGGTGATTGATAAATTCTAATTGAAGCCAGTGTGTCGGATTTTGTGGTGAGATGTCACAGAGATAAAGCTGATAATTTATAAATGGGCAGAATAGGAAATATTAAGAAGAAGTAATTTACAGAGACATTTACACCTTGGCAGCCGTTTTTGACATCGTGTAATGCATTGCCAATAGTGAATCTTCTTGCTTATTAACAATTCTCTGCCTTCATCTCATGAAGCCTTTCAGACTTTTTATGCTCGTATTTGCCATAATGCCTTGATAAATGTGACCTGTAGAGATAGCAGTATCTCTGGATTAACAGCCATCTATTTCGTATTATTTGCACCTCATTATACAGACTATATTTACATTTTGCCATACATTTAAATAGACTATATTTACATTTTGCCATACGTTTGTATAGCCTATATGTATATTTTGCCATACATTCATATTGAGTCGCAAACCAGTGAATGTCATACGTGTTCATGAGGGGACTTGCAGGCGTTTAAGCGAACGTATGTCATAATTAGGCATTCACAATACAATAACACTGCATCATCACCATGCACATTATCATAATCATTATCATCATCATCACCATTGTCATTATCATCATCATCAACATTTTTATCACTATGCGCTTCACATTCATTTTCAGTTTCACTCATCATATCATCATCATCATCATCATCATCATCATCATCATCATCATCATCATCATCATCATCATCATCATCATCATCATCATCATCATCATCATCATCATCACCATCAACATCACCATCACCATCATCCTCATCATTGTCATCATCATCAACATGCACATTATCATCATCATTATCACCATTGTCATTATCATCATCATCAACATTTTTATCACTATGCGCTTCACATCCATTTTCAGTTTCACTCATCATATCATCATCATCATCATCATCATCATTGTCATCATCATCATCATTGTCATCACCATCATCATCATCCTCATCATCATCGCCTTTTCATCTTCATCACCAGCTAAATCATCATGAAGATGATTATAAAACTGGTGGTGATGATGATGATGATGGAGCGGGTGGTTATGATAACGATGGTGGAGAGAGCATCATTCACGATGTCCTGTCACTTCATCATGAAGACAACCAATGGCATCTCTCGAGGGCGGGCCCACGTGTCCTCGAAGATTTAAATCCACTTTTAAAGACTTATCATTTTCTTGTTATTAGCATTTTAAGATTAAATAAAATTGGTTTAAAAATATTTTTTTAAAAATCTATTTATTTTAAGTTAAATGCTGTTTTTTGAAAAAAATTAAGACAGTTCAGGTTGTACCTTCCGAGTCTCTTTGCCACCTCAACGCACCCAAACGCCACAGCGAAACGAACAACAGCAAACCTCTACATTATTTATGAGCCTGCGAAACCCTCTGCTTTCAAAGCTGGAAGCTGATTGGTCGACGCCCACGTGACGTAACAACGAACATGATGTTCTCGCAGCCAATCACAGCCTTTGTCTGCTGATGCTTACTCCTTGTTGAATGTGAAAGGGCGATGATGATGATGATGATGATGTGGAGGATGATTATGATAATGATGATGATTATGATGAAGATGATAATGATTACGAAAGTGTTGGTTATGTTTAGCGATAGGGTAATAACGATGGTGAGGCCAACAAAGTTTATAGGAATGACAAGGGCTTGAAGACTCACTGGATCATGAAGGTAGTGAGGATGAAGCATCTTTCAGATGCCCACCTACACATAACTACACATAAATACACATAACTACACATACCTACACATAACTACACATAACTACACATACCTACACATTCCTATACATACAAACACACAGCCATCAAAGCAACATGTGTTCATGTGTGTGTGTGTGCATGTGTGAAACACATATAAATACCAAGTCGTTTGGAAAAGATCACTTTAAAACCTAAAAATAACTTCAAATTCGTTTTTATATTTTAATATTTGTGATAAAACAAACAATTTCAGTTCTATGAAGAAGTAATATTTTTTAAATACGAAATATGTCCATGAAAAGCGGTTAAACTTATAACAAGTTTTTCTCCAAGGGAAACATATTCACCCATATTCACACACTAGCAAATGATTGAATAAACCTAAATTTTCAAAAACCAAATTTGTTCTTAAAATTTATTTCCAAACATTTAAATGAACCAAGTAATGTTGAGAACAGAATCCGCTCCCAGCCCTACTTCAGCCTGCAACAACCTACCAAGTCCATCCCTGCCCCTCTCCACTCAACAGTGTACCCCCCTCCAAACACCTCACCCCCAACAACCACACGCCCTCCCCCAACCACGCTTGCTGCACCAACCACTACAACCACACCCACACCATCTCCTGTCACTCCAGCCACAAGCACTTCACCAACCACTCCATTTCCTCCCACCACCACTGCGACCTCATTACTCGAGATTCAACTTTCCACATCTCTCCTACCTCACTCACTATCTCTCCTTCTTCCCTTTCTATCCCAAATCTTCCAATCTATACCTAGCTTACAACAACAATAACAACACAAGTTCCAGCATCAACAACAACATCAACACCAACACCAACAACAACAACACCAATATCACCGCCAATAACAGCAGCATTCCCGATGAGAACGAAGTCATAAAACACGAAGGACCAACGGAGTCAACCGAGAAGAGACCGCCTGACGACTTCCTCAAACACCGTCTCAACTTCATCCTCTCAGCCGCCCAGAACCGACTCTTTCTCTACCAGGGAGCTCAGAACAACGCTGTGAGTTTAATTAGCAGTGCTGACTTTTAGTTTCTAATACGTTTTTTGTATTTATTTTTTGATTATTATATTTTACATTTCGTTTTTTTATTCAGACATATCTTTTGCTTTATCATTGACACATTTTTAAATAACATTTTTTTTCCAGTTAAACGTCTACAACACCTCGCCGACAACCAACCAATCTAGCAACTGGAACACCAACAAACCCAACCACAACAATAACAACAACTACAAGAACAACAACAACAACAACAACTACAACAACAACAACAACAACAATAATAACACTGTCAACAAAAACTTTCAATTCAACAAACAACTTTCATCTCCAAACATCAACAACAACAACAACAATCTCACCAGCAACAACAACAAAATTATTTACACCAACTACATTCCAAACTCAGTGAGGTGACGGCTTTTTAAATTATAGTTAAAACATTTAAACCACAAATTCAGCTACACATACAACTAAACATACAACCAGACACATTTAACCACACATACAACCACACATAAAACCACACAACAACCACACATACAACCACACATACAACCACACATACAACCACACATACAACCACACAACAACCGCACATAAAACCACACAACAACCACACATAAAACCACACATACAACCACATAACTACCACACAACAACCACACATACAACCACACAACAACCACACATACAACCACACAACAACCACACATACAACCACACATACAACCACACAACAACCACACATACAACCACACATAAAACCACACATACAACCACATAACTACCACACAACAACCACACATACAACCACACAACAACCACACATACAACCACACAACAACCACACATACAACCACACATACAACCACACAACAACCACACATACAACCACACATACAACCACAGCCACCTGGGCGGCAACTACGGCATCATCGACGTACGCAGGAAGAATGCCACCAGGGAGTCGACGTCGACCCTCAAGGCCTGGCTGTACGAGCACATGAAGAACCCCTACCCCACCAAGGGTGCGTCTAATAGGCTCATTTTATTTTAAATAAAATTATAATAAAATCCTCGTTTCGTTACGATGCTCTCTTGGAATGTTCAAAACATTTTGTAGGTTAATTTTTTTTATAAAACAATTTAATTCGAGTTTTTTAGGGGCTTTCTTGTGGTGGTCCGACGAGGTTAAAGACTGTGGAAGTCTGACTCGCTATTCATCTAACATTAAAACTTTTTGAAATTTGTTCGTGGTAAGAAATCAAAAACATTTAAAATTTAATTTATTCTTTTATTTAATACTCACCCAGGCGAGAAGATCATGCTGGCGATCATTACCAGGATGACGCTCACTCAGGTGTCCACGTGGTTCGCCAACGCTCGCAGGAGGCTGAAGAAGGTTGCTCGGGAGGTTGGGAGGTGTTCGATTGGAGGGGGAAGGTGTTCAATTGGAGGGAGGGGTCAATTGGAGGGGGGGGGTGTTCAATTGGAGAAAGGAAGATGTTCAATTGAGAGGGGTGGAGTGTTCAATTGGAAGGAAGAGCTGCTCGATAAGTGGTCACCATTAGCCGATGGAGGGAAAGAAGGCAAATACGACAGCGGGGGTTTCATGTTTTTACATTGTTTAAAATGTGCTGGGTTGGCTTGCATTATTTGGAAATGGGCTGTGGCTGGGTTAAATTATTTAGAGATGGAGAAGATATGTTTATGGAGTTTATACTGAGCACCTCTTTGAATATAAGATTTTTCCTGAAATCTCTGCAGGAGAACAAAATGATCTGGTTTCCATCAAAAAAGACGAACAAACTTGGTGATAAAAGTGATGGTGAAGATGACGATGAGGGAGACAGAGGTCAAAACGGAAATGATGATGATTACGGAAAGATTGATGCAGACGATGTTGATGATTCGTTCCACAGTGATGATGATGATCATCATCATGGTGGTGGTGGTGATGATGATGACAGTCTGTATGATGAAAGGATGATGATGAGAAACAATGAGGTTGATGACTTGGAAGATGTGAAAAGTGGATTTGAAAGTTACATAAATGGGTTTGTGATGGAAGTTAGCAGCAACAAAAACAATAACAACAACAACATCATCAACATCATCAACAACACAGCATTAAAAAAAGAAAGGAAGGAAGAGGGAAAGACTCAGCTTGAGACGACTGAAATAAGTGGCAATCGTAACTCTAAACTCAACACAACTACAACAAACAACAACAACAACCAGCAACATATTCTCAATTGCAAAAACCATAAATCTATTATCAACAAAATCCCCAGCAACAACCACCTACAAACTGGAAACAAAGTAAATACAAACAACAATTTCAACCAACAACAAAAACACCACCTCCACCAACAACAACAACAACAACAACAGCAACAGCAACAACAACACAATAACAAAAACCTCAGATGCCTAAAGTCTCACAACATTTATCTCCGTAATGCCACGAATAATACGCCCTCAAACTACGCACTTAAGACGTCAACGGCAGCGTCTTCGTGCGTACTTACGGTGACGACTACATCACGTGGAAACAAACAAGCTTCAGAGGGACAAAGGCAGTACGAAAAGGAATCATTCTTCAAGTTCAACGTCACCAATGGAAACAATGGCGGTAACGATGGTAACGGTGGTGGTGGGGGCGATAAGACGAAGGTTGTATGTTCTGGGAGGAGCAGGCAAGAAGAGATGCAGTCAGGCCACCAAACAGGCACTGCTCCATCGGAAACGTTCCCCGCTGAAGTTGCTGGAGATGACACATCTGGAAAAGAAACGTCAGAGGATGACTCAAATGAACAGGCAAAACTACCGCGAAAAAAACACGACGGTGTTGTGCTAACTCCAGCAACAAGGTCAACTTCTCTAGAAACAACAACAGCAAATACCTCAACCACCAAAATGTCTTGTAACAATAAAAAACCCAGGATCTGGTCGATTGACGATTTCATAAACTGAGAATCTTTCAAGCACAAATACGTGAAGTGGTCTCAAAGACACGGCTTGCATGGTGTTTGGTTGCGGTACCGTGTACAAGTAAGAAATGATTTACTGAGAGCATAAACTCGCGCATAAATGCATGTTGATGTTTACGTTGGGATCAATACGGCAGCGATAATAGGTCAGACGCGCCAAGGGAGTCGCATAAATTATTTCACGAAGGTCTCCCGGGTTGGCCGTTTGACTTGTTGTGTGTTGTTGTGGATTTGTCATTGATTTGTCGTTTTGATTCAGTGCAATGTACCTTTTGAGAACAAATAAAGTCTTCGTTGTTGGCATCAGAAAGCATGTCACTTCAGTTGCTTCATCCATCGAGTCTCACAAAATCTTTAAAATTAGTACGGATGTTTTCCAAGGAATTGAAAAAAGCATCGAATTCAAGACATTTTAAATTTAAAACAATAGACGGCACTAGCTGGTGATTTTTGAAATTGTTTCAAAATATTTTTCATTTCTGATCCTAATGTTTCAGAAGCTTACACTTCAGGCACCAGCATGCCACTGCAGCAATGGCGCTTAAGACGTCTTTATGAGGCGCTTAACTGCTGCCGCTGCCGAGGCAGATAAGAGAGGGCGGTGGCGTTCATGCAATCTCGAAATTAATCGATCTCGGCAACTTCTCCGTCATTATCCATTGTTCCTCCTTCGTGTTCGTCAGCTTTATTCGAATAAGTTTTCGATTCTGGAAGGTTTTATGTTTCCTGTTCATCGAAGGTTTAAGGAGCTCTTGAATGTCTTGATGATAGTCCAAATATAACTTTCATCAGTTTTTAAAAATAGATATAAAATATTTTTTCTATTTTTTTATTCTTTCCTGTTCTGGCTCTGTTCCGTAAAATGCTCGTTTGAATTATTGATGCTTTGTTTGCGTTTTCGACGCGTGCCATAACTACAAAAGCATAAAGAGTGAGTGTATTCCCAACTATATACCCAAAAGTATATACAAACTTTGTAAATAAACATATATATATAGTATATAAAAACTTTGTAAATAAACATATATATATAGTATATAAAAACTTTGTAAATAAACATATATACTCTAATGAGGCACATATCCAATTATTTGCAAGCTTATTGATTGGACCACGGGTCAAATGGAAAGGCCTGAATCAGGAGAGGTTGTTGTAGTGCCTGTGAAGGGTTAAGGATGCTTTGTGTGCAGTTTCGCTGCAAGTCGCAAACAAGAAACTTTTCTGGTTCTATGGAAGAATCTTTGTGGCAGTAAACACTCCTTTCTTTAAATTTGGACTCAGAAAATATCTTCTCCGACTCATTTCACACCTGTTGTCATTCGCTTCTTTGTGCTGAGACACAAAATTAACACATCCCTTTGAACTTGCCAATCAACTCAAATGAAAAATACTTGATACCTTTCCAAAAAGACGTCTTTTAGGAAGATGAAAATAATTTTTATTGCATTTTTACGAGTAATTGTACATTATTCTCCTTCACTACTTTGTTTGATGGCCAACATAAGAGATCCCATAAATATGTCTTGCGTGCATGCAATATTAATCAGCGCTTGATTATATACAAATTGCACGCACATTCGCTTTTTGCAAAAACAACAAATACTTTGCAGCTCCTTGGAGAGTCCACAATCAATATTTGAACAACCCCTTTTATTTTCCTTTTCTTTAAAACAAAATATTTGTATTGCTAATGTCACCGTGGAATCCAAAGAAGTTTCGTGAGGCAATCAGGCATTGGAGAGGGGGGATGTCACGGATGCGTAGCAAAGTCAAATAGAGTTACGACCTGTTAAGGAGCTTGAGAGGCGATGAGGGTGGAAGAGGGAGAGGGTGAGGGGGGTGGAAGAGTGATGGGGTGGAGAAATTATAGAGGGTGGATGAATGAAGGGTGTGAAGGAAAGAGGGGGGTAGAAGAGGGATGGGAGTGGCGGAGCGATGAGGGTGATGGAGTGATGTGGGGTGATTTAATATTGATACATGCGTGGCCTGCAAATTACTCGTCTGCCACGACTGCTCCAACGTCGGTATTTGTGAAAACGCCAGTTTGTAGAAAAACTCAGAGTAGATCATTCAAATGTTTCATTTTTCAAATTAATTAATTCATTTTACCACAAACAACAATCATTTGTGTATAAAATCATTTAATAAAACGTTCAACTTATTTATTCTTTAATTCGAAACGCTTCTGATCTTCCCCGTCACTTTTTCTGAATGCTTCGAGTCTTGACGTTTGCTTTGGTGTTCGCTTTGTTCGGAGACTTGTCGCTGCTTTCTTTCATCTGTAAAAAAATTTTTATTGAAAATATTACATTCAAATTTTTATCTATGTGTGCTAGGAGACCTAAAAGTTCATAATTTGAAACCACCATAACATTGTTTTTAAACAAAAATAAAGTTCCATCTAGCCCCATCCTTGACCACCCACCATCTTCAGCTTAGCCACACACTCGGTGACAGTTTTGACGAAGCTGTCCGTCTCGATGAGTGACTTCATTTGGCTGTTCTCCTCGTCCAGACACAACCTCGCCTTGTTGAGCATCTTGGCCACCTCTGAAGCACTCTCTTTGCCTTTTGGAACTCCCTCCGGCTCTTGCTTGTTCTTCTTCCCTTTCAATGGCTTCGTCTCGTCGTCTGAATCAGAAAATATGAGATAAAATTAATTTATTGAAGTTTTATTTTTCAGAAAAACCTATTATGTTTTTTTATTGGGTCTTTATTTTGTTCGAATAATTATTTATTTAAATAATTAATCAGTCGCTAGAGTTAGCCTGAAAAACTTTCGATACTTTAAAGTTGACAAGAATTTGAGAGAACGATGGAGCATCAACTTGTGACAGGCGTTTTGTCTGAGGGTTCCTCAGGTGGACAAGAGAGGAAGCCAGGCTGGCAGAGACACTTGAAGTCTCTGACGTTCCTGGGACTGTTTTCATCTTCGCCGTTCTCGCAAACCACGTTCACCATGTCCAACAAGGGAGTTTTCAACAGCTCCAGCTGAATTTTTATATATATTTAGTTCATTCTAACTAATTATAGAAAAAAACAGTTTTACGTATAGACATTGAAAAAATGTAAATAAAATGTCAAAAATTCTTAACATTTATTGCTTACCTGCTTCATCATTTTCTCTCCACTCACTCTTGACAGCAACAGAGCCTTTTCCATGCTGTCTGCCTTCTCCCTCGACTTGTCGGCCTCGTCTGCCAACTCTTTCAAGCACTGTCCAGACATGCAACCAAATGGCATCACAGTGCGTTGTATCAATGATTTACAAATATAGAATCTAAAATCTAATATTTCTATTAAAAGTTGTTCGTTACAATTAGTAAATTTACTTCATTCATCAGAAATAATAAAACAAGATCTCAATAAAATGTCAGTTAATGAATCATAAAAGACAACGGGGGTCGGGTCTTTGAATTTAGACCCGTTTCCATGCCAACACAAAACCAATCTCACACTCTGAAGCTGCTTGTTCTCTCTCTTGAGTTTCTCAACGGCCTTGTTCAGGCACTCCAGGCACTCCTTCAGCTCATCCACTGACTCTGTCTTCATTTGCAGTTGCTGCATGAAAAGAATTTATTTCAAGATAACAGATGATAAAATCGTATTAAAATGTTCATAGTATTTGAAAACAATTTGAAATAATTTTTAAATAATTCTATTTTTTCGTTCCATTACTCAAAATTTTCGATCTAGAACTTATGATAAATAGATTAATAATTTATGTATAATTATCACATATCGTCACGCGCGCACACAGACACACACACACAAACACACACACACACACACACCCACACACACACACACACACACACACACACACACACGCACGCACACACACGCACACACGCACACACACGCACACACATGCACACACACGTCCTCTCACCATTTTGACTTTGGTGAGCTCCATGTCCTTCTTGATGATGAGGTCCTCTTGCGTGCAGCCCTCGCAGTCGTAGTAAGTGCGCGTCACCTTTAATGGGGTCAAGTTTAATAAGGTCACGGTTAAGATTAATTAGGGTTATGGTTAATTAGGGTTATGGTTAATTAGGTCATTTTAATTAGGCTACTTTGGGCTGATTAGTTAATATTTTTCAATAAATCAAATCAGAAGTGGGTTTAATAGTTATTTACACTGTTCATAAGAGCTTCATTTTTGATTTCAGTTTCTTCGTTCTCCTTCTTGATGCTGTACAGACAGTCCTTCAGCAGCTTTATCGTGTCGTCCTGCAGTAGTTGTTTGTGAGAGCACAAGTGTTTGAACCTTAACGTTATTTCAAGTTTATAACCCTTCTTATTTCATGTTTGTTTCAATTGAATGTTTAAAGAATTATTGAATTCCAAAGATGGCGCTACAAACAAGTTTTTAAAGGCTTTATCTTGAAGCCAACCAAGTAATTAGACAATAGTCTTTTAAAAAATCAAACGTAAAACTCTAAAAAATTCTTGATAAATCTGTTCCAGAACTGCCATACGGAGTGCCGCCACATTGGTTAGTGGTAACTCCAAAAGACATGAAAACTTGGAAACTGCTTGAAGAACCTTGCAGAAGAGAGCTCCGTTGAGGTTGTTGATGAGCTGCATGAGTTCATGACTCTCCACCTTCAACTCCTCCACCTGCAGCAGCAGCTCTTTGTTGGTGGTCTTCTCTTCCAGATTCTTAAGCACCTGCTTTATTTTCCTCATGTTCTTGTCGCTGTTCACAGGCTGTTGCGTCTGTTAGTCAGTGATTGAGCGAGATGAAGAGATGTTTCAGCACCAACACACGCATCATTGCGTTCAAACTAATAAGTGAAATGAGTGAGCAAACCTTGGGAGACAGTTCGATGGGAGGGCATTTGGAGCAGGCAGGCTGCTCCATTCCTTGCATCGGTCTACACAAACTGGCAATCTTTTTTGCTGCCAAGACGTTCGGTTTTTTCGAGGCAACAGAGCAGCCTGACGCTTGAGCCACCAGTTCTTTGGCGTTTTTAACGCTCATTTTGACGATGTTTGTTGCTTGCTGGTCCAGATCTTCTAGGGCACTGTTCGCCAGAAAACCTCCCTCGGCAACCTGTGCACCTCCACTGCAGGAACTGATCTCTTGCGTGCAAAGCTGAGACTCTGGTTCTGTCTTTAGTGTGATGATGAAGGAGATTTTAACAAATAATGAAGCCATAAACCACTTTTTAACCAAACAGTAGTGAATTGCTTCAAAGGTTTCTCTTCAAAGTTTGAGCCGAAACGAAGGGCATTGGTATAATTTTGTGAGACTGAATAACTTCACAACGACCACATCTTGGTCTTTGGTTGAAGGTGGGTTGACGAGGAAGGTGAGTGGTTGCGCTCTCTGACCGAAGTGGATGACGTCTCCACTGCGCAGCTCCACAAAACAACCGCCCAAGCTCTTCTGGTTCACTCTGAGAAGGAGAAAAGAAGAATAGGAGGAAGAGGAAGAAGAGAGAGGAAGACAAAGAAGAAGAGAAGAAAGAAGAAGAGAAGAGAGAGGGAGAGTTTTTGTGCGCAATAAACAGTCTGCTACTGCACGGAAAGGGAATAATACAACTCTATGTCGTTTTACTCAGTCTAATTCAATGACTAAAAACGCATTTATTACGGACCACTTTTAAACCTGAACTTGATTCCACGCCTCCCACTCCACCTGGTTCCACAGCGCGAAAACATGTCGATGATGTGGAAGGAGTCGCAAGGGGCGCTGTACATGATGATGGCATGCAACTTCTCTACGCTATCTCCCTTCAATGGAAAAAGTGTGGGGAATTCGACAAATTAATACATTAATAATAATTCATACTAAATGAATAATATAATGAAATTTGAATAAATGAAAAATATGAAAATAAATCATAGTGAAAAAATGAAAACGATAATAGAGTGAGTCGCATTGCTTGAGTTTGAAGCATAGAGACTCCCTAAAGAATCGACAATGAACCTCCAAGAGGACGTTGCACGCCTCAGAGCCGATGCTGCTCAGAGGCAGGCACAGCTGGAACTCCTCACAGTCGTTCGTCAGGATGGCTCGCAGTTCAGCCTTCAATGCATGGTGGTTGGCGATAAAAGTTGGTATTATTTAGTGGTTGGCAATTCCAGTGAGGATATTTTTCAGGTGTGTCTTTGCATTATGAATCGGGTTGAGAGCACTAATAGTAGTGACGTTTTGCGGTGAAGAAAGAAACTAGGTTTCGAAGATTTTCAATTAATTATTAATTAATTAGTGATAGAGCTTTAAGTTTCAAATTAATTCTTACCTTCTCTGCAGCTCCCCTTCTTAGTCCACATTCATCCATTCTCGATGCGAGGTCAAGGAAAGCTCTTAAACTAAAATGGTTGAGTTATTTTATCTAAAGAAATACTGAATATTTGTAGTTTATAATTTTATTTGAATTATAAATATAAGATAAAAGAAATTTAATTGAATTAAAATTAGATCGTTGGGAAACTCGAGGTATATATTCAATATATTATATTGGCAAAGACCGTTATTTTAACCAAATAATCAGCAAGAACTCTGTTTTGGTAAAGCGTCATGAATTGATTAAAGGCCTGAAAACAAAAAGTTGACATAGCGACAGAATTTAATGAGTGGTTCAAAAATTGGGAAACTATTTAACAATAACAAAAATATATCCGAAGGAAAACGATCAATGGTTGTCATTGATGGAATATTCACAAAATTAATGCGACAAAAGTTTGTTTCAATCAAAAATATTTAGGAGTTTGCCTTTCACAAACAATCCTTTTCATTGTAAAACTTTTTTTGCAGTCTTTTCAGCAACTTGTTCCATCAACAATGTTTCAAAGCCACAACCACCAAAACTTATTCAGACTCCAACATCTCTAAACCAATATTTCCTTCAACCTTTCTCCTCCTCCAACCCTCCATTCCAGCCCCTCCTCCTCTCTTCACAACAGCACTCTTGCTTCAGAGACAGTGCAGTCTCTCGGATGACACTTCCCCCTTGTTGAAGTCACTGCCCTTGATTGCATGTTGGCAGTCGTTCTGATGTTCCATGGCAGCTGTCTTGGACTTCAAGGCATTGCTGACTTGGTAGGACAGATTCTGGACATCGGCATTGTGATGCTTGCTGGGACTGGTCTTGTTGAGAGCGGTGATGTACACATCGTTGATGGTTCTGTGCCTTGAATCCTGGTTGTTTTCTTGTTGTTGTTTGCAACCGTTTTGAAAGGCCAGACAGTCACTGGTGGCTTCGTAAGTGAGCTCGTCGAGGGTGTATCTAATGAACGGAACTGTTGAGTCGTACCACTGCTGCTGTTGATGTTGGTGTTGTTGTAGGTGTTGTTGTTGTTGCTGTAGTTGTTGTAGAGATTGTTGTTGTTGTAGAGATTGTTGTTGTTGTAGAGATTGTTGCTGTTGAAGATTGTCATTGGATACAGAATCCTCGCAGCTTACATGCCCATTCAAGACACCTGTCCAAGTTTCAATTTTATATTTGTAAATTAAAACAAAACTTGTGAAACCTATAATTATTGAGACTGCGCATCCTAATATTTAATATACTAATTTCACTTTAAAGTTGAAACGATGAAGTTACAACGATGGGTTGAGAAAGTTATCCCAAACTTAAAAACGAATCAAATTTGCAAGCGCAGACGCAGTTCAATCAAGCGACTCACGTGACGTACCATTCTGGAGGCTCTGATTGGCTGCTGGGCTGGCTTTGTTTGGTCCAATGAGAAGATGGCTTGAGGATGACGAAGTGGGAAGCGAGCCAATAGGCGTGCAGTAATATGATTGGATGCTTTCACTCGATTTATTCGGGTCTTTACCTGACTGCACATGCGAAAGTTGATGTATTAATTCAGTTATTCATTTACTAATTATTCGAATCTTTTTAAATAATTATTCTCAAAAAAAGGTTTCAACAATTCATAATTATTATGTTTATATTTATTAATTTTTGAACCTTCAAAGTCTCATTTAGTTTTAAATTAACATTCCATTGAGCACAAATCTCATTCAGAAAAATGTTCTTTAAATCATGTTTTAAGATCTTTTTGCCATTAAAACAACGAAACTTTTGCACAAATGCAAGGTAATTAGAAAGGCAACAGTCATAAACTGACCACGGTCTCTTAATTATTCATAAGTAATTTAATTTAGCCGCCATGAATATTATTGATGGGCGCCACCGATGCTTTGGGAGGTTTATGGGGCAAAGGTGAAATCTTGAAATTGGTTTGAATTCATCCACAAGTTTTATTTTTATATATCTTTGTGTATAAATTCACTTTTATAAATTCAATAATAGTTTGCTTTGAAAAAGAAATGGGTTTCTGTGTTTAATCAATTTAATTATAGATTTGTATCCCTTCATAGGCCATCATCAATCAATCCTTACTTCATCTTACAAACGCAATCTGCCATTCGTTTTCATTTGATCGTTCCTTCATTTTCTTGTTGCTTCTTCATCCACCTCCTACTTGACCCGAGGCCATCACGCCATTACCCTGTGCACTCTCAAATTGACATCTCTTAACTTTTACTTCTTCTATGCCGCCATCTTTTACATGCATCTACACACACAAACAAATACACACAAAATGCAAAAAATACAAACAAACACACAGACAAACTCACAAACAGAGACACAAAAAAACACATAAATAAATAATATTAATAGTTATTATCTCGAATTAATGATAATATTAATTTCCCGCCATTTGTCTATTAAAGATTGCGGGCATTTTAGAGCCAAAAGCAATTTAGAGAAAAGCGAAATCTACACTACCTCGTAAGGAATCATGGAGTCATCTTCATCATCTTCATCCTCATCATCATCGTCATCATCATCCCCGTCCTCATCATCTTTTTCATCATTATAATCATTATGACCAATGTCGGTTTCATCACTTTCAGCATCATCATCAGCACCATCGTCATCATCATCATGTTTCCTCTTTCGTTTTTTCACTTCATTAGGCGCTTCATAATCACCATGAAGAACATCATCATCATCATCCACTCCACCACCACCATCATCATCATCGTTTCCATTATCGGCAAACTTTCTTTTTTCATCTGTTAATTTATTCCACGCCATTTTATTTGATTCGCCACACTGCAATAATGCCTTATAACCATGCCCCAATGAATTATTCAAATCACTTTTATCTCCTCTTCCATCATTCATGCAATAATTAGTGGCGCTGCTGATAATGATGTTATTTTTATTTCTTCTTTTGCGAGAAGTAATAGGACCGCCATCTTTAATTGTAGAGTTTGAAACTTCTTCATTGTTGTTATTGACGTTTCTGTTATCTTTGTTATCTTTGTTGTCTTTGGTTGGCTTTTTTGTTTTTAGAGCAACATCGTTATCGTCTTCAATTTTGAAATATCGTATGGGTGAAGGCAGTTGTTGTTGTTGTGTTGCATGTTCTTGTGTTGCATGTGGTTGTGTTGCATGCTGTTGCTTGTGTTGTTGATTAAGGGCGTACGGCTTGGTCGGTTGATGTTGTTGTTGATATTGTTGTTGTTGTTGGCTCAAAAATTGTTGGTTTTGACTCACAACTGGGTTTTGTTGTGCTTGTTGCTGGTGGTTGGCAGAGGAAAAAACTCTGGGTGAGAGTTGTTGCGATGAATAGTTGGCAGCCTGAATCGGAGATGTGTTGTTTGCTTGTTGCAACAGCTGTGTTTGAAGGTTACCTGTGTGTTGCAGTGGATAGAAGATGTTTTGTTGTAGTAGCAGTTGTTGTTGTGGTTGTTGTTGTTGAGAAGGACTCTGTAGTGGCTCAGTGTGGAGCTTCTTGAAGGTGTTGTTGAAGGTGTTGTGGTAGATGGGCAGGAAAGGGGTGGAGCCAGAAAACATGGGAACATTTGTTTTCCTTGAAGTTGTGCAGTTGTCGTTCTCTTTGGCTGTCTGAATGTCCTGCTTCTTGTCACTGTCGTACTCAACGTGGCTTTCGTCCACGTCATCATCGTCTTCTTCATCTTCTTCTTCATTGTTGCGTTCACTGTGTCCGTTCATGTTCAAGCTGACTGAAACATTGTTGATTTGAAGCATGTTGTTGTTGTTGTTAATGTTGTTGTCGTTGTTGAGGTTGTTGTAGTGGTATGCGTTGAGGAGTGAGTATTTGTTGAAAATGTTTTCGTTCTTGTAGAAGTCACTCGAGGGTAAAAAGTTGAAGTTGGGCATGTACTTGAGGTGCTGTTGTTGTTGTTGTTGTGGGTTTTTGTGTTGTTGTTGGAAGTGTTGTTGTTGCTGCAAGTCTAGTGCACAGTTGCTACTCTGGCCACTAGTTTCATGACAGGCTCCTGGAGGGAAAATCCACTTGAATCAAGGGGTTATGATAACAAAGGAACAGACATCTTTCTATGAAAATGTATATAACTGCCTAATTCTACACATCGCCTGTAACATATACAATTGAAGGTTCTTTTAATTGAAGGACACACGGAGGTCGCTCTAGTTTGTTGAGTGCTGCACCCGTTCGGAAAACAAACTCTATTTATATAAGTTCCCAAGGTTTGATCCAGTGCCTGGAGCTTAATTGTAATGAGAAGGGGCTCACATGAGACGCTCAATGCAAGCAGGATCTGGATGTCGCCATGGTGAAGCGACCGTTTGTGAATGTTTGAAGTTTATTTATGTTCCCAAAATCTAGGTTCATTCTTCACTCAAAACCCGGCTTCCTCGTGCTTGTTTGAAAGTGTCTTTAAACGGAGAGTCTCTATTAAAAGCTATTAAAAAAATGAAAAACGACCGAAATATTTCTAAAAGCCTTTTGATGCCAAATAATGCTTTTGTATAAATAACCAAGGTTATTAGAGAAGTTTGCTAATAAGAATATTCCGATGAGATAGGTGAAATAACAATGGGTGAGGGGTGGATTAGATTGGGTTGGAGACAGACCTGGGTGGATGGTCTGAAGGTCGATGGTGGAGTGGTCAATGGTGGAATGGTCGATGGTGGAATGGTCGATGGTGGAGTGGCTGGAGAGTTTGTGGTCGCCGCTGTTGTTGCAGCTGGAGCAGGAAGCGTCGAGACAAGAACAGCTGCTGAAGAGAGAGGAAGAGTTGAAGAAGTTGGAACCAAAAAAGTTGCTGGTGCTGTGAGGGGGAGGGAAGAGGGGGGTGGCTTGGTTGGAGTTGAGGAAGGGTTTGGAGGGAGGGTAAAAGAAAGAGTTGCAAGTGGCGAGGCTGTTGTAGATGTTGTTGCTCTGGTTGCCGAGGTAGCCTAGGTTGTTGATGTTGTTGTTGGTGTTGTTGTTGGAGAAGTTGCATGAGAAGGGGGGCATTTGGGAGTTGTGTTGGGGGAAGAGGTGCTGTTGCGGAAAGTCAAGTTCATCGTGCGAGTTTAGGATCGATTCTGGAAATTTTTATAATAATAATAATATATTAAATATTTGAGTATAAAAATTCATTATTCTAATATTTTGTGCTAAAGAACTGACGTCGTGTGTCTCTGAGAAGCTCTTGCGCGGAGTAGACGCCAGTCGCTATGATGTTGCTGTTGCCACTTATGCCCATGTAGCCTGTGGTGCAGGCATGCGTGCATTGTGAATGAATTCATAACATTTTTTTAATGAGCGCGGATTTAAATCCATTTGTCCATATAAGTGGAAGAATTTATGGGTCGACAAAAGGGTGAGTGACAGGACGATTGACAAGGTTAATGTAATGAATGAGTTATTAAGGAAAATTTTCTTTTTTGCTTGATAAGTTTTATCCATATTGTTGCATAGGTAAACATATTATCCAACAAACACGCACGCATACATGCACACAAACGCACACACACATACACACACACACACACACACACACACACACACACACACACACACACACACACACACACACACACACATGCACACATATCCCATATACACTTTGTCACGGCAAAGGAGGACCATAATGAGGACAAATGGCAGAGAAGATTGAGTCGCTCAAATAAATATTAGGACAGCTAATTGAATCAAATTCTGCGCCTAACGAGCCTTTATGGCTGCTCGGAAGATGCTTTGGGATGCAGAGGTGGAAGGAGGATGGGAGGAAAGATCAACTAGATTTAAGTTGAAGACTCAAGTTGGTAATAAAGACTTCGCATTAAAAGCTGTGTTTTTGTCTTTGAATCGTTTATGAAGTCATGTAACTCCGTAAGTAAAAACCAGTTAGAATTAACATTCATGAATTAAAGTGATTTACAATAAAAATATCCTCAACAAACCACAGCAATAAAAAGTTGAAAGTTTCATGCAACATTGCAGAAAAAATCTAACTTTTAAATCGAAAACAAGAGCGAAAATCATATATAAAAAACAACGAAGAACTCGCTGACAATCCTTGTAGGCTTCTGCGTTCTCTGCTTCAATGCTGTAGCAGTCCTGTCCCACCGGCACTGCATGCGGATGCAGACACTTCAATGAGATGTCAGCCGATCGATCAGGCATGTTGTACATTATTATGTATGTGTCGATGTATGGAGAATGTGATGTCATGCTTGTGTGTGTGTGTGTGTGTGTGTGTGTGTGTGTGTGTGTGTGTGTGTGTGTGTGTGTGTGTGTGTGTGTGTGTGTGTGTGTGTGTGAGTGTGTGTGTCATGTTGATTAAAGAGTCACTCAACACGTGAGAAAGCAATTATATTGCAACAATAATCTTGAGACGTTGCATCTCAAGATATATCACCTAATATATTTCCAAATTAGATTTAACAATTGAGGTATTATTCAAATTAGCTTTAATACATATTTAAATATAAAAAATTGTTTATTAAACTCTATTTTAAATAATTTTCTTTCTCTTTTCAGCGTCTCACTTCCTTGGCTCATTGTCAAGCTCGGTTCACTTTATGTGGAGGACTTGCCATCACAAATAGAATCACCAGCAATTTAATCTTTGCCTTTCATAATCCTCGACCAAAGATTAAAAAAAGTTTTTAAAACTCTAGGCTATGACTCCTAAATAATCCTGGGAAATGTATAATTATGTTTCCAATCTAATTTGGGACAAAACGATTTAAATTGTAATTGAGAAGTTCAAGTTAACCGTAGTTTTGGATGAAGTTGGCGAGGTAGAGTTCTATTTCGCGAGCGGAAACTCTGATGTGGTTGGGGTTGACGCAGAGGGCAGGGTGTCTGCAGTCACGTGTCTTCTTCAGCTTCTCACCGTCAGTGCTTTCCAGGGGAAACGCCTTGAACAAGATCACCATCACCAGGTCCAGTCTCCACACCTGGTGCAGTGGTAGTGAGGGAGTAAGCAGTGAGAGTGATTGCTGGAAGTTAGTGTGATGAAGGGAACGTCTTAGGAAATGGGAGTTGATGTTGAATAGTTATTGTTGAAGCAACTTTTGAACGCCATCAAACCTTGTCTGCCTGTCTCAAACAGTCGATTCGTCGCATCTTGCCTTTCTGATCAGGGTTGCTGAGGATGCACGCCTGTGAGATGCGATGTTACGTCAACCATTCGGCAATCACCAATGCGCTACAGTTAGTTTCTCAGAGATTAGTTAAAAAATCTTTTTTAAGTTTGCATGTTCTGTTATGTATGTTAAGCCACAAGCACCTGGCTCTTCTTGCCCGACATGCAGAGCACGAACTCGTCCCTGAAGTCTTGCGCAATGTCCTTCCGCAACTTCGCCAACAACCGACTCGCCCACTTCTGCTTGATGTCGCCCTTCTCCATCTGCGTTGGCGCAGGCAAGAAACAAATCAAGGGGTGTTTTATTGAGGCAGCCTCACTTAACGTTTTTGAATTCAAGAGGGGATTGCGAGATATAATTTTAGCTGCTCTATAAAAGTTTTCCGCTTTTGAATTCATACAAAAAGCGCTATATAAGTTAATTTCATTGATTGAATGATTGAGGGCTTGATTGAGCCAATCATCCATGCACCCACCTGCAACTCCTCCTTCACCTTCCTCTCTTCCTCGAAGGGCATCTGCTTGTCATGCTTCTTGTAGTACTTTCTCTTCGCCGCCTGCAAGTTGAACCACACGTACGAAAAGGACTTCACGTGAGGCAGCAACGCTTCGATGAACGGGTGAAACTCGTCCTTTTGGAGTTTTAAACGTTGGAATTATGGTCCGTTTGAAATGGTTTAAGTCCGTTTTAACTTATTTGTGAAAATATTCGAAAAAATCAAAACCAATTTTCACTTTTCTTTTTTACAAATTCAACAAACATTCCTAACTCACAATTACTTTATTTATTTGAATGAGATTTTCATAATTTTTTTTAGATGCACTCACCACCATTCCTCCGGCCATCTGCAGGGGCTGCAGACTCGCCCACTCAAACTCACAGGCGCCTCTGTACATGAATCAGCGGCAAGATGGCAACTGTGACACTCTAAAGAGCTTCTGGGATTCCAACCAATTCCGTATTTCTCGTGCTTTGTCAATTTATTTTGTTAACTTTGTTTGTTGAACCTGTGGTCGAACAACTCAAACAAGCGACAGACTCAGGTTCTTAGTCAACCAATCAAAACTTGCGATAAATTGTAAACATTTTATGAGATTAAAAACTGATGAGACGTTAAAAGCTAGCAAGTCAAATTCTTCTCAGATGTCTTTTATTGCGCAATATATTTAAATTCTTCATTTGGCAATGCTTTGCTCAAACTCCCTGCCCGTTCAAATTAGAGAATTTTGAATGAACTTTTATACGACTTTATTACTAATTAACGATTTAATTTAAAATTAAGAACTTTGATAAAATTTATTAATCAACATCAACTCAACTTATTAATTCCTTTCTTTTAGATTTTGAAAAGATATTTTTACGTATATTTTCAAAATATAAGACAATTAAATTTTTTCACAATTTCAAAAAATCTCAAATGCGAATTGAATTGCATCACTTGACGCTGATCACTTGTTAAATATCTCCAGCAGGCGTCCCATCCTCTGCGTCCTCCTCCTCCTCCCCGTGTCATCATCACTGCACACTGAATACTCAGTTTGCTTATTAAACTTTTATGTCTGCGTCCTTATCGTTTACAATCTTTTTGTTTAATACGTTTAATAGATTTTTTTGTACTTTACAAATTTATTTAAATAATATACTTTTAAATTTCATAAATGAATTCAAATATATCAAATAAATTGGCAACTTAAAATATAAAAACCTTTACTGGTAATTTCAAGTTTCCAAATATTATGTCGTAATATATTTTTATATTTAAATCGAACACATTTTATTACATTAATACCTAAAACCTCTTAATACGTATTAAACACTCTTCTTAAGTCAGTAAGATTAGTGGCGGATCGGATATCCGAATTAGGTAGCCATTAGTTACTGACTAGAAAAGCATCTGTGATGTTAACACCAGCATTGATCATCTTTGCCACTTGCCAACGTGCGTCCCTTCATCTCTATCTCTTCTCCGCTATAATTATGTATATTTATATTTGAAGAAAATTATTATTATTTTTATTATTAAAATTGTTAGTATTATTATTAGTATTGTTATTAGTATTATCATTATCATCATTATCATTATGTTCTTCAACATCCTTACCATTACTCTATTTCAATATAATATTCATTATATCACATTTCAAGATGGATTGTACCTTTGACAGCAGCTCGATACCTCGCTCACCTCTCGATCACATTCGACATCTTGTTTAGGGCAGTGTGGGAGAGATGCGTTCTTCCTTTGATGCCGTTGCAATTGATGGTCCACCATAGGCAGTTCAAGCGCCTGCACTGCAGCCATTACCCGCCACTTGGATTTGACTTTAAGTGTAGCGCTTAATGATGGCCATGGAAAATATAAGTTTAAGGTTCTATTTTAAATTTCTGCACAAACAAGTAGAAATTAAAGCCATGAATAAATTATCTTTAATTTAAATAAAATGATAAATTATTTAAATGATTTCATTTATCGATTTGGGACGTGAGCGTGTTATATTATGCATTTCCATGGATACCTGAAGTCGACAATGTGTGCGTGTGTGTGCGTGTGTATGGAGAAATACTTTTGTGCACGTGTGAAAGGAGGTTTATATGAATGCGTGTATTGAATGTATGTGTGTGTTTGAATGTATTTGTGCGCTCGTGTGCGTGAGTGGAGGTAGGGATGTGACGTTGTGGGGCGAGGTGGATTGCGTGACGGCACAATTAGAATATTAATATTTAAGTGACACTTTATCAACTCTTGAGGCCTTAGTGTCCTCCTGCACGCCACACTTGCATCAATCGCTGCTGCAACACATCGCTGAATACGTAAGCGATACACTTGTTCGAGCACTTGACATTTCTCAAACTAATAAAATATGTTTATAAATGAATCGAAAAGTAATGTAAGCTTTAAGAAGTAAACTCAAAAATAGAGTTTTAATCCAGTGGTTGAGAGTCTGGGAGGAGCACAGATCGATTGCGATCTTTTTGATCAAGAATTCGCTCAAATCGTTTTCTGCGGCACGTTTTTTGTTTCCACGCAGATTTTTGATCGCCGTTTTCAAAGCGAGAGTTTCTTAACGACCTTGCAATGAGGCAATCAAGACTTTTGTTTGCAGGAGTAATTGTTTCGCCTGCATGATGGATGCCTCAATTATTGATGTCTTATTAGGCATTGATTGCATCTTGCCCCACCATTCGCTCGCTATTTACGACAATTCATCAACTATTTTTCTATTTTTTAGATCAATTAAATAAATTATTTGCAAAATGAAAAGAATGTGGCATCAAATTTTCTTTCGCTGGAATGAAGTAAAACGACGAATCTTACTAACGTGGCGTAAACCCGAACGAGCTTCCAGACCAATTTCAACCAATTAATTAAAGCAATTCAAATGAGCCAGTAATTATTTCTTATTGTTCCTTGAAAGATCTTATTATTTACGTTGTCTTTCCTATTAATTATTCCCACTTTACGCGGGTGCCAAGAATTCTCCAATATTACCATCGGCCCAGCTCGCTCAGCCTTGCTGGAAAAGTAGTTTTTCTTTTATTTAATGCATTTCAATAATTCTAAAAATCCATATGGGAAGTTTTGAAGCTAATTTTAATTAAATTAGTGTTTAGAATTAATTAAAAAAGTTGAATTACTCTTAGATTGGAACAAATTCATGAGATGGATATGGAGAACAATTCGTTTAACGAGACAGAGGTGACATTTCTTTAAAACTCATTAATCACAACTTGTTGCATTAATTGAGCTCAAACATCTATGTACAATAAAAAGTGATCAAACTATAATCATTAATTAAATTATACAAACTAATAAATCTGATCATCAATTCAATTATACAAACTAATGAGTCTTATCATCAATTATGAAAACTAATGAGTCTTATCATCAATTATGAAAACTAATGAGTCTAATCATCAATTATACAAACTAATGAGTCTAATCATCAATTATACAAACTAATGAGTCTAATCATCAATTCTAAAAACTAATGAGTCTAATCATCAATTATACAAAATAATGAGTCTAATAATCAATTCTACAAACTAATGAGTCTAATCATCAATTATACAAACTAATGAGTCTAATAATCAATTATACAAACTAATGAGTCTAATCATCAATTATACAAACTAATGAGTCTAATCATCAATTCAATTAACTAATGAGTATAATTATCTAAAGGAACTTCGAATAAGAAATGAATTAATCAATTATAATTAATTAGTCCTAACAAATGCTTGAACACGCAGGTGAAGACTCTTTTTGTGAGTGGACTCCCACTGGACTGCAAGCCCAGGGAGCTCTTCCTCCTCTTCAGACACTTCAAAGTCCGAAAAGACGCCATCTATCGACGTCTTTCAACATTTTAATTTATTAATTTATTCATCTTCAAGTGCCATTTATCGTGGTGATTTTAGTTTATAAATCCATGCATATTACTCTGTAAGCAATCACCCTCATTGTAAATATATGCATATTCATCTGTGATCAATCACCCTCATTATAAATATATGCATATTCATCGAAGGGCTTTGAAAACTCCCTCTTGAAAATGGTCACCAAACAAATCATCCCTCCCAACTGCGTACGTTTCTTTACCGTCTCACCAATTCATTATTGCCCTCAAAAACACAATTTCGAGAAGTTGGCATGATTGCTTTACAATACGGTGCTTGTCTGCATTTATTCCATCCAGCCCGTTGGTTTCGTGACGTTCTCATCGAGAGAGGAGGCAGAAGTGGCCAGGAAGGAACTGCAGGTAGGAAAACTTTGCATGAGACGTTTTGATTTCCTATTCGGCCTTTTATATACTGTTAAATTAACTTTTTCAATTTAATCTTTTAACAATTGAAAATAAATTATTAAAAATGAAATTATATTTTTTAACGTCCGATTCAACCTAGAAATGAGAGTAGGTTACTATTAGTTCACTTCTCACCATTTACAAACTTACTGACTCTAATGAACTTTCCTTTACCCAATAATTTTACTTTCACTAACACACAAGCGCTCACCATCCACCACCACACGTTTCTTCGAAATATTCAAATATATTTTATAAAATCAATTATAAAAATGTTCCTAATTAATTTCAAAATGTGAATTTCGTTGTTATTAAATTTCAAGCCACATCCATGCACTCTGCAACTTCCTTCACAACTCTGATAAATGTCGGCTCCATCAAGACTTTCATCTCTTCTTTCATTTCATCCATTCGTCATCCTCTTTCTTCTTTTCCTTCACCATTCATTTCACCTTCCACTCACACTTTAAACTTACTTTCTTTCACCAAATTTCTTTCGCACCACCACCAAACCACCACTTTCCTTCACGACCCATGACCACCATATTACACCGTCACTTTCCTTCACGACCCATGACCACCATATTACACCATCACTTTCCTCCACCACCCATGACCACCATATTACACCATCACTTTCTTTTCTGCAACCTCCTTTTGCCTCAGATCACATCACATTACACCACACCAAACCACATCACACCAAACCTCATCACACCAAACCACATCACACCAAACCACCACCACACCACCACCACACCACCACCACACCACCACCACACCACCACACCACCACCACCACACCACCACACCACTACCACACCACCACCACCACACCACCACCACACAGGGGCTCAGATTCGACCCTGAACTGCCTCAAACACTACGTCTGGAGTACGCCAAGACGAACACCAAAGTCTCTAAGCCCAAGACGGCAATTCCCCTGCCCGCCTACTCACCCCACTTCTTCCCCATCAACGCCACCCACCTACCCCCCACCACCTTCATCCAGGATCAAAGTAAGAATTTTTTTTCGGGATGGATGGATGGATGGATGGATGGATGGATGGATGGATGGATGGATGGATGGATGGATGGATAACAATTTGATAGATGGATGGATTGAGGGATAATTTGATATAAGGATGAATCAATGGATGAGAGGATAGATAAAAAACCAATAAAGATGGATAGATGGATGTATAAACGGATGGGTAGACGGATGGATAGACGGATGGGTAGACGGATTAATGGATGAATAACTGACCCAGTTTCAGACCAATGGCCTCACAACTTCACCACGATCATCGTCGACCCTCAGAGCTCCTTCCTCCAGCCTATTGTGCAGCCTCCCCAGGTCTCCACCCCTGCAATACAAATCATTTCCTGCTTGCCCAATCTTGCTTGGGAACTTTTTTCGACTTTTAAATTTATTTTCTCTGACTTCTATAATTACTTCAAATTTATCTTATCAATAAATATAATTTTTTTAAATTATTCAGCCACACAACAGTTTCCATCACCACAATGCTTTCCAGTTCTACCCTGCAGTCTACCCACCCCCATCCACACCAATGCTGGGCTCTCCCAACCACAACCACAACCTCTTCCTTCCTTCTTTTGTGCCCTCCAACCATCTCACTCCCTCCCCCATCCAAGGGTTCAGTTGCTACTGTTTTTTTCGTGGTTAAGTGAACTGTTTGAAAATAAAACAAATTGTTCGGTAGGGGGTCTTTATATTTCTTACAATTTAAAAAACGAGAGTCATTGTTCTCAACTGAAACCCGATTTTTTTCACATTCAAATGTTTGAATGTCTAAAGAACATTTGATTTTTAAAACTATATTTTATATTATGAGATAGAACGATGTGAAATAAATGACCTAAAGTTATCACTCAACCACAGAAGCAACAGTGGTTCCAACATGGGCTACAACAGTAACGCCAGTGGTGGTGGTGGTAGTAGTAATAGTAGTGGTGGAGGTGGTGGAAGTGGGGGTGGTGGACCTACCACACTGTTTCTGGCAACCAGTCTCACTTCAGGCTGCCACGATCAGAACTTCAAGGAGATCTTCACGAGGTGCTTCATTTACTTTGAATCCATCCATCCATCCATCCATCCATCCATCCATCCATCCATCTATCCATCCATTCATCCATCCATCCATCCATCCATCCATCCATCCATCCATCCATCCATCCATCCATCCATCCATCCATCCATCCATCCATCCATCCATCCATCCATCCATCCATCCATCCATCCATCCATCCATCCATCCATCCATCCATCCATCCATCCATCCATCCATCCATCCATGAGTACAGGGTACAGACGGCAGGATCCACCTACAACGAGTCGTCATCCATTGTTCTTGGCATTTCTTCAGGTTTGATCCTTAATAAGGATGATGATGATCTTCTGGTTGCTCCTTCAGATGGATGGTGCTTGCAATTCGTTTAAATGCTTTTAACTTTTGAATTAGTTTCATTTCAACCTTAGTTAATAGTTCATTTTAAAATTATTTGATAGTAACTGAACCAACGATTTTTATAAAGTTCAAGAACATTGAAACTTAGTTATCTATTCAGGATCAGCCCATCGCCCTTCAAATACGACTGCCTCCCAACTCTTACCCCACCACGACAAGCAGCAGCCTTCATAGACCTTGAACGAATTAGACCTGTGCTTTGAACATTAACAATTGTTTGCCTTTGATAGCAATAGAGATTTTTTAGGTCATTTTAGAAAGTTTATCAAGGTAGTTTAGTTCTGAAATGTGTTACATTTGGTTTTTAAAAATATAAAAACGATTGTTTTTGAAAATAAAATACATGATTAGAAATTTTGAATAGTAATTTAATTAAAATATACAAAGTTACATTTGTATAGAATTTAAAATGTGTAAAATATCTTGGTTAATTAAAGAGTTGTAGAACACACCCTGTTTAGGGCAACCGTTGTCTGATTAATCAGGCATCGTGATTGGGTGATACTTGAAGCAGAATGTGAACACATGACTTCCAATTCTGACTTCAATTCTCTGTCATGTGAAACTTTTTCCTAATAAAGGCCATTCTGAATGTAGAAGTGGGATCACTACATCATGCCATCTATTGTGTTTTTTCAAGAAAATTTGTTTTTGTATTTAAATGAAGTTTTTGCTTCAATCATTTCATAACTTATTGAAACTTTTATAATAAAAGTTTAATGTGTGGAATATTTAGTAAATCTATTGGTTGAGCATGGCTCTTTTGAACAAGTTATTCAAAAGACAGATTTCTCTTACATCTCACAACACAACAAATAAGACTGAAAACTGTAAAAAAACTTGCAATGTTTCAAACGAATCACACTGTAAAGCTGCAGACTCAGTGAAGTAAGTGATTGAATTTATTGTATATAAATTATTACAATTAATTATCTAAAAAACAACTTCAAATTCCAGTCAAATAAATGGCAGGTTCGTTGATGGGCGGCATGTGATCACGAGGGAGGACGTGAAGCTGGTGATTCTGAAACACCACGACCAGTGTGGAAGCAAACTCCTCTATGACTCTTCTTATGACTCTGCACAGGTTCACTTCTTTTCTGCTTACATGTCAAAAAGGGTATTTTTTTCATCAAAAACATTTAAAACTTTTTGTAAACCATTCTTTCTTTTTGCATCACTCCTTTCTTCATCACTTTCCTTCTATCACTCATCCCTCCTCCATCCACCATCCATCCCTCCATCACCCAGGCACGCTCCCAGCAAGACAACCACTACAACGACTACATGTTCGGCTCATGCATCATGCCTAAGAAGTCGTCTGCTGTCTCCAAACTACACCAACTCAAGTCTGTAATTTACTTAGCGCTATACAAATCCATATTTAATATCATCAATTTCGTTTTAATAATAATAATAATTATTCACAATTTGAACATAATTTTTTCTAAAAAAATATTCAGTTTTCATATTATTATTAAAATTATAATAATATTGATTATTATTGTTTTATTATTATTACTACGCTTGGCACAGCAACCCAGCTGAGCTGATGATCTCGAAGGTGTTTGTGCAACAGCAAAGGGAGCTAGGCAGCAGATCCGTCGAAGGGTGTGTCTAACTGCTCCATTAGAGTTTATATTATTTTATTATCTATTTGTATTTTCAATTTAGTGCTAACAATTAGAATGGTATAGAATGATGATGATGATGATGATGATAATAAGGGTGATGATGATGATGACTTCTCAGTGAAATGTTCGACTTCTACGGCTACCACGAGCTTCCACTGCACGACTGTGGCAGCAGCAGCAGCCATTCGACGTCCGACTTCACATCTCTACCTCTGTCCCTCAACGACTCCCTCAACAAGTCATTAGGTGCCCAATTAGGAGATAATTGGCTTTATTACATGTATACCACACAAGATAATCAATTAAAAAGTACCATATATAATTTTTTAAAATTGCGATAAATGCACTATCATCATCATCATCCTTACCATTATCATTATCAATACCTCCATCATCATTACCATCACAACCACATCAGACACATACAGCAGAAAGGCACCCAACGGGAAAGACAGGTGGATCAGTAGCAACGATCATGGTGCCTTCACAAATTATCCTATTTGTTCATTTTTATTTAATCCAATTAATTAATTATCAATTCAAATATTTGTCAAAATAATTATTCATCAAATTTACTACTAATCCAATTAATTACTTGTTTAATTAATAATTTTAAAACTTAATCATCCCATACATACCTATTCTCCAGGCAACTCGCTTAGCAACTCCTTGGCGGCAGACACCTGTTCCATGAAGGTGACCTCTTACCGCCCCAGACACCCGAGGTCCAATCAGGTCACGTGTCCTGTCTCCGATGACCTTCACCTTCTGCAGGTGTGCCATCATCATCATCATCGCCACCAGTACCATCTTCATCTCGATCACCATTGCCGTCATAAAGTCATAGAACTTGCTCTTTCAGGTTCGATTCATCATCATCATCTTCTTCTTCTTCATCATCATCAGCATCATCATCACCAACATCATCACCATTCAGAGTGTCCCTCTCAGGAAGAGACCTTCGAAGATTGGGCTTGCCCTGGTCTTCAAACTGCCCTCCAACCACTACGTCTCCAAGTATGCGTGGGTGGGTGGATGGCTAAGTGGATGGGTGGGTGGATGGATAAGTGGATGGGTTGATGCATAAGTGGATGGGTGGGTGGATGGATAAGTGGATGGGTTGATGCATAAGTGGATGGGTGGGTGGATGGATAAGTGGATGGGTGGGTGGATGGATAAGTGGATGGGTGGGTGGATGGATAAGTGGATGGGTTGATGCATAAGTGGATGGGTTGATGCATAACTGGATGGGTGGGTGGATGGATAAGTGGATGGGTGGGTGGATGGATAAGTGGATGGGTGGGTGGATGGATAAGTGGATGGGTTGATGCATAAGTGGATGGGTGGGTGGATGGATAAGTGGATGGGTTGATGCATAAGTGGATAGGTTGATGCATGGGCTGATGCATGGATGGGTGGATGCATTCATGGATAGATCAATATTGGAGAAAAAAAATTATATCACAAACGATTTCCGTCTTTAAACTCAAAACCAAAACTCCAATCTGATACTGCTCATACATATGCATGCTTGGGATGTTTTCTTGACTTTTCCTTGACCTCATTTGACGTCACCTCACACAGCTGTGTCAAGACTTTCTTCTTCACGCACACACACGTCCTTAATGCCACACTCGAAAAGGTTCCACAATCATCATCATCATCATTATGTGATCACCACCATTATCATCATCACCATCATTATCATCATCACCATCATTATCATCATCACCATCATTATCATCATCACCATCATTATCATTATCATCATCACCATCATTATCATCATCACCATCATCATTATCATCACCATCATCATCATCATCAGGTAAGGATAGTGGTGTGTGAGAAGGCGTTTATAGAGAAGTTGGTGGCACTGCCTGCAGACATGCACCATGCATTCTTCAAGCAGGTGATGAATGGAGGGGGTGTGAATGGGGCCGGGGGCTGGTGAGGATGAATGGAGGGGGTGTGAATGGGGCCAGGGGGCTGGTGAGAATAAAAGAGAGGATGAATGGAGGGGGTATGGGTCTGAATGGAGAGGAGTGTGAATGTGGGATGAAAGAATTAAAGAGGATGTAGGATGAATTAATGGGATGATTTAGATTTTTTAACACATACTTCTAGTGCGACTAACACCTTTCACCACCACCACCACAGCACACTGACAGCATTCTCAACCAAGTCGTCAACTTCTACTCATCACCACGCTTAAAAGACCCCCTCTGGATGACGCTATCATCATTATCATCACTCCCCTTTTCATCATTATCGTCATCATCACCGCCATTACTACCACCACCACCATCATCATCATCATCCTCATCATCATCATCATCAACACTCACATCACACCACGTGAGCCACTCCTTCCTGCATCCCTTCATCAGAGACTTCCTCTTCCTCTGTGACAAATGCTACACCAGGAGCTCCAAATTGTTTGTGCTTTATTTTTTTCTTAATTATATTATATTATTATTTTTAATTTTTATATTACATATAGTTGAATAATAATGTTTAAGTATTCAATTAATTTTTAATCTCGTTTTAATTTATGCGGCGTATCATCATCATTATTATCATTTTAATCATCATCATCATCATCAACACACACAGCTTCCTGGGCAGTCTGCTCACAGCTGTGCTGACTCACCACCTTTCTTGGGTTCCTGGCATCATCGCCTCCAAGAGTGCTGCTGATGATGATGATATTAATGATGACGACGATGATGATGATGATGATGACGATGATGATGATGATGATGATGATGATTATGGGCAGGCGTATACTCATCCTCTTGAGACGGAGATCTAGTGAGTTTGTTGATTGCTTCAATTATAATTGGATTATTATTTTTAACTATTAATTAATATTACTACTATTATTAATTAATTAACACTTAGCGCTTAGATTCTTAATCGCTTCATCGATGGTTGCCCACTCATCCACTCTTCCTCCAAGCATCCTTCCACCCACCTTCTCAAACACCTTCCCACTCACCCATCCACTATCTCATCCACCCATCTTCCCACCCACCACCAGCAACCTTTACGGCGCTGTGGGTTTCCCGAGGTGTGTTTCAAAAACAGTTATCGTGGGTCGGCGGGTGGCAATCATGCGACGACTGCTCACTTTCCTCAGCTACTTCTTGCGAAGTTCCAACGTCTACACCCGCTCAACCTCCGATGAAGTCACTTCTCCTGCTGCTGTCGCTGAAAATAGTGCCACGGAGGAAGTTTTATCTACGCCAGCGAGTGACCACAGCTTTGACACTTCCTCTGGCTATAGTGAAGATACTTACATCTCAGCCTCATCATCCCACTCATCGTCATCTTTCTCATCATTATCCCACTCATCATCATCCCACTCATCATCATCTCACCCAGCATCCCATTCATCATCATCCCACTCATCATCATCCCACTCATCATCATCTCACCCAGCATCTCATTCATCATCATCCCACTCATCATCATCTCACCCAGCATCCCATTCATCATCATCCCACTCATCATCATCCCACTCATCATCATCTCACCCAGCATCCCACTCATCATCATCCCACTCATCATCATCTCACCCAGCATCCCAATCATCATCATCCCACTCATCATTTCCAGCTACCACATCACCACTGCCCACTTCGAACACCATCTCTTCACAGACCACTCCACACATCACCCCTCCACACACCATCCCTCCACACATCACCCCTCCACACACCACCCTTCCACTCACTTCAGAGGACCCATCTAGCCAACTCAGCGCCAAAAACTCACAATTCAACCAACTAGATGAGAACCAGAACCCTCTCAAAAAGTCTTGCAACTACACAAATAATAACAGAAACATTAATAATAATAATAATAATAATAATAATAATAATAATAATAATAATAATAATAATAATAATAATAATAATAATAATATAAATAATAATAATGAAGATGATAGTTGTGATAGCACGTATTGGCTACTGCAGGGTAAGGTGGTGTCTAATTCAAGATTCTATGTCGAAACTCCAGCGTTCACTCCTGACATCTGTCGAACAGTTTATAATTATGCTCCCAGGAATCCCATTGGTGCTAAGAAGTTAATATATAATAAGCATAATAGGAATAAGAAAAATTTGAATATTAATAGAAATAGCTATGATAATAATTTAAATAAAAATAATTCAAATAATAATGAAAATAATTCAAATAAGAATAAAAATAATTCAAATAATAATGAAAATAATTCAAATAATAATGAAAATAATTCAAATAATAATGAAAATAATTCAAATAATAATGAAAATAATTTAATTAGCAGTAATGGTACTCAAGTGGTGTGTGTGGCAGGCAAAAGTGCATTACTGCAAGAGTGTGTCAGGAAGGAGGTGGTGGTGAATGTGGCGAGTGAGTATTTTGTGGAGAGGAATAGAGGAGGAGAAGGAGGAAGAGGAGGAGGAGGAGGAGGAGGGGGAGGTAGAGAGATGAAGAAAAAAGAAGTGAGTGGAAGGGCTGTGATTGGGCTAGGAAGCAGTGTTGGTGGCAGTGATATTGAGCTCGTGGATGTGAAGGCGGCAGCAAGGGATGAAGCAAGTGGCGATGGCAACAGAAGTTTTAGTGGCTCTTCGGTCAAAAAAAGCGCCAACCAAGCGGACAACTTCACGCCACTGTCGCCCTTGTCGCCCTTCTCAACCTCCACGACGCCTGTCAATGGTAGGTCCAGTGAGAGTTTGAACACTCTGCTTGCCGTGAATGCCATGCTGGATCCGGGTTGTGGTGGTTATGTAGGTGGGTGTGAGGAGGTGATTGGATGTGGTAGTGAGGAGCTATGGTGTGGTTTTGGTGGTGGTGGTGACAAGATGGTCGGGTTTCGTATGGGGGAGCCATTATGGATTGGTGCGGGTGGGTGTGAGCAGGTGGTCAGGTGTGATAGCGTGGAGATATTGTGTGGTAGTAGTGGTAGTGAGGGGGTGGTGCAGTGTGGAGGTGGTAGTGGTGGCGAGGAGGGGGTACAGTGTGGTAGGGCTGATTGCGATGGTGTGGTGCAATGCGATCTCACAGGAGAAGCCTTCGAGTGGATAGAGTGGGGGGACAGTCTGGATGGAGTGGTGGGCAGGGAGGTCAGGGGCTTTCAAGGTCATTCCTCGTTGAACTTCAAACTGGAAGAGGCTTTAGATGAAATAATGAGCGATAATGCATACCAATTCATCGCCGATGAGAACACCGCATCAGAGGATCCAGCTGATACTTCTGATGATAGTTCTGTTCACCACATGACTCATCCCACTAACCCCACAAACTGTTCGCGCCCTCTGAAGAATGAACGAACGCCATTGGCTGAGACAGGCTTCGGTTGCCTGCCTGACGGACCAATCAAGAAGCAGCTCGATTTCAAACTCTCCCTCATCAGCCACGCCTCCCTTGACAACGCCACACTAAATAAAAAGACCGTATTCAAATATGGAAGGAGTGATGATGGTGATGGCGATGGCGATGATGACGATGATGAGGATGGGTGTGGAGGACCACAGAGTGATGATTGTGTTCCTAAGGTTAATGAGACTTTTGAGTGTGCAAACGAAAGTTATTCAAGCGATGATGATAGCGATACTGATAGTGATGATGATGATGATGATAGTGGCGATGATGATAATGATGATGATTTAAAGACGTATGACTTGCAGAATGGACGTCATCAAGAGACTTTGTGAGTTTAAATTTTTATAATTTTTTTAAAATTAACTTATTAAATTGATAAAATTAAATCATTAAAATACATATAACTATATTATTTAATAATTAACTAAAAAGTTAAAATATATAATAAAAAAATTGAATAAATCAGAAAGCAATTTTTTTTGCAGCAAACAACTTGCCATTGATGAAAAAAGTTACTCCTCTCCCTCCTTCAACCTCCTCGCACACGAATCGTCCACAAGACAACTACCAATGAAGCCACTACATCAACAACTACATCATCAACAACAACAACATCAACAATTATATCAACAAAAACATCAACAACAACACGTCACAGAGCTGCCTACACAGAGCGTCAGAAAATTTAAGCTTATAGAAATGCCGTTCACTGATATATCTATTAAAGACACTCAG
>OX030956.1:11278943-11356443 GCA_943735955.1 Piscicola geometra
CGGGTAGCCTAGTCGGCAACGACTCTCGGCTTTGACCAATAATGAAAGGTCCTAGGTTCAAGTGCAACCAATGCCCTAGTAACCCAAAGGCGCAAATGAAAATATGCAGCCTAAGTGGCCTGGAAGCCCGTTCGGGTTATACGCCACTATAATAATGCTCGTCATTAACTTATTTTTGCATGTACTTTTTATTCAGCTTCAATAAAATTTGATTTTAAAAAACTTCGAATGCTCTTTTTGCTTTTTAAAGAATTAATTTATTTAACGAAAATATAAATTTCAGAATATAAATATGATTTAAATAAATATTAAAAACTGTTCTTAAATTCCTAAAGTGCTTTAATATTCGATTCGAACCAAAAAGACTTTTTAGTATCTAAATTATTTTATTTTTTTTTAACATTAAAAATGTAACATCTGAGAAACACTTGCGAATAAACTTAACACCTGGCTTATCTAACATCCACATCAACACCACCACCCTATATCCCCTCTTCTATCTCACCACACCATCAGCAGCTGACTAAATAATGATGATGATGAAGAAGATGATGCTGAAGATGATGCTGAAGATGATGAAAAGGATTAGAGGGGTGATAATGATGAGAATAGACATGTGTTCAGTTCACGTAAGGCCGTTGTAACATGTATATAAGCGGGGGATTGACTGAACGTTGATTGAAAAAGCGAACTGATTTTATAAGTTATCTCTACATGAACTACATTACCTACATGACCTACATAACCTACAGTTACATTTTTTTCTTAACTTTGATAGTGAAGAAAAAGCAAAATTGAGTTTTTAACTTTTGTACAAGCTGAAAATCTGACTAAGCGTGACTGCATCCCACTGAGAAATCGATTACATCGAGATTCGAGTTCAACTCTTGTTTTAGTTGCTGCATCAACACTGATCACTACCACTGTACGCGCTGAACACTCCAAACCACTGCAATCTTCTCATTACAATCCCTCTATTGCACCTCCCCCCTCTTCCTTTTACACACTACCCCATTGCACACTCTGCCCACATGTCCACCAGCATCTCCACTAAAGCCTGTTCCAGAGTCCATCGGAGGCTAGAGGCGTTCGCAGGCATCACCTCGCTACACGGAGTTCCCAGGATCATCAACGCAACCTCCTTGCAACAACGCGTCTTCTGGTCGTTGGTCTTCGTCTGTGCCGTCTCCATGTTCGTTCTCACCGGCACAAACCTCCTCTCCATGTACTTCTCCTACCCCAAGAAGGTTAGCGCTTGACTGGATCTTTCGATTATTAAAAAAAAAATTTTTTTCACATTTTAAATAAATTCTCAATTGGTAGGGGATAACAAACAGAAGAAAAAAGTGTTTTTGAGTTTTATATTTTAACTATTTAAACTCGGAGTTTTCAACTCGACTGATGTATAATCTATACAGAACGGATTTATTGCTGAACGGCAAAAATATGGTTTGAAAGGTGCATCAATGGTTCACGAGTCACAAAACAAATGACTGTTTATTGATTGCCAACCTGTCATTGTGGTTGTAGCGACTGAAAGATTTTTAAAGCGAGTTTGTGACAATCTACCGAAGGCCATCACAATCCATAATCCATTGTTGCCTGATTGGTGAATGAAGCAAGAATAACAAGTCGTAAAGTATGGTCTGGTTGAGGTGCACAAAATGTGTTCTATTCACGTATTATAATAGTAACATTTAATGTTAACAATACTCACTACATACACATGTACGTGACTGACGACCTCTTATAACAGTTACTTTTAGAACGTTACAAGCGACTAACACACTATAGTTTAACGACCTCTGGCCTCTGCAGGTGAACGTGGAGATCGTTCAAAAGCCTGTCCCGTTTCCATCAGTCACCGTCTGCAACACAGAGCACCTGGACATCATGGTGGCCGAGAAGATGCGGAAGATCTTCACCACCGAAGACGCCGCTCCGCTACAAGGTTGGCGATTTGAAGCTTGTAGGGCCGTGTTTAAATTAATTATTTGAATTTATTTTGATAAATAGTTTAAAAGATGAGTTATTATTTATTTTATTCTGGTAATGATTGAAAGGTAAATACATATTTAATTATTTGAATTTACCTAGATAAATTATCAAAAAGGTTAATGTATATATAAATTCACCTTCAATAAAGATGAAAAACGCAAAAAGAGTGTGAACAGCAGGAAAGTGAAGGCAGACAGCCACATGAAAGACAAGGATGGAGGAGGGGGAGATGGCATCAGCAGCAAGGACGAAGCAGCCTTCCTGGAAAGTTATTCAGTCTTCCAGTCCACCCTCTCGGTTCTCATGCAGACCGCCTCCCTGGGCTCAGGCAGCGGGGGTGTTGACATGAGGGACGTCTTTGAGCTCATGTCCCGCATGGGCCTCGTCGCCAACGTTGGACCCACCCTCTCCTCACGAGCCAGCATCAGGTGCTAGGGTGGCTGACTTCAAGAGCTCATCAGTAGCGTGGCTGAGCACTGTATAGAACGACAACTTTTATTGTTATTAAGATCTCCATTGATGAATCAATAGAATAATAATATCCAATATTTGCATTCTTTTTCAAAAGTTTTAAAACAATATAAAACAAAGACCAACACAAACGGCCACACACAGCGCTAGTGACTTCATCGTGTACTGTCGCTTCATGGAGGAGGAGTGCAACTTGACGGAGACCTTCGTGAAGATCTTCGACCCGTACTTCTTCAACTGTTTCACCTTCGAACCCAACCAGATCGCCAAGTCGACCAGACTGGCAGGCATTGAGCATGGGCTGACACTTCTTCTCTTCCCTGGGAGCGCTGGCATGATTTCCAAGGTTATTCTCGCATTAAAAAGAATTATTTTTTGATAATTTTTATAATTACTTCTATAAAAATTAGTATCAATATTCCAAATAAATATTTTAAATTGTGGTTTAAAAACATAGCCAAAAGCCTAAAGGGACGGCGCATGCAACACAGGGCGAGAGCGACATGACGATGATTCCCGGCATGATCGAGGGCGACGCAGCACTGGCGACCAACCAGGGCGCCAAGGTGGTCATCCACGCCCAAGACTCCATTCCCCACTTCACCACTGACGGCGTCGACATTTCCAGCGGTGCCTCCGTCAGCATCGGCATCAGGGCTCGTCTCAACGTCAGGATCTCTCTCCCGCACGGCAACTGCACCCATGAAAACGAAAAAGATATCGGGTCCGTTTTCTGCCATTTTGGAGCTTTATTCTTTCTATTTTACAAACATTTTTATGGCATTTAATATTTTATTGTACGTAAATCAATTCGACTTTTTCAGAAGAAGAAAGCGAGATTCGGCGAAGGCGTTCCGCTACACGTTGATCTCGTGCCAGAACGAGTGCATCCAGGCGAACATCGCCAAGAGTTGTGGCTGCGTCGACAGTCGCATGCCGTACCGGGAAAAAGACCTTCTCAGACACCAGAGAAACTACCTGAAGCACCGACAAACATCCAAGTCTGAGTCCGTCATCTCGCCATCCGTCGAGAAAACAAAGAATAGTTCCAGCTACCTGCCCTTTTGTTTGGAGTTGCCGACGATTCCGAAGAGGTGCAGGAAGGCTGAGTCGATGGTGGAGTCAGCTGATTGCTGGGAGATTGTCAAGAAGATGGGCAGGGAATTCAACTCTAGGTTTTTTTTTCAATTCTTTGTTTCAATTCTTTGCATCTGTGTGGTGTACATTACGTGTTCTTAAAAGTATAAAAATTCACCAAATAAAGTTACGTGTTCACAAAGAATTTTCCAACACGTAAAATGAATTCACCAAACTCCACCCAATGTTATGAAAAATATCAAAACCACCATCACCATCATCATCGTTCTCTCTGTAGGACCAAGTGTCGCAAGGTGGTGTACGACAAGATGACGATCAAGCAGCCAGAGTTGATCGAGGCGTGTCGCTGCCACCCGCCCTGCGAGGATGTCGCCTACGACGCCTCCCACTCTGTCGCCAAGCTGCCCGAGAAACTGGAAGAAAACAGTGCTTTCTACTCAGTAGTCGACAGGTTTGAAGTTGTGTTGGTTGTTTTTTGAGTTTGGAACTGGTACGTTTAATTGAGAACTTTTTATAGTTTTGGATAGTGAAAGTTTTTACTGATTAAAGATTTATTAGAAATAACACGCCATTGAAAATTTCAGTGAATATATTTAAAATTGCTGATTTTCCCCAAAAGATATTTAGAGGCATTGTCAGCCGAAAGAAGGAACGCCTTGCAAAGCATGTGAGACCAGACAAACACTGGCTATTTTTTTATGATTAGTTGAACTTCTTTTGTAAAATAACACATGCACCTCCTCTTAGCTACGGCTCCGACTACATCAGCGAGGTGAAGAGGCGAATATGCCGTCTGAATGTGCACATAGCTGACAACAACATCATCAAGACCACTGAGTCTCCCGACTATGACATTGTCAGACTCGTCTCCGACATCGGTGGACAGATGGGCCTGTGGATCGGTGAGTCGAGAGGCTTTTTGGGTTTTTTGTACCAGTAAGAAACCTAGTGGTGTTTTCTATAGTTTTTATTTGAATATTGATTAGATTAAAAGTTAAATATTTAAATTTATTCCTATTATTTAAGTTTTAAAGCATTTGATTGTTTCTTATTCGCAGGCATATCGGTGATAACGCTGGTCGAGGTGCTGCAATTGTTTGCCGACCTGTGTGGGGTTATCTCTCATGCGACCAAGAAGTTGTGGAGACTGTATGTGAAAGGAAAGGAAGACGATTCCAACCCCTCTAGTCCCACAGATTCCAAAAATATTGGACTTGTAGCGAATAGAAGCGATAAAGATTTTAATACAATTTCAAAAATGAATAACGTGATAGACACTTTGAATCAAAACAAACTAAAAGAACGATACTTTGCAGACGAAATCAATCAATCAAACGAATATTTTTTAAATAAATTAACAACAGTTTAAATTTAGTGCACAAAATTGCGCCATATATATATGTGGTCAGTGCAATAAAACTCTTATTTCATTAAAGAATTTCAAGTGCCTCCGTGGCGCAACCGGTTAGCGCGTTCGGCTGTTAACCGAAAGGTTGGTGGTTCGAATCCACCCGGGGGCGATTATTTTTATTCTTTCAAACATTAAACTTATTTTTCATGTATTCAGTTCTTTAATAATAATAATATAATTTTATGGCTTTAATTCTTATTTCACAATTTTTATTTTTTTTCATAATTAGTTTCATGCATATTTTTATTTTTTAAATTTACTTTAAACTTAGTTTAGTTATTTTTTTTACTTTTTATATTTTCAAATATTGGGTTTATGATTTTAGTTCATCCCTTATTTATTAATACATCGACACGAATCGAAACCTTTAAAGGAACAGCTGAAAATAAATAAATAAATACTAAAACTTTATTATGTCGTAAAAATTGTGATAAAACTGGTTATTTATTTTTGAAAATGAGCTGGTGGGACACCAAGCAGTTGACATCCTTCGCCAGCCAGGCCCTCAAGACTGCCCAGAAGAAGATCGACAAGGTGTTGGACATCAAGGAGGAGACTCAAGAAGGTGAAGTTGATTTTAATATTCAAATCTTTAACTGCTGTCCTTACAATAATTTTTAAATCTCTTCATTTGATTGTTTGGAAAGTAATCTGTCATTCATGTAGCGGACTGTCAACTCCACCAGACGTAGTTCAACTGCCGAATGTCGAGGACTTGCACGAAGATGAGATCAGCAAATGGATGTTGTCAGAAGAGTCTAAAGCTGCAGATGCACAATCCACACCCACTGCACTCACATCCCCCGAGCAGGAGAAAGCCTCAACTCCCTCCAAAGAAACTCCTGCACAGGCCCAAGTCTCCGACTCACTTTGGCACACTTTTCTGACATCTAATGATCATGACAAAAATGAATTGACACTTGAAAAAGGCTTAACAAGTCTTGAAAGAAATCTAATAAATAAAAAAAGCAAAAACAAAATAGGCTCTGCTAGGTCTGCATTCAGGAAAGTGAGGAATGAAAAGAATGTGAAATCAGTGACATCAGAGGCAGATTCTATGCATCAAGATTCCATTAAGTCTGCTAGCTCGACTGGATCCAGTGTGGCAGCAAGGAAAGATGCTAAGGAAGCTGGGAGTGAGAATGTCAAACAGGAAACAGCAGTAGAACCAACTGATGAACCAAACACTACCATCATCACCGACCTGGGAGGGATGGGTGGTATTGTGAGTTTGTTGAATAGTGTGGACGCGGGGAGGAGTGGGGATGGCAGAGAAGGCAGTGGAGGGGTGAGTGGTGTTGCAAGGGGTGGAGAATCAGGGAGTGGTGCTTGTGATGTGGATGGGATAGGTTCAGGGATGGAGGGAAGGGGGAGTAGCTTCTTGGAAATGAGTGAGGTGTCTGTAGATTTGAAGATGTCTTCGTGCTGGAGTGAGGCAAGTCTGGAAAGTTTTAACCAAGATGCTGATGAGGATGATGTTGACGGGGGTGATGAAGGTGGTGGGAATGATGATGATGACAATAATGTAAATGTGAAAACTAAAATATATTCTCTACAAAGCAACCAAGAAACGGATGAGACAGAGAAAGGGGGTGGAGTCAGAAGAGAAAAGAACAAAGAACAAATACTTGATAGCTCAAGAGAGAGTGATGGAAGGCTGCAGGGGGATAACAGGAAGGAAGAAGATGCTACAGAAAGGAATCACAGCATTGATAACCACAAAGCTACCATGATTAAAAGTGAACTGGGAAAAGAATTCAAAATTTGTGGTTCAGATGAAGAAGAGGAGGAGAAAGTAGGAGGGGGTGATGAAGATGCTTGTGTAGGTACTGCATCAAGACATGATGATGATGGTGGTGGTGATGGTGATGATAATGATGTGGAAGAAAATGAAATAACATTAAGGGAAGATGCAACAGTCAGTAATGAAGGAAAGAAAGATGCTGTGTTGTGTAGTGACGACCAGTCCAAGTTACAACAAGAGAATGCAATGCAGCATGAGGTTGAACACACAGTTCATTTAGAAGCTGCAACCACACATGATCCAGCCACCACCACCTTCTCTTCTGACCCCTCACCCACCACCCACTCCAAAACATCCTCTGCATATTCTTCTAATGAAGCCACCCCTCCATCGACAGACACCACACCACAAACACCCCTTCTCTTAGCACCATCCACAGATCCGTCAGACATTTCGACAGTATACTCAACAACATTGGACACTTCTTTCGCAACAACAGCAACAACACCCCCAACAACAACAACAACAACGAAATTATTAACACTCACAACTACAGCTTTATCATCTTCATCGTCATCGTCATCATCAGCATCGACCACAGTGGCAGGCCTGGGCGACAGTTTGAAGACGCTCAGTGACGATGACACCGCCATGCACTCACTCAGTGATGGCGCTGCCGAGTTCAAAGGTTAATCATCACTTAATCATCATCATCATCTACTCACTCACTTAATCATCATCATCATCTGTTCACTCACTTAATCACCTCCACCACTTCCATCATCATCATCATCATCATCATCATCATCATCATCATCATCATCATCATCATCGACAGAGGGTATCTTGTGGAGGGGGGAGGGAGGAGCGACTGCTTCATTCAACATCAACCCCATGGAGAACTTCACTGGTAACTATACTAATAATAAAAATGGATTTATAATATTATTTATTTTTATTAATACTATTATTATTATTATTATGATTTGTAAATATTTATTATGATGGCATTGTTTGGAGACTGAGTCTGCATCTTTCATCAATGTCTCTAACAGATGCTCCTGATGTCTTGATCAAAGATGATGATGGTGATGTTGATGATGTTTCAGACAAGGATGCTTTACACAAGAAGGAAACTGCCAAGCCAGCTGACACCCAAACAAGCACCCAGATAGACACCCTTACAAATACCCAGACAGACATCCAGACAGACACGCAGACAGACGAGCACGTAACACCATCGGCACACAACAGCGGACACAACTCGGCAGACGAGGCAGACACCACAGCCTCTTCAGACATCGAGATCATCTCGCAACTCTCCACGCCCTCCTTCCTTGCCAACCAGTATGGCGGTCGTCATCGAGACAAGAACCACTCGTCTGCCAGCTCCAATGGCGTCTCATCACCTAGCAACCAAGCAGGACACGCCCACAAAGACTGCAAGTAAGAGGCGTCTTTTTTGTAATTTATTTCCGTTTAAAATTCACCCACTTGTGAACTTTCTTATCCATCTACTCACTCATCCACCCACCCTCTCACCCATCATTTCACCCACTCTACCAACCCACCCACCCACTCACCCACCCACCCACCCACCCACCCACCAACCCACCCACCCACCCACTCACCCACCCACCCACTCACCCACCAACCCACCCACCCACTCACCCACCCACCCACTCACCCACCCACCAATCCACCCACCCACCAATCCACCCACCCACCCACCCACCCACCCACCCTCCCACCCACCCACCCTCCCACCCACCCTCCCACCCACCCACCCACCCACTCACCCACCCACCCACCACCCACTCAGGACCAAGCAGGAGGGGCACAACAGGTCGGACAGTGGGTCGAGTGGCAAGGGGGGTGAAGATTTTGTGAACGTCGACTTTGGGAGGGGGGGCTATGCGCAGGTGTGCCAACGAAAACGACCCCTGCAAGGTGCCTCAGCCCATAGTCACTCTCTTTTTCACCCATTAGATATACCTCTTTTTCACCCATTAGATATTCCTTTTTCCTAGTCATTAGACACACCTTTTTCTTAGCAATTTGGTTACTGAGAGAGAGGGCAAAGATTGCTGTTATTCATTCTCAAATTTGATTGGTTCAAAACCAGGTCACACACGCGCAGGGTCAACAGCAGAGGGGGGAAGGCATGGGCAGGTGGGGGAGGAGGAGGGAGACAGAGGGGCGTTGATGCGCAAGTTGGTTGAGAGCCTGGAGGTGTTGGAGGCGAGGGAGAGGCAGGTGCTGCAGCTGACGAGAGAAAACCTTGACTTGAAGGAGGACAAGGACATCCTTAAGAGGTCTTCATTCATCCATCCATCCATCCATCCATCCATCCATCCATCCATCCATTCATCCATCCATCCATCCATTCTTTCGTTTATCCAACTATCTGCTCATTCATCTATATTATTTTTTTCCATTAACTAATTCACCCATCACCCATCCACCCATCCATCCATCCATCTACCCACCAATCCATCCAATCCCTCATCCATCCATCCATCCACCCATCCAGTCAACTGGCGCAGGTGGAGGAGGTGTTGAGGGGGGAGAAGGAGGATGTGGAGGAGGTGTCGAAGGAGTTCTCCAGCAGGATTGCTGAGTCGGAGGGCAGATTCCAGCAGGTGGGGGGGGGGGGGGAGGAGGGAGGTACAAAAAAATAGAATAATAATAATTATTATAATAATCATCATCATTCTCATCATCATTCTCATCATCATCATCCTCATCATCATCATCATGATTATTATTGTATAAAATAAAAAGAAATAGCACAAGTAATGATTTGATTTTAGTGATAGCATGAACAAGAACACGCACACAGGCATGCCGGGAGAAGGAGGTTCTGAAGAAAGCATTGCAGGAGGGAGAGATGAGGAGGAGGTTGGGAGGGTTGTTTTTTGTTGATGATCATGATGACGATGATGATAATGATGATGAGGACAATGACGTCGATGATGATGATGATCCAGCATGACACACCAGAACTGACAACGCGTCATACGACAAAGTGATCAGGGAGAAGGAGGAGACGATAGCTGAGTTGCTTGCTGAAGGTCGTTCTAACTGTCGCATAGCAACCACCCATTTGCCTAACAACCCGCATCACTATATCGACCACTTATCACCATAGCAACCACTTATCACCATAGCAACCACCCATCCCCTAACAACCCGCATCACCATAGCAACCCGCATCACCATAACAACCACCCATCCCCCTAACAACCCCCATCCCTCTAACAACCACCCATCCCCCTAACAACCCCCATCCCTCTAACAACCACCGATCCCCCTAACAACCCGCATCACCATATCGACCACTTATCACCATAGCAACCCGCATCACCATAGCAACCACTTATCACCATAGCAACCACTTATCACCATAGCAACCACTTATCACCATAACAACCACTTATCACCATTACAACCACTTATCACCATAGCAACCACTTATCCCCATAGCAACCACTTATCACCATAGCAACCACTTATCACCATTACAACCACTTATCACCATAGCAACCCGCATCACCATAACAACCACCCATCCCCCTTACAACCCCCATCCCCCTAACAACCCGCATCACCATAGCAACCACCCATCTCCCTAACAACCCCTACCCCCCTAACAACCACCCATCCCCCTAACAACCCGCATCACCATAGCAACCACCCATCTCCCTAACAACCCCCATCTCCCTAACAACCACCCATCACCATAGCAACGACGCATCACCATAGCAACCACCCATCTCCCTAACAACCCCCATCTCCCTAACAACCACCCATCACCATAGCAACGACGCATCACCATAGCAACTACCGACCACACAGGGGAGAAGCTGTCGAAGCAGCAACTGCACTGCAACAACCTTCTGAAGAAGCTGAGAGGCAAAGAGCAAGAGGCGGAGAACAAAATCAAGTCGCTCACGTGAGTGTTGTTGCCGTCATGATGATGATGTATGGTCATGATGATGATGATGTGTGGTCATGATGATGATGTGTAGTCATGATGATGATGTGTGGTCATGATGATGATGATGTGTAGTCATGATGATGATGATGCACAGGCAGAAGAACGAGGAGCAGAGGGTGAAGTTGGTGAACTTCGAAGGGGTCATTAGTGGTCTCATCGACTCGGACAAGAACCAGCAGGGTAGTAATGATGTTGAGGGGTGGATGAGTGGATGGATTGATGGATATATGGATTGATGGATAAATCAATTGGTGGATGAATGGATGATGGATGAATGGATGGTGGATGAATGGATGATTATTGGAACACTTCAGAAACGATAAAGCAGCTGAATGCCATGAGCCAGGCAGACCAAAAAACCATTTATGAACTCAAGGTTTGCCTCAACGCCTATTTCTTCATTCCTCATCATCATCATCACCGCCATCATCATCATCACCGCCATCATCATCATCACCACCATCATCATCACCACCGCCATCATCATCATCACCACCACCATCATCATCATCACGACGACAGAACGAGCTGGAGGACACGCAGGCGAAAGCGACCAGCTACAAGTCAGCCCTCGACAGCTCACACAAGTTAGCGTCGATGATGATGATGACGATGATGGTGATGATGATGGTGATGATGATGGTGATGATGGTGAGGATGATGGTGGTGATGATGGTGGTGATGATGATGGTGATGATGGTGGTGATGATGATGGTGGTGATGATGGTGATGGTGATGATGGTGATGGTGATGATGGTGATGATGATGATGAGGATGATGATGATGAGGATGATGAGGATGATGATGATGATGATGATGGTGATGATGGTGATGATGATGATGAGGATGATGATGTGCGCACCCATTCACTCACTTATTCTTCACCCATCACAATCGATTCACCCACCAACCATCCACCACAATCTACCCACCACAATCTACCCACCACAACCCATCTATCCACCCAACCACCCACTCTCTCACCCATCCTATCCACGCATCAAGGGAGATCTTCATCATCATCATCATCATCATCATCATCATCATCAGGGAGATGTCAGAGTTACAGCGTAGGCGGATGAGGGAGGCAGGGGAGGCTCAGAGGGTGGAGGAGAGGGAAGAGGCGGTAGAGAAGTTGCAGCAGCAGGTCTCCCTAGAGAAGGCGAGATGCAAGCAGCTGGAGGTGCGACTAATGGCGCAGGTGTGTTCGAGGGGTTGTATGTTGCATACAGTATGTATGCTTGTATGTATGTATGTATACATCATCATCATCACCACCAACATCACCACCACCACCACCATCATCACCTTCAAAATCATCATCACCACCACCACCCTCATCACCACCACCACCTAGGTGGAGGAGTGGAGGGGCAGCATGGAGCAGATGCAAGCGGAGGAAGAGAGGAAGGAGGCGAGTTTCAAGATGGAGATCACCCACTTGCAGAAGGTTTTCTGTGTGTGGTTTGCTGTGTGTGTGTGGTTTGGTGTGTGGTTTGGTGTGTGGTTTGGTGTGTGTGTGGTTTGGTGTGTGGTTTGGTGTGTGTGTGGTTTGGTGTGTGGTTTGGTTTGTGTGTGGTTTGGTGTGTGGCTTGGTTTGTGGTTTGGTGTGTGGTTTGGTGTGTGTGTGTGGTATGTGGTTTGGTGTATGTGGTTTGGTGTGTGTGTGGTTTGGTGTGTGGTTTGGTGTGTGGTTTCGTGTGTGTGTGGTTTGGTGTGTGGTTTCGTGTGTGGTTTGGTGTGTGTGGTTTGCTGTGTGTGTGTGGTTTGGTGTGTGTGTGGTTTGGTGTGTGGTTTGGTGTATGTGGTTTGGTGTGTGTGTGGTTTGGTGTGTGTGTGGTTTGGTGTGTGGTTTGGTGTGTGGTTTGGTGTATGTGTGGTTTGGTGTGTGGTTTGGTGTGTGTGTGTGTGGTTTGGTGTGTGTGTGGTTTGGTGTGTGGTTTGGTGTGTGTGTGGTTTGGTGTGTGTGTGGTTTGGTGTGGTTTGGTGTGTGGTTTGGTGTGTGTGTGGTTTGGTGTGTGTGTGTGGTATGTGTTTTGGTGTGTGTGAGGTTTGGTGTGTGGTTTGGTGTGTGGTTTTATGTGGGGTTTGGTGTGGTTTTATGTGTGGTTTGGTGTATGGTTTGGTTTGTGGTTTGGTGTGTGGTTTGGTGTGTGGTTTGGTGTGTGGTTTGGTGTGTGGTTTGGTGTGTGGTTTTATGTGTGGTTTGGTGTGTGGTTTGGTGGGTTTTTTATTTGGTTGGGTATGGAGTGATGTGGTGTGTGTTTATGTGGTTTTGTGTGGTATGATGTAGTGTGGCGTGCTGCAGCACATCATCGCAAGAGCCAGCAGCAGCAGCACTTGCACAAAGCTTCCCACCACAGCGACTACAGGAGAGTGAGGACAGGAACCAAGAGTTGGCGAACAGTGTGTCCACAGGTGCCTCGTCCACCACCACCTTCTACTCCCCCACTATCACTACTAACAGCGACACTTGTATCATCACCACAGTGAAAACTACCACTACAGCTATGCCATCAGCACCACCACCACTCAACCGCCCACTACTACTACCACCATTAACACAACCACCACAACTACAACAACCAAAACCTCAAGCACTTTCCTCACAACCACCACCACTATCACCACACCAACCACCACCACAACCACTACCACAACTACCACTACAACCACCACCACAACCACCACCACACCAACTACCACTACAACTACCGCCACACCAACTACCACCACAACTACCACAGCGACCACCACCACAACCACCACCACAACCACCACCACAACTACCACCACAACTGCCACCACAACCACCACCACAACCACCACCACAACTACCACCACAACTACCACTACAACTACCACTACAACTACCACTACAACTACCACCACAACCACCACCACAACCACTACCACAACCACCACCACAACTACCACCACAACCACTACCACAACTACCACCACAACTACCACTACAACTACCACCACAACCACCACCACAACCACCACCACAACCACCACCACAACAACCACCACAACCACTACCACAACTACCACCACAACTACCACTACAACTACCACCACAACTTCCACTATAACTACCACCACAACCACCACCACAACCACAACCACCACCACAACTACCACCACAACCACCACCACAACTATCACCACAACTACCACTACAACTACCACTACAACTACCACCACAACCACCACCACAACTACCACCACAACCACCACCACAACCACCACCACAACCACCACCACCACCTCAACTACCACCACAACCACCACCACAGCGACCAGGCCACTACTGCGACAAGTGGACGCCTTGCAGACTGCCTGCCACACTCAGAACTGCAACTTTGAACGCATCGAGAAGGAGCTTGTCGACAAGCTAGGTGTGTGTGTGTATGTGTGTGTGTGTGTGTGTGTGTGTGTGTGTGTGTGTGTGTGTGTGTGTGTGTGTGTGTGTGTGTGTGTGTGTGTGTGTGTGTATGTGTGTGTGTGTGTGTGTGTGTGTGTGTGTGTGTGTGTGTGTGTGTGTGTGTGTGTGTGTGTGTGTGTGTGTGTGTGTGTGTGTGTGTGTGTGTGTGTGTGTGTGTGTGTGTGTGTGTGTGTGTTTGTGTGTGTTGGAGATTCCTGTGTTCGTGTTGATTTTTTATCTGTATACATGGATGTGTGCTGTCTCTCTTATGGATGTGAATTGAGGAGTAAATGAGAAGTGAATGAATGAGTGAATGAATGAATGAATGAGTGAATGAATGAATGGCACAGCGGAGGCACAGGAGGAGTTGCAGACGTTGAGGGTGAGGGAGGGGAGTGCCCTCCTCAAGGTCAATGACGTCACTGCCAAGTTGTCCTACCTCGATCAACAAGTGATTGTTGTTGTGGATGTTGTAGTTGCTGTAATTCAGTTCTAGTTTTGTTGTCATCTAAAGCTACTAATACTAAACCAAAACAATACATCACCACCAATAAAACCAACATCTCCCTGCAACACACCAACAAACCACACTAGCACACCACACACTAACACACCACACAGCAACACACCACACACCAACACACCACCCTGGCAGGTCTGGACTCTGAAGCAGGAGAAGGCTGCATTGGAGCTGCAACTCCAGACGCTTGAGGAGAAGATCACTGCACTCGAACAACAACACCACTCGTCAGTCCACCCATCCATCCATCCATCCATCCATCCATCCATCCATCCATCTATCCATCCATCCATCCATCCATCAATCCATCCATCTATCTTTCCATCCATCCATCCATCCATCCATCTATCTTTCCATCCATCCATCCATCCATCCATCCATCCATCCATCCATCCATCCATCCATCCATCCATCAATCCATCCATCTATCCATCCATCCATCCATCTATCCATCCATCCATTCATCCATCTAGCATCTTCCCATCATCCCTTCAAGCATGCATCCTTCATTCACATTCTATTCTTTTATTCATCGATTCGTCATCGCTTTTATGATGATGATGGTGATGATGATGATGACGATTACGATGATGATGACGATGGTGATGATGATAGGGATGATGATAGGGATGATGATGATGATGATACAGGGCGGCAGTCCAGAAGGACAGTCTGATCAAGGACATGCAGGGCGAGGTTGGAGACCTCAAGCGGGAAAAGGTCTCTTTGCACGCGCATTTATTTGGAAATTTTAGTTTTTAAAGTAATAATTATTAAATAAATTAATTTAATTATTCAATTATTAGATTAACTTATTTAATAATTAAAAAATAAGTTTTATTTTTATTCAAACCTATTTTTCGGTCTAACAAAATCTAGAACGTGTTTTCAGTTGGTGTTGGAAGGCAGACTGGAGAGTGAGGGGAGGAGGTGTGCGTTGTTGCTGCAGCAAGTGGAGGAGAAGGTTTTGTTGTTGTTGTTGTTGTTGTTGATGTTGCTCTTTAAATTGATTTCATAAACAGCTGTTTTGGATATTCGTTCAGCTTTTGAACCTATAGTTGGTGATGATAATAATGATGACGATGATGATGATAATGATGATGATGATGATGATGACACTTTTTCAATGTTGACAGGAGACCCTCTTGAGACTGGGCAGTCTTCCAGCTGAACGGTCTCTGCAGGTGAACACGCATGCCGACATCACTCCATTGGTACATCAACTTGCATGTATTATATATATTATTCCAATATTTATTATTGGATAATAAATGTGTAACCTCATCATTGTGTGCTCATTTTATAAATAATTTACTTTTAACCGCTAGGCGTCACCATCTTGAAACCATCAACAGGACGATCAATCCAAGCGATCATCCATTTGCAGTATCGAACCCTCCACGCCTCCTCACACCTCCTCCTCCTCCATCACTCCCTCCGTCACTCCCACCCCCTTCTCCATCACCTCCACCCCCTCCTCCACTCCCACCTCATTCGACAAGGTTCACCCTTTCCGCTCTTTCCAACGTGTCCACAACCGCCAATCAGTCTACGACAGCTCCAGAGGTGCTATCATAATCATCATCACCATTATCATTATCATCATCACCACCACCTTTATTATTTCCATCATTATCATCATCATTATCATCATCATCGTCCCCATCCACCACCATCATCCCCACCATTACCATCATCATAATCATCACCACCATCATCCCCACCATTACCATCATCATCCCCACCATTACCATCATCATCCCCACCACCACCACCATCACCATCATCACCCCCACCACCATCACCATCATCATCATCATCACCACCATAATCATCATCACCACCAGGCATGATAGGGGCATCGTTGGTGGAGAACTTGCAGTCACTGCTCAAGACGAGAGACTGCCAGATCAGCCATCTCGAGGTGCTGATGATGATCATGCGATCAGTCTGCTGATGCTAACGGCCTCTCGCTCAATTTATCTCTTCAATTCTTTTGTCCTGCTAGCTGGGCATTTTAATTTTCAAACAATTTATTAAAAAATAAAGTTTGCTTTAATTTAAATTTTATTTCAACTACGATTTTCTACGTTTCAAACTACCTCTTCTCCACCTCCAATTCCTTCTATCTCCTTCCTTCTCCATTTCTTCTACCACTTCCTCTTCCTTCACCTTTTTCTCCACCTCAACCACCCTCCACCACCTCCACCGCTTCAACCACCCTCCACCACCTCCACCACCTCAACCACCCTCCACCACCTCAACCACCCTCCACCACCTTCCACCTCAACCACCCTCCACCTCCACCCCCTCAACAGACCAGTCTGGAGGAGCTGGAAAGGACGAGAGACAGTCTGAGCGACCAGGTGGTTGGCCTGAGTCTCAAGAACGAGGAGGTTCAAGGTCGTCTGCAGCAGATGCACGAGCTCAAGCGGCAGTTTGAGGTGCTGTGCACTTTTCAGAGAAATTTAGAACATTCAAATTACTATTTATTTTTATTAATTAATATTTGTTATTATTTATTAATATTTATTATTATTTATTAATATGTATTATTATGTATTTATATTTATTATTATGTATTTATATTTATTATTATTTATTTATATTTATTATTATTTATTTATTATTGGTATTTATTATTATTTATTTTAATTTATTATTATTTAGTTTTAATTCTCTTGGCGCTAAAGGCCTTCTTAAATTCAAGCTCACATCTTCGAGAACCCCTTTTCCATTAATTATTCCTTACATTTTCCATTCACCCTTGCATCTATCTTTCATTCATCTTCACCTTCTTCTATCCACTCTCCATCCATCCCTTCCCTCTTCACCCATCCACCCATCCATCCCCCCCATCCATCCCCCCTTCCATCCATCCATCCACGCAGGAGATGCAGGCCCGCTACAACGCCCTCTTGCAGATGTACGGCGAGAAGGAGGAACAGGTGCAGGAACTGAGACTCGATCTGCAAGACTTCAAGCTCATCTACAAGCAGCAGGTGGCTTGTTGTGGGTTGGGTGGTTTGTGAGGGTTGTTGTGGGTTGTTGTGATTGGGTGTTTTGGGGGGGTTGTTGTGGGTTGTTGTGGGTTGAGTGGTTGTGATTGGGTTGTGGTTCCGTGGGGGGTTGGTGGGGCGGGTTGATTGAAGGGGTTGATCAAAGTTGATGCTTTGTGGGGTAGAGTGGTGGTTGTGATTGAGGGGGTGAGAAGAGGAGGGCTTGGTTGCATCGTTGTGATTGAGGGGGTGAGGGAGTATTTGGTGGAACGGTTGTGATTGGCAGGGTGAAAGGGTACAACTGTCATACAACAATCGTCGCAGATGAACGAGGTTTTACGTTTCAAGTCGCAGAACATTCCAGACTGAATTGAATTCGTAACAGGATTATTTAAATATTTTAGACTTTTAAAATTTGTAAATATTTTCAAATGTGATAAACAGCTTAATTATCTGTTAGAACATATTCATTTGAGATGCCACAATTCGTTTTCGAAAGATTTTGAATATTTATAATAAAATAAATAAATAATAATAATAATAAGCATATGAAATTCTGAATAACTTGAATAGAGACATTTTTAAAAAAACTGGGTCAAACTTGGAGTTTCAGTATTTTAATAAAAACTCTTAATAGCTTGTTTATTAATGTTTTAACTATTAAATATTTTAATTATTTATATCTTTCCGTAAATATCAAATTGTTAGAACAACCATAATATTCAGATATTATCATTTTTGAAAAAAATATTTTTCTTTTGGATCCTTAGTTCGGACATATATTTTAACGACTAGTATGTTTGTGGGGGTAATTATGGCGAGCAGTAATAGCACTCTTAATTGAATTCATTAATATTATGACTAATTTAATTAGACTAAGAATAGACTAATGAGCTAAGAACTTCAATATTCATAAATTGTTAATTTTGATGAATTAGTTGGTGTGAAAACTTTTGTTTTCGGACATTTAAAAATGGAATTTTTCAACATTTTACGAGTATATTTGTATAATAAGGTAATTATGTATATTTTAATTACTAATAATTACTTCAATTATGAGTAATCTAGTCGTTAATGAGTTCTCTGAAAAGAGAGGGCAGGATCGAAAGGTTGTATAGTGCTCATTTTAATGGATATCTGCTGTTTACCCGTGTAATCAGTTGTTCCAAGAAGGCGGGAGATAATGGCCTCTAATGGCTTTACGGAAGACAAAAGGGTAAAGTAAAAATAAATACAAAGTGGTTCGAAACTTCTTTAAAGACACATATAAGTAAGTTGATTGGGAGTGTATGAAAATATGAAATGTGTTTTACATTAAAAATGGAATAAAAATACAATTTGGTTCTTCTAAATGACTATAAGTGCATACATAATCTGCATTAGGCGAGGCACAACACGATGACAATTATGCTAATTGGGCAATTATTGTGGAAGAACATCAGTCGAAACGATTAAAACTACTCAAGGATGTAATTTGTGAATGATTTAATGCGAAAGTCATGTATGATAAAACGTAAGCGGAGATGTTTCGGTACATAATCACAATGTGTCGGTCAATAAAGAAGGTGAAATCATGGCCATTTTGTTTGGGCAGGGTGCTGGTGGCTTGGTTCAAAGTAGTGAATCATTTCGCTAAAATGTTACCGATGAAAAATACATTTTTATGAAAATAATATTATCTTTTGATTAAACATGGTTGCATAGTAACTTGGACGCAAATAGCAGCCTAGAGTGGCAATTGGAGGGCTGTTGAAGAAGTCCTCAGGGTCGGCGGCAGTTTCTTTGAGTGTTTTCAAGTGAATTAAAAATTATTATTCCGAAAGGCTCCAAACTTCAAGTTTTGAATATAAATGCAGCAACGTTAAACATCGTTTTATAGGCGATTAGTATGATCCGAAACGGCTCTTTCAGAGGATGGGGTGCAAGATATTTATGCAGGAATGTCAAGTTCAAGGTCGACTGAGTCGCAGCAGTCGTTGTTTGAGCTTGCGAAATAGCCTGAACAAGACACACAAGGGGGACTCGTAGTGGTGTGGGAGTGCTCTGCCTGCCGTTCCCTGTGGTAGGGGGTGGTAGTTTCAGAAGAATCCGACTTCACAACATTTCATGCAATGTTAACATTTACATAAATCAGTAAAATACTGAACTTGAAAAATAAACTTTTTTATGAATGAAGTTAGCTTTAGGGGCTGTAATTGAATTTTAAATTCAACGAGACGATGGAGAGAATAGGAGAAAAGAAAATTAAGAAGAGAGAAGATGATTAGAGAGAGGGTATGAGGAAGAAGGGAACCTGTTCGAGGAAGGAATAGAAGGGGATGCAGATGTTGCTTCTGTTGCTGACGAGGCACAATCGGTGACAGAAAGAACGACCCTGATAATGATTCTCATGAAGATAGTCATGATTATGATACTGATTCTGTTGATGGTGATGATGATGATTGTGGACGTTTTTATGGCAGTTTTGAGAGCAGTGAGGGTTGTAGTAGGGGTAGTAGTGGTGGTGATGATGATGATGACGTTGTGGTGGTGTGTAGTTGTTGTAGTTAATGCCTGTTCGAGGTGGTTTGTTGCCACACATGCAGGTGCGTTGTTGCTTGAGCACCTCAACACCCACAGAACAGCGCGGTCTATTGTCCACATCAACAACTGAGTTTTCACTCGACGTCTTTTCGTCGAGGAGGACATATGTGGCATCGACAATGCTTTCACTGGAGGAAGCAGCATCTTGCTTCTTTCGGTGATCTGTGTGGGTGCTTGCTGGGTGCTTGCTGTCGAACACGAAGACATTGTTGTGCTCGTCATTCGTTCCCTCTTCTCGACCACAACTGCAGCCGACGCCACAGCCGGCGTCGTTGATGCCGCAGCAACAGCCACAGGTAAGCAGTGGCGAGGCGCAGTGGTTGGCTTCAACGAGTGACGTAGATCTATCATTTAGTAGCCTTCCGTTCTTCTTGTCGGAACCTTTCATGTTTGTGTTGTGGTTGAAGAATCTTTCATTATTATTGGTACACTGATCAGTGTTGTTGTTATTGATGTTGTTTTTCAACTTTGCACTGCTGGCAGCGACACCACAGTGGTTGACGACAGCGTGGTAGTAGCGGAAGTAGATGGCGGTGATGACGAAGGCGACGATGACGTCAACGGTGTAGTGGGCGTGGCCTGTGACGATGAGCAGCATGCCACTCAGCGAAGTGCACCACGTGAACAGATGCAGCAGCCGAAAAGGGGTGTCTGAGGGGATGGGAGAGAAGTGTCTGAGGGGATGAGAGAGGGGTGTCTGAGGGGATGGGAGAGGGGTGTCTGAGGGGATGAGAGAGGGGTGTCTGAGGGGATGGGAGAGAAGTGTCTGAGGGGATGAGAGAGGGGTGTCTGAGGGGATGGGAAAGGGGTGTCTGAGGGGATGAGAGAGGGGTGTCTGAGGGGATGGGAAAGGGGTGTCTGAGGGGATGGGAGAGGGGTGTCTGAGGGGATGGGAGAGGGGTGTCTGAGGGGATGAGAGAGGGGTGTCTGAGGGGATGGGAAAGGGGTGTCTGAGGGGATGAGAGAGGGGTGTCTGAGGGGATGGGAAAGGGGTGTCTGAGGGGATGGGAGAGGGGTGTCTGAGGGGATGGGAAAGGGGTGTCTGAGGGGATGGGAGAGGGGTGTCTGAAGGGAGGGGAGAGGGGTGTCTGAGGGGATGAGAGAGAAGTGTCTGAGGGGATGGGAGAGGGGTGTCTGAGGGGATGGGAGAGGGGTGTCTGAGGGGATGGGAAAGGGGTGTCTGAGGTGTTGGGAGAGGGGTGTCTGAGGGGATGGGAAAGGGGTGTCTGAGGGGATGGGAGAGGGGTGTCTGAGGGGAGGGGAGAGGGGTGTCTGAGGGGATGGGAAAGGGGTGTCTGAGGGGATGGGAGAGGGGTGTCTGAGGGGATGGGAAAGGGGTGTCTGAGGGGATGGGAGAGGGGTGTCTGAGGGGATGGGAAAGGGGTGTCTGAGGGGATGGGAGAGGGGTGTCTGAGGGGAGGGGAGAGGGGTGTCTGAGGGGATGAGAGAGGGGTGTCTGAGGGGAGGGGAGAGGGGTGTCTGAGGGGATGAGAGAGAAGTGTCTGAGGGGATGGGAGAGGGGTGTCTGAGGGGATGGGAGAGGGGTGTCTGAGGGGATGGGAAAGGGGTGTCTGAGGGGATGGGAGAGGGGTGTCTGAGGGGATGGGAGAGGGGTGTCTGAGGGGATGAGAGAGAAGTGTCTGAGGGGATGGGAGAGAAGTGTCTGAGGGGATGGGAGAGGGGTGTCTGAGGGGATGGGAGAGAAGTGTCTGAGGGGATGAGAGAGGGGTGTCTGAGGGGATGAGAGAGGGGTTTTTGAGGGGATGAGAGAGGGGTGTCTGAGGGGATGGGAGAGGGGTGTCTGAGGGGATGAGAGAGGGGTGTCTGAGGGGATGGGAAAGGGGTGTCTGAGGGGATGAGAGAGGGGTGTCTGAGGGGATGGGAGAGAAGTGTCGGAGGGGATGAGAGAGAAGTGTCTGAGGGGATGAGAGAGGGGTGTCTGAGGGGATGGGAGAGGGGTGTCTGAGGGGATGAGAGAGAAGTGTCTGAGGGGATGAGAGAGAAGTGTCTGAGGGGATGGGAGAGGGGTGTCTGAGGGGATGGGAGAGGGGTGTCTGAGGGGATGGGAAAGGGGTGTCTGAGGGGATGAGAGAAAAGTGTCTGAGGGGATGGGAGAGGGGTGTCTGAGGGGATGAGAGAGAAGTGTCTGAGGGGATGGGAGAGAAGTGTCTGAGGGGATGGGAGAGGGGTGTCTGAGGGGATGGGAGAGAAGTGTCTGAGGGGATGAGAGAGGGGTGTCTGAGGGGATGGGAAAGGGGTGTCTGAGGGGATGGGAAAGGGGTGTCTGAGGGGATGAGAGAGGGGTGTCTGAGGGGATGGGAGAGGGGTGTCTGAGGGGATGAGATAGGGGTGTCTGAGGGGATTGGAGAAGGGTGTCTGAGGGGATGGGAGAGGGGTGTCTGAGGGGATGGGAGAGAAGTGTCTGAGGGGATGGGAGAGGGGTGTCTGAGGGGATGGAAGAGGGGTGTCTGAGGGGATGAGAGAGGGGTGTCTGAGGGGATGGGAAAGGGGTGTCTGAGGGGATGAGAGAGGGGTGTCTGAGGGGATGGGAGAGGGGTGTCTGAGGGGATGGGAAAGGGGTGTCTGAGGGGATGGGAGAGAAGTGTCTGAGGGGATGAGAGAGGGGTGTCTGAGGGAGGGGAGAGGGGTGTCTGAGGGGATGGGAAAGGGGTGTCTGAGGGGATGGGAGAGGGGTGTCTGAGGGGATGGGAGAGGGGTGTCTGAGGGGATGAGAGAGGGGTGTCTGAGGGGATGGGAGAGAGGTGTCTGAGGGGATGAGAGAGGGGTGTCTGAGGGGATGGGAGAGGGGTGTCTGAGGGGATGGGAGAGGGGTGTCTGAGGGGATGAGAGAGGGGTGTCTGAGGGGATGGGAAAGGGGTGTCTGAGGGGATGGGAGAGGGGTGTCTGAGGGGATGGGAGAGGGGTGTCTGAGGGGATGAGAGAGGGGTGTCTGAGGGGATGAGAGAGGAGTGTCTGAGGGGATGGGAGAGGGGTGTCTGAGGGGATGGGAGAGGGGTGTCTGAGGGGATGAGAGAGGGGTGTCTGAGGGGATGGGAAAGGGGTGTCTGAGAGGATGGGAGAGGGGTGTCTGAGGGGATGGGAGAGGGGTGTCTGAGGGGATGAGAGAGAAGTGTCTGAGGGGATGGGAGAGAAGTGTCTGAGGGGATGGGAGAGGGGTGTCTGAGGGGATGGGAGAGAAGTGTCTGAGGGGATGAGAGAGGGGTGTCTGAGGGGATGGGAGAGAAGTGTCTGAGGGGATGGGAGAGGGGTGTCTGAGGGGATGGGAGAGGGGTGTCTGAGGGGATGGGAGAGGGGTGTCTGAGGGGATGGGAGAGGGGTGTCTGAGGGGATGGGAGAGGGGTGTCTGAGGGGATGGGAGAGGGGTGTCTGAGGGGATGGGAGAGGGGTGTCCGAGGGGATGGGAGAGGGGTGTCTGAGGGGATGGGAGAGGGGTGTCTGAGGGGATGAGAGAGGGGTGTCTGAGGGGATGAGAAAGGGGTGTCTGAGGGGATGAGAGAGGGGTGTCTGAGGGGATGAGAGAGGGGTGTCTGAGGGGATGGGAAAGGAAATGGCTGAATAGCCCGGGAGAACGTTTTATTTGAGTAATTGTGTTTTAAAAAATGTTTTTATTCACAGCAACAAACACTTCGACTCGAAAAGCAAGCCTAGCAGAAAGACACCCATCTAAATGGAAACATCGACAAAGAGCACTGACACTCCACGAGGAGGAAGTTGAGGAGGGAGAGAGCGACTGCGTGGCCACTGAACATGAAGTCGCCACACGTGCTGACGCCTTGCGACGACATGCCGAACCTGCCGTACACCCACCACGCCCGCTGCAGCTTCGACCACAACCCGTCTTGCTGCTGTGGCGTTAAGGCGAGATGTTTTTAGTTATTTTTAAAAGAGATCGTTTTTCTACAAGATATTTGGGTTATATTTATTGAGGTCCATTTCGTCTAAATCTATTTTCGTTTAAAAAAATTTATTTGCCCTACTCATGCATGCATTTGTTTATTAATGAGTCTAATACAGAATTCCCATGTGTTAATTCGTTCATGCTTGCATGCATCTAATCAATTATGCATTATGCATCTATTTAATTATGCATTATGCATCTACTTAATTATGCATTATGCATCTATTTAATTATGCATTATGCATCTACTTAATTATGCATGAATTCACTACCATGGGATCGCAATGCATGTGGACGGAGGAGATGGGCAGGGAGGTGAAGAGGAGGCAGGGACATCGGATCATCATCACCGTGCCGTAGATCACGAACATGCGTCTTAGAACCACGAGTCTGTTGGTTTTGGGGTTGTTAGCTAGAAGGGTGGTTGTCGTTGTTAGGTGGAGGGGTTGTTTTTGTTGTTGTTAGGTGGTTGTCGTTGTTAGGTGAAGGGTGGTTCTTGGGTGAAGGGGGTTGTTAGGTGAATGGTTGTTAGGTGATTAATTGTTAGTTGAATGGTTGCTGCGTGGATGGTTGCTGGGTGGATGGTTGTTGCGTGGATGGTTGCTGCGTGGATGGTTGCTGGGTGGATACAGGGTGGAAAAAGTATTAAAGAAAAGCACACCTGGTGTCAGTAAGGCTAAATAGGTAGACTTTAGGAAGAGCATAAACGTATCTCATCAAGTTCATTGAAAATTATGGGAAATAACGCTAGAATTGAATGCGAAATGTCAGTTGAGTGGCTAAATGAAGAAGCCCATGCCTAATGAAGGGCTTCACAAATGATTGAAAGCATGTCAGGGGCAATTAGCAAGAGCCGACGTGCTGGTGACACCCAGAGAGACTTTGAACCAGAAGGCAGAGATAAATGTTGCAAATAGACACTCCAAATGGGTGTTATAACATGGTTGGTTTCAATGTATCATATGTATGAATATATTTTTTTTTCTTAATTTTGTGTTTATACTTATAATTAATTATAATCTAACTTGATAACATATAAAGTAATATAATTTATATTTCAGAAAATAGAATAGAATATAATTTATATTATAATTTCAGAAGATAGAATAGAATAGAATTTTTATTATGACTTATATTTGAAGAACATACGATGAAGCCTGACATGTGTGTTCACGAGGAAGCGGCAGAAGTAATGAAAAGCACTCGACCACATTCACGACCTCAGCGGACTAAAAATACATTTTGAAACATTGCAAAGATTTTTTTACACCTTTGCAATATTCATTCACATTTCAATTTGGCTGGAATGAAGAAAAAATGATGATGAGGAACAAAAAGAAGAAGAAGAAAAGAAGAAGCAGAAAACAAGAGTATTCTTGCAGTATTGAAGAAGCCTTAACGATAATATCAGGCCAAAAGGATTTTTTTCATTTTCAACTGCATTTGATTTCATTGGATTGCCTTCTGGGATACAAGATAAGAGAGATCCTTTTTGAAACACTCTTGATTACTTATCAACGTTGAATGTCTCAAAAGCACTTCAGAATTGACGTAGTTTTGCGCAGTATTCAAATATTCCTTCCCCTTTGAAATACACAAAAGATGAGATTTTTGGCAATGTTACGCAGGTTAATTGCACTATTCATTCGTCATTCAACTTCTAGACCTTCTGTTCACTCACTTCAGATTCTTAGTTGATTTCAAAAAATTCACTTACCTCACTCCTAACCTTTTGTATGAGTTTATTTTTGTAAGATTATTTTCTACACCTGCTTAAACGATTAAATATTCAACTTGCTCATTAGTGTTCATTTCAATGGGTCATCAATATGCATAAAATTGATTTTTATTATGTTTCAAAACATCGATTCCAACGATCGCACGCAGGCCTCACATTGGTTCTGTGCACTGCACCCTCTCTGTAATTCTGGGTTCAATTTTAGGCCAACCTTCCAAACCACGTTCCAATATTTGGATTTCTTCACTCAATCAGTAGAGTTTTATGACTAACAACCGGGCACAGCTTTGATTTCGAAACTTTTTTTAATAAGAAAATGCTCAAATTTTACAAGACAATGAATTTGAGATGTATTTGACTTCAAAAAATGCCATTGTACACCTGTGTCGGCATTAGAGAAACGTTTAATTGACATATGAATATTCAACACTTCTCAACAATAATGAACGCGTGTCCTGTTTTAATCTTAATTATAGTTTATAATTTTAAAAATTAAACTTTCTTTAATATTTAAAAGCCGCTGTATGTGATTTTGAATAGGCTTTTGAAGTTTATCTAGCAAGTTCTACAGGTATGCTTAAAGCGGGTAAAGTACAAGAAACTTCCTGATAAGTGAATCTCATGCATGTGACCATGTAGCAAGATGCAGCATGAACAATAAGGATACTTGTTGTAAAGTATCATTATAAGTATTATAGTATTAATAGTAGTACTAATAGTAGTAGTAGTATTAGTAGTAGTAGTGGTAGTAGTTGTAGTAGTAGTAGTAGTAGTAGTAGTAGTAGTAGTAGTAGTAGTATTAGTAGAAGTAGTAGTAGTTGTAGTAGTTTTAGTAGTAGTAGTAGTAATAGTAGTAGTAGTTGTAGTAGTTTTAGTAGTAGTAGTAGTAATAGTAGTAGTAGTGGTAGTAGTGGTAGTAGTTTTAGTAGTAGTAGTAGTAGTAGTATTAGTAGTAGTAGTGGTAGTAGTAGTAGTAGTAGTAATAGTAGTAAAATATAATAATTATATCAGCAAGAAGATCATTTTGAAAATTCAACGAAGCACTGACCGGTGTTTGTGGAAGGCGAGGAGGATGGCGAAGACGAAGACGAGGAAGGCGACGGTGGACTCTGACGCCTTGAAGGCCCACTCCTTGTAGGCGATGTGGTCGAGCATGAGGTCTGGCAGGGGCGGATGGCTGTCCCTGCTGGGCGTCCTGTCGTGCACTACAACGACGATGAAGCAGTTCAGAAGGCTGAAGAAAGAGCTGTAGAAAAAGGCGAGCAAAAGACGGGGTAGTTCTGATGGGCTTTTGGAACGGGATGATGATGATGATGAAGAGGAGGAAGAGGATAACGATGATGATGATGACAATCTGTTGTTGTAGGAGAACAATGGCGGGAAGTCTCTTTGTAGAGAGGAAGTGTCGACAGGCACCTCATAGGTTTGATGCGCCTCGTCATCATCCAGTTGGGCCATCGTGGGGGGGAGGTAGTCTGTCTGGAGGCTGTGCGACCTTTGGAGGATTTTAAATCTTCTGATCAGATCGGTGAATTGTCTGATGCTGCATATACACTTGAGCCTTCTCAAAACCCACATCACAAGTTCACATTCCTCAAAGTGTTTGTCCTGTTTATATATCAGGCCTTCGAGCGCACGCACTAAAGCTTGTGTGTGCAATGCATAGACATGCAAGCGATTGTATAGGCTGCCTTCAATATTTGATATGGCCATAACGAAGCACCGAAACGCTTCAATGTTTACAAAAAATGAACTTTGCCGATAGATTAGTCCATTGGATTTCAGTGCAACATGAAACTTTAAGAGATGCACTTCACCGGGGTAGGTGTTGTGGACGACGATCGATTTTCGAGTGGGACTTAATCATTGCTAGGCAATTCATGTGCAAATATGTGGTTAAAACCGCATTGGTCTTCTCAAACAGGTTTAGTGTAAAATCACGTGTTGGTAATGACTGGCCGATTTCACGTCACCTTTGCCGCATGATTATCTTCTGTGACGATGACTAATCATTTCTCAAGATTTTGTGATTTATTAAAAATATTTGAAATATCTAGCTGAAATTATATATGTTTGAACACGCTTTAACAAACAAATCAATAACCAACAAAGGAAGCTTCACATGGCAAGGGTCGCTCTGAAATAAAGGTGTTTTGTATTTCTTTTTTATAGTTTGGTTTAGTTTAAGGTGTTTAAGCCACCACATGTCTTATGACCTCTATAGTGGTTTTTAATATGATATTTATTTACTTTATCTAAATTAATTATTCTATTTTTATTATTGTGTTATAATCACATTTATAGTGATACATCATTATCTCATTTATTTTAATGTCTCGCTTCTTATCTGTTACGACTTTATTAGGGCCTAATAATTAGGTCCATTATCCAAAACTGAGATGAATCGGTTGTAAAGGAAATGTTTACATATGTTGGCAATGTTGCTTTGATAGTTTCAGTGTATGGCCTCTTCTATTGACTGTTGACTGCAAATATCCCAGCCGTTGTTATGCTGTCGTGTGTATTACTCAATCTTTCGAACGTTTCTACCATGGCACCTCGTAGTCTGCAAAGCTTTAGGCCTGGTAAACTAACTAACTTTCACAATACAATACTTTTCTTAGTTTCAAAGATTTTTTTACAAGTTTTCTATACAATCAATAATTCTTCTCAATGGAAAAACATAGAATAGTATTTAAAAAATTTGTTTGGGTACTATTCACGTATTTAAAAATCCGTAATTTTTCACTCGGGCATTGTGAAGTAAGGAAGTAAATGATTATCAATACGTAACTTTAGCAAGAAAATCCCCGGAAATGCATGGTCCCATAAATAACAATCTTAAAGTAGTACTTTAGATATAATATAGTATTTTAGATATAATATCTACAAACAACTGGTTGTATCATAGGATATCTATGAGTACTTCTCATACTTAATTTTGCATTTTACAACACCATAAATTCAATTGTCATTAAACTTTATTCAGGTTACAATTTCTTTATGTAAACATGTATTTATCAAACAATTTTCGACTTTCAAAGCCAAACTGATAACTCATTGTTTTAACTTAGCTTATCACTCATAATAATTACTCTGCTTTCTTTTAATGACATTACTATTATAATTATTTTTATTCCTTTATTGCATTACGACGTAGTGAGAGCGTTTCACTTGCATGCCCGTGCGTATACAATAACGTCCTTTATTATTATTATTATTATTATTATTATTAAATTATTCTTGATTTTAATTTAGTAATTGAGCGCTTCAAGCATGAATTCAATTGCCATAGTAACGTTTATTAGCCCACTATTGATCCTTCGCTTTCAAAAACGAAGATTCTTGCCACGACATTTTTGTTTCACCTCTCGCAAAACGTTTACAATGCCGAAGCTTTTTCTAGGAGTTCATGAGATTTCCCTCGCAAATTCCAACGCCAAATGCCTTCTGGATAACTGGGTTGAAGAGGTTGCCTCACTAGAAATTACGATGAAAATTACGTAAAATAAAGATCCATTTCATAGAATTTTATATAATGAAAATGATTACATTTGAATTGATAATTTTAAATGTATTGAATACTAAATACTACCATACATTCGACTCAAAATTAAAAAAAGAATAAAACAATGTTTAAATGAATATCTTAAAAGTAGCCATTTATAGATTAGAAGACCTGCAAAAGGCTTAAATCCCTAAATTAAACTTTGATACAATTTTTCTCAAAAAGAGAGCGGTAGAGAAGTTGGATGAGGACAAGAAAGGCTCGGGGCAGGCATACATCAAGAAGAGGGCGGTAGAGGCGCACAAAGGTTCCTTTCACAGCTGTTTTGAATTATTTGTTCTTGAAAGCAATCAAAACATTAAAAAGACATTATAACGTCTGTAAAAACCATTGAACCCATTTTTAAGTGATCGTTATTACTAAGAACCGCTTGAAACCGCTTGAAAACCACAGGGATTCTGGCTTCGGCTTGCGACCCTTCCCTGGACGACCTGACAGCCTCTCTTGACGCCTACAGACCTCCAGAAAGCTACATCAAACCAGCCATAAGTTATTCCACAATCTTCTGCTTTTTTCTCTCAATTCCATTGTCACTGAAGCCTGTTTATTGTCATCGTCTGAGACACATTGTTTAGGTATTTAGGTCTCAAATTGTTAGACTGCTTCTATAGTTAAATAAGGATTCTGTTCGTATATCAAAATCTTGAGTGTCCCCCTTAGTTACGGTAATATTTTATTTTGACCACCAGAGTGTTTTTTTTATTTAAAATTTTAGCTTCAAAAAAACGGTCACAAGATGTTATAAATTAATTTGTTTAAGGCGGATATTTATTATATAAAATAGAAATATATATTTTAAAGTATTACAACTATTCAAATGACTTGTGACAGAGACGAAAGCAGCAGCTCTAGAAAAGGTTTTCCGAGAACAGGCGATGTGTGTCATGGCTTGAATTAATGTCTTGCATTGCATTGCATTGCAGTGAAGATATTTAGTTTGATATTGTTTTTTGTTGAATTTTATTGTATCGTATCGTATTGTATTGTATTTCATTGTATTGTATTGTATCGAAATGTGTAGTAGACTTAATGAGGCGCTTTAATTTTAAGACATTAATCGCCTCTATCAAAGCCTGTGAATGCCATGCACCATTTCTATTCCTCATCCATTCACTCCTCTCTTAATATGTTTAATTTCATTGCAAGAAAAGAGATGCGAGAGAAGGAAGAAACGGAGAGGTGGAAGGTGGAGAAAGAGTTGGCTGAGATGAGGCAGGGAAACATCGTCATCAGGAACAAGGACGTCTGCCCTGTTGCTGAGACGTTTGTGAGAGGGATGGAAGGATGAGTGGATAGAGGAATTGGGAGATTGATGAAGGAGTGGATGGATGTTCGAATGATGAAGGGATTGATGTTTAAACGATGGGATTCGTGAATTAATCAACGAAGATACTTATCTGATATGGGCAATACACTCTCATAGCACACGCTGCACATTATAGGCGATACAGGAAGAATAATAATGACGAGCATTATTATAGTGGCGTATAACCCGAACGGGCTTCCAGGCCACTTAGGCTGCATATTTTCATTTGCGCCTTTGGGTTACTAGGACATTGGTTGAACTTGAACCTAGGACCTTTCATTGTTGGTCAAGCCGAAAGTCGTTGCCGACTCAGCTACCCGTTCACCCAAAGACGAGATGTGGTTATTGATTGAGATTGATCACGGGCACAGATGCCGGAGTACGTGAAGGAGCAGCCTGTCACGTTCTGGTCGAAGCATGCCAAGAATCCCCTGGTGAGGAGACATAGTAGTAGTACGCTGGTGGTGGTGGTAGTGATGATGCGTGCCTTGATCATTTCAATTGATATGCGGAAGCATCTGGTGCATCTCGACTTTGTCACTTCCTTCTTCCATCTTCAACTCCATCCACCTTGACACCTCTTCTATTCACCCCTATCCATTATTTCTCTTTTTCTATCCACCCAATCTACCATTTAATCTCCCCTTCCACCCTGTCACCTTCACCACCCACCCATCCACCCTGTCACCTTCACCACCCACCCTGTCACCTTCACCACCCACCCTGTCACCACCCACCCACCCTGTCACCCACCCACCCATCCTGTCACCCACCCTGTCACCTTCACCACCCACCCTGTCACCACCCACCCACCCACTCCAGGGAGTCACCAAAGCAGGCGAAATTTCTTTCCGACGAGACGCCTCTTTCTCCACACCCATCCACTCCTCCTTCCTCACTTCCGCCCACTCCCACTCCGTCTACATGTGAATCCATGCTGCAGGCTTGATAGGGGACGAAGGAGGGTAAATGAGGAATAGAGGATGGGTAGATGGGGGTTGATGGATGATCGATAGTGGATGAGGGATGATGGATGATGGATAAGGGATGGAGAATGATGGATGATGGATAAGGGATGGGGGATGATGGATAGTGGATGAGGGATGGGGAATGATGGATAATGGATAGGGGATGAGGGATGAGAGATGAGGAATAGTGGACGAAAGATGGTGGATGATGGATTGGAAATGAAGGATGGGGGATGAGGAAGAATCGAAACGTACTTTACTTTCCGTGGAAGGTTTGGCTTCGAGCACTCAGTAAAGTTAAGTTTTAATTTTTGTTTCCAGTTTTAACTTTTTCAACGTTACTTAAGAACCAGTTTAAAGCTTCGTTTATTCGGTGATCATTTTTAAAAAAGACATTTTGCAGGCGTTAAGTGATTCAACATTAAATGTTCTATAAATTGTATCAAATTAAGCTCTCAAATTGTGAAAAGCTTGTTTACTGTGCAATAAAGCATTGGAATTACATACACACACACACACATGTATCTCTTGCTACAAAGGCTTACAAAAAGATAACTCGTGATGAATGAGATTTTCGTGAGACAAAATTGAAGTTTGTGCGTTCATGCGAATTGATATGGAGATGCTCCAACAATGTGCTAACACTAAAATGTTATCTTGTTCCACTGGGCCTGAAAGAGTAGTTTTATGATTCTCAAAAATGACTACCAGTTGTTCCGCCAGTCATTCTGACTAAACTATTGTCATCATCACCATCATCATCATCGTCATCATCAAATAAACGCAGCTGTGAGGTCAAAAGGCTTCTTCAGTGGCACAACGAAGTTATAAATGGCCACTCATTTCACCGAAGCACTGCACCTACAACCAATACTACTACCACCACCACTACTACTATTAATACCCCTACCACCACTACTATTACTACAATAAGAGGGTGGGGGGCTTGTAGTCGTAGACGGAAGAGATCTGGAGCAAGATGTAGCCTCCCCCTCCACAACAGGCGAGGCAGAAGAACCAGAAGAAGAGCTTGTCCAGCACTAGTGCAATGTGCCTCCACTCGTCCACCGTCTGTAGTAGTTGTAGTAGTAGTAGTAGTAGTAGTAGTAGTAGTAGTAGTAGTAGTAGTAGTAGTAGTAGTAGTAGTAGTAGTAGTAGTAGTAGTAGTAGTAGTAGTAGCAAGAGTAGTAGTAGTAGTAGTAGTAGTAGTAGTAGTAGTAGCAGTAGTAGTAGTAGTAGTAGTAGTAACAGTAGTAGTAGTAGTAGTAGTAGTAGCAGTAGTAGTAGTAGTAGTAGTAGTTGTAGTAGTAGCAGTAGTAGTAACTAAGGTTAACCATTCTCTAATAAACGTTCATCTTCTAGAACTCGAGAGTTATATAGATCGAAATTGAAATTGGGTGTTTGCCGACTTGTTTGCTCTCTTGTTTGTTGCGGAGATGCCTTGCTATCGTGTGGACGTTCCGAAAGGCAGTCAGAATTTCTGGAGATTGTTCGAGGCGAGAGAAGGAGGGAGAGGAGGAGGAGGGAGAAGATGAGAAGAGAGAGGGTGATGGAGCATTGATGGGTGGAGGCTGGAAGAATAGCGATGATGGTGGTGGTGGTTTGGTGAGAGATTTGTGGGATGGATGCACATCATGTTGTGTGTTCCATCCAGAAGAAGGACTCGAGAGGTTGTTGGGGAAGTTGGGTGAAAGGAGTTGTTGTTGCTGTTGCAGGCGTTTTATTGGCAGTCGTTGTTGTTGTTGCAATTGTATTTTTTGCTGAATTTGTTGTTGACTTTGTTTTTGTAGTTGTTTTTGATTCAATCTTCTATCTTCACAAACACAACAAGTCTCTGAAGACGAGCTAGACAGGCTGAGTTCTCTTTTAAGATGGAGCTTCAACTGTTGTGGTTGGTGTTTTTCTTGTTGTAGTTGATGGTGTTGTTGTTTTAGTTGTTGGTGGTGTTGTATTTGTTGTTGTATTTGTTGTTGTAGTTGTTGCAGCAGTGGCTGCTGCCACAAGTGGTTTTGAGTGTCTGATGCAGCATCGTTGCAGGCGCCATGGTGGTTGTTGTTGTGGACATGTGAAGATGGTTGGGCAAGTGCATATTGTTGAGGTGAAAACGAATTTGAAAAGAAATGCTCAGTATTGGCTTGACCTGACCTATTTATCTCAGTACCGTCAATTGACCTATTTTTCACAAAACATTCTTTTTTAGCGAAACTATTCATTTCATTTCTCGAAAAATTTCTCGTTTTTAAACGTTCTATTTGGTACCTTCCCATCTCAGAATGCCTTCCATCTACTGGATTCACACCACACGAGCACGCAAGGCTCATACAAGCTTTACAGGCATTTTCATCGAAGCTTCTGCTGAAATAAGTCGCAAACGCGTCATCCCTTCCACTGCAGTAACACAGCTCCTCATCGCTCATTGAACACTTGTTTCCCTCAAAGACAAACTCACCATGTGAATCGGCGTGTTTAAAACCACTCGTCCGCTCCTTTCTTTTATTCGTAGTTTCATCGGGCACGAAGCGATATCTTCTGTTGTGTTCTTGGTACCTTTCGTAGTCACAACTCAAATCGTTGTTGAGTGAAGCCGAGAAGTTTGAAGGCATCGGAAAAATGAATTTATTATGATTGTTTTTATTAATTTTACTATAAACTGAATTATCAACTGGAAGGTCGTTGGAAGCAGCATCAAAGCGGTTAGAAGCATTCGAACCTGAGAAAGGCATGGTATTGGAAGCAGTGTGGGCATCAGAGGCTGCCAAGCGGTCAGGTCCGTTGGCAATGTTGAAGCTCTTGAACGTTGCATTGAACTGGCAGTAATAATTCTCGCTCGAAGGGAATCTTCTTTTACCTCGGCGGCTCTCGTTTCTGCCGTTCCTTGCCATTGTAGACTGCTCGTGAAGGTCATCATCGACCCCCCACGCCTCTTCGCTTGAATGCATGCTGCCCTTGCTGGCACCGCCGTACGATTGACAGAGAGTGTTTGTCGTGAAGCTGTTTGTCACTTTGGCCTCGCTCAAAGCACTGTCTTCAGCTTTGCCGCCGTTTAAATAACTGAAAGCTTTTCTTGTTTGTTTTTTTGAATTGAACTTGTCTGGGAAGACGTTTCCACCCCTCTTGCAGGTCCTTGTCGTGTTTCTGTTTCTCTTGTCATGTGTTCTCACGCGGAAAAGTCCAGAACTTTTTGCATCTTCATTGTTTCCCTCTCCCAGTTTTCTGCTCGAATTTTTTGAAGCAACCTGAGCAGTGCTCTTAGACGATCCATTAAGATTGGTAGCGTCGTCATCAGGAGCCCCATCGTCATCATCATCACCACCACCACACAAACAGAAGCAGGCGAGGGTGGGTCGTTGTTTGGAGGGGCTGGTGGGAAGGTCCATGCGGAGGAGGGTTGGGAGGAGGACGAAGAAGAGGTAGCGGGTGGATGGGGAGAGGCTGGAGAGGTGGCTGAGACTGTAGCCTCTGAAGTGCACGTTGAGGACAAAGACTGTGACGAAGATCGAGAGCGTGACGAGGATCATCGTAAAGAGGAGGAACTTTCCGATGAGTGGGATGACGAGCGAGGTCGGTGGGATGATGTCCGCCAAGAGAAGCACAAAGACGACGAGTGAGAGGAGGATGGAGATGCTGAGAGCAATCTTCTCTCCGCTGTCGGAGGGTAGGTGGAAGACAATGACCGTCATGAAGGAGAGGACTGCGCATGGCAGGATGAGGTTGACTGTGTGGAAGAGGGACTTTCGCTGGATGGTCACGTGGAAGGTGATTTGAGGGCGGTGTCTCGCTATGGAGGAGGGTGTGGGAGAGTAGGTGAAATGGGTGGTTGTGTTGTTGTTGTTGTTGTTGTTGTTTGAACTTGCAGAGGTGTCGTTTTGGCTGCTTGAATTACTTTCAACGTCTGATTCATAGTTGAGGAGGTTGTCGTTGTTGTAGTCGAGTTGCAGCAGCCACTTGAAGTTGTTGGCGTCATCGAGGAAGTTCGGGTGGTCATGATGATGATGACGGTGGTTGTAGGGAAGGTGGCTGGAGTTATCTTCCCTTTGGTCTCCCATCTCTTCTTCGTAACGACCGAGGAGGGAGTCGTTGAGGGGCTGTTGGAACAGGGACCGCCTCAAGAGCCTCCTCTGGCGTGTTCCAAGCGTGGCTGAGACAACAACTTTTGAGGTGGAAACCCTAAGCACTTCCCTTGCTGACGCCAACAAAAGCTTTTTTTCATCTTCCCGCCTTCTCGAAACCGCCTTTTTTTCATCGTCTGCCGCCAGTCTTAATCGCCTCTTTCTTGTTCCATAAAAGTCATTAAAGCTCTTAAATAGCGATAAAGGGCACTTGTTATTCTTTTTCTTCGTTATATTATTATTATTATTAATATAACAATTATTATTTATTTCTTTAATTTCATTTGAGTTTTTCTTATTTCCGCTTTTCTCTTCACTGCCTGAAGCTGAATATTTACTTCTGTGAAGCCCTTTTAATGGTTCGGTGTGGAACAGATGTTGGGGTGGATAGTGGTGGTGATGATTATGATGCCGTGATAGGTGTCTATAAAATTGTTTTAGATGTCGCAAACATTCAAGTAGCTTTTGGTATTGTTTTTGTTGTTGTGGTGACTGCTGTTGTTTTTGTTTGTGTTGTTGAGGTTGTTTTGTTTTTTGAAAAATGCTTCGTTTTGAATCAGTTTGGCATTTGCTTTGTTGACGTCCTTCTGTGGATTTGTTTACATGTCTTTTTCGTTTTTGTGATTGTTTTTCTTTGAGTATTTGTTGTTGTGGTAGTGGTTGTAACTGTTTGAGTTGTAGTTGTTGTGGTTGTAGTTGTGGTTGTAGCTGTTGTAGTGGATGTTGAGGCTGTTGCTGGGGTGGGGGGTAGTTGGTGGCGAGGGCAGGGGCAGCGATGACGTCCCACTCGACGTTTTCGTAAAAGTCGCTCAAGTCAATGCCCTCTGGAATGACCTTCACCACTCCCATGTTTTTGTTTTTGTTGATGTTGTTGTCGTTTTTGCCTATAGTGTTGTTGTTGATGTTTTGTGTGGTGTTTTGACTGTTGCTGGTTGTTGTGTTGATATAGTTTATTGTTGTTGTTTTTGTTGTTGCCCATGTCGTTGTAACTGTTGTTGTTGATGTTGTTGCAGTGTTGTTATCTTCATCGTTGTTGTTGAAATTCTCATCAGTTGAGGCAACATCGAATTCGGACTTATGATGGAGGCTGATCTAGAGCGGGAAGTCCAATAAAAAAGTTTCAAATAATTCCAATAAACTTCATTATTTAAACTTATTTGCGAAATAAAAACAATTATATTTCTTGAAACCAATTCCAGTGTCTCTTCGGACGAACAGGAAATCACAAAAAAAAAACAAACAAAAAAACAAAGACAGGCACCTGTGACGAGTCGTAGGTCCAGGAGGAGAAGGTGAGGGCACACGTCTGCTGGTCGAAAGGAAAGAACTCCACATTCATGGGGCACCAGCTCCTATATACCGCCGGAGGTTGCCACGTCACCCTGCCCTCTGACGTCACTCGACACGTGCTCTTTAGTGCCACGTCATAGTTTCCGTCTGCGCTGTGTGTGGGGAGGAAGGGGTTTTGTGTGTGTGTGTGTTTGTGTGTGTGTGTGTGTGTGTGTGTTTGTGTGTGTGTGTGTGTGTGTGTGTGTGTGTGTGTGTGTGTGTGTGTGTGTGTTTGTGTGTGTGTGTGTGTGTGTGTGTGTGTGTGTGTGTGTGTGTGTGTGTGTGTGTGTGTGTGTGTGTGTGTGTGTGTGTGTGTGTGTGTGTGTGTGTGTGTGTGTGTGTGTGTGTGTGTGTGTGTGTGTGTGTGTGTGTGTGTGTGTGTGTGTGTGTGTGTGTGTGTGTGTGTGTGTGTGTGTGTGTGTGTGTGTGTGTGTGTGTGTGTGTGTGTGTGTGTGTGTGTGTGTGTGTGTGTGTGTGTGTGTGTGTGTGTGTGTTTGGTTTGTACGAAAAATACAAAAACTCTATTTTTCTTCATTGACTATCTTCATTAGTTTGAAGATCTTTTTTCTCCACTTGTTTTTCCAGCAATTTATGGCAGAGTCTAAATTTGAGTTTTGTGATTTACTGAACACTAAATAGTGCTTCCAGAAATTCCGTCGCGGAAAAACTTTTGCTAAACGTCCAAAAAGGTTGAAGAATCTTGCGCGATGAAGAAAAAAAGAATAAAAAAAAAACTGAACAAAATGATCAAGAGAGGCGTCTTCCTAAATGAAAAACACAAGTGGCCATCCAAGAACAATTCACTGTGATTTTTTCTTTCATAAAATTCCACACGGAATGTTTTCATCGGGCGACTCTTTGAGGTTTATTCAGAAAGGCTGTGGAAAGGTCGAGACGTAGTAGTGCACAGCTTTCGATGCTTTTAAAAGCTCTGGATTCCAACAACAAGACACTCTAAGTAAAGGCCCAACAAAATCGCCCGTTAGCACTCTAGAAAATAAAATGTACAATTGAAATATTTGAAATTTAAAGAATGATTTAAGTTTTTTTAATGTTATTATTTATGTATTATTAATTCTTGTAATTGTAATAATTATAAGTGTAAAAACTTTAAGAGATTTAGTTTTAGTGTTTTTAATTTTAAATATCGTAAATATTTTAATTTTTTGAACAACCTAAATTCAGACATTTGCAAGAAAGAATGCAACAGGAGAAATGTGTGCACAGTTCATCTGACCGCCTTTCAATGCAAAAAAAGATCACGAATATTTACGCAGGAAAGAAAACTCACTTGTTAAACAAAACCACATCCGGCAGCCATATTGTGTCTGGAGAGATGTGGATGACCTTGACGTTGCCATAGTCACGAGGATTCCAACGCAGGTTGTTGTCCACCCACTCCTGTGAGGGTGCATGGGGAGGTGCATTGGTGGGGGGGGATGGAGGGAAGGATGAAAGGGAAGTGAATTTGGGTGGGGGTGCATGGGGAGGTGCATTGGTGGGGGGGGGGATGGAGGGAGGGATGAAAGGGAAGTGAATTTGGGTGAGGGTGCATGGGGAGGTGCATTGGTGGGGGGGGGATGGAGGGAGGGATGAAAGGGAAGTGAGTTTGGGTGAGGGTGCATGGGGAGGCGCATTGGTGGGGGGGGGGATGGAGGGAGGGATGAAAGGGAAGTGAATTTGGGTGAGGGTGCATAGAAGGAACATGAGGGGTGAATAATGTGCATGGAAGTAAGTGAATGTAGAGCATGAAAGAAGAAGGAGAGAGCTGAAAAAGAGATGAGTCGTGGTGCGTGCATGCCGGAGAACAAGGCTGGTGAGGGATGGGTGGAAGATGGAGCTTCAAGAGCACAATGATTCAGCCAAAAAGTTCCACATTCCCAAAAGATTCTTCCTCGTCCATTGACTGCCGCACAAACGGCTCATGCATTTTCCATTCAACTACTTTGCATTCATCTTAAAATAAAACTGCTGCAAATTGTTGCACGCCCCAGGAGCACAAAGCATGGCTTGTGTGGCCTACTTAAACTACTACTGCTTGTGTGGCATTCTTTGAAATGAAGGCAATTCCTTTGCGTTCGCCTCTTTAGAATGTCCCATAAAAGCCTCATTCATCCCTGCTTTCATTCATCCCAGCTTTCATTCATCCCTGCTTCCATTCATCCCTGCTTTCATTCATCCCTGCTTTCATTCATCCCTGCTTTCATTCATCCCTGTTTTCATTCATCCCTGCTCCCATTCATCCCTGCTCCCATTCATCCCTGCTCCCATTCATCCCTGCTTTCATTCATCCCTACTTTCATTCATCCCTGCTTTCATTCATCCCTGCTTCCATTCATCCCTGCTTTCATTCATCCCTACTTTCATTCATCCCTGCTTTCATTCATCCCTGCTTTCATTCATCCCTGCTTTCATTCATCCCTGCTTTCATTCATCCCTGCTTTCATTCATCCCTGCTTTCATTCATCCCTGCTTTCATTCATCCCTGCTTTCATTCATCCCTGCTTTCATTCATCCCTGCTTTCATTCATCCCTGCTTTCATTCATCCCTGCTTTCATTCATCCCTGCTTTCATTCATCCCTGATCCCATTCATCCCAAATTTCATTCATTTCAGATCTTCCATCCATCTCAGTTATTTCATTCCAGCACACATTCCTCAGCGCTTTCTTTAGCAAGCGATTTTTGTTAGAAATGAGTACATCCGTTTTGTGTTTTTGCAACTTTTAGGTCCAACATTCTATTTTTCTTTAAATTTTTATTCTTTTAGTTTTAACTTTACGGTTCTAAACTATCCAAAACTTTTCCATCAATCCTTCCATCCACCCAACCACCCACTCATCCACCCAACCACCCACTCATCCACCCAACCACTCACTCATCCACCCATCCATCCACTCATCCACCCAACCATCCATTCATCCACCAACCACTCACTCATCCACCCACCCATCCACCCATCCATCCTCACTTGGGTCAGCCATACGTTCGTGGTCATCACTTGGTTCTTCTCATCCTGAAAGATAACATTGATCTAGAGTTTAGTGCGTTGTGCCTTTACATACCAACTTTGTATCAACTTTGTATCATTTATAATAATACAAAGATTCATTTATATAGCGCTATGGGATAGTAATCATTTTTAAAATTATTTGTTTCGTTTAAAAAACATTTGTATGCTTTTTTGTCATTTTCTATTTAAATTATCTTTTACTTCCACACATTCACAACATTTCATTATAGTTTTTGTACTAATTTTGTATAATCGCTGAGTTTCCAACCCTACATACTAATACTGCTACTACTACTACTACTGCTACTACTACTACTACTACTACTACTACTACTACTACTACTACTACTACTACTACTACTACGACTACTACTACTACTACTACTACTACTACTACTACTACTACTACTACTACTACTACTACTACTACTACTACTACTAATACTGCTACTACTACTACTACTACTACTACTACTACTACTACTACTACTACTACTACTACTACTACTACTACTACTACTACTACTACTACTACTACTACTACTACTACTACTACTACTACTACTACTACTACTACTACTACTACTACTACTACTACTACTACTACTACTACTACTACTACTACTACTACTGCTACTACTACTACTACTACTACTACTACTACTACTACTACTACTACTACTACTACTACTACTACTACTACTACTACTACTACTACTACTACTACTACTACTACTACTACTACTACTACTACTACTACTACTACTACTACTACTACTGCTCCTATTCATTCTTTTTTCCCTCTTCTACTACAACTACTACTGCTTCTTCGTTATTGTTATTAAAGCGCTGATTGGATTCGTGATGTAAGCTTCCTCTCCGAAAGGCTAAATAAAAAGAAAAACTGAGAATATATAACCGAAATATTGAGTTTTGAAATTAATTTTAAAATTAAAAAATGGTAAAGCAAAAAAAGATTAATTTGAAATTGTTTCCAAGTTCGCGCAAAGGCTGCTTCAATTCTTGTTTATTAAGATATTCCGGGAAGATAGAGGTATTCATTATGAGAACTGCAGGAGATTGGCAGTGTCTGCTGGAGTGGATGTCGTGGGTGCTGAATATATCGTCCATCATGCCGAGTGGAAAGTATATGGGCGGTTTGAAATATTCTTCGATTTAAATATCTTTAATATTTGAACTATTTAATTTTTTTTAAAAGTTTTAATAATGAAATATAATTGTATAAAATAATTTTAAAGTTATTAAAGAGAAGCTCGCTTTTAATTTTGTTTCTGTAAAAGCAGAAAATGCACAAATGAGCGGCTCTCTGGTTTAGCATGCATGCGTGACAATCCACAATGGATCCTTTATCGCTCCTTCACATGATGTCCTGCGCTCGTTTGGTGGTGGTTTGTGCGGTGGTTTGTGTGGTGGTTTGTGTGGTGGTTTGTGTGGTGGTTTGTGTGGTTGTTTGTGTGGTGGTTTGTGCGGTGGTTTGTGTGGTTGTTTGTGTGGTGGTTTGTGTGGTTGTTTGTGTGGTGGTTTGTGTGGTTGATTGTGTGGTGGTTTGTGTGGTTTTTTGTGTGGTGGTTTGTGTGGTGGTTTGTGTGGTGGTTTGTGTGGTGGTTTGTGTGGGGGTTTGTGTGGTTGTTTGTGTGGTTGATTGTGTGGTGGTTTGAATGGTGATTTGTGTAGTTGTTTGTGTGGTGGTTTGTGTGGTGGTTTGTGTGGTGGTTTGTGTAGTGGTTTGTGTGCTCGTTTGTGTGGTGGTTTGTGTGGTGGTTTGTGTGGTGGTTTGTGTGGTGGTTTGTGTGGTGGTTTGTGTGGTTGTTTGTGTGGTGATTTGTGTGGTGGTTTGTGTGGTGGTTTGTGTGGTTGATTGTGTGGTGGTTTGTGTGGTTGTTTGTGTGGTGGTTTGTGTGGTGGTTGTGTGGTGGTTTGTGTGGTGGTTTGTGTGGTGGTTTGTGTGGTGGTTTGTGTGGGGGTTTGTGTGGTTGTTTGTGTGGTTGTTTGTGTGGTGGTTTGTATGATGATTTGTGTAGTTGTTTGTGTGGTGGTTTGTGTGGTGGTTTGTGTGGTTGTGTGTGTGGGGTAGTTTGTCTGAAATTGTGTTCAACGCTGGCTTCAGCATCAATTTCTTTTATGTCTAGTTTGAATTTCTTTCCATCTTCTTTTGTGGCCTCGTTAGTGGCTTCGGGACCGCCTTGAATCCAAACCTTATTTGAGTTTCATATACAACACAATAAAATACAATACTATACAACACAATAAAATACAATATTATACAACACAATAAAATACAATACTATACAACACAATAAAATACAATACTATACAACACAATAAAATACAATACTATACAAAACAATAAAATACAATATTATACAACACAATAAAATACAATACTATACAACACAATAAAATACAATACTATACAACACAATAAAAAAAAATCAAAAAAATACAAATTCATGCAATTCCTTCCCTCTGAAGCTTTCTTCAAGTACTTTTCTTTTTTTTCTCCATATTTCAAGCGGCCATGCGTGGAAACAATCACTTTGATTAATTTCCCACGCTAAAACTCCTTCTGCCCGTCCTTTCCTCCATCACATGTTTTTCTGGTCATTCAGAATTAGTCGGTTTTGCACGCGCTAGCATGTCGAAAGCACTTCAACAACCTCATGTTTGCATTGCAAAGCCTCAGATTGGCCTACTTCAATGCGAATACCAAATCCTCATTCGTCAATTTCAGCATCCCCCTCTTGCATCCCTCACCATCTTCCTTTCATCACTTTCACTGTCAAACAGAATTTTCCGTACAATTCTCTATGCACTTGCATCGCTTTCGATCAAACTCATTTTCCACACACAAGTATCTTCCTCTATCACATCCTTCTATCACATCCTTCTATCACATCCCTCTATCACATCCCTCTATCACATCCCTCTATCACATCCCTCTATCACATCCCTCTATCACATCCCTCTATCACATCCCTCTATCACATTCCTCTATCACATTCCTCTGTTCCCCCCAAACATCCCACTCCATCAAACTCTCCACAACAACCTTCATAAAACCTTCCCAAACATCCCTCCACCACCACACTCTTCAACACCCCTTTTCACCCCTCCCAACACTCCCCTTTTTCAACATCTCTTCAACAACACTCAGCCCCCCTTTTCTCCCCACCCACCCACCCACCCACTCACCCACCCACCCACCCACCCACCCACCCACCCACCCACCACGTCAATCAGCTGCAGCAGCTTGAGACTCAGCGCGACGGCAAGGATGTCTTTGTAGTGCCTGACTGGTCTCACATGCTTGTTGTAGGAGGCCTTCAGCAGCAGGTCCTCGTACAGACGTTTGGAGTGCCAGTTGCCCAGAAGCCCTGTGGTGGTGATGATGATGATGATGATGATGATGATGATGATGATGATGATGATGATGATGATGATGAGGTGGTTGTGGAGTTGTGAAGTGGAAAGGAGGGGTGTAATTATGTGATAGTGCAGTTGTGTTGTGGTGATGAAGTGGTGGTTAAACGGTGATGTGGCAGTAACAGTGAGATGTGGTAGGCGTGGTGTTCTAAGGTTAGCGTTGAACATTCCTTTCAGGAGTTATGTAGACGTGTTTTAGTGCAAAAGATGACTTATACTTAATAAATGACTTTATTTTCAAAAATTCATAAAAAAAAGTTTAGGTCTACGATCTTGAGGATAAAAAATAATTCCTTTTTTCATAGAGATCTGCCTTGTGGGAATTCAGTGCATTGGTTGCAGAAAAAAATTTAAACAATTATATTTAAACAATATTTTTTAATTTAAAAAATAAAATTTATTATCGCTTAATCCACACCGAGGATTATGCCACAGCGACTTTCCGTAAGCTGGAATGACATCCGTGAAGGGTTCGGCGTGTGAGAAGTGAGATTTAAATGGTTTAAACCATTTGTTCCTTCGAGTGAAATTATTAGCTGAAAAAAAATTTTAAATGCAATTTTATTTTTCGCTTTAAAGATTTCTTCAGGAAGATTTAAAATGCTTTCAACAGGGTCAATTCAGAGGCTAATACACTGCCAGCTTTTTATCTTTATTATAGTGTGTGTCTTAAGTGCTTTTGGCAGGCTTTTCACATCACAAGAGATTTAAGTTGAATGGATCTGATTGGTGGCTCGCTTGCGTGGATTGTCACACTTCGGATTTAGTAGGGTGGAGAGGACACAATGATTATTCTCTGCAAGTAACAGCCAAGATTGATTGCAGCGATGTATTATGTGGATGTGGATGTACTGTTACTTAGGCCTTTCAAAGGTGGATCATGGTGTCTCAGGGTGGTTCAGGGTATCTCAAGGTGGTTCAGGGTAAACCATGGTGTCTCAGGGTAGTTCAGGGGTGACCATGGTGGCTCATGGTGGTTCAGGGTGGCTCACCAAGTTTATGCCTTATGATTTAAAAAAAAATATTTTTTACAATTTATAAGATTAAAATATCTAACAAAAAGTGTTTTTCCTAAACCGGAAAGCATGTGGAAGGACCGTGGTGGGGTTCTTAATGCCATGTAGACACAAGTAAGTACATTAATCCGCGAAAGTGTTCAATTTCTGACATTCGCAAGGTTTACGCTTGCATTTCAGATTGTTTGTCTTTGAATAAATTGCTTTTTTATCTCCAATATTTGATATATTTTGTTATATTAGAATAGATATCATTATATTTCCATTCCGACCGATATACTGTAAAGTTAAGAATTTTATCAACATTTTCAACCAAAAACAGGCACAAAGCTGAAGGATGAATGGTGAAAATGCATTTCAATCACGCAGTTGTCAAGTTCTAGATTCGAAATAACTGCATCTTCTCTCTCTCGTGATATATCAATCAAAAATCAATCAAATGAACCTATATAGCGCTTTTATTTAAATTTGTCAAATAAAACAATATAAGTAAAATATTATGAAATCCTACCTTCAAACAAGAAAGATATCACAAAAACGAAAACAAATTTGTAGGGCATTTCAGTTTCATATATCAAAATGTCTTTTTTTCCAGATTTAGATGAATTAATCCTTCTTTATGAGCAATTTATCATTTTCGTGAAGTTTCAGTTCCCAATAAATAATTTATGGCTCTAGTTTCGAATGAATTAATCAAAGACCTTGTGTTTGGAATATATTCCAAAAACCGTCAAATAGATTCAGTCAAGAAAAACATTTTTGAATATTTTAAACTTGTTTTTTTTATTATTTTAATTTAAATGTATAAAAATAGGAATGACAGCTACTCAAAAGGGTACATCAACATGTCTTCGCTGCCTTGTTTGCTTCGTCTTGCTTTGAATACTTGAGTCACAACTAAGAACATTTACCAAACTTTTCCAATATAACTTTTACAAAAATACTTTTTATTCAGACTACATCAACCTTTAATTTCAACCGCTCCAAAGTGAGCTCTTTCCATACATGCAAGCTTCCACAACAACAACTTCCTCATCCACCTCCTCCACATTTATAGCCTTCATGGAGGCTCATGTCCATCTTGCGTGTGCAGACTGGAAGCTGGACGCATCACGCGATGGAGAGATGAACAGGATTATCCGTTTGAATGCTTTGAGTTGTTTGCACAGTTCTATTTGCGACTTTAATTCAACTTTTTCTGATTTTAATTTAAAATATAAATTAGGTGAAGGCAAAAAAGTTAATTGTGAAGTATTTAGTAGTTTGTTTAATTTTATTTTTAACTATTTTATTTTAATGACGTAGGAAAATAAAACTTCAAAATGAAAATAATTTGAAGGCATTAGAAATTTAATTTAAATATCCCGAATTTTGCACAATAATTCTCTTCCAATGCATTAGCATCTTCGTGAGACAATACTTACATACAATACTTAGTCAGAGTACTACCCACCTAAGTACGAAGTTATACAGGGACACAATATTAATCACCTTTTACTTTGTTTAACTCCTATTTAATAAGGTGAAATTGATTTTTCCATTATTTTTTTGAACTTCCATTTATATGTGATCTTCATTATCTTCAAGGATCGCTTCGGAATGCAGGAATCGAAAAGCTTTGAACTGACGAATCTTGATGGGTTGTGTAATGATGGAGGGAGGCTTGAAGACAGTGGGATGGAGAAGGAAGTAGAAGGGGTAGACAAAGAAGTAGATGGAAGGATGGTTGGAGTGGATGAAGTGGAAAAGGTGGTAGATGGAGTAGATGGGGTGGTGGAAAGAGTGTATGCCAGACTGAAAAAGTCTGAACGGCTCGACTTGATGGATGCTTTGGTGGGAGAAAGTCACGAGTTGAAGGAGAAGATCGACAAGAGGAACACCAAAGTGGTTCGGATGCTGCCCTTGGTGGACAGGAGCATCTCAGAGGCCCTGCCACTAATTCTCGGCACAAGCGGAAACAAAACTAAAGACTTATCGACTAAAGCTTCCAACGGACTGCCGAAGAAGTCTGTCTTCTTCGATGAGATGAAGAACTTGTTGGCGGAAACACAAGGCATGCTCGCAGAATCCATCCGCCAGAGTTCCACCCCCTTCCAGGCTTCCATGGAGAGCAACAAGTTGATCCAGTTGAAGGAGATCATCTCAAAGGCCAAGGTCGTCCTCATTTATCGCTTCTTCTCGTTCATTTTCAAGAGCGATGAGGCTTCAAGCAGGCAAGACGACCCGTCCAAGGAAGAAAACGATGTGGTTTCAGATGCTGAAACTGGGCTGGATGAAGAGGCTTCCCTCGATCCAGCCCCCTCAGACCTCAATGTGGAAGTTTATGAAATGGAAAAAACGGTAACAGAAGTTAAGGAAAACAATAAGACATATTCAAAGACAGACAAGAAGGCAAATGGACAAAGGACAAGTTTGAGACAGACAGCCAGACGGGTGTGGCGAGGCCTCTTGCGCTCTGACTACTTCCTCGACAAGGGCTTCATCTCTCGAAACTGCCACTGGAACTCCGCACAGTCTGAAGTTTTCAAAATGGCCAAGCTGCAAACGAACAAGAAGCCGCTGGAGAGGAAGATGATGAAGCTGGTCACGAAGGCAGCATGCCCGCACAACAACATGATCCGCATCTTCTCAGGCTCGCAGAGAAGCGGCACTGAAGCAGCGAACGAGACAGGCCAAGGCTCGCTATCTCCCGATGCCTCTGCAGACCAGTCCACCCTCTTGCCCGTCAGGTCGCACTACTCTCCACTCTGGTTCACCTCGATGAACCGTCTGGCGCTCATCGGGGTCGCCAGCCAACGGCCCATCAACCACGCCTTCAACCAGTCCCTGCAGACCTTCCGACACAGCGCCTTCTCGAAGCCCTCCACTCGCTTCAGACTCAAACACAACCAGTCGAAAAGCAACAAAAAGTGCTTGATTCCGAAAGGCCAAACCCCTTCGGAAGACGCTGAAGCGAAGGTGACTGCAGACCCCACCGACAAGATCGACACTCTTCACTTCTTCGGCACTGACACCTCCACCGGGACTGAGAGAACGGAAACAGATGAGGAACGCTGGAGACTGCTGCAGACGTTGTGTTCCCTCCCATGCAGGTTCGCCATCGTCTCGAGGGAACCACTGCCTGACCACCACAGCCACAAGAAAGCTTTCCTGCATGACTCCAAGTGGCTCATTGTGCTTGCTGAGTCAGGGTTGCAGCATGTCTTGAGCAGCAAGGAGACGAAGGCAGCAGCTCCGGAGACGGTCGCCAAGAAGTCTTCTTTAACCGAAGATCAGTCGAGTTTCTGCACCACAAGCATTGACTCCTTGTTCAACTCGGAGCTGGAAGTCTCCAAGCTGAACAAGTTGCCTTCGAAAAAGCCTTCGAAAGCAGAGAAGAAAAAGAAGAGAGAGGCAAGATGCAACAACGAACAAGAAAGCAAGATGATGAGCAAGTACCGATTTGTGGAGGTGGAAGTGAAAGACCTGCACGGAAACAACGTCTCAATGACGTCCGAGGAACAGCGCTTGGAAAGCAGCATTTCCACCTGCCAACCCCCTCCAGCCGCCTACAGAATCTCTAAGATGTCCTCTTCCAAGCAGAGAAAGAGACATCAAATCAAAAACATCTAATCGCTTCGAAACATCAACTTTAAATATGTTTTTAAACTTTCAACGAACTACCACAAATCCTTTCAGATCAACTTGAAATCATTTTATTTACACAATGCAGATTCTTTTAACAACTTCTTCTTTATTATAATCAATTGTGTTGTTTATAAATACTTTAATGATTATAAATAGAAATACATGACAGTAACAGAAATAATTTGATTACGAATACGATGCATTCTGGAGAATGCATTAATTGCTTCTGCATTCTCCGAAATCCATCGTATTCTTTTACTTTTTCAGTTGAAAATGTTGATAATCTATAGAGTAAATTAAGACAAAATAAAAACTTGGATAAGTTAAATAAGATAATTTTTAGTAGCATGTAAATATTTATATTTGTATATAGGAGCTGCAGCATGGAGGCGTGCTATCTATTCTTTTTCTGATGCATCAAATTGAAATGTGGAAAGACATGAATGATATGCAAATGATGGACTTATAAAGATCGAACTCGACACTATAAAATACTTCAAAGTATTTCTTATTTTAAATTCACTGTTTTTTTCTCGTTTAATAATAAATCTTTAAAAGATGTAATAATATCTTATTTGAACTATACACTTTTCTAATATAGATTTAATGTTAACTTGGGTCAATCACTTGATATTTTTTTACATTTTTTATTTCATCCAGACATATAAATATTCTTTACTATATATATCCATATATTCATCCAGGTAAGTTATCTTATCTACCAGCTATCCGTAGTTTTTGGATTATTTTAGATTTGATTTTTGAATTAAAAGTAATCTGGAGGGGTTTTCATTTCTATTTAATTAAATGACGGGCAGCAAATTTTTTTGTTAAAAAAATTATAAATATCTAGTTTTAAAGTTGTTGCAACACAAAAGAAAGTATTTACAAAGAGAAAATGGATCGGATCAAATATCGAATGACAGGGAGTAGCTTAGTGCGTGCCATTCCTTTGCTTTCAGAGTCTTTATTTGAAATTTATAATAATCATTTAAGGAAATTTATTTATTCTATAAAAATCCAAAAATCAGCAACTATAATAAAACCTTTTAAATACCAACCCAGTTGGATAAGTTCCACTCACTGAAGGGCTCAGAGAGAAAGGGCAAGGGTCAGAGGGCAAGGATCAACTCTTACCAGTCCCTTGAGGAGCTGAACCGCATCCAGTCGACCATCTCCAAAATGCCCGAGCAGCAAGTCATCTCCAAGTTCGAGCAGATGCTGGTTCGTGTGCACTGCACTTCAGTCGCAATACCTTAAAACTCATATTAATGAATCATCTCTCCAATTATTTCAGTGCTACCATGCACACACACACACATACACAGGAAGACATGAACCTCACAGAGGAGAAGAAAGCACCACTCAGACAACGATCCATCGCCCAAAAGAAAGCCATGCTGGCCATGCAGTTCAAGGGCAGCATCAGGGTGTGTGTGTGTGTGTGTGTGTGTGTGTGTGTGTGTGTGTGTGTGTGTGTGTGTGTGTGTGTGTGTGTGTGTGTGTGTGTGTTTGGTTTGTATGTATAGTACTATCATTCCCACCACCAATTATTATTATTATCATCATCATCCCAACAGAACACGATCGACACGACGACGACGGGCTTCATAGAGGAGTTGAGGAGGGTGCCTGTGTTGAAGGGCGTCGAGAGGTTCGAGGTGGTCTCATCCCTCAGAGTCGCCCTCACCAGCAACCCCGTCAGGTGGGTGGTGAGGGAGAGGAGGGGAGGGGGTTGTGTGTGGATGGTGGGTTGTATGGGGGTGGCTTTGTAGTGTGGTAAGTTGGCTTCTCACTAGGGCTGGATTCTTAATGGGATGAAAGGAGATAATAGAATAATAGACTAGATTGATGATATTATATTTATTATATATATATAATAGATGAATATATGGCAAATGATTGGTTGGCAACTAATGCACTGCAATGTTTGGTTGGCAGTTGGGTGATGGACTTTGCGAGGAAACAAGGTCTCAACTCTGTGCTCAAGTGTCTCAGCTACTCCTGTGATGAGTCAGTTGTTGTTGTTGCTGCTGTATTTGTTGTTGTTTATGTTGTTATTTTTCATCACCACCAATGCCATCCTTTCATCACCACCATTGCCATCCTTTCAACACCACTCCAGCTGGGAAGAACGCAAAAGCACGTTGGAGTGCGTCAGATGCCTGCGAGCCTACTCCAACAACAATGTAGGTGTTGTATTGCATTGTATTAGTTGAATGTACTATTATTGTTTTTATCACTATTATTATTATTATTTTTTATTATTATCATTGTTATTATTATTATTATAATTATCATTGTTATTATGATTATTATAATTATCATTTTTTATTATTATCATTACTATTTTTATTATTATATTAACCTCATGCCTCCAAAAGTTTGGACTGAAGCAGCTGATTGAGCACAGGGACGCCACCACACTGCTGATGAGGTGTGTAGATGCACCCTCCTCCTCCACCTCCTCTTCTTCCTCCTCCTCCTCCTCCTCTTCATGCAACCAAGCTTCCCTCGAGGCAGTCAAACTTCTGGCTGCTCTTTCTCTGGTGCCTCCAGCTGGGTGGGTGGGTGGTAGGTATGGTGGGTGGGTGGTGTGGCGCGGTCAAAAACACAGAGGGTCGTGTGATAGTGGATGGGGAATGTTTAGTCCATCGAACAAATCTCAGACTCCATCTCGCACACCTTGCCACACACACACAAACACATACACACACAAACACACACGCACACACACACACACGCACACACACACACACAAACACACACGCACACACAAACACACACACAGACTGGCAAAGGTGTTGGAGGCGGCATCGATATGTGGCGAGATGAGGGACCGACCCAGATTCGCCCCTGTCGTTCGAGGCCTCTCCAGCCCTGACCTACAAATGAAGGTTGTCCACTACTACTTCTACTACTACTACTACTACTACTACTACTACTACTACTACTACTACTACTACTACTACTACTACTACTACTACTATTACTACTACTTCTACTACTACTACTACTACTACTACTACTACTACTACTACTACTACTACTACTACTACTACTACTACTACTACTACTACTGCTACTACTATAAATACTACTACTATTACCACCACAACAGCTGGCCTGCTTGCAACTGATCAACGCAGTCATCAGCACACCTGACCACCTCGACTTTCGTCTGCACCTGCGCAATGAGATCTTCAGAACCGGACTGAATGACGTCATATCGGTGCGGTAAAAACACACACACACAGTAACACTTACACACACAAACACACACACACACACACACACACACACACACACAGTAACACTTACACACACAAACACACACACACACACACACAGCAAAACACACACACACACAGCAACACACACAGACACACACAGCAACACATACACAACAACACACACACACACACACATAAACCCACACGTACAGAGTTTAGAGGGGCACGGGAGTGAGGAGGTACAGAGGCAGGTGAGGGTGTTGCTGGAGCAGAAGGAGGAGGATGCAGAAGAGTTCAGCCAACGCTACGACAGCATCCGCTTCCACATGCAGTCAGTTCCATTTCTTCATTAATCTATTAATTACTTATTTAATTAATCGATTAATTGAATGATTAGGGTAATTGGTTCTAATTGTGATTAGTTTGTCTCATTTGTTTTAATTGGGATTAACGAAAACACGCAGCACAACTCACCACAAAAATACACAACAGTAAACTACAATACAACACACACAACAACACCACCCAAAACCACAACTCAACAACAACACAACAACAATAACAACTCAACAACAACACAGCGATGCCAGGGAGTGCTTTGAGTTGCTGTACAGGAGCACCTTGAACACACCATCAGAAGACTTCTTCGTGTCCATCCTTCAACACCTTCTCTCCATCCGAGAAGATTTGCATGCCAGGTGCGTGGATGGTTGGGTGCGTGGATGGTTGGGTGCGTGGGTGGTTGGGTGCGTGGAGGGGGGGGGTGGTGGTGCTTTTTAGGTTTCTCATGTTGTGGGGGTTTTATTGATGATGACGATGACGATGATGCTGATGATGATGACGGCACCACTACAACAGACCACAGTACTACAAGCTGATCGAGGAGTGCGTGTCTCAGATCGTGCTTCACCGCAGTGGCGTCGACCCCGACTTCAGGTGTTCCCGCAGGTTCCAGCTGGATGTCGAACCACTCCTAGGTCACTACTACTACTACTACTACTACTACTACTACTACTACTACTACTACTACTGCTACTACTACTACTAGTGCTACTACTACTACTACTACTACTACTACTACTACTACTACTACTACTTATTTTTATTATTTACTATTATTATTTTTATTATTACTACTATTTTATTTATTATCATCATTATAGAAAGGATGCGAGAGGAGGGTGGGGGAGAAGAGGGAGGGGAGGTGGAGGGCAGTTCACGGCAGCTGAAGGGCAGGTTGGATGAGGCGGTGATGGCGAGGCAGGAGTTGGAGGCCAGGTCGACTGCACTGCAGGAGAAGGTGTTTGTTGATGTTGTTGTTGTTGTTGTGGTATGTGTTATGTCTTTTTTTTGTATCTGTTGCCGTTTTGGTGCGTGTTGTTTTAGTATTTTGTGTGTGTGTGTGTGTTTGTGTGTGTGTGTTTGTGTGTGTGTGTGTTGTATTGGCATGCATTGCTTCATTCCCAGGTCGCTGCTTACGAAGCCGAAATCATGGAACTGCGCTCCAGGGTTGGTCTCTTCTTCGTTCCACGTATTGAATGTTGGGAAGATTGTTTTGGTCCGAAACTGGAAACCCGGGTACCCATTGTTTGTTGGCTAGTTGCATGTGATGGGAGGAGTTTATTAATTGCTGCTTTAAAACAAGCATGCAAGTTGAATTCACTGTCCCTCAGTTGAACATCGACATAGGCACTGCCATCACCTCGGTCATTAAAGTACCCCCACCTCCCCCCATCGCCGATCTTTCCATCCCTCTCGCTCCTCCCCTGCCTGGCCTGGGTCCACCAGGGGCGCCCCCTCCTCCCCCTCTGGCCATGATGCCACCTGCCCGTGTGCCCAGCTTCGTCAGACCCAAGAAAAAGTACCAGCCCTGCAACCAGATGAAGAGGGCTAACTGGACCAAGGTGTGGTGTGGTGTGGTTGCGGACGTAGTGTCGTTGTGGTGTTGTCTGGTTTCATTGGAATGTGTTATCATCTTCCATAATACTTTTCACTCAATAATCCACTCAACATTCACTTCTCACTTCACGCCTTGAATTCTTCTCGATCACATATAAAACCCCCCTTACCCTACTCCATCGACGACGACCGCGCAGATCAACCTGGGTCAGCTGAAGAAGGAGAGTTTCTGGAGCGAGGCAAACGAACAAAAGTACGCCGATGAGCGCTTGTTTGAACTACTCGCCAACGACTTCGCCTTCAAAAACATCGGTTTGATGATGATGGTCGTGGTGGTGGTGATGATGATGGTGGTGGTTATGATTATGATGATGAGGATGATGATCATAACCACCACCACGTGATGTCACAGAGAAGCAGGAGCAGGAGGAAGGGGCCAAGCAGTACAGGAAGGCCAAAGAGCTCAAGGTGTTGGACGCCAAGGCTGCCCAGAACCTATGTGAGTGGTTATCATCATCATCACCGCCATCATCATCATTATCACCACCACCATCCTAACTATCATCACCATCACCACTACCATCACCACTTCCATCACCAACACCACTATCATCCCTATCCCCCATCACCACCACCATTATCATCCCTATCCCCCATCACCACCACCATTATCACCACTACCATCACCACCACCACGACGCACAGCGATCCTTCTCGGCTCGCTGAAGCTGCCCTTCGAGGAGATCAAGGACCGCATCTTGCGTATGGAAGACTTGAGCGCCTCGTTCCTGGAACAGCTGATCAGACTGCTGCCCTCGCAAGACGTCCTCAACAAGCTGGCCTCCCTCAAGCACCAGTATGAGTCCCTGACCGAGCCTGAGCAGTTTGGAGTTGTGGTTCGTTGGGTGTTGGTGTTGGTGTTTGGGTTGTTGTGTCGGTGTTGTGTCGGTGTGGTCATTGTTCTTGTGCTGCTGTCCTTACACTCTTTTTTCTCAACCCTCTCTCACTTTCCCTTCATCTCTTTCTCTCTCTACTCCATCTCTTTCTTTCCTTTGTCTTTTCTCTCCCATCTTCTCACCTTCACCCCCTCTCACCTTCTCCTCTCTCTCACCTCCTCCTTCACCCCCTCTCACCTCCTTCTCTCTCTCACCTCTTCCTTCTCTCTCTCACTTCCTCCTTCACCCCCTCTCACCTCCTCATTCTCTCTCTCACCTCCTCCTTCACCCCCTCTCACCTCCTCCTCTCTCTCAGATCTCAAGCGTCCGGAGACTTCTTCCCAGGATCTCCTCCATGCTTTTCCACATGCGCTTCAACGAGGTGGTCGCTGAAACCAAGCCTGTGAGTCCGTCCATCCATCCCTCCATGCATGTATCTATCCATGCATCCATCCCTCCATGGTTCTATCCATCCATCCCTCCATGGTTCTATCCACCCATCCCTCCATGGTCCTATCTATCCATGCATGTATCTATCCATCCATTCATTTATCCATGCATGTATCTATCCATCCATTCATTTATCCATGCATGTATCTATCCATCCATTCATTTATCCAAGCATGTATCTATCCATGCATGCATGGTACTTTAGTGCATGTGAATTAGTTTTAAATTAAGATCACACTTTCATTCCACCACACATGCCAAAACGACACACACACACCCCCTTACCAACACAAAAACCACTACACACACCACCCACTCCCCACCACACACACCACCCACTCCCCACCACGACCACCACCACAGGAGATCGTAGCAGTGACAGAAGCGATGGAGGAGGTGGTGGGGTCGCAGAGGCTGCAGGAACTGCTCCAGATCATCCTCCTGGTCGGCAACTTCATGAACGCTGGCACCAGGAACGAGTGCACTGTCGGCTTCGAACTCAGCTTCATGTCCAAGGTCGCTGTCTTGCGGTGTCTTGCTGTGTCTTGCTGTGTCTTGCTGTATCTTGCTGTGTATTTCTGTGTTTAACTGCGTTTTGCTATTTTTCTTTGTGAGTTATTTCTAGATATTGATGTTTGCAACCACCACACACACACACACACATACACACACACACACACACACACACACACACCCTCAGATCGTAAACACGAAGAGTCGGGACAACAGCAAGCACCTAGTGCACTTCCTAGTGGAGTACCTCCAGTCCAGCCACCCCCACCTCCTCTCCTTCCCCCAAGACCTCATCCACCTCGAACAGGCTTCCAAGGGTTGGTCATGATGATGATGGTGGTGGTGGTGGGGGTGATGATGATGATTGTGGTAGTGGTGATAATCATGTTTATGATGTTAAAGATGTTGATGATGATGCCGATGATGATAATGATCTTCCAACACATAAACCCCCTTCTGCCTTCTAGTCTCACTGGACAGTCTGGCGAAGACGATTGGTGGTTTGAGGACTGGCGTCAGGCAGCTGGAGACCGACCTCAGGAACGCCAGCAACGACAAGCAGCCCGCCATGCCAGCAGACGCCTTCGTCCGCGTCATGACTATATCCTTGCTGTCGTCATTCCATTTTTATTTTATTATTAATATTTATTAATATTTTTATATTTTTATTTTTATTATTAATATTTATATATATTTATTTTTATTAATATTTATTAATATTTATATATATATATTTATTTTATTTGTCGCTTCAAGATGTTCCCAGTCGAATTAGGATATAAGATTATTAACGGACCAAAGCAAATGACGAACAAAGCACCTTGACTCTTGCCACCCCTTCCTGGCCTGCTGCAAGACGCAAGTGGAGTTGTTGGAGGGCATGCACAGGGCGATGGTGGCCAAGTACGCAGGCAAGGTGGCTTCCTTCTTCTGCATCGAGGCAGCCAAGTACCCTCTCGATGAGTTCATCGGAGACGTCAAGCTCTTCGTCGATCACTTCCAGGTGCCTGCTGTGGTGTTGGGGTGGGTGTTGGGGTGGGTGTTGGGGTTGGTGTTGGAGTGGGTGTTGGGGTGGTTGTTGGGGTGGGTGTTGGGGTGGGTGTTGGGGTGGGTGTTGGGGTGGGTGTTGGGGTGGGTGTTGGGGTGGTTGTTGGGGATGGTGTTGGGGTGATTGTTGGGGTGGGTGTTGGGGTGGGTGTTGGGGTGGTTGTTGGGGTGGGTGTTGGGGTGGGTGTTGGGGTGGGTGTTGGGGTGGTTGTTGGGGTGGGTGTTGGGGTTAGTGTTGGGGTAGGTGTTGTGGTGGTTGTTGGGGTGGGTGTTGGGGCTTTTGTAATTGTTTTTAGTGGCTGCTGTGGTTGTAGCTGATGAATTGTTGGTTGTTGTGGTTGTGGCTGATGAATCGTTGGTTGTTGTGGTTGTGGCTGATGAATTGGGGGTTGTTGTGGTTGTGGCTGATGCATTGGGGGTTGTTGTGGTTGTGGCTGATGAATTGGTAGTTGTTGTGGTTGACGTTGTGTTTTTTATGGTTGTGGGTGTTGGTGGAGGTCGTATTGGTTGTAGTGGCTGTGGCTAGGTGTGTGGTGATAGCGAGGGTGTAATTTACATTTCCTTGATTTACACCCCCACCCACCCACCCACCCACCATGCGCAACCACGTGCACCAACAGCAATCTCGAGGAGAGATAGAAAGGAGGAGAGAGGTGGAGGAGATGCAGAAGAAGCAGAAGGAGGCGGAAGAGAGATGGAAGGAGGAGAGGAAGATGAAGAGGATGAGGAAGAAGATGATCGTCGACATGCATGCTGGTTTGTGTCCTTGTGTGTGTGTGTGTGTATGTGCGTGTGTGTGTGTGTGTGTGTGTGTGTGTGTGTGTGTGCTTGTGTGTGTGTGTGTGTGTGTGTATGTGCTTCACCACCACCCTTCCATCACAACCAACCCACCCCACAGACGACGACCAGGAGGGAGTGATGGACAACCTGCTGCAGGCCTTGGAGAGTGGCTCAGCCTTCCACATGGCGAACAGACCTGCCAGGAAGAGGCTGGCCAGAGTGGCTGGAGGTGAGTGTGGTTGGTTGTGGTGGAGGTGGGTGTGGTCGGTTGTGGTGGAGGTGAGTGTGGTTGGTTGTGATGGAGGTTAGTGTGGTTGGTTGTGGTGGAGGTTAGTGTGGCCGGTTGTGGTGGAGGTTAGTGTGGTCGGTTGTGGTGGAGGTTAGTGTGGTTGGTTGTGGTGGAGGTTAGTGTGGTTGGTTGTGATGGAGGTGAGTGTGGTGGGTTGTGGGGGAGGTGAGTGTGGTTGGTTGTGGGGGAGATGAGTGTGGTTGGTTGTGGTTTGTGCTGGAGGTCAGTGTGGTTTGTTGTGGTTTGTGGTGGAGGTCAGTGTGGTTGGTTGTGGTTTTTGGTGGAGGTGAGTTGTGGTTTTGGTGGTTGTGAAGGGTTGATGGTTTGTGGTTAAGTGAGCGGTTGTTTATGGTGGAAGGGGTGGAAATGGTTTATGAGGACGTTTAACACTTACCCTCTTCCCATTTAATTCCAATTTGACCTTCAATTCCACCTTGACCTTGAAGACTCACGCAGGAAAACATGGGTGACGACGTAGTGTGCTTTTTGTTGAATTGTGTTCGATCATTGTTTTCGATCATTTTGTTTATCAATATCGAATCCTCCGTTTGATGATGCCTGCATGGGGTGGCCGATTCACTTTGGTCGATTTTTTTTCACTTATTACATTACGATTAAATGGTTTCAGATGTTTTTTTTGACATTTTAAACATTTGAAAGGTCAAATCTATCACGTCTGCCTTACTTAGTTGGATGCAAGAACATCCGTAATCCAACTCTCGGTGTCGGGTTTTTTCGTATGCTTTAGGATACAATGCCCAACCCGTCTTAATCATGATTTACATCTTTACGAATCATATTATTAATCTTAATCTCACCCTCAACCTTAATCTCACTCCTCAGCTGAGAGGAGGGTTCTACTCGAGCACCAGAGATCGAGGCAGAGCATTCTGAGTCCCCTCGTCCCTCATCCTTCTCCTCTCGCCACCCATCCTTCTACTCCCGCCACCCATCCTCCCCATCCCACCAAAGCATCCACTAACACCAAGCCATCTTCCACCCACTTTTCAACCACCAAAGCATCACCCAAACTGAATACCTCCTCCACCACACCAAACCATCGAAAGCAACAATCGAAAACCAACCAATCTCCCCATCAAACCACCCACCATGATCAAAACATTAAATCACCAACGACGAATAAGATGCCACCAACCACATCATCAACTGCCAAGAAATATTCTCCACTCCACACCAGGATCTCTCCAAAACAACAACACAAAACCACTCAACAACAACACAAAACCACTCAACAACAACAACTCAACACCACTCAACAACAACTACAACACAACACCACTCAACAACAACAACACAACACCACTCAACAACAACTTCAACAACAACAACGCAAGACACGCTCTCCTGCAAATTCTAAAAAAGACTCCAAAATGAAAACAATAACCTTCCACGATGAAGAAGATGATGATGATCAAAACAACAACAACAACAACAATGAGAACATCAACATGTACTCGGTGGTGGAAGGTAGTCATGGCAACAAGAGGAAGCTGAACGTCGCCAAGACCACAAACAACAACAACATTAGAAACAAAGAAGACAAGTCCAAGAACACAAAGACTCTGCAAAATCCATCACCATCATCATCTCCGTCTGCATCATCATCATCAGCACCATCATCTCGTCTGCCTGGCAACAACGAAGACCTCTTGGCTGCCTACAGACCTGGCAAGATGGCCGACTTTGAGGACCTGCTCAGCCAGCTTAGAGCCCTGTGACGTCACCACACGCACACTATCACATACCCACCACGTACACAAGCACACACAACAACACGCCTTGTAAAGCCCTGTGACAAATCATCCACATTATGGTTCATGATTCATGATTCACATCGATAACGAATCATTTTAATTCACATTATTTATGAATCATTTGAATCACATCATTCTACATGGTTTCGTCTGGAGCTTTCGTTGTCAAATGCTCTTCCAGCTTCGTTTGTAGGTTTCCCCAATGTCACCCTGTGCCACCATATCTGACCTCTTGCTTGCCTCACAAAGCCGGGGTCGACGTCATCTAGAACATCACAGCCTCACACTTGTTTTCGCTTGTTTGTGCGAGTAGATGAATAAATATATTTTATACAATTTGCATTGTTAATCGCTTTGTACACTGCTTGTAGCTGACAACCCTTGTACACATTATCATGTACAGTATTCCTAATCAAGTATGCATATTCATATGATGGCATTGGATGACCTCTAACACACATATCACTTTTTGTGCATGTAAAGTGGTCAACGCCTGGTACTTTTGTACCGCTGTTGCTTGCCTTGCCAATCTTTTGCAAATATCATGCTTACCTGCCTTTGATCGAAGCTGATCGCTCCATCGCCTGTTCACTCTGTTCATAGCCACCACTTCTCGACGTCTACCGGGTGGTGTTTAAGTATTTCATAATTGTAGATTTGTCCAGTTGCATGCGTAGTGCCTGAATGATTAGTTGTGTTCACTGCATGTGCAGAGCCTGGATTTAGGTTTCATGTAGTGCCTGAATATGCACAATTTGATGATTATTGAGTTATTGATGGCTGCAGCATTTTAAATGATATTTTAATAAATATATACAAACCTATTTTGACATACCCACGTACTTCCAGTCTAGCGTACACAATTCCATCACCGCTCTTCCTCCGAGCCCAATGCATCAACACCAAATTATGATCATTTAAATGAATTTGAAAGCGATGAGTGCTTATTTTTAGAATATATTCAAGCGAGCTTTTAATAATCATTTTATGAAAAAGAAATCAACACGCGACAAAGTGATCAACGAAGAGCAATGTTCTAAAATGAGAAGTGATCTAGGAGCCGGTGTGGCAGGGTGGATGGACGTTTGTAACCTTGGCATCTTGCCAAAAACCTCAAAAGAATGGTTCCGAATGTACATCATATAGTACAAGATGCATGGGCGTACAAATACAAGCAAGTTTGGAGAAAGTGCGGCTTATACATGGTGATTTCTACCGAAAGTCAGAAGACAACTACGGGTCTAAAGAGGTTGACCTACAATGACACTCTCCTTGCATAAACAGCCATTGAGATATCGAGTAGTAGTAATAGTAGTAGTAGTGGTAGTAGGAGTAGTAGTAGTAGTAGAAGTAGTAGTGGTTGTAGTGAAAGTTATTACAAAGGGATGAACTAATCAAGTCATTTTGATGATTGCTGGTGGGTCTCAGATGCATGGTGGAGTGGTGGAAGAGTGGGTGCATGGTGGAGTGGTGGACGAGGGATGGAGGGGTATTGGATTGTAGCTCAGCTACATACAATAATCTTAACGATGATAAACGCATGATACAGCCGAACAAATGGGGTTATGCAAACACCATTCAATAAATAATAGACTCTTAGAACGCAAGTGTTTCACTAAGTACTGCTAATACAACTCAAAGATTGTACACTCACTACTGCTGCTGCAAACGATTTGCAAGCGTACATTGATGTGTATGACGATGTGTATACTGAAATATGTGTATACTGATGTATAAAGATGTGTGCGTTGTATGTTTGTGTATATATATGTGTGTGTATGTGTTTATATGTGTGTTTGATCAAAAAGGTGAGAGGAGGGGCAAATGTTCGGAGGGGAGGATGGCCAGCGTGGATGCGTGGCCTTCCTTCACCAACGTCTCTGCAACGTCCTCCACCAGCTGGTGTGTTTGTGTTCAAGTTATGTCCATGCACTAAAAAACTGATAAAAAGCTCAACAGCCTCACACACCCACACTCAATTATAGAACCCAAACCCCATAGATCCCCTCACACCCCTATAAAACCCCCACAAAAACATAGACCAACATAGGCCCTCACACACCACCTCAAACACTCGCATACATCCGCTTTTTCCCACGCCATACACGCACCTCAGCACAGCATCTGAAGAGCTGGATGTATGCCACTCCATCGGAGGGTTCGTAGCCTACCACACGCGCCTGCACCTCCACCCCCTCCCCCTCACTCACCAACTCCTCCAGCCTCACCCTTGCCTCCTCACTGTACATGCTCTCGCCTGTGTGCACGTGAAGTACACTTGATACACACACACACACACACACACACACACACACACACACACACACACACACACACACACACACCAGGGGGAGGTCTGACGTTGGAGAGGTAGCACTCGAGCGATTGGAAGGGCACTGTGGCGAAGTCGTCACTGTGGTGTCGATGTGAATGATGATCACAATGCAGCAGAAGCGACCACTACCACAGAGCACCACAAAGAACCACATAGACAGGCACACACACACAGAAGCACATAGACAGGCACACACACACAAAACCACATAGACAGGCACACACACACAGAAGCACATAGACAGGCACACACACACACACAGCACCTGATCTTGAAGATGCAGTGGTGGGACACGGTGTTGAAGCCGCCAAAGTCACAAAACTTGAGGAGGCAAGTGCTGTCGGCCACCTCGACCACCCTCGCTCTGAAGAAGGAGCCGTTGACGTTCGCTATGCACAAGGTGTTGCCTGTGGTTGGTGTGGAGTGGTGTGGTGTGGAGTGGTGTGGTTTGTTGTGGTGTAGTAGTCTGAAGTTGAAACGGTGGAGTGTGGTTTGTTGTGGTGTAGTAGGATGAAGTTGAAACGGTGGGGTGTGGGGTGTTGTGGTGTAGTAGGGTGAAGTTGAAACGGTGTGGTGTGATGTATTAAAAGAGTGGTGTGTTGTGGTGGAGATAGTGTGGTGTGTTGAAGTGATGTGAAGTAGTGGTGTTGAATTGTGGTGTGTTGTGGTTGAGGTGGTGTGTTGTAGTTGAGGTGGTGAAATGTAGTTGAAGTGGTGTGTTGTAGTTGAGATGGTGTGTTGTAGTTGAGGTGGTGAAATGCGTCACAAAAGCAGCAACGAACAAGCAGTGGGCTGTGGCAAAAGAAGCGTCTGCGACGTTTGTGGTCGCGAGGTGGCTCTGGAGTAGAAGTAGTTGATGTTGTGGTTGAGGAGGAGGGGGTCGACGTAGCAGGGGTGGGAGGGCAGCTGCAGGAAGAGGTGGTCAGGCGCGTTGACCATCGAAACTGTCACGTGCACGAATTCGCCTGTGCTGGGTAGGTTGACGCCCTGTGGTCGTGGTGGTAGAGTGGGGCGAATGACATGGTGTGGAGGTGTGTGGTAAGAGTGTAGAGTGGATGGAGTGAAGTGAAACAGTTTAGTAATGGTGGTAATGGATATGGAAGATAAAGATGAAGATAAGAGAATTACAAAAACTACTAAGGGAGCACGCACGTAGACACTGGGCTCGAAGAAGGGCTCAGGTAGGACGGCGTTGGCGGGGATGGCGCTGAAGTCGATGTCAGGATACCTCGAAGGATGGAACTTCTTCTTCAGCAACTCTAACGCCTTCCATATGGTCGGCCAGGTGCCTGTGTGACGTCATCATCATCATCGTCATCATCGCCATTAACATCATCCTTATTGATTAGTGCGTGAAATGTATTATTGGAGATTCTTATTGGCGCTTGTTTGCGCATGTGCAATGGACGTCTTGAAGCAGTATCATCATCAGGTGCTCATAAGTTGTGCGCAACTAAGACAATAACTCCTGCATGTACATGATAAGCATATACTACTAATGCATGTGCATGAGAAGCGTACAGAACAACTGGTGCACATTCACAACAGCGAAGATAACAACTGAGACGCTTGCAAGTTCAGAAGAAGGCACGACGAGTTTGCAGGCTGAGAAAGGAGATAAGGTGCGACAAAGTCCATGCAAGCACCATGAGCAACGTAGCACTGGTGATTGTGTAAATGAATACTGGAGCATTAACGATAGAGGTGCAGACTGTAATGTGAAACAAATATGCAACAAGTAAAAGTAGTCATGAAAGACTACTAGTACTATACAACAATGCTGATGCAATCATCGATTGGATTATGACGCATCAACCGTGTGAGTGTGTTTGTGTGTGTGTGTGTGTTTGTGTGTGTGAACCTTCTGAGAGATTGAACCCTCGTCTACCCACACCCACTTCACCCACTCACCTAACCACCTCCTCAACTCACTCCACACCACCCCTCACCAGTGACACTGACGATCTGGTGCGAGGGTTTGAAGGGTGCATGCTGGTCCTTGAGGTCGACGGTGATGACGGCTCCTGAAGCCTCACACAGGTGGCTGATGTTGCGACCGTAGCTGCCGATCAACAAGCCACACAGTTCTGCAGGGAAGGCAAAGTAGTAGGCGCCCATCTCCTCTGGGTTGGTTGTCGTGCCCGTGGGCGTTTGAATCAGGTTGGTCTTGGTAGCCCCTGTGGTCTGTGGCAGGGGATGGGTGGATGTCTTGGCGGTGGTGTCTGTGTTGTTTTGTGTGGGGGAAGAGTGAGTGGTGCCGTTGTCCATGCCGCTGCTGTCTCCATTCCTGAGAGCCTGGTGCTGTGGCAGAGTGGTGGGAAGCAAGGTGAGAATATGGCGTATTTGGAATGAGATGCAATAACCACTTAAATATAGAACTGATGAGAGTAGCGAGAAGGGAAAGTTGGAATATGAACTTGCAAAAGGATGAATGGCACACAATACTTCGTGCACTGCAGACAACACAATTGCACGTGAAGGCAGTCTGAAATGCAAATATTTGGCTTCAGAGATCAGCTGATATGCAATCTACAAGATGCTGTGTGGTAATCTTGAGCTAAGGAATACAATTCTGGTTGGAAGACTGCCAAGAATAAAACTTAAAAAATATTTGTTAAACATTTCACACGTATTTATTAATTAGACGAATAAAAAAGTATTTATGATTGTTTAATCAATGATTCATCAAGAATGGATGTAAATAACCATACCTTGCACATTAATTATTTTCTTATATGATGTACAATCACAAAATTAATTAACCAGGTATATGATGTACAATCCCAAAATTAATTAATCAGGTATATGATGTACAATCACAAAATTAATTAATCAGGTATATGTTGCAAACTTCTAGAACTATTTACTTTCGTATATGCTGCACAATTACACAGTAATTACTAGTTTAAAAAGTTAAAATCGCTTGGCTTTGCATTACCACACTTGATTGCATGCAGGCTATGCAATACAATAAAATACACCCTGAAAGAAAGTAACAGGTTATAGCAGGTAAGATCATAAAAACCCCTGGCAGATCCTTACCATGGAGCTTTCTGGCTTGTGTCCAGCCACCACCACCTCCTCCTTTCCCTTCTTCCCTCGTCTCATCCCGTCACTGCTACAAGTGTTGCTTTTGTTGTTTTGATTGTTGCAGCTCTTAAATCTATTATTGTTACTGTTGTTGTTGCTAATGTTGTTGTCCCTGTTTGACTTGGGTGTGTTGCTAATGTTGTTGTCCCTGTTTGACTTGGGTGTGTTGCTAATGTTGTTGTCCCTGTTTGACTTGGGTGTGTTGCTAATGTTGTTGTCCCTGTTTGACTTGGGTGTGTTGTTATTGTTGTTGTTGATGCTTGGTGCCTTCTTGTCGGTCGGTGTCTTGACAGGAGAACTGTCGTCTGTGGGACTCTTCCCCTTGGCACTCCTTTTCCTCCGCTTCCTTCCTTTCACCTCCCCCATCTCACTCCAGGGAAGTCTGCGTGTCTCTGTACCTCCTCCCTCCTCCTCAACCCCTCGATGACTCACCTCACCATTCCTTTCACTCCACTCCACCTCCCTCTCTTCTGCCTCCTCCTCCTCCTCACCTGGCCACACAACTGCAGACTTCCATGAGGTTTCGGAGGCACTTGACGAAGCCACAGGCAACACCACCTCACTCCCACCCTCCCCCTCCCCCTCCAAAACCACATCATCCACCAAGGAATGAGCATCTTGTCCTGCCATTGGAACCTCTTGCTCTGTGCCTAAATACTTGATACTGGCATTGACTGAGAGATCATCATCATCATCATCCTCATTACTCAAATTGTTAACTTCCTTGATAGTAGCCTCATCAACCACTACTTCTTCCTTACCACTCAGCATCACTCCTTCATCTACCCACCGTTCATTCACTCTATCTCTTGCCTTCTCACCACCTCCCTCCATCCCGTCTTCAAGTAATCCATCCACAACATCAGCAGCAGCACACATGAACCCTCCTCTACCCTCCTGTCCCCTCTCTCCATCTGCCACCACCCCACCCACACTCCCTTCATGCACCTCCTCCCCCACTGCAATTCGTGCTTCCACTGTTTCAGCATCTCCAACTGATGCCTCACAAACCTCCACCACTCCATCACCTGCTTCCCTCACTTCTTCCTCTTCCTCCTCTTCACTTTCTTTCCCGCCTTTACTGCGGTTGTTTCCATCCAAATCTTTCTCAAGAATTTTTTCAGCAACTTGTTCAACAACACTTACATCATCATCATCATCAGCAGTTCTCAGTTTCCCAACACCTCCTCCACCTTGAATCTTACTCTCCTTTGTTACAGAGTTCACATCATCATCATCATCATCATAATCATCATGAATGTCAGCATGGGATTGTAAGTTGTGATCATGATTGATTTTCTTGATTTCATCATTATCATGACCATTGCCATAAATTGTATCACCTGTAACAGCACCTAAACAGGAAATACTTGACTGGTCATTATGTGAGGGTTCATGTGGAGGGCTGCTTGCGGATTGGATCCTTCCCAAACCCTCCCATCTCCTCTCTGCCCTTGATTCCAAGGGTATGACTTGATCTTCCGGATGACTTGCACCAGCACCCATTACTGCTTGTTCTTTGACGACACAACACTCTTCACTTGTGTCTAAGAAAGTCGTTCCAAGATCGTCGTACCACTTGCAAGGTTCCAGATCGGCAATGTCGTCTTCTTTTTTCTTTTTTGGACTTTTTTCTGCGTGTGTATCATCATCATGACTACCATTGACTTTCGAGTGGGTGTTCAGCAGTTGTGTACTTGAGGAGGACTTGTCTTCTTCTCGGTGCTGCCTCACACAGTTGCCTTGGCACGAGGAACGTCCCTGGATGTCGTCTGCCTTTCCAGACAAACCATTTACTTTATTCAGTGTCTTTTTCGAGGAAGCAGCACTATTATCAGCACCCTCACTCTCTGAACCAGTGGATATTCTCCTCTTGCGTCTGTTCAGCCAGAGCAGGCCAATGATGGAGACGAGGGCTGGAAAAGCGAGTAACAACGTCGTGAAAGGCTTCATGCTTCTTTGGTGGAAACTAAAAGTTTTTTCTAAATTTAATTTTTTTTTAAGCAGAAACGTTTTCTAACAATGATATCTTCAAGGGCTCAGTAACACTAGTGACTAACAAAACAAAAGCATGTGGGCTGGATAATAACAAAATATAACAATTTTTAAAGTTATACTTTTAACAATTGAACAATTTTGCATTTATTCATTAATTTGAAGAAAGGACCAAATCACGTGTAGCGAATTAAGAATTGAGCAACCTTCTGAGACTTGCAAAACAACCTCGCAATTGATGTCTTTAAGAGCAAAGAACTAAGTAACTTCCACTTTTTTTTTACTTAAGTTAATGTTCCACTAGTTAATTATAGGAAGAATAACTGAAGGTAAACTAAGTTTTATTTTTGGATGAGAACAAAATGAATGAATTATGAATTATAATGTGTTTATTATGCATTAAAGTTAGTTTTGAGTTTCATTAGCATTTCTATTAAAACTAATGAAACTGATTTTTTTCTACATTTGAAAGATTATTTTGGAAAAACTATTTTTTTAAGTTATAAAGCATGCTTGAAGGCGAAATGGAGCAGCATTAGATGTTTACTGATGAAATGACTTTGTTATTATTTCAGATATACGAAATAAAAACACTAGATATTTTAAATGCTTGATTATTTTACGAAAAATAAAATGCCTTTTTTAAGAAAAGCACCTTCCGAATACTAAAAAACAATTTTGTCTACTAGATAGTCGCTAGGTTAAGTCTCTTAAAATAAAACATTTGAAACCATTAATTCAGTATTATGCAAATAAAAATATTTTCATTTAAAAAAAATAAAAAAATAATACTCCTAAACGTTCCAATGAAGAGTCTCAGCATCCCAGGTTAAAGGTCAAACACCATAGCGTTCATCTGCATGACGGAATCTCACAAAGGTTGGCTGTTCGTTGACCTTGGGACGTTGCAGCAAGACAGGTACTTGGTGGGGAAAGAAGATGGTGGAGGAGTCGAGGTGGCTAGTGTTGTTGTCTAGGAGGGGGTTGTTGTTGTCGGCCTGGGTGTGCTGCTGATGCTGTGATAGGAACTGTGTGGGTGGATGTGTGTGGATGGGTAGAGAGATGTGTGGATGGAAGTGTGTGGATCGGTAGACAAATGTGTAGATTGGTGTGTGAGAGAATGGGTAGATGGGTTTGAAAAAAACACGCACACGCACACACACGCACCTTGCTCCACTTGTAGGGCGTCTTGCAGCACTCCTTCTCCATCTTCTCCCTCTTCTTAGACAGCAACCTTCGAGGAGTCATTTGCACATCAAATCAAATCAAATAAAATGGTTTCAATTCAAGTTCATTGGAAGAACAGTAGGAAATGAGACCTTGGCGCTATATTAAATCAACAACATCATCAAACATCATCATCAGCATCATCAAACATCATCATCATCACCAGCACCTCAGCAACTTGTCTCTGTTGTCCTCCTGGATCTGGAGCAAGTTGGCGTCACTCCAGTCCATGCGAGAGCCAATAACCAGGTCGATGCACATGCGCAAGTCGTTAATCTGCAAGGTCACGTGCTGAATGTAGGTCACCATGTCATCCTTGCTGCAGAACCAAGCCTTCATTCATATCACCGACATCCACAAAAATTATCCATCCATTTATTCTTCCATCCATCCATCCATCCATCCATCCACCCAACAATAACATCAAGCACTCACCAGTCTCAGATCATCCTCATCGACCTTGACATCCAGTTCAACCTCAAGGTCATTTGCTTCAAAGAGACTCTCAACCACGTCCTCTCTACTGCTTGTCTCACCTCCACCTCCATCCCCTTTTTTAACCTCATCTTGACCCCCTTTTTGACCTTGAACCCTTTTCTGGTCCAACCCCTGACCTCCATCTTGACCCCCTTCTTTGACCTCCTCGTTTACCTGCTGAAGGACTTGGCTTCCTCCCAGACCACACAACGCTCCTGTCACCCTCCTTCTGTCGGCACTCACCCTGGTGTGGTCGTGTGGTGTGATGGGGTTGTGTGGTTTGGTAGAGTGGTTTGGTGTGGTGCAATGGTTGTTGTAATCCCAACCATCCCCCACCTCTCCTCCCCCCAAAGCAAACACCTGTACTCAGCAAAGGGAGAGAAGAGGATAGCGAGGAGGGGGCAGAGACCGGGCAGGGGGGGTAGCAGGGTGGTGTTACGGATCTGCAGACGACTGTGCTGGGCATTCAACGACACCCACATGGCGACCAGGAGAGGGGAGTCTTGGTTCGGGTCTGCAACCACGTGCACACTGTTCACGCTGTTCGCCTCAATTGAGACTATTCTGTCGTGTGGTTCAGTGTGTGGTGTGTAGTGGTGTGGTTCAGTGTGTGGTGTGGTTCAGTGTCGTGTGTAGTGGTTTGTAGTGGTGTGGTTCAGTGTGGTTCAGTGTTTGGTGTGGTTCAGTGTCGTGTGAAGTGGTGTGATTCAGTGTGGTTCAGTGTGTGGTGTGGTTCAGTGTGTGGTGTGGTTCAGTGTGTGTGTAGTGGTGTGTAGTAGTGTGGTTCAGTGTCGTTCAGTGTGGTGTGTAGTGGTGTGGTTCAGTGTGGTCTGTAGTGGTGTGGTTCAGTGTCGTTCAGGGTCGTGTGTAGTGGTGTGGTTCAGTGTGGTTCAGTGTCGTGTGTAGTGGTGCGGTTCAGTGTGGTGTGTAGTAGTGTGGTTCAGTGTCGTTCAGTGTCGTGTGTAGTGGTGTGGTTCAGTGTGGTGTGTAGTGGTGTAGTTCAGTGTGTGGTGTAGTGGTGTGGTTCAGTGTGGTGTGTAGTGGTTTAGTTCAGTGTGGTTCAGTGTCGTGTGTAGTGGTGTGGTTCAGTGTGTGGTGTAGTGGTGTAGTTCAGTGTGGTGTGTAGTGGTGTAGTTCAGTGTGGTTCAGTGTCGTGTGTAGTGGTGTGGTTCAGTGTGGTGTGTAGTGGTGTAGTTCAGTGTATGGTGTAGTGGTGTGGTTCAGTGTGGTGTGTAGTGGTGTGGTTCAGTGTGTGGTGTAGTGGTGTGGTTCAGTGTGGTGTGTAGTTGTGTAGTTCAGTGTGGTGTGTAGTGGTGTAGTTCAGTGTGGTTCAGTGTGGCGTGTAGTGGTGTGGTTCAGTGTGTGGTGTAGTGGTGTGGTTCAGTGTGTGGTGTAGTGGTGTGGTTCAGTGTGGTGTGTAGTGGTGTAGTTCAGTGTGTGGTGTAGTGGTGTAGTTCAGTGTGGTGTGTAGTGGTATGGGTCAGTGTGGTGTGTAGTGGTGTAGTTCAGTGTGGTTCAGTGTCGTGTGTAGTGGTTACAACAGAGAATACGGCGTTGGTTTTGCAGTCCGGAATCATCTGCTGGGAATGATAGAACCTTGTCAAAAAGGAACTGAAAGACTTCTATCACTCCGTCTCCACACCACTTCTGGGCCAGTCAACCTCATCAGTGCCTATGCACCAACCCTTAACGCATCGAGCGATTCCAAAGACGATTTCTATGACCAGCTAGATTCGCTTCTAATGGACAGCGACTCTTGAAGATGTGCTCATATCACAATCTCAGCATCACCAACACTTTTTTTCAGACGAAACCACAGCATAAAGTTTCGTGGAGGCACCCACGATCTAAACACTGGCACCAGCTCGACCTGATCATCATCCGGCAATCTTCTTTGAAAAGTGTACTACATACTCGCACCTATCACAGCACTGATTGTGATACCGATCATTCTCTGGTCTGTTGCAAACTGAGACTCCAGCACAAGAAAGTTCACCGGTCCAGGCCTGAAGGAAAACCCCGAATCGATGGGAGCAAAACAAACCACCCAGACAAAGTGGCACAGTTTAATCAAGATCTCTTGGAACTGTTCCACCTAAAACCTCCTGATGGAACAGCCAAAGAACGTTGGGACCATATCAGGGAAACGGTTTACAAGTCTTTGGAAAGAGGCAGAAAAAAAACAGCGATTGGTTTGAAGCCCACTCCTTCACACTCACTCCAGCTATAGAAGAACGCCGGAGAACTCATCTGGAGTACAAGCTACATCCCAGCCAAAAAAGTCTACAGGCATACAGATCCTCCAAGAGTGCAGTTCAGAAATTAGCAAGAAAATGCGCTAATGACTACTGGCTTCAGCTATGCCAAAAGATTCAACAATCATCCGATACTGGAGACATCAAGAGCATGTACGACGGCATTAAAAAAGCCACAGGCCGCACTATGAAGACCATAGCCCCACTCAAGTCTGCCACTGGTGCAATCATAGACGATAAGTGCAAGCAGATGGACCGCTGGGTAGAACACTACTCCGACCTATACTCCAAGCAGAATCACGTGAGTGATGAAGCCCTTGCCGCAGTTGAAACTTTTCCACTCATGATGGAACTAGATGAAAAGCCCAGTGTTACAGAATTAAAGAAGGCTTTTGAAAGTTTGTCTTCAGGGAAAGCTCCAGGGGCTGATGGCATACCACCAGAAGTCATCAAATGCGGAAGCACAGCCCTCCTAGAACAACTGCATGGTCTCCTCTGCCAATGCTTGGAAGAAGGAACTGTTCCTCAGGACATGAGAGACGCCAAAATAATCACCTTATACAAGAACAAGGGCGAGAGAAGTGATTGCAACAACTACAGAGGAATATCTCTTCTCAGTGTCGTGGGCAAAGTGTTCGCACGTGTAGTCCTAAAAAGATTACAGAAGCTTGCTGATAGGGTGTATCCAGAATCACAAGCTGGGTTTCACGCAGAAAGGTCAACCATAGGTATGATCTTCACACTCAGACAACTGCAAGAAAAAGGCAGAGAACAACACAAACCCCTTTTCTTAGCTTTCATAGACCTGACCAAAGCGTTTGATCTTGTCAGTAGGGATGGACTCTTCAAAATTCTGGCAAAGATTGGCTGCCCACCAAAGCTCCTGAGCGTTATAAAGGCGTTTCATGACAACATGAAAAGTACTGTGCAGTACGATGGGTCAACATCAAGTGCTTTTGAAATCCGCAGTGGCGTCAAACAAGGCTGTGTTCTTGCTCCCACTCTCTTCGGCATCTTCTTCGCTGTTATGCTGAAACGTGCCTTTGGAGCATCAACAGAAGGTGTATATCTTCATTCCCGATCAGTCGGTAGTCTTTTCAACCTGGCTCGTATGAAGGCAAAAAGCAAAATACGAAAAGTGATGATAAGAGACATGCTGTTTGCGGATGATGCAGCACTGGTCACCCACACTGAAGCAGAACTGCAAAGACTGCTCGACAGTATTTCCAAGGCATGCGATGAGTTTAGCCTACAAATCAGCCTCAAGAAAACACAGGTGATGGCACAGCACGCAGAACGACCTCACATCACTATCAACAACTATGCTCTGGAAGTCGTCAGCCAGTTTACCTACCTTGGTTCGACAATCACTGATGACTTCTCACTAGTTGCAGAACTGAACCAGAGGATCAGCAAAGCTTCGACAACCTTTGCCAGGCTGTCACCAAGAGTTTGGAGCAACAAGATGGTGACAATAAAGACAAAGACAGATGTGTACAAGGCATGTGTTCTGAGCACTCTTCTTTACGCCAGTGAATCCTGGACACTATACGCATACCAGGAAAAAAGATTGAGCGCTTTCCACATGCGGTGTCTTCGACGCATGCTCGGGATCTCATGGCAAGACCGCGTCACAAACAACGAGGTGTTGGCGAGGGCAGCCATTTCAAGCATGACCACTCTTCTTCGTCAAAGACGTCTCCGATGGTTAGGACATGTACGTCGGATGGATGATGGCCGACTTACCAAAGACGTGCTATTCAGCGAGCTTGCCTCAGGTTGGAGAGCAACTGGCAGGCCATACCTTCGCTGCAAGGACGTCTGCAAGCGCGATCTAAAATCTACAGAGATCGACGTCAGCACCTGGGAATCGCTTGCTGAAGATAAAAGCAGATGGAGGCAAGCTGTGCGCATGGGACTAGAAGCGGGGGAAGCAGAGATTCGTCGGCTTGCCAGTGAAAAGCGCTCCCGCAGAAAAGAAAAACAGCAGCGATCTGCGACCAGCAGCCACCAACAATCAACAGCGAGCAACAACCAGAGGCGAGCAACAACCAGCAGCCAACAACTACCGGCAGCCAACAACAACCAACAGCCAACAACAACCAGCTGCGAACGACAATCAGAAGAGAACAACAACCAACAAAGAACAACAACCATCAGAGAACAACAACCAGCAGCGACAAAACCACAGCGAAAAGTTCTCCCTCGGCGCAAGTCCATTGTCTACTTAGACTGAAGGACGCCAACAGTGGTGTGGTTCAGTGTGGTTCAGTGTGGTCTGTAGTGGTGTGGTTCAGTGTCGTGTGTAGTGGTGTGGTTCAGTGTCGTGTGTAGTGGTGTGGTTCAGTGTGGTCTGTAGTGGTGTGGTTCAGTGTGGTTCAGTGTCGTGTGTAGTGGTGTGGTTCAGTGTGGTTCAGTGTCGTGTGTAGTGGTGTGGTTCAGTGTGGTTCAGTGTGGTCTGTAGTGGTGTGGTTCAGTGTCGTGTGTAGTGGTGTGGTTCAGTGTGGTGTGTAGTGGTGTGGTTCAGTGTCGTGTGTAGTGGTGTGGTTCAGTGTCGTGTGTAGTGGTGTGGTTCAGTGTCGTGTGTAGTGGTGTGGTTCAGTGTCGTGTGTAGTGGTGTGGTTCAGTGTGGTTCAGTGTCGTGTGTAGTGGTGTGGTTCAGTGTGGTTCAGTGTGGTGTGTAGTGGTGTGATTCAGTGTGTGGTGTAGTGGTGTGGTTCAGTGTGGTGTGTAGTGGTGTAGTTCAGTGTGGTGTGTAGTGGTGTAGTTCAGTGTGGTGTGTAGTGGTGTAGTTCAGTGTGGTGTGTAGTGGTGTAGTTCAGTGTGGTTCAGTGTCGTGTGTAGTGGTGTGGTTCAGTGTGGTGTGTAGTGGTGTAGTTCAGTGTGGTGTGTAGTGGTGTGATTCAGTGTGGTGTGTAGTGGTGTAGTTCAGTGTGGTGTGTAGTGGTGTAGTTCAGTGTGGTTCAGTGTCGTGTGTAGTGGTGTGGTTCAGTGTGGTGTGTAGTGGTGTAGTTCAGTGTGGTGTGTAGTGGTGTGGTTCAGTGTGGTGTGTAGTGGTGTAGTTCAGTGTGTGGTGTAGTGGTGTAGTTCAGTGTGGTGTGTAGTGGTATGGGTCAGTGTGGTGTGTAGTGGTGTAGTTCAGTGTGGTTCAGTGTCGTGTGTAGTGGCGTGGTTCAGTGTGGTTCAGTGTGGTGTGTAGTGGTGTAGTTCAGTGTGGTTCAGTGTCGTGTGTAGTGATGTGGTTCAGTGTGGTTCAGTGTGGTGTGTAGTGGTGTGGTTCAGTGTGTGGTGTAGTGGTGTGGTTCAGTGTGGTGTGTAGTGGTGTAGTTCAGTGTGGTTCAGTGTCGTGTGTAGTGGTGTGGTTCAGTGTGGTGTGTAGTGGTGTAGTTCAGTGTAGTTCAGTGTCGTGTGTAGTGGTGTGGTTCAGTGTGGTTCAGTGTGGTGTGTAGTGGTGTAGTTCAGTGTGGTGTGTAGTGGTGTGGTTCAGTGTGGTGTGTAGTGGTGTGGTTCAGTGTGGTTCAGTGTCGTGTGTAGTGGTGTGGTTCAGTGTGGTTCAGTGTGGTGTGTAGTGGTGTGGTTCAGTGTGGTTCAGTGTCGTGTGTAGTGGTGTGTAGTGCGTGGTGTCTTATGTAAGATGTGGTGAGTGTCGTGTGGTGTAATAAGCTGATATTCAGAGAAACTTGAGTGAGTGATGATAATGATGATGATGATGATGATGATGATAATGATTGAGGACACACCTGGGCGACTGTGTGTTTCCGATGACGGTGAACTGCATCTCGAAGGGGTTGTAGGGACCCTGCAGCAGCAACTGTGGAATGACGACATACTTTGAAACATCTCACGTATAACCTTGCAATTTAGCTCAAATTTATTTAGATAATTTCATTTAAATTTATTTAAATTGTAAATGATTTAAACATGTACATTTATATGGATTAAAAATATTTAATTAAAATGGCGACAAACAGTTCGGAGCTGTGGCTTCCTGAGGATGTTGACAGTCATTTCTTTGTCGTGCACCACCAGCCTACCCCCGTGGTTTCTGTTGTTGTTTCTGTTGTTGTTGTTGTTTCTGTTGTTGTTTCTCTTGTTGCTGTAAAGTTGTGAAGCCTCAAACTGTCTGTCTTTATTGTTGTTCTGGTGTGTTGTTGTGTGTTTTGGTGTGTGTTTAGAGTTCCAATAAGTTGTTGCAAACTCCCCCCTACATTCCCTCCCTTACTAACCCTCATCGTCTACTACATCATCAGCAGCATGTTCTCACTCATCCCCTCATCATACCACTCCATCCTTCCTCCTCCCACGACACATCATAAAACCACTACCACACTTCACATATACTCATTCCTATTCCTCCAAGCCACCCCTCTACCCCCACCCCCCCCCCCACACTCATCCACACTCATCCACCTGCGAAGCAATCGACTCCTTCCTCCACTGAGCGACTCCCATCTTCACCAACGTCTTGTTGACACTGCGGCCTGGCATTGAGTCTCTCTGCTCCCACAACTCCACCCTCATCGTCCCATCCATCACTGAGAATATCTGTGTGTGTGTGTGTGTGTGTGTGTGTGTGTGTGTGTGTGTGTGTGTGTGTGTGTGTGTGTGTGTGTGTGTGTGTGTGTGTGTGTGTGTTTGTATGTATGTATGTATGTATGTATGTATGTATGTATGTATGTATGTATGTATGTTGTATGTATGTATGTATGTATGTATGTATGTATGTATGTATGTATGTATGTATGTATGTATGTATGTATGTATGTATGTATGTATGTATGTATGTATGTTGTATGTATGTATGTATGTATGTATGTATGTATGTATGTATGTATGTATGTATGCATGTATGTATGTATGTATGTATGTATGTATGTATGTATGTATGTATGTATGTATGCATGTATGTATGTATGTTGTGCAACGAACGTCGACGATGTAGAGTTCAGAGAGACTGATGAGGTCTTCGAAGGCTCTCTTGTGCGCTTCTTGCCACTTGCTGCCACCGCCAGCCACACCACCGCCCCTCGCCTGGATGTTCGTCAGCTCACACCTGACCGCCTGTGTGGCCGTTGTTGTTTTTTGAATGTTTGAATGTCTTTTACTTGTTGAGCCATCCAGCTACACACACACACACACACACATACACACACACACACACACACACACACACACACACACACACACACACACACACACACACACATACACACACACATACACACACACACACACACACACACACACACACACACACACACACACACACACACACACACACACAGACAGAACCTGGGCAGGTTGGTGGAGGAAGGAAGCGGGGATGGGCAGAAGCTTGCAGAGGGGCACGTCAGAGCGGTTGCCGTAGTCGATGAAGAAGATCTGTCATTCATTGTGCATCCATCCATTCATCCATCCATTCATTCATCCATCCATCCATTTATCCATCCATCCATTTATCCATTTATCCATCCATCCATCTATTCATCCATCTATTCATCCATCCATGCATCAATCCATCTATTCATCTATCCACCCGCCTACCCATCCATCCATCCATCCATTCATCCATCCATCCATCCATCCATCCATCCATCCATCCATCCATCAATCCATCTATTCATCTATCCACCCGCCTACCCATCCATCCATCCAGCCACCCATCCATGCACGCACACAACCGTGGCAGTGCGGTCAGGCCTGATGCACTCGATACGGGCCCTGTAGAAGGAGCGGGAGGTCTGGTCGTGGAACTCAGCCAAGCAGTGCATGCCCTGTCGAGGGTTCTGTAGTGGTGGTTGTGGTTGGTGTGGTGTATTAGTGGTTCTGCAGTGGTGGTTGGTGTGGTGTAGTAGTGGTTCTGCAGTGGTGGTTGGTGTGCTGTAGTAGTGGTTCTGCAGTGGTGGTTGGTGTGGTGTAGTAGTGGTGGTTGGTGTGGTGTGGTAGTGGTTCTGCAGTGGTGGTTGGTGTGGTGTAGTAGTGATGGTTCTGCAGTGGTGGTTAGTATGGTGTGGTAGTGGTTCTGCAGTGGTGGTTCTGTCCTGGTGTGGTTTGCTTGGGAATCGTATGGTGTGTCGTGGTAGTGTTGCGCGGCATAGAGGTGAAATTGTAATGACAATGGTGTAATTGCAAGGACAATGACGTCACACTCAAGTTGACTCCTCCCACCTGGAGGACCGAGGAGGAGGAGGAGGAGGAGGAGGAGGGGGAGGAAGAGGAGGAGGAGGAGGGGGGGCCTGCACGAGCGACCCAGGCCTGGATCTCCTCGTGCAGGTTCCACTTGCGAGGCAGACTGCTCGACAGGGTGGCGTAGAAGCTGGCGCAGTCTTCGATCTTTGTCGTGGTGGTTGTTGTGGTGTGGTTGTTGTGTGGTTGTGGTGGGGTTGTTGTGGTTGTTGTTGTGTGGTTAGTGTGGTTGTTGTGGTGTGGTTGTTGTGTGGTTGTGGTGGGGTTGTTGTGGTTGTTGTTGTGTGGTTAGTGTGGTTGTTGTTGTGTGGTTAGTGTGGTTGTGGTGGTTGTTGTGGTGTGGTTAGTGTGGTGTGGTTGTGGTGGTTGTTGTGGTGTGGTTGTTGTGGTGGTTGTTGTTGTGTGGTTAGTGTGGTTGTGGTGGTGTGGTTGTGGTGGTTGATGATGTTGTTGTTGTTTTGGTTAGATGTATGTGTGTATGTGGTTTGATATTTGTTATGTGTTGTGTAGCTGTAATCAAGCAGAACAACACCAATCGCAACAAACCGCTGTGATGTTGATTAGCACTCTAGATGTGTCTGCTGGTGGTATTAACGCCTGTATGCCTCTGTGTGTGTGTGTGTTTGTGTGTGTGTGTGTGTATGTGTGTGTGTGAGTGTGTGTGTGTGTGTGTGTGTGTGTGTGTGTGTGTGTGTGTGTGTGTGTGTGTGTGTGTGTGTGTGTG
>OX030956.1:11358943-11378943 GCA_943735955.1 Piscicola geometra
TGTTCTTGTTTGTGTGCTTGTATGTGTGCTTGTTTGTGTACCTAGTTGTGTTCTTCTTTGTGTGCTTGTCTGTGTGCTTGTTTGTGTGCGTTTGTTGGTATGCTTGAGTGTACCAAAGACAAAAAACTAATTGAAAATGATGATAATGATGATGACGATGATGATGATGAAGATGCTGATGATGGATAAAGAAGAAATACCAACAGAAAAGAGTTGAGTTTGAACTTCTGGGAGAAGACAAAGATGGAGGGAAGGGAGAGGAGAGCAGCTGTGGTGTTGTGCAAGCTTCTCTGAACCACAACATCAAATATACTCCACTACAACGCCCATAACAACAGCCACACAACAACTACATCAACAACCACACATAACCACAACAACCACCGCATCTCCACAACCCCATTCAACACTACACTCCCACCACCACCCCTCCACAATAATCTCCCAACAACAACCCCCCACCAACAACACCAACAACCCCAACCCCAACAACAACAACCCCAACAACCTCCCACCAACAACCCCCCCCCCACCAACAACACAAACAACCCCTCCCCCAACAACCTCCCCCACGCACCAATGATGACGCCCTCTTCGAGAAAGCCGAACACATGCGATAGGAGGATGAGGCGTGATAGGCGGGTGTCCAGCGGCAGTGCGCCCATCACCCTGCCCACGAACGTCAACTCGCCGTCCAGAGGGTCTCTCGAACGCGGGTCCAACGCCCCTTGCTGCCATGGTGGTCGTAGTGGTGGTGTTGATGGTGATCATAGTAGTGGGAGTGATGATGTTAGTTGTGGTGGTGATAATGATGATAGTGTTGATGATGGGCACAAGGAAAGGTCAAAAAGACCATCAAGGCACCTCCTTGAGGAGAAGGACAGTACTCCTGATCTTCCGGAGGTCAGGGGGCGTCAAGGCCACAGCCAGAATCGCCTTTGGCTTGCCCATGTCCAGCAGTTTGGCCTTAATCACCAACTGCTCCAATGAACACCTCTGTTCGTGTGTGTGTGTGAGTATGTGTGTGTGTTTGTGTGTGTCTGTATGTGTGTTTGTATGCGATTTATGCGTGTGTGCGTGCAAGGATTACAACAAACAATCACACACGAGTATCTCAGGTGTGTTGAAGAGGGGCAGTCTCTCATAGAAGTCCTTCTTGACCATCCTGAAGACCAGTCCATGCGCCACCCTGCCAGCCCTGCCCTTCCTCTGCGTGCATGAACTCTGAGACGCCCACTGCAGCTGCAGCGAGGTGTGGCTCGTCTCCGCCTCACATTGAATCACCTTCGTCAGGCAGAAGTCTATCACTGTGTGGAGGAGAGGGGAATCAATCAAATATCAATCAAATAGATTTCTATAGCGTTCTTTCTTCAAATTCAAGAGCGCTCAAGGGAAGGGGGTTTGTATGTGTGTGTGTGTGAGTGTGTGTGTGTGTGAGTGTGTGTGTGTGTGTGTGTGTGTGTGTGTGTGTGTGTGTGTGTGTGTGTGTGTGTGTGTGTGTGTGTGTGTGTGTGTGTGTGAGTTTGTGGGGTTTGTGTGTGTTTGTGTGTGTTTGTGTGTGTGTGTGTGTGTGTGTGTGTTTGTGTGTGTGTGTGTATGTGTGTGTGTGTGTGTGTATGTGGGGTTTGTGTTGTGTGTTTGTGGGGTTTGTGTAGTGTGTTTGTGGGGCTTGTGTTGTGTGTTTGTATGTGTTTACAGACCAAACACGATGTCGGTAACAGTGATTGAGCTCTCAGCAATGTTCGTCGAGAGAATGATCTGTTGATGGTTTTGGTGATGATGTTGGTGATGATGATGGTTTTGGTGATGAATAAAAGTTGATTTTAATTTTAATCATCATCAATCATCATCATCACCACCACAATCATCATCATCATCACCTTCCTGTATCCATTGGCAGCAGGACTGAAGACGGAGATCTGCTCACTGGCGGAGATGAGCGAGTGAAGAATGTGGATCACCAGTCTGTGTGTGTGTGTGTGTGTGTGTGTGTGTGTGTGTGTGTGTGTGTGTGTGTGTGTGTGTGTGTGTGTGTGTGTGTGTGTGTGTGTGTGTGTGTGTGTGTGTGTGTGTGTGTCTTACTTGTGGGACTTGGCATAGGGTGTGAGTTTGTTCTGCATGTCGATGATGTGCTCGTAGCCCGGCAGAAAGACCAACACACTGCCCCTCTCCCCCTCACTATCCTCCCTGCAGTGGCAGTGGTGATGATAATGATGATGACCAATTAATTAAATGAGCCTCCTTAAATAAACATTTAATGAAAAGGTGTCTTATAATGGCGCCAATTGGAGAGACGTTTGGTCCTCGTCGAAGGAGAGAATGAGGGAGAGGGAGAGTTGCAGGAGGAGGTCGTCCACCTTCGGCTCCTCCATCAGCATCGGCTTCGGAAGCTGCGTGTGTCGTGTGTGCTTCAGTGAGGTGTGGCGATGAGGTGTGGCCTTTTCCAATGCACCCTTCTATGCGTTCTTCCCTCCACTCATTTATGCATCCTTTCATATAATCCTCCTTCTCCCCACCCACCCATGCACCCCTCCCTCCATGCACCCACCAGACGACTAAGCCACCCACCTACCCACCCACTCACCCACCCACCCACCCACCCACTCACTCACCCACCCACCCACCTCTCCCAGATGAGTCAGTTCATCCAGGTAAACCTCCTGCACGTGGAAGCAGCCAGCTTCGACGTGGATGTGCCGTGGCAGACGCACTTGATCACTGCCCTTGTACTTGAAGTACTCCAGGTACGCCTCCACCTCCATCGTTGCACTCATCAGCACCACCTGTGTGTGTGTGTGTGTGTGTGTGTGTGTGTGTGTGTGTGTGTGTGTGTGTGTGTGTGTGTGTGTGTGTGTGTGTGTGTGTGTCGTTGTATGTGTGTCTATGCGTGTGTTTGTGTCTCACATGCACACATACATACATGCATACACACACATACACAAACACACGCACACAAACACACACACACGCACACACACACAAACACACACACAGACACACACACCTTGACGAATGGGGACACAGTTCTTAAGAGCTTTCTGACGACCAGCATGCAGAAGTCCATCTCCTGAGAGCGCTCATGGATCTATAAGGGGTATTATTATTATTTGCTTTTAATTTATATTATGGTTTTTATAACAATTTTTTATGCGTTTTATTTAACTTAGACAAATAACCCCACCCCGATAATCATATCTCCTATGAATCACCCCCCTCCCAACATCATCTCTCCCCTCTGGCAACATCATCTCTCCCCCTCTCAACATCATCTCTCCCCCCTGGCAACATCACCCCTTCTCCCTCGCTACATCCACTCTCCTCCAACATCACCCCCCCCCCTCCACCACCAACCTCATCGAGGATGACGTGTGTGAAGCGGTTCATGTGTTTGTTGGCGATGAGGAGTTGCAGGAGGACGCCTGTGGTGCAGTAGAGGATCCTGCAGTCCTCACTCGCTCTCTTGTCCATGCCCACCTGTGTGCTCGTGCAGGGTTGGTGTTGCTTGGTTGTTGCTTGGTTGTTGCTTGGTTGGTTGTTGGTTGGTTGTTGTTGCTTGATGGGAGGTTCAGAAAGTCGTGTCGTTGAGGGATGGGTGGGTGGGATTTTGTGGTTGGTATGTGGTGTGTTGCTTGTGGTTGAGTGTGGTAATGTAATGAATAAGTGAGTGTGGATTTTGTATGGTTGGTTTGGTTTCTGTTGGTGGTGGGATTGTTGTTTGGTGGGTGTAGTGTGGTGTGTGCTCTAATGGGTGTGGAGAGGTGATGGTGAGATTTAATATAAGATGATGGCAGTGAAGTTGTGATAACATGATGATAATAACGATGATGATGATGATGATGATGATGATGATGATGATGATGATGATGATGATGATGATAATAGCAGCACACAGCACCTGATATCCACACAAAGAGCCGAGTTCCCAATCATTCTCACTGCACACCCTCCTGGCCAGTGAAATGGCAGCGATCTTGCGTGGTTGCGTCACCACCACATTGCAGTACTTGTTCTCCTTGCTGCACTGGTCGTAAATGAACTGCGCCACTTGTGTACTCTTGCCAGTTCCTGTGCCTCCCTCTATCAGTGTCACTTTGTTCGTCTCGATCGACTCCAGGATCTGTTGGTGGTTGCAGTGAGTCTGGGAGTGTTTCAGCAATTTAATAGTATGCTTTTTAAATTGTGTATGAATACATATGTGTGAGTGTGTGTTTATGTGTGTGTATATGACTGTGTGTGTGAGCGTGGGTGTATGTGTGTGTTTTTGGGTATAACTGTGTATGTGTGTGTTTTTGTGTATGACGGTGTATGTGTGACCTGGTCCTGATAGGCTGTAATGGGCATATGAGGGTCAAAGGTGGTCTTGCATGGGAACTTGTCGTAGACGTCAAGGAGGTCATCCTCACTCAAGCCTGGAGGGAGATCAAGCCACATCCGATCACCACTCTCCTCGTCAGAACCTTGCAGGCATCCTGCCCCTTCAAACTCATTGTCCATCTTGCGTGTTTTCGTTCGTGATGCGTTTGCAGTTATTAATTTAGTAATTTATTGAAGAAGAGAATCTTTCGTTTGAACTTGAATCAATAATTTAATGCAATGTTAGTATAATTTGTTATTATTAAAGTATTCAATCTACATTCATGAGTTCATCTTCTTTCTTCTGATACTTCTTTGCGTAATGAAAGTTTTTTCTGAAATTTTTTATATATTGAATGATATGGTATTAAAGAGACAGCATTAATGATTAATGCAAATATTATAACTTATAATATAATTTATAAGCAACATTCAAATCAAATAAATTAAATGATCTAATGAATTTAATTACTTTGAGTATTTGTCACTTGTCGCTTTGACTGGCACTGTGCGGTTTGCTTCTCTCTTTTCATACTTCTTCAACTCGAGCCAGTGGATTTGAGGCTTTTCGCCACTTTTCAAGGCCTCATCATTGGTGTAAAAAATAGGTATTTTATTCATATTTCTGAAGTTGATTTTTTCAATTCTCTAAATTTGAAATATTCACCGATATCTTTAACAGTTATTATATATCTATAAATGAATCTATGATTGCATCAAGAAAATATATCGATGGGAAATACAGCATAGACATGGAAACTATTTTAAATAATTTAAAAGTTAATTTAAATGAAATATATTTAATTCATAAAAGTTATAAAAAGTCTAAAATATATTTAAGACGGATTCAATTCAAGTGTTAGCCAGCTGAAGAACATTTAAATATATGCATTCAACAAATATTAGGCGTCTGAAGTATAAATACTTAATTTTTGTGATATTTGTTTTATATTTATCAGGATATTTAATTAGAGAAAATAAAAATTTATATAAATTGAACAAGCAAAATAAACAAAATTCCAGCTATATTCATTTTCATAAAAATCTTTACCACTTCATTTCTCTTCATAAGGTTGCTTTTAAAGTTTTAAAAGTAACTTTTTGCTAACCTTCATTACATAATATATAATAAAAAAATTCATCAAGGAAACAGATGAATTCCTAAAGTACCTGCTGATTAAAAATGTTGAAGATGTTTGGCAAGAAATATTTCCCAATAGTGATAACAATAGGAAAAACGTTACACTCATAACCCAGTGCTCAGTTAACCACATTCACAATGTAGTGGAAATGTTTGGGACATGGCAAGGTCCAATGTCGTTATCCCTCTTCATCCACCCACTCCACCTGCAAGTGTCCTCGCAAGTGTTGTTCAAGATGCTGCGATGCCATCCTGAAGTCTTTGCCAACTTGCATGTCACTCTAGTGCTGCCATTCTTCAACTTGACGAATCCTCCCAGTGACGAGGTTCACAACATCTTCGCCGATAGTACCTGTCAGGATTTCATGTGAGTGTTGCCTCAATTCATCCACATTCTAATCTTTCATCATGATAAATTAAACTTCACATGTGAAATTATTTCACACTTTCTCTCCAGGGCCCACTTGGTGCGCAACGAGGACACCCGGAAGAACTATGAAGGATCTCAGTACCCTGTCAACCTGTTGAGGAATGCTGCCATAGAAGCCAGCCGCAACAGCCACATCATCGTTGTGGACGTGGACATGAGGACGAGTGAACGTCTCAGTGAACACCTCAACAACTTCATGAAGAACAAGCCCTTCATCTGGAGGCAGAAGTTCGCATTTGTGATTCCTGTCTTTGAGGTGCAGGCTTCAGAACCGCTTCCAAGGAACAAGGTTGTTTCCAGGCTGCTCACTTTGTTTTTCTACCAGGCTGTTCTGGGTTCTTTTTCAGATCCGATTGTGTTTTAGAGATTATTTATTAAACCTTCACTTCGTTGCAAAGCCTCAACCAACATTCACAGAACGAATTGAAGGAGTCGTTATCTCGCAATGCAAGCAGGGTCTTCTACCAAGAAGTGTGCGGTAAGTGCCACTTGCCCACCAAGCACCACAAGTGGCTGTCAAGCGTTTCGACCACCCTCTCTGCCTCCTATGAGGTGTCTTGGAAGGCTCCATGGGAACCCTTCCATCTGGTCTCCACCTCAGCGCCCCTCTATCCATCCCAGTTCGAAGGGTATGGCTTCAACAGACTATCGCAGGTGGGATCAGGTGTCTGCACTGAGGCCTTCGTTGATTGTCGTGTCTCCACAACACTTGAGCTGTTTTTTCTGCATTTGAATTCTGCATTTTCTGTCTGTCAGCTGCTTTATACTTCATATTCTGGTCTTTATAATTTCATTAACACCACACCACCACTACTACTATCACACCATCACTTCTACCTCACCACGGTCACACCACCACCATCACTACCACGAGCACCACCACCACGACGAACAGTCTTGTGAGATGTACACGGCGGGCTTTCGGTTTGTGGTACTGGACCAGGCCTTCCTGCTCCACGTCGGCTTCAAGAGGCAGGAGAACTTCCACAAGGGCAAGCAACTCCATGAGAAGGTGAACAGGCATTTGTATTGGCAGTTCGTCAGCGATTTGGCGGGAAAATATCCCACGTCAAAGAGAAATTGTCTGCTGAAGATTTAGAGATATACCGTTATTTAAATATCTATCAGATGATGATGATGATGATGACGACGGTGATGATCATGATGATTATAATGTTGCTGACTATACAAAGAAAGATACAAAAGTAAGGAGGTCAAAAGAGCTTAAATGATTTTGAAACAAGGTTATTAAAGTTGTTGATGGTGTTGAGGAGGGGTGGGTGGTTGTTGGTGATAAGGACGGGTGGGTGGTTGGTAGTTATAAGGAGGGGTGAGTGGTTGCTGGTAATGAGGGGTGGATGGTGGTTTGGGATAGGTGGGTGGTTGTTAAGGAAGGGTGGGTAATTGTTGGGGACATTTTTGTAACTGTTGCTCATCAACACATGACTTGTGTTGTCAACAGCACTCTTCTGACCAATATTATTATTATTAATGTTATTATTATTATTAATGTTATTATTATTACTGTTATTACTATTGTTATTAACGCTGATATTTTTGTTGTTGTTGCTGATACAAAGAGTAATCGTCTTTTTGTTTCTTTTACGATCATCCTTGATGGTGACGTCAGAGGAGCCCTCAGGATTTTGAGCATTTTGGTGGTTGCTGCTACTATTGATGGGGCTATTAGTGATCTTGGTGGTGGTGCTGGTAGTGATCTTGTGCACTCGTTCATTGTGCACTCTCAGATGAGCCGCCCTGCCAAACGCCTTGCCACACGTGGCACACACATGAGGCTTGCGGCCTGTGTGCACCCTGCGGTGGTCAGCCAGGCCGGAAGTGTGTGCGAACCTGTGTGTGTGTATGTGTGTGTTTGTGTATGTGTGTGTATGTGTGTGTTTGTGTATGTGTGTGTTTGTGTATGTGTGTGTTTGTGTGTGTTTGTGTATGTGTGTGCAAACCTGCGATGGCACTCTGCACACTCGTAGGGCTTCTCTCCAGTGTGCTTGCGTGCGTGGATCTTGTAGGAGGTGTGGTCGACGAACGCCATGGCGCACTTGCCGCACTGGAAGGCCTTCGTCGCCGAGTGGCGTCTGCGGTGGCTCATCATGTTCGAACGGTAGGCGAACGAGCGGTGGCAGACGTCGCACTCGAACGGTCGCTCTCCGGTGTGGCTTCTCAGGTGCATCTTGAGGTTGCCTGACGACTTGTAGGCGTGGCCACAGCAGCTGCACACGAAAGGTTTGTCGTTGGTGTGCGTGCGCATGTGCTTGGCGAGGGTGCTCTTCTCGTGCGTCTGCAGGGAGCAATGCAGGCACTTGAAGGTCTCGTCGGGGTGGTGTTTGACCCTCACGTGGTTGCGCAGGGACTCCCTGTTGCGGTAGGCGTTGGTGCACTCTGGGCACTGGTGAGGCCTGTCTCGAGTGTGCCACAGCAGATGTCGCTTCAGAGTGGCCGCTTTGTGGAAGCGCTGTGGACACATGTCGCAAGCGAAAGTCAGCTCTCCTTTGTCTGCACTGGCCATCACTGTGTTGTGTTTGGTGTGAGATCAATTGAAAAGTACTTGTGATGAGGAGCATGAAACAAAAACTAGAAAATGGATGGCCAAGTTGCAGTTGACGGGATCTATGAAAAGAAATCTGATTATAACATTGAATATTCATGCGATCATTTGATTTCTTATAAGAACCTTTGTTTTTATTGTTTTTGCTGGTGTTGCTATTGTTTATACTCTTATTGTTGTTGTTGTTGAAGAGGCATTGTGGCATGTTGTCGATGTCGTTGGTCTCAAGCAGAATATATGTCTTTTGAGACCCTTCTTCCTTTGTCTGCTTGTGTAAAAATGTAATCAATCAGTGTCACGTTAAAAAAATATTTCCAAGTATTTTAAAAATAAATTAATAATGCTGAAGCTACAGAATTTAAGAAACCTTCTCTTTTTGTTCAGCATCTGTGTTCTTGTGAAATTGCATATGGCCCTTGTAGGCACTGAGTCTCTTGAAATTCTTGTGGCAAACATCACATGCATAACTAGAAGAACTAATGGAATCTGTAGTGAATTATTAATATCAGTTATTTCAGTTGAATGAATCGTTTCAATACTGTCCAATGAATTTTTAAACAAATTCTTTTTAGTGTTTATTCATATTTTTATGCTGCATTAATTATTAATAGAATCGTGAGAAAATAACAGACAACATTTTTTCAGCGTTTTTCACGCACAATTGATGAGTTTTACGAAATTTAAAAAAATTATTTACCCATCTTATGTCTTCTCAGAGGTTCTTTATTGCAATATATTTTTTTAAAGTCAATTAATAACCTTTAAAGTTTTTCTTACAAAATGAATAAAAACGTGCAAAGTTTAAACGTTTTTATTCATTTTGTAAAAAAATGATTTAAAATATCATTAATAATTAATAATGATTAATTAAAAAACATTTTTACAAGTTTAGATACTAATTGAGAACTATGTTAAGTGACTTAATTTGAGTTGTTTAAAAGACCCTATATTAAAGTTTAATTCAGTAATACAGGGTTTAATCATTAAACTTTAATGATTAAACAGTTTAATTTAAACTTAAAAGACGAAGTCATTTAAAAGTTGATAGCTCTCTAAAGTTCTCTACAGCGCAGACTTTTTAATAAAAACAATTTAAATTATTAAATAACTGGAATGATAACAATTATCTAATGAATTAATTTTTAAATAATCTGTTTTTTAAATGAGCATAATTAAAAACAAAATATTATCATTTTATAAAAAAATGTTATATTCAGCTTGCATTGCGAAAGTTATTAGTTAAATTTAACATGATTGGATTACACTAATAAAGAAGGCATGGATTAACAGTACATTTAAACTACCACATTGTCCCCTAAACGGTGATAAGTGTTCAAAGAATACAGTATGGTTTAATAACAATGACAATAATAATAATTATTATTATTATCATTAATAACATTATTTTTACTATTATTACTACAATTATTTCTACTCTTGTTATTTTCATTATTAAAAACATGGTTTGACATTAGAAATAATCCCAAATGACACAAATCTTCCCAGTTGTTGTATTCAATCAATCAATCACTAATTATTTGTATAGCGCCCTTGATATTCAATGAACCAGCCAAGGTACATCGTGATAGAGATCATCCAGAATCAACGATCGCACAAAGGACACTTGAATCATCTTTGTGAATCTCATAATTAAATTTCCATTTAAATTCTTGACGTGAAACGTGATTCCAATTAGAACGGTTTGGAAGACGGAATGGCGTATGTGGTGGTAATGGTATTCCTTGAGTTAGCACATATAGTTGAACACTGAAACATGTACACAGTTACTACCGAGTATTCCAATGAGGACAGCTCCAATTATACACCTATTGTGACACTGCAACAAGAGTGTATTGTTCGAAGGCTGAGGGTCACTGAAGCGTGAAGGCATTTAAACATGCCTTAGAGCTTCTGCATTGACTTCTTTGGGTGTTTTCGTCTCACGTTTCGTTTCAGAGTACTCTATTAGAACTCCCATCACTTCATTGATTTTCGAAGTTGACATTTTAAAAGTTAAAACCACCCAAACACTGCATCCTCGCCACCTTGAACCACACACACCACTGGCAGCGATGGCTTCTGAGACGCTCTCCTTTCAGGTTGACTTTTCCAGCGAAGACACTCCCTTCCCACTCGACAAGCCCGCCTTCCAGAAGAGCCACCAGCACCGCAACTCCGACCCGATCTACGAGAGCATCCAGTGCAGCAGGTTCCTCATGAAGCGCAAGACCAACTCGAACAAGAGCAAGCCAGCGTCGAGGTATCTCAACCGAGAAGGAGACTCCAACGGCTCGCTCAACAAACTCTCCGTCAACAGCTCCTCATCGCTCATCTCCGACAGCACTTCGCTCAGCAGCTGGCACTCCACATCGAGCAACTTCGAGAATTCCTCGCCCATCCACACCAAGAACACTTCTGAGGGATCAGCGCTTGTACCGGCCTCGAGTGAGGTTTTCGAAGAGACGAACTCTCGACCAAGCCTCTACTACGACCCAGCACCTGCCACCCTGCCTCGCCAGCCCCTCGTTGCCACCACACCTCTCCCCCAAACTGACGGTAGGCGTAGTAATGGTGTTGAACTACTCCCTTAAGTCCCAGTTCATATTAAACTAACCCCTCAAGTCTCAGTTAATACTAAAGTAATTCATTAAATCTCACTTGTTATTCCAGTATTCCATTAAGCCTCAACCCCTCACTGGCAGACGACATCGTGAAGGACGCCTTCGACTTCCTGGAGGAGTTTTAGATGTCAACACGAACCCATCCATTTTGTCTAAGTCAGCTTCCACCAATCCAGCTACAACTGAGACTTCTCCAAACATTTCTCGGCAATTTCATCTCATAATTTTCCCTTTTTTATTTATTTCATTCTACAGCGCTCTTCTCGTTAGAAATACTGCAGACGAGTATTCTGTTACTGAAAATATTTTGTACATAACTGTAATGGTAGTGGTAAAAACGACCTGAAACGTGTTGCCAATATAAAGAACCCGCAAATGCCTTCAAACGACTGACATCTTAAGCAACAAATTCTTGCTACGATTCGTTGCCTTCGTAATCAAACCCCACTAAAACCTCCAAGGAAGCTTTTAGTTTTAACGACCTCCAATCAGCTGTTCTGGTCAAATGTGACTTGACCAAAGAGCTTTTAAATGAGGACTGACTCAAGACAACTAATGATAGATGAGGCACACTACAGCATCAACCCCTAATGACACTATAGCATGTAATAAAATACTCCTATAATTTGGAATATTAATGTTATTATTAATTAATAAAAAAATAAAAACACGAGAAATGTATCTTTCACAAAGTAGCATGACGGTATAAAGTCTGAGGTGAAGGGCTCGCCCATCTTAGTCCTAGGAAGGTTTAAACATAATAACAATAATAATAATAATAATAATAATAATAATAATAATAATAATAATAACAATAGAGTTCAATTATATTGGATGAAGCGTTGATGACAAGTGTATGAGAATAATGAGTGAGAGCGGCGTTCTGAGCCGACTGACTGAAGAGTGTGTTCAATTGGACAGCTCACATGCCCTCCATTCAATCTGGAACCAGCCACAACACCACAGCCACCTCAAGACACCACAGCCACCTCAAGACACCACAGCCACCACAGCCACAATACTAAAACCACCTCAACACACTACAACCACCTCAACACACGACAACCACCTCAACACACCAAGCACACGACAAGCACCTCAGCAGGGCCTGTGGTCGTGACTGCGTTCCCTGGGAGCGGCCTTGAGGATGCTGTCCACCCTGACGATCATCTCAGCTGCCTCCGAGCCACTCAACAACACCTGCTGCTTCACCTGCGTGGGCGGTGATGATGATGATGATGGCAGTGAAGGTGATATTGTTTTGATTTAAAGAAAAGAGTTTGAAACTAGGGTTGAATGCAAGTTGTTTAAATGAAAAGCATCAGTGAAAGTGTGATGGGTGGTGGTGCTGATGGAAGAGTGGTTGTGGTAGAGGAGTGATGGTGGAACCTTGAAGGACTCGAGGATTCCCAGTTCCACCATGTCAGCCACCTCGCCCTTGTTCATGTCTGAGTGGAGGAGGTGTCGTTGTGGGCGTGAGTGGAACAAATTGATGATAAAAAAACACACACACACACACACACACACACACACACACACACACACACACACACACACACACACACACACACACACACACACACACACACACACACACACACACACACACACACACACAAACACAGACCAAGGCCTAGGGTGTTCTTTCCTTCGTTATGGAAGGCCCTCAGCTTGGAGATGAGTTCAGCACTGTCGTAACCTCCGTTGTCTGCTATGTAGGTGGGCAGCTGGTGGGTGGGTGGAGAGATGAGTAGTGTTCCAGGAGTAAAAAGAGGATGATTTAACAAATAGCAGAAAAACATTTGATACTCAAATACATAACTTTACAAGCTACAATGTCTATCAATAGGTACAAAGTAACGATGATGATGATTATGATGATGATGTACAAAAGTGTGCACCATGCGCAGGGCCTTGGCGTACGCCTCCATGGCGATGGCCTCCTTGCCTGGCGTCAGCGAGGCGAGTTGCAACACCGCGTTCGACATCAGCATCTCCGAGGCGCCTGTGTGCCGTTGTGGTGGGAGTGGTGTATCATCATCATCATCGCCACCACCATCATCATCACAACCATCATAATCATCATTGCTACCCTCATCATCATCACAACCATCATCATCATCATCATCCTCATCGCCACCTTCATCATCATCACAACCACCATCATCATCATCATCATCATCCTCGGCGGCAGCAACCTCCTCCGAAGACAGTCCTCGTCTCCTGCACGGTCTGCGAGAGGACACAGAGGGCGTCGTGCAGCGAGCGTTCAGCCTCGTCGAGGATCTGCTGCGTCGCTCCCCTCAAGACGATCGTGCATGCCTCGCCCATCGCCACTCCTGTTGTGGTAGTTTGGTGTGGTGGTAGTTTGGTGTGGTGGTGGTTTGGTGTGGTGGTGGTTTGGTGTGGTGGTAGTTTGGTGTGGTGGTGGTTTGGTGTGGTGGTGGTTTGGTGTGGCAGTTGCGGATGGATATAAGTGTGAATACTAGTTGTAGCGGTAGTGTGGTCGGGGTGGAAGTAGTAGTAGTAGTAGTAGTAGTAGTAGTAGTAGTAGTAGTAGTAGTAGTAGTAGTAGTAGTAGTAGTAGTAGTAGTAGTAGTAGTAGTAGTAGTAGTAGTAGTACTGGTACAAGACAGTCAACGATAGATGCAGTAAAAAGCAAAAGGCACGCACCAGAGAACTTGAGGAGCTTGTCTTCTCCGATGATGATCTCTTCGATGAGGTCACACGTGCCCAGCTTGACGGCATGCGGCATGTCGAAGGTGGAGACGATCTCGCCGCCGGTGACCAGCGCCAGCCTCTCGACGCCCTCGAAGTCTGCGTGCTCGATCGCCATTACTCCCGCGTCGGCGAACAACTGCTCTGGGTAGTTGTAGATCAGCTGCCTGTGAGAGTGTGTGTAGGTGGTGGTGGTGGTGGTTGCAGTGTTGAGTCATTTTGTATTCTTTATGCCCCCAAACACACAAACACACCCACATACAAAAACACACAAAAACACACACACACAAACACACACACACACACATGCAAGCTCAAGCACCTGTTGATGAAGACGTTGATGTCATGCTTGAGTATCTTGGCGACCTTGGCCTTCATCTTCTCCTTCTCGGCCAGTTCCAACTCTGCCACCTTGCCCACGCCATCCACCCGCACCCTCGCTGCAAACACCTGTCGTCGTTGTGGTGGTCAGTGGGGGAAGGTCAGCATGGTGGTCTATGGAGGCGTATGGTGGGGAAGGGAGATGTCAAGGTAACAATGCCTTCAAAAATATAAAGCCAGAGGTCTGTATGCAACTATAAGCGAAAAACACCCTAACACACACACACACACACACACACACACACACACACACACACACACACACACACACACACACACACACACACACACACACACACACACACACACACACACACACACACACACCTTGATCTTGTCAGTGTCCATGGGAGTATTGGCGATGAGGATGCGAGCGTTCTCGATCCTCTTCGGCTGGTTTATGCCTATCTTCTTGTCGAGCAAAAAGCCTGCGTGCATGCATGAAGGTGGTGCTTGCTTAGGCAATCGGAGGCAGGCGGCATTTGAAAGACACACAAGAATACATACAAACACATACATGGATAGATACAAACACATACATGGATAGATACAAAAACATAATTGGATAGATACAAAAACATACATGGATAGATACAAAAACATACATGGATAGATACAAAAACATACATGGATAGATACAAAAACATACATGGATAGATACAAAAACATACATGGATAGATACAAAAACATACATGGATAGAAACAAAAATATACAAGCATACATAAAAGGACATACCTTCATCAAGGAAGGAGTCCAACAAGCCTCCTCCCAACTTCTTGATCACCTGGATTGCCTCCAGACTTGGCTTGCCCTGTTGGGGTGACAAGACAACATTAGATCTATCTATCTATCTATCTATCTATCTATCTATCTATCTATCTATCTATCTATCTATCTATCTATCTATCTATCTATCTATTTATCTATCTATCAATCCATCCATCCATCTACAGCAACCTTGAGACGGAGGACAGCATTGACGGCGAGGGTGGCGAAGTGGTCCTTGTGCTGGGTGAGGATCTTGGAGGAGATGGTGGTGCGCGCGATGTTCATAAGGTCTGCACGGAACTTCACTGCGTCACTCCTGTGGCAGTGCATGTGCATGGAGTGCTTGTGTCCCTGTGAGGCACACATCCCTAACAAGCATGCACACACCCCTCCCCCAACACCAGACACGACAAACACACCATGCACCAACACAAGAAATACAAACACCAGAGCACACACACGCACCCGTGGTCGAGGGCAGAGGCAGTGAGGGCCTTCTTGGCCTCGTGGGTGGCCTTCCTCCAGCCCGAGACGATGGTCTGAGGGTGGATGCGCTGTCCTATCAGCGCTTCTGCCTCCTGTTGGAGTGGTTGCAGTGTGGTTCGTGTTGGTGGTGGTGAGAGGTGGAGTGGTTGCAGTGTGCTTCGTGTTGGTGGTGGTAAGAGGTGGAGTGGTTGCAGTGTGCTTCGTGTTGGTGGTGGTGAGAGGTGGAGTGGTTGCAGTGTGCTTCGTGTTGGTGGTGGTAAGAGGTGGAGTGGTTGCAGTGTGCTTCGTGTTGGTGGTGGTGAGAGGTGGAGTGGTTGCAGTGTGCTTCGTGTTGGTGGTGGTAAGAGGTGGAGTGGTTGCAGTGTGCTTCGTGTTGGTGGTGGTAAGAGGTGGAGTGGTTGCAGTGTGGTTCGTGTTGGTGGTGGTGGGAGGTGGAGTGGTTGCAGTGTGGTTCGTGTTGGTGGTGGTGGGAGGTGGAGTGGTTGCAGTGTGGTTCGTGTTGGTGGTGGTGGGAGGTGGAGTGGTTGCAGTGTGGTTCGTGTTGGTGGTGGTGAGAGGTGGAGTGGTTGCAGTGTGGTTCGTGTTGGTGGTGGTGGGAGGTGGAGTGGTTGCAGTGTGGTTCGTGTTGGTGGTGGTAAGAGGTGGAGTGGTTGCAGTGTGGTTCGTGTTGGTGGTGGTAAGAGGCGGAGTGGTTGCAGTGTGCTTCGTGTTGGTGGTGGTGAGAGGTGGAGTGGTTGCAGTGTGGTTCGTGTTGGTGGTGGTAAGAGGTGGAGTGGTTGCAGTGTGGTTCGTGTTGGTGGTGGTGAGAGGTGGAGTGGTTGCAGTGTGGTTCGTGTTGGTGGTCGTAAGAGGTGGAGTGGTTGCAGTGTGCTTCGTGTTGGTGGTGGTGAGAGGTGGAGTGGTTGCAGTGTGCTTCGTGTTGGTGGTGGTGGGAGGTGGAGTGGTTGCAGTGTGCTTCGTGTTGGTGGTGGTAAGAGGTGTAGTGGTTGCAGTAGTGGGTTGGTGGTGGTGAGAGGTGGAGTGGTTGCAGTGTGCTTCGTGTTGGTGGTGGTGAGAGGTGTAGTGGTTGCAGTGTGCTTCGTGTTGGTGGTGGTGAGAGGTGGAGTGGTTGCAGTGTGCTTCGTGTTGGTGGTGGTGAGAGGTGTAGTGGTTGCAGTGTGCTTCGTGTTGGTGGTGGTGAGAGGTGGAGTGGTTGCAGTGTGCTTCGTGTTGGTGGTGGTGAGAGGTGTAGTGGTTGCAGTGTGGTTCGTGTTGGTGGTGGTAAGAGGTGGAGTGGTTGCAGTAGTGGGTTGGTGGTGGTTGTAACGGGGTGGTTGCAGTTGGTTGGTGGTTTGAACAAATGACAAAGCGCTTTGAGATGGTGAACAAGCAGTTTTATATTCCCCACCAATAGCAGCCTCAAGAGACTTGCAAGATGCATTGACATTGACAAGGGAACAGCTGATTATGGGGGGAAGGTGATTGACCTTGAGAAGTTCACAGGCAAAGACCACAACAGACGTCGTCCCATCGCCCACCTCTCCATCCTGCACCTTCGAGATCTCTGTGATAATGGTAGAGTGATGGAGTAAATGGAAAAGTGAAACTAAAAAACGATTTTTATTGAAACACAATAGGTTAGTTTTTAAATTAATAAATGTATAAATTAAATAAACAAATACTGTAAATAAAAATAAGATAAAGTCAAAAATGGATGATAAAAGAAGTGGACTGACCGACGAGGACCTTGGCGGCAGGGTTGTCGACACCGAGGGACTTGAGGATGGTTGCTCCATCATTCGTCACCTGCACTGTGTCCGTCATGCTGCCCGACTGCAGGATCTTGTCCTGGAGTATGGAAGGGGAGTAGGCGTGGCTGGGGAAAAGAGTGTGGTTGGGAATGGGAAATGTGTTTGGAGAAGAATGAGTGTTTTAAGGTTTTAATAAGTTATTTATGAAATGAATTAGTGTGTGATTTGCAAATTATTACTAGTCATTTGTAAGAATTTTTAGCTATATTTTTGAAAACTAAAAAATAAATGAATTTATTTGTTTGCCCACCATTCCTTTAGGTCCCAATGTGGTCTTGATCAGGTCACCAACCGCAATAGCCCCAATGAAGGATGACTGTGCAAAAAATTATGTTTTTATTCTAGAATTTGCAATCAAGGGCTTAATAATGTCTCTAGAAGGTAATGAAATTAATTTAAATAATTAAATACATTTATTCAATTTATAAAAAAACCAGTGAAATATTTTTTGTATTTTGAAAACAACCTTGTTTATATAAAAAATAACTCAATGCTTTTATAGGCATTTCATATATAAAAAATAAAGTTTACAAAAAGTGATTACTCACCATTCTCGCATTTTCATTTTTCTCTTCTTCGGCTCCAGCTTTCAAAAGTTGGATTGGATTTAAAGTCATCGCCTTTGAAACAAATGATAAAGAACTTTAATTTATGAGAATCTACATTCAGCAAACAAGGCAACCATCATATCAGTGACCGGGTTTTTCTCACTGGTATTCAGATATTTTTCATTGCTAAAATCATAATTTTTAAATGAACAATTAAATATATATATGCATTACCATCTTGAATTTTGTGACTTGGGAAGGAATCTAGAGGAATTGAGTGTAAAAGCAACACGAGCGGATTTAGATGAACGATAAACTCAATTTCTAGAAGGAGCTAACTAATCTATGTTAATGACTATTTTAAGAACTAATTTTTCATAAATATTGAATGAGTGAATTAAATATATTTAAAAATGAATTTTCAAGAATTTTTTTGATAATAATAATAAACTTAATTTGTTAATTAAGCAGACCGTTGCTTGGAGAGGTGTAAACTCTTAATAAACCAAGTGGTTTAGAATCTAAACTATAGAATAAAAACATTAGATAAATGACAAACTAAAAAGTTCTTTTTAAAATGGTTAATTAAGTCAACTTTTTGAATATATTAAACTATGAATCGATCAAAAACCGTACTTACAAATACTTTTACTTTCAACAGTTTTTGTCAAGAAATAAGGCTGCGAAGACCAAAAATGACGAAAAGAAAAACCAGGCAGAAGATCAGAAAGGTATCAATTCGCTAGAAGAGTACTTGAGAGTGAGAGACTACAATGGTGCAATGACCGTCGTAGAGGTCTTTCATTTCTATTCTTTGTGATTCATTTATTTAATTTTATAATTTGAAAATAACTATTTATCGTTATATAATATATATTATAATTTTATCTCTAAAAATACTAAATAGTTCAGGAAGAATAATGGCAAAAAGACGTTAGAGAACGACTTGTGGCTGGCCTATTGCGCCTTCCACCTGGCAGATTACAAGACAGCCACTGAGGTCAGCATTCTTTTTAAAACTCACTCTATCCATACCTTCTTCAACTATCCATTATTTAATAATTTAACTAATCATTATTTAATACTGTTTTTCAATTATTCTCATCAATCTGTGCCTTTTTAAATAAAATTTCCCATTTATTCTCACTCTACCACCCCATGGAGTGACCAATAGACATCTACTCCTACCCACCCAGATCTACGAGGGCATCGTCAAGACCTCCAAGTTCGACACCAGCGTCTGGACCAGTCTGGCCTGCTGCCTCTTCATGCTGGGCCTCTACAAGGAGGCTGAGCAGGCTGCTCTCAAGGGTCCGTTGGAACTCTCTGAGTTCTTTGGATGAGACATTCACAGTTACAATGCAATGCAATACAATGCAAAACGATGAATGTTATTAACATGGTGCAAACCCTTGAAATTAATACCTCATAACCAAAAAAAGACTGCAGTCGACAGAATAGCTACAAGAACCTCACACCCACCAGGTCCCAAGTCTCCCCTGCAGAACCGCCTTCTCTTCCACCTGAGCCACAAACTCAGCGACGAGAAGCGACTGACGCAGCTGCACTCGACGCTGAGCGACTCAGTGGAAGACCAGCTGTCGCTCGCCTCGGTCCACTACCTTCGCAACCACTTCCAAGAAGCCATCGAGGTTTACAAGAAACTTCTCACCAAGCACCCGTGAGCCATTTTTTCAATAACCGTCATCGTCGTCGTCATCATCATCATCATCATAATCATCATCATCATCATCATAATCATCATCATCATCATCATCATCATCATCATCATCATCATCACCATCATCATCATAGTCATCATCATTTTTATCTTCAGGGAGTACCACGCGTTGAACGTCTACATCGCCCTGTGTTACTACAAGCTTGACTGCTACGACATCTCACAAGTATGTTCTTCTTCTATACAATGGCAAGGGTGCTTCTGTCAAGAAAACCAAACTACCTTAATAACTCCAACCAATTCAACTATCACAACCACACCACTTCGACTACACCAACTTCAACAACCACCTCAAACCACGTCAAGCATCCACACTACTCCAACCACACCACCTCATCCCAACCTCAAGTACCTCAACTCAACTACCTCAACCTTACCAACTACCCTACCAGCTCAACCACACCACTTCAACCACACCACTTCAACCACACCACTTCAACCACACCACTCCAACCTTC
>OX030956.1:11381443-11418943 GCA_943735955.1 Piscicola geometra
ACAAATATCTCAACAACTACAACAACAAATATCTCAACAACTACAACAACAAATATCTCAACAACTACAACAACAAATATCTCAACAACTACAACAACAAATATCTCAACAACTACAACAACAATTATCTCAACAACTACAACAACAAATATCTCAACAACAACAAAAAAACCACCACAAACAACAACTACAACAGTCATAATGAACAAGAAGCCAAGACTAGCATGGGAGTTGTACTTGAAGATGGACACCAGCACTGACTCCTACAACCTCCTCCTCCTCATCGCCAACGAGTGTTACAAGGTGCAGTGGTCGTCGGTGGCTGGTGTGGTTGAAGTTGATGGCTGGTGGCTGGTGTGGCTGGTTGCTGGTGGTTAGTGGCTCGTGTGGCTGGTTGCTGGTGGTTGGTGGCCGTGAGTGGTGCTCCTGATGGTTGATGTGATTTTTGTTGCCATAAAGTTGCATCCAGTTGTCAACACGTGACAACACTGCAGATCGGCCTCTTCTTCTACTCCGCCAAGGCATTTGACGTCCTGGAGAGGTGACCTTGAACTTTGAATTTCATTACGCCTCTCTACCAGCTAAATTGTTTTAATTTCAAAATTACTTTGTTAACTATTATTCTACCTAGATTGAACTTTACAAATGTTTGATTCCCGCACTTTTTGGCACAGGCTGGACTCGAACCCTGACTTCTGGGAGGGCAAGAGGGGCGCCTGTGTGGGAGCCTTTCAACTCATCGTCAGTGGACAGGAGCCCAAGTAAGGACTTTATCGATTCTGTTGAGTGACTGAGTAGCTAATAGTTGATTGGGTGGTCGTTTAAGTAATCGACCAGTCAAAGATGAGTTAGTTTTTGGGAAAAAATGGGCAATTTGAACGGAAATCAAAAAGAATACTTCAATTTACCACAATGCGACTGACCGCTCCATCTGCACGCACGACAGGGAGTCGCTCAGAGACATCGGTCAGATGCTGCAGAACACGACGAACCCTCAGGTGGAGTACATCCTGAGGGTGATGAACAAGTGGGCCAAGGAGAATCGTGTCCCTTTCTACTTTTGAGGCTCGATTCAGTGGATGGGGGATTGATGGATGGGTGGGTGGATTTAGGGGTTTAGGGATTGGTGGATGGATGAAGGGGTAGATGGGTAGATGGTATGCATGGATAGTGAATTAGTCGGTGGATGGGTGGGTTGTTGAATAAAGATAATGGTCGTCATATACAGACTAGATTGCCTCACTGCAGTTTATTTAATATCATTGTTGACTTCAATACTTCCACAACATGTGATAACCCTTGAAACTTTACTTTTAAAGCTATCTTTTTGTCTCATATTTCTAATTTTATAGGCCAAAATGTATGCAATTTATGCAAAACCCATGAATTTATTTAAAAACATTTCTATTTTTATACTATAATTCAAAGTATAATTTTACTTTTAAAATTCATAAAATAACAATCAAATTATTTTAAATTTTATTTTTGTACCTTTTTGTAAAATTATTAATTTAAAAACTATTATTTCGCATTTTGTAGCATCCCTATTTGACCGGATAAAGTAAAGAGTTGACATTTTTTGAATTTGTCAAACTGAGAATAACATATATAAAATATATTTTAACTTGTTCCACTGTCTGCTTCAAGTTTTTTTTACATTTTTTAAATAAATTGGTTTTATTAGACAGAAGTTATCGACACCAAAATGAACATTTGCCCTTACACTTTCGGGACCTACATCATCGTGGGTCTTTTCCAAATCTCCTTGGCAATTGCCTTGCTGTCAGTGTCGATCATTGGAAACATGCAATGCAACGACAGAGAGTGTGTAGAATGGGGCGCCACCATCAACTTACACATCTCTCTCGTTGTTCTGGTCAGTCTTTTTTGTTTTAATAGTTTCCAATTAAAACTTTTAATATAAGTTCAAGCCAATTACATTTTGCTTTTAACTTAAAAGTTTTAAGTGATTAAGATTAAATTGTATTAAAATTTTTATTCACGCATTTATAAGAGTGAATCTCCATATTACTTAGACAAAGTTTTGTGTGATTTTTAATCTATATATCATGATTTCCTGCCAGTATATGATCAGTGCAATAATTAGCTTTCTATCTGGCTGGAAGCAGACTTTTACGTGGGTGAGTCGGAAACTTTTTAAATTTGTCTTTTAATTTCATTAAGCAAGAGGTTGATGCGTTCAAGCCTGATCGAACTCCCCTATCCCCTGAGGCCTTCATATTGGGTGTGACTGCCCTCACTTGCCTCCTCGCCTCCTCGATCCCCTTGTTCGTCGGCTTCATCTCCCTGGAGGGACAGTGTTTCAAGGTTGCTTCCTTTGTCACTTCTCAATGCTCCAGACAAGCAAATAAAATCAATCAATCAATTTATAAGCTACAGACGATGATATATCAACTGTGGGGAAGTGTTCAGACAGATGAAATAATTTAAAAGCGAAAATGAATGTTTTATTTATTTTTTATTTAAAAGCGTTTTCGAATTTGAAAACAAGCGCTATATAAATAGGTGCATTTATTAAATTAGATTAGATTAGATTAGGTTAGAGTGCAAACTAGTGGTAGCAAAATTATATTCAGCTATTAAAGTAAAACACCAAGTATAATGCGTACTGATGGAGTTGATTGTTCGAATGTGGCATTGTCAGATGAACTACATGAAGAAGTACCGACTTGCTGTGTACCTGATGTGGTGGGAGGGCTTCTTCAGCGTCCTCACCCTCATCCTGCCTGTCAAACTCATCCTCAAGGAGATCGGCTCTAAGGTGAGTGTGTGTGTGTGTGAGTGTGTGTGTGTGTGTGTGGGAGTGTGTGTGTGTGTGTGTGTGTGTGTGTGTGTGTGTGTGTGTGTGTGTGTGTGTGTGTGTGTGTGTGTGTTGCTTTTAAATAAGTACTTGGCGGCAGGTTGCAGCACAGGGGGAGTGAAAAGAATTGGAGGGCTCAGAGATTTCGACGATACCATCTTGATAATTCCTTCTCAATTCAAACCTCTCCCGTTTCAGTTGTGAACACCTGAGCGATTATAATTGTTATATTAATTGTTTGAAATATATAAATTATTTATTGATGAACATCATTAAGATTATCTATACATTGTCGCATGAATGTTGAAGAATGTCTCAAGTTGAGGCGCTCCATAGAGTCCTTCTCAAAGCATTTGATATTTCCTTCATAGACCTTCAAAGTTGCCATTGAGTTTATTTTTGATTTACACTTTTGTTCTTTCAGTTTTCTATTAATGAATTGTTTTTGAATTGCATTTCTAAAAAGAATAGCCGTCTAGTAGTGCAAGTGAAGGCATCAAATGAATATTTATAAGCGAGTATCCCTACTACCACAATCAGAATAATATTTAGTTATATGGAATTTCCAATACGAGCTGGTCCAGGTTACGTTAGAACTTAGATCTTCCAAGAGTTGTTAGGAAGAGTAGCAGATGCTGAAGGGAAAGGCGAAAGGGGTGAGGAAGATGAAGATGGTCGGAAATGTCGAAGCTCACGCTAACCAGCCAGATAGATCGATCAATGGAGGCACACATGTTGAGGTAATCTCTTATCAACGTGCGTGTGTTTGTGTGATAGCATACTCCGATGGCACGTGATATCACAATGAAGATGTGAAAAAAGTCTTCAAAAGTTCTGAGTATATATCGAATATAGCAACCCCCTCTTCAAATACAAACTTTTCTTCCGAATATCCGTTCAAGAAAGAATTAGGTACTTGCTTCTAGTGCCTGCTTCCTTGGAGACTTGCAGGCCTGCTTCCACTGTTTTCCTATTCTGTCATCATCTTCCTATCGCCTTCATGGTTTGAAACAAACTGATGATGATGATGATGGTGATGATGATGATGACGGTGGTGATGATGATTAAACCCACGCCTGAAGAAGCAAAAGGATGTTGTTGCAGGCATGCTTGCAAGCAGCTGCAACATCAGGACATGGGCTAGTGCGCAGGTATAACAGATACGAGATGTGTTTGATTGCATCATTGCATCGTGCTTCTAATTGATGTATATAAACAGCTTATAGATTATTATCGAACGGTTTAGAAGTAGGCTTCATCGTGGACTAACACACACTTGAATACTCCCACTGCAAGTCCATTCCTCAAACATTGTCAAACGACAGAGCGATGGCAGACACTCTGAAGGAGAATGCAGACAGCGTGCCAGAGTACGGAAGCACCAAAGATGACGCAGCCCCTCCTGCTGACGCGACTGCAGCTGCAGAAGCGGCTGATGAAGAAAAGAAGTATAAGTTGGACTGGGCCAAAGTGGTTCTGTTGGTCTTTGGCTTCCTGAGCATCCTGGATGGGCTGCTGATGACTGGACTGGTCCTCGCCATCGCCATCCTCTACGGACAATTCGGCTTCCACATCCTGCTGCCCTACTACTTCTTTGCTGTCCTCCTGGTCAGTGCGTCTTTTGAGCGGCTTTGATTGGTGCAGAATGAAACGCTTATACTCGAATATTTCGACTTTTTGAACTGATATCAATCAATCAATCAAACATATTTGTATATCAGCATGATTTCAGAAAATAATAGTTGAATTATAATTTTATTTGAATTTTTTTAACATTTCGTATAAATTCTCAATTTCCGAATCAATCCTCTAGTTTCTGATAACTGGCTTCCTGGGCCTCATCGCTCCTGCCAAAAAGCTTATCTCTTACGTATGTCGTTATTTGAAATCTCGATCAATGCAAATAATCCAGATTGTAGATTAAATAAAAAAGTTTTTTACAAATAGGACATATTTTGAGTGGCCTAACTCAATAAATCTTTTTTAAATTTATTTTTTAAATATTAAAATGCTTTAAACTGTCCCAGGCGATAGCTCTTGTGGTGCTTTCAGTGCTTTCACTGGTCGCCTGCTTGCCGCCCATTTCAGTGGTCTTCCGTTGGTACCACAGCGATGAGCTTCATCTCGTAAGTTCAAGACTTTTCAGAACTTAAAAGTTTCACTTCAAATAGGATATTTCAATGTTGAGTTATATGTATATTGGAAATTAAAAAACTTCTAAGAAGTAGCTTATTTTTTAATATTAATTTTTTTACAAATTTTTTGCCTAGTGTGTTTTATGTAACACTTTACCAAACGATAGGTTGTAAAAATTTTCATATCTATATTTAAAACTGTAGATAGGAATTCCCATACTTACATTATTTATCAATAATTGAATATTGAATAAAATAAATATAAATCTTTAAATCTTTAAACTGTGATTTCCAGCACAAGGTGGAAGGTCTGGGAGGCAGCATTCTGTTCACGTTGTTCTTAGCTACGTGCATTGAGTTTGTGGTAGTTTTGGTCATTCTGATTCTCGCCTGCCGTCTCATCTGCACCTTGAAGTAGTGAGCGGAAAAGAAATTATGAGAGTATCTATTCCAAAAATGATTTTCAATATTTGCAGCTTTATTTATTCATGCCTAATCGTGTCATAAATTTTTTTTATAAAACTTGAAGTTATAGCGCTGGTATTGGAAACTCAGTTCATGCATGAGACTCACACACTCTGATATTACTTCCTTTAACTATTCCACTTGAAAATTTATTGCATTTAAATTCATTGAGCAATTTGTGGCACTAGAGACTTTGAAATGCATTCCAAGTTACCTTCACATAATCTGCTTGCCCAACTGGCACATTCAGACGATTGTTAAAGAAATAAAATAGTTTATTCAAATCGAAACTTCTTAACTCCAAATAAAATAATGAGAATAATTAAATGCCTTTTCAACTTCATATTAAATATTTTAAAAAAATATATGACTTTTAAAGACAAATTAGCTATTATTTAAAACTAATAATCAGGTTTAAGCCTCAAAATCAATACGACAAGCGAATCTTAAAAGCTCGTTATCCAGCCAGATCGATGGCGTGCCATGTGTTCAGAAACAACAAGCACTTAAGCTAACCTACCTGGCTACCCTAAAACACACTGTATAATGCTGCGGAAATGCGCTCATTTCATTTCTTTCAAATAAAAATGATTCGATAATCTTCTGACCTTTCTAAATGCAGCCATTATTTATTAATCTCTACTTTAAACTCCAAAAATGACGCCATATTCTTCTGATCCTTGTGGTCAACTCTGGAATTGTAAAAGTGAAATAGTTTTGAGGCGACTGATTGTTGAGAAGGAAATTGAAAATGCTGAGTGGAGATGCAGTCGCTTCAACAACACTCGAGGTGATTACAGTTCTAAATTGCAGTGAGTGGGGAACCACTCAAAGAGGAATTCGGTTTTACGCTAAGTAGATGGGAATTTTATAACTATTAAAAGATAGTGAAGAATTAACAAAAAGGAGTTAAAGAGATTTCAGAATAATTTTAACTTTGGCAAAAATAAATTAAACTTAAAGCTTAACGATAAGGCTGTTAGCATAATCATTCCTTCCTCCTTCTCGCCCTTCAGTCAAGGCATTGAGGTAATTGCAATTTTCCGCTAACTTTCATTCTTTTCCAGGGTATTCAAGATTTTCAAAGCATTCTTCAGGAGTTTTCTTCAAATAGTTTCTTGAAATAGCTTTACAAATTGTTTTCAAATGCCATACCCTCATCATCATGCGGGTGCAGATTAAGAGACTTTTTTTAGAAGAAGTGAATAAATGGCTATATAAAACAGAACAGACTTCTTACCAATATTTTTATTGATTTTTTTCTTTAAAATGGCGGTTATAAATATTTCGTCACCCGACAATTCTGTTGCGTTAACACATCAGCAATCAGAGGAACAGATGAAATAATCGTCAGTGATGTAGTGAGCTAAGGATTCCAGGGTTTGCTACTTTTTTCTTGTAGTTTTTCACCTCTAAAATCACATTTGCTCAATGACATCGAGGCAATTAATATTATAAGTTGTAAAAATCTCAATTTTTCAGATGTCTTTGAAGCTTGAAGTTAATCTAAAAGGTATTTAACAATCTATTAAAAGGTATTAGCATGCAGCAATGATCTATTTTAAAAACGATAAACAAAAGTAAGTGAACACACGCTTGTCTGGAGTTATGAGATGGCTTTCTAACGCCATTTGCATCTGCAATGATTTATCTCCTTCTCGACATTTTTAGCATTGCTCACATTTCTCAAACTTCCGAAGCTGCCTTCAAGGAAGTGAATTCCAATCAGGTCAAGTATGTTGAAATGTTTCGAAATGGTGTTGTGAGCTCTTCAACTTTATTGCCTTTCTTCACAAGCAACTACTGTTTAATTCGGATATTTGACATCCACCAAACCAACCACTCGACCTATGTAACAGTGTTACATTGTAACATAGCATGGTATATTGTATACATATATATATTTATAAATTCTCATTTAAGCTATATAAATTATATATAATTTATATAATTATATATAATTTATATAGATGATAGTTTATTTCTATTTTAAGGATCACTTGTTGACATGAGTGTTTGGGTGCGCTAGTGCTTGTGCTTACTCACCAGTGACCCTCGATCGGCAGTGTACAATTATCAGCAGTGTACAATTATCAGCAGTGTACAAATAACTTCCTTCCGCTTTTTAAAAGTGAGAAAATGTCTTTTGAAGATATTTAAAGCAGTCTTTTTGTGTTTGCAATGTCTAAAGCCTCCAATGCCAACGACTCCATCATAGAGTCATAGTTTTAGAGGCATAGAGTCTTCTGAAAACTCAATGTCTTTAGAGAGTTTAATTCAATTGTGACCAGTCAATCAATTAATCATTGATTGATTGATTGATTGATTGATTGATTGACTGACTGATTGATTGATTGATTGATTGATTGATTGATTGATTGATTGATTGATTGATTGATTGATTGATTGATTGATTGATTGATTGATTGATTGATTGATTGATTGATTGATTGATTGATTGATTGATTGATTGATTGATTGATTGATTGATTGATTGATTGGTTGATTGATTGATTGATTGATTGATTGATTGATTGATTGATTGATTGATTGATTGATTGATTGATTGATTGATTGATTGATTGATTGATTGATTGATTGATTGATTGATTGATTGATTGATTGATTGATTGATTGATTGATTGATTGATTGATTGATTGATTGATTGATTGATTGATTGATTGATTGATTGATTGATTGATTGATTGATTGATTGATTGATTGATTGATTGATTGATTGATTGATTGATTGATTGATTGATTGATTGATTGATTGATTGATTGATTGATTGATTGATTGATTGATTGATTGATTGATTGATTGATTGATTGATTGATTGATTGATTGATTGATTGATTGATTGTTTGATTGATTGATTGATTGATTGATTGATTGATTGATTGATTGATTGATTGATTGATTGAAGCTATCGATAAATCAGCCCCAAATATTCGAGATACATGTAAAATATTAATTATTTATTTTGGCATTTTTTCAGACTATATTTATCTAAAAGTTTGTATAATGAACCAAAACGTCAACATATATATACAAAAGTGCATGAATTAGTTAGGTAGCTAGCAGAGTGATATTAAGGGAAGGTACCGGCATTCCCTCTGACAAGAAAGTTTTGTAGCTAGGTTAGTTTAGAAAAAGCTTTGATTCAAAGGTTTTTAAATCGATTAGCTAATTTTTGTAATACAATCCCGGTTAGACCACTTGAAAATGGCTTCTGTCCCTGCTGAAGGTTCAGAACAAAAGATAAATTCTTCAAAGAAAATGATTAAAATAAGTGTTATAGATACTCAAAACGGATTTTTGGAAGAAGAAAAAGAGAAAAGCAAACTTTTGGAGGATGACCTGGAGTTGTCAGGTGTGGTGAAAGAAGTGAAGTTGCAGAAGGGAGTGCAAGAACTGGTGAAGGAAGTGGATGCGATGTACAGCTGCATAGTTGCCTTCTTTTCGTTTCTGAGTTGCTTCGTGGTGGGGGTGCAGTTCATCGCCTTCTCACTCCTCTACATCGAGTTGAGTGAGTACTTTGAGGCAGACAAGGCGACCATTGGCTGGATCGGATCCATGTACATGGCTGTTGGAAACTTCTTTGGTCAGCTTTCGTATCTCTGAATTGATGCTCATTTTTCTTGATAACCAAACTGTAGAAAACATTATTTTAAAAATAAACTCACTATTTAATAAATAGTATTTATAAATAGTATTTATCAATACAAAAGTGACTCATTCCGCATGAAAATTGATGGAAACAAGGCACAGCTCGAAACACCACCCCCGTTACACAGGCATTCTCTTGAGCGTGATCATCCAGTACTATGGCTGCAGGGTGCTCGGAGTGCTGGGGGCGATGGTTTGGACTCTCGGCTTCGCGAGCAGTGCCTTCGTCGAAAAACTTGGCTACCTCTACTTCACGTACGGCGTGTTTGGAGGTGAGCTTTTCTCACATGCGTAAACTTTCGTTTCCAGATTTGCATATCTTCAAACATATGGACTATTTAAATAATTTAAATATTCGATATGAAGATCAGGGGAGGTTGAAAAATATGTCAACATATGACTTGCTTGTGACTAATTTGAGAGAGTGGTTGAATGAATTGAAAGTGTTCAATCCCTTCTTATCTCTCCCTCCTGTTCCCATTCCCATAGGCAGAATTTTTATTGACCCAATTTAGAAGTAGGCATAATGTCCTATGTAACCTTATGTAATTCATCTAATTGAGCATGTAATTACTTAATACTTTCAACTATTATCATCAGCATCACCATCATTATCAATAACATCATCATCACCGTCATCACCATCAGTTTCAATTTTACAGAAAATATACATATTCATGTAGTGCCTTATTACGTAATGATGTTAAGGAAAGACGTCAGAAGCCATGTGATCTCAATGATGAGCTGCAGACGACACCCATGTCCCTTCACACACACACACAAACACACACACACACACCCACACACAGACACACACACACATAAACACACACACTCACCACACACACACACACACACACACACACACACACACACACACACACACACACACACACACACACACACACACACACACACACACACACACACACACACACACACAAACACACACACACAAACACACACACACATATATATTTATATAATCATGTAGGCACCAAAGAGACTCATAATCTATAAAGTATGTCAGTCTCGGATATGTAGGACAGGGGTTGACCTAGTTTCAATGAAGCATGCACACGCTTCGTTTTTGAGATGCTCTTTTTCCAACCTCTATTTCTCATCCAGCTCTACAAGTCTCTGCATCATCATCATCATCGTTATCATCATCATCATCAACGTCAATGTTACAGCCTCTCAGCCACAACCACCACACCATCCAACCACAACCACCACACCATCCAACCACAATCACCACACCATCTGACCACAACCACCACACCATTTGACCACAACCACCCCAACCACCCTCCAATCTGACCACAACCACCACACCATTTGACCACAACCACTCTAGAATCTGACCACAACCACCACACCATCCAACCACAACCACCACACCATCCAACCACAACCACCACACCATCCAACCACAACCACCACACCATCCAACCACAACCACCACACCATCTGACCACAACCACCACACACAACGACGACGACACAGGTATCGGCTTCAACACAGTGGTCCTCTCCAGCTTCGTGGTCGTGCAACAGCACTTCTCCAAACACCGCTCTCTCGCCGCTGGCCTCTCAGCCGCTGGCATCTCGGTGGGATCATTATCATCAGGACCCATCATTGGCTTCTTCATCGGCCATTACGGCTGGAGGGGCACGCTGCTCATGATGGCTGCCTTGTCCATTCATTGCGTCATCTTCGCTCTCTTCTACAGGTGCTTTATGGTTGTCATGGTGCTTTATGGTTGTCATGGTGCTTTAGAGTTGTCATGGTGCTTTATGGTTGTCATGGTGCTTTATGGTTGTCATGGTGCTTTATGGTTGTCATGGTGCTTTATGGTTGTCATGGTGCTTTATGGTTGTCATGGTGCTTTATGGTTGTCATGGTGCTTTATGGTTGTCATGCTGCTTTATGGTTGTCATGGTGCTTTATGGTTGTCATGGTGCTTTATGGTTGTCATGGTGCTTTAGAGTTGTCATGGTGCTTTATGGTTGTCATGGTGCTTTATGGTTGTCATGGTGCTTTATGGTTGTCATGGTGCTTTAGAGTTGTCATGGTGCTTTAGAGTTGTCATGGTGCTTTAGAGTTGTCATGGTGCTTTAGGGTTGTCATGGTGCTTTATGGTTGTCATGGTGCTTTATGGTTGTCATGGTGCTTTAGGGTTGTCATGGTGCTTTATGGTTGTCATGGTGCTTTATGGTTGTCATGGTGCTTTATGGTTGTCATGGTGCTTTATGGTTGTCATGGTGCTTTATGGTTGTCATGGTGCTTTAGGGTTGTCATGGTGCTTTATGGTTGTCATGGTGCTTTATGGTTGTCATGGTGCTTTAGAGTTGTCATGGTGCTTTATGGTTGTCATGGTGCTTTAGAGTTGTCATGGTGCTTTATGGTTGTCATGGTGCTTTATGGTTGTCATGGTGCTTTATGGTTGTCATGGTGCTTTATGGTTGTCATGGTGCTTTAGAGTTGTCATGGTGCTTTATGGTTGTCATGGTGCTTTATGGTTGTCATGGTGCTTTATGGTTGTCATGGTGCTTTATGGTTGTCATGGTGCTTTATGGTTGTCATGGTGCTTTATGGTTGTCATGGTGCTTTATGGTTGTCATGGTGCTTTATGGTTGTCATGGTGCTTTATGGTTGTCATGGTGCTTTATGGTTGTCATGGTGCTTTATGGTTGTCATGGTGCTTTATGGTTGTCATGGTGCTTTATGGTTGTCATGGTGCTTTATGGTTGTCATGGTGCTTTATGGTTGTCATGGTGCTTTATGGTTGTCATGGTGCTTTAGAGTTGTCATGGTGCTTTAGAGTTGTCATGGTGCTTTAGAGTTGTCATGGTTCTTTATGGTTGTCATGGTGCTTTATGGTTGTCATGGTGCTTTATGGTTGTCATGGTGCTTTAGGGTTGTCATGGTGCTTTAGGGTTGTCATGGTGCTTTATGGTTGTCATGGTGCTTTAGGGTTGTCATGGTGCTTTATGGTTGTCATGGTGCTTTATGGTTGTCATGGTGCTTTATGATTGTCATGGTGCTTTAGGGTTGTCATGGTGCTTTATGGTTGTCATGGTGCTTTATGGTTGTCATGGTGCTTTATGGTTGTCATGGTGCTTTATGGTTGTCATGGTGCTTTATGTTTGTCATGGTGCTTTAGGGTTGTCATGGTGCTTTATGGTTGTCATGGTGCTTTATGGTTGTCATGGTGCTTTATGGTTGTCATGGTGCTTTATGGTTGTCATGGTGCTTTAGAGTTGTCATGGTGCTTTAGGGTTGTCATGGTGCTTTATGGTTGTCATGGTGCTTTATGGTTGTCATGGTGCTTTATGGTTGTCATGGTGCTTTATGGTTGTCATGGTGCTTTAGGGTTGTCATGGTGCTTTATGGTTGTCATGGTGCTTTATGGTTGTCATGGTGCTTTAGAGTTGTCATGGTGCTTTAGGGTTGTCATGGTGCTTTAGGGTTGTCATGGTGCTTTATGGTTGTCATGGTGCTTTAGAGTTGTCATGGTGCTTTAGGGTTGTCATGGTGCTTTAGGGTTGTCATGGTGCTTTAGGGTTGTCATGGTGCTTTATGGTTGTCATGGTGCTTTATGGTTGTCATGGTGCTTTATGGTTGTCATGGTGCTTTAGGGTTGTCATGGTTCTTTATGGTTGTCATGGTGCTTTAGGGTTGTCATGGTGCTTTATGGTTGTCATGGTGCTTTAGAGTTGTCATGGTGCTTTATGGTTGTCATGGTGCTTGAGAGTTGTCATGGTGCTTTATGGTTGTCATGGTGCTTTATGGTTGTCATGGTGCTTTATGGTTGTCATGGTGCTTTATGGTTGTCATGGTGCTTTAGAGTTGTCATGGTGCTTTATGGTTGTCATGGTGCTTTATGGTTGTCATGGTGCTTTAGAGTTGTCATGGTGCTTTAGAGTTGTCATGGTGCTTTATGGTTGTCATGGTGCTTTAGGGTTGTCATGGTGCTTTAGGGTTGTCATGGTGCTTTATGGTTGTCATGGTGCTTTAGGGTTGTCATGGTGCTTTATGGTTGTCATGGTGCTTTATGGTTGTCATGGTGCTTTATGATTGTCATGGTGCTTTAGGGTTGTCATGGTGCTTTATGGTTGTCATGGTGCTTTATGGTTGTCATGGTGCTTTATGGTTGTCATGGTGCTTTATGGTTGTCATGGTGCTTTATGTTTGTCATGGTGCTTTAGGGTTGTCATGGTGCTTTATGGTTGTCATGGTGCTTTATGGTTGTCATGGTGCTTTATGGTTGTCATGGTGCTTTATGGTTGTCATGGTGCTTTAGAGTTGTCATGGTGCTTTAGGGTTGTCATGGTGCTTTATGGTTGTCATGGTGCTTTATGGTTGTCATGGTGCTTTATGGTTGTCATGGTGCTTTATGGTTGTCATGGTGCTTTAGGGTTGTCATGGTGCTTTATGGTTGTCATGGTGCTTTATGGTTGTCATGGTGCTTTAGAGTTGTCATGGTGCTTTAGGGTTGTCATGGTGCTTTAGGGTTGTCATGGTGCTTTATGGTTGTCATGGTGCTTTAGAGTTGTCATGGTGCTTTAGGGTTGTCATGGTGCTTTAGGGTTGTCATGGTGCTTTAGGGTTGTCATGGTGCTTTATGGTTGTCATGGTGCTTTATGGTTGTCATGGTGCTTTATGGTTGTCATGGTGCTTTAGGGTTGTCATGGTTCTTTATGGTTGTCATGGTGCTTTAGGGTTGTCATGGTGCTTTATGGTTGTCATGGTGCTTTAGAGTTGTCATGGTGCTTTATGGTTGTCATGGTGCTTGAGAGTTGTCATGGTGCTTTATGGTTGTCATGGTGCTTTATGGTTGTCATGGTGCTTTATGGTTGTCATGGTGCTTTATGGTTGTCATGGTGCTTTAGAGTTGTCATGGTGCTTTATGGTTGTCATGGTGCTTTAGAGTTGTCATGGTGCTTTATGGTTGTCATGGTGCTTTATGGTTGTCATGGTGCTTTAGAGTTGTCATGGTGCTTTAGAGTTGTCATGGTGCTTTAGGGTTGTCATGGTGCTTTATGGTTGTCATGGTGCTTTATGGTTGTCATGGTGCTTTATGGTTGTCATGGTGCTTTATGGTTGTCATGGTGCTTTATGGTTGTCATGGTGCTTTATGGTTGTCATGGTGCTTTATGGTTGTCATGGTGCTTTAGGGTTGTCATGGTGCTTTATGGTTGTCATGGTGCTTTAGGCTTGTCATGGTGCTTTATGGTTGTCATGGTGCTTTGGAGTTGTCATGGTGCTTTATGGTTGTCATGGTGCTTTAGGCTTGTCATGGTGCTTTATGGTTGTCATGGTGCTTTATGGTTGTCATGGTGCTTTAGGGTTGTCATGGTGCTTTATGGTTGTCATGGTGCTTTATGGTTGTCATGGTGCTTTATGGTTGTCATGGTGCTTTAGAGTTATCATGGTGCTTTATGGTTGTCATGGTGCTTTATGGTTGTCATGGTGCTTTATGGTTGTCATGGTGCTTTATGGTTGTCATGGTGCTTTATGGTTGTCATGGTGCTTTAGGCTTGTCATGGTGCTTTATGGTTGTCATGGTGCTTTAGGCTTGTCATGGTGCTTTATGGTTGTCATGGTGCTTTAGGCTTGTCATGGTGCTTTATGGTTGTCATGGTGCTTTAGGCTTGTCATGGTGCTTTATGGTTGTCATGGTGCTTTGGAGTTGTCATGGTGCTTTATGGTTGTCATGGTGCTTTAGAGTTGTCATGGTGCTTTAGAGTTGTCATGGTGCTTTATGGTTGTCATGGTGCTTTAGGGTTGTCATGGTGCTTTAGAGTTGTCATGGTGCTTTATGGTTGTCATGGTGCTTTATGGTTGTCATGGTGCTTTATGGTTGTCATGGTGCTTTATGGTTGTCATGGTGCTTTATGGTTGTCATGGTGCTTTAGAGTTGTCATGGTGCTTTAGAGTTGTCATGGTGCTTTAGGGTTGTCATGGTGCTTTAGGGTTGTCATGGTGCTTTAGGGTTGTCATGGTGCTTTATGGTTGTCATGGTGCTTTAGAGTTGTCATGGTGCTTTAGGGTTGTCATGGTGCTTTATGGTTGTCATGGTGCTTTATGGTTGTCATGGTGCTTTATGGTTGTCATGGTGCTTTAGAGTTGTCATGGTGCTTTAGAGTTGTCATGGTGCTTTATGGTTGTCATGGTGCTTTATGGTTGTCATGGTGCTTTATGGTTGTCATGGTGCTTTAGAGTTGTCATGGTGCTTTATGGTTGTCATGGTGCTTTATGGTTGTCATGGTGCTTTATGGTTGTCATGGTGCTTTATGGTTGTCATGGTGCTTTATGGTTGTCATGGTGCTTTATGGTTGTCATGGTGCTTTATGGTTGTCATGGTGCTTTATGGTTGTCATGGTGCTTTAGGGTTGTCATGGTGCTTTATGGTTGTCATGGTGCTTTATGGTTGTCATGGTGCTTGAGAGTTGTCATGGTGCTTGAGAGTTGTCATGGTGCTTTAGAGTTGTCATGGGGATTGATTTAACATTTTCCCGCTCAACAATGACTTACATAACCTCAACCACCATGCATTACCACGCACCCTTACCATGCACCCTAACCACGCACCCTAACCACGCACCCTAACCATCACAATCACACAGGCGTCCAAGGATGATCAAGCCAGCCATCATGGTGGTGAAGGACGTGGAGAGCACCGAGGCCACCAAGACTGCAGCACCGTCCAAGCAGGCAGCACCTTCCCCGCCCAGCAACAAGCAACTGCTGCCCCTGCTCAGGAAGCTGGGCAAGGACCTGGCTGACCTCTCCCTCTTCCGCAACCAACGCTTCCTCGCCATCTGCTTCTCGACCACGTGCTTCAACTTTGGCGCCAGCATCTTCTACCAACACACGCCCTCCAGGGCGGTCTCCTTCGGCGTCTTGAAGGAGCTTTCCTACTACATCACCACCGTCGTCGGCATCGTCACCCTCATCGCCCGGGTGATGGGCGCCAGCATCGGCAACCTGGCGTGCACTGACCGCGTCTTGGAGTACGGGGGCAGCGTCATCCTGGGCGGCATCTGCATGGGCCTGCATGGAGTCAGCCACGACTTCGTCAGCATCTGCGTCATCGCCGCCTGCACTGGCTTCTCCGCTGGTGAGTCATTCCTTCCTTCCTTCCTTCCTTCCTTCCTTCCTTCCTTCCTTCCTTCCTTCCTTCTTTCCTTCCTTCCTTCCTTCCTTCCTTCCTTCCTTCCTTCCTTCCTTCCTTCCTTCCTTCCTTCCTTCCTTCTTTCCTTCCTTCCTTCCTTCCTTCTTTCCTTCCTTCCCACCTTCCTTCCTTCCTTCCTTCCTTCCTTCCTTCCTTCCTTCCTTCCTTCCTTCCTTCCTTCCTTCTTTCCTTCCTTCCTTCCTTCCTTCCTTCTTTCTTTCCTTCCTTCCTTCCTTCCTTCCTTCCTTCCTTCCTTCCTTCCTTTCTTCCTTCCTTCCTTCCTTCCTTCCTTCCTTCCTTCTTTCCTTCCTTCCTTCCTTCCTTCCTTCCTTCTCATCTTATTTTCTCTTCAACCACTTCACCACCTACCTCCCACCCCTCACTCTTCACCCCACTCCCACCACACCACCACACAGGCCTGGTGATGACGATACAGACAACAGTGATCTCGGACATAGTGGGAGTGTCGTTGGTGCACAGGGCTCAGGCATTCGTGCTCATCTGCATGGGACTGGGTGCCCTTGTTGGAGTCCCTCTGGCCGGTGGGAGGGGGTTGGATGGAGGGAGTGGGTTGGATGGTGGGAGGGGGTGGGTGGTGGTGGATGGTGGTGGTTGGGGGTTGAAGGGGGGATGGTTGTGGATTGTTGAGGGTGGGGAGTGAAAGGGTTGTAGATGGTAGGAGGAGATTTGTAACTGGCTCTAGCGAGATAATAGTGGATGGTGGGAGGGGATGAAATGATCATTATCATAACCACTTTGCCCAAACATATCATCATCATCACCAATAAACCAAATCTCCCTCACCACCACCAAACAAACCACCACCATCCCAACCACCAAACAAACCACCACCACTCCCACCACCACTCCCACCGCACAGGCCGCATCTACGACAAGACAGGCAACTACAACCTGCCCTTCTACTGCGCCTCTGTGGTCCAGGTGTTTGGTGGCCTCTTCCTGATCGGTACCCACGCCTTCTTCAAGTGGAGGGACGTCAGGACCAGCAGGAGGAAGCAGATGATGGGTGGTGGTGGTGGTGCTGGTGATGGCGATGACGATGGTGCCAAGGCATTGGTGCAGTGACGACGGATGGTGTTGATGATGGTGGGGAGGATGGTGCTGATGATGGTGTTGATGAAGAGGAGGATGATTCAGGTTTTGGCATTACGAGGGCTGTAATGGAAGGACAAAACCCCCTTTTTCAAAGTGGACTCAATCGTGTCTTGAGCACTCCAAGGCTCGTTATTTCGTTGTGGCATCTATTGGGACTCAGTGATCGCTTTTATCTCGATCAACGTTGCACTCCATATCAGGAAGACATCTATATGGGAGACATTCAATCCATTGTCAGTCTCCGCACTCAAGAGACCTTCATGCATTCACACAGCACACATGCACGCATGCATCCATACAACACACTTGCACGCTTCAGTGCACACCAAGGTGTGTACAGCATTGCCTTAAAGACGTCAAAGTGCTTGAGGATTGTACGACATTAACGTACACACATGTGTACATCAAACTTGATATTCTATATACACAGCGCTCCCATCACCACCTGTTCCATTCAACTAGAGGGACTTCATCACTGTACCATTTGTGCACCCCCAGTCATCCACCCTGTGTGTTGTACACTTCTGTACACCATATTATATTATTCTGTTGTATACTTTTTTATATTATATACTGTATGCTGTTGTATGCGTTCATCTAGAGTTTATGCTGTTGTAGCTTAGGAAGCTCTGTGCAACTCTTTTACCGCTTTGGGGCGACATCATGTGAATCTATTTATTGTTTTTTGTGCTTGTGTGTGTGTGTGTGTTTGTGTGTGTGTGTGTGTGTGTTTGTGTGCGTGTGTTTATGTGTGTCTGTGTGTGTGTGTATGTGTTCGTATAAGACTTACACGATTATTTTTTAAGGAACGATACAAGACAAGAGACTTGTTAGTGTTATTGCTCACTCTGTCTCTGTCATCACCAACCATCGTCATCATTATCATCATCATCATCATCAACGTCATCATCATCATTTCAATGATTACCACCTCTCTCATCACCTCCATCTTGTTCACACTCGGGTAACACACCTTCTTCATCTCTATTAAATTCTCACCATGATGATTCCACGTAGGTGCATCCTTTCAAGACGTCAGTGACGTCACGTCATCAGTAGCTTAGTCATCACTTGCGGTATTCATTTGGCGCTTTATCCATTAATCGAATGGTTTAATTATGTCTAAGTTGTTGCATATTCATAATGCTAGCTTTTTGTTTGCTGTACCACTGCTTTAATGTTCTTAACTGAGCACATCATCAAAGTATAAGGTCTTTCTTACACTAAATATATATTTTAAATCGTCAAAAATACATTTAGTTTTAAATACATATCTGGGTCCTTGTTTCTCTGTTGCCAGTTCAAATGGATGATAAATTCATCTGGTAAACGATGCTTGGTTGGTGAAAGTGTCGAGTGGATGCCCTTATGCGTGAAGGTCAGTTTACAATGATGCTGACAGTGTTTTGGAGTGAGTCTCTTGCCATTGTTCTATGAGGTTCTACAACTGGTTTCGAGCTATCAGCAAAAGTAGTCATAATTTACTTTTTATATCTTATTCTTTACAAATTTAGAAGAAAAAAAACGTATATATGCTTTTATATTATAAAAAATGTAATATACAATATTTAGGCAAAACTAAGGATCATCTGTTAAACTAAAAATAGCACTTGTTTTTCTTTGGTTTGACGTTTGAGTATTTTGGTAACATTTCTTCGCATTTTCTTTTTTTGAGAACATCTCCATCGCTCATAAGGAATTTTTCGAAAACTTCGAAGAAAGTTGTTTAAACTAAATTAAGCGTGAGTTCATTTTAATAAATCTAAGTTCTTAATATTTTCAATTATTTATAAAATGGCGTTGTTCGTGAATCATTTTTCAAACAATGTGTTAGGAAAACAACAAATATTTCAAAAACAACTGTTACAATAATAAATTGTTTTCAAAACAAAATAGGATTTTTCTTTTCATATTAGACTAATTTATCAATCTTTCAGTAATCATTTGTATGAGTCAAAAAATTGAAAAGCCTTCACTAACTGGACATCGCATCAAAACGCGAAAAAGGGGTCTGTTCTATTTTTGAAAATTTTCACAAAATCTATTAAAATCAAGCAATTTTGATTTCAAGTGTCATTAGCTTTTTGATCACTGAAACGACTGATGTGCTGGCAGATGAGAAGGAGAAGTATGATCCATTAGCTTTCAGGGATGCAATTGTGCAAGGACTCAACGAGGCAAACTCAGATATAGATTATGTGGGTTCATGTTCACTAATTAATTAGATTATATGTTTCTTCATTCACTAATTAATTAGATTATACGTTTCTTCATTCACTAATTAATTAGATTATGTCATTCTTCATTCACTTATTAGTTACACTAGAAATCAATTTTCTCATTAAAATATGTTAGTATTAAGTATAATTTCCGGTAAAATTGCTTTGTAAGCCCTTAATATATTCACAGTCATTAAACTCCTCGCACTTTGGAATTTCTATCATTATTCTTTACAAAATGCGGTTATTATTATCTTTATAAAAAATGTTTTCTTAATAATTCTTTTTGAAAAATCATTATTTAACAAAATTAAGGGCTTACAAAGCAATTTTACCATAATTTACAATTTTGAAACAGATTTCCAAGTACCTAGACTCGGCGGGGTCGAAGTTGGACTACCGCAGGTATTCAGAGTCTCTCTTTGACATCCTATTCGCTGGAGGAATATTGGGTGAGGCCCATAACTGCTCTTAGTTTCAATTGGATGGGATGCAATTATTAGTCATAATTAGGTGAGCTGCATAAATTAATTATTATTAGGTGGGCTGAATTAATTAATTATAATTAGGTGAGCTGCATATATGCTCTAAATTTTAATTGGGTGGGTTGGGTTGCATGGGCTCTATAGATTAATACTGATTGGATGGCTTACATAGATTCTTTCCTTCTCCTTCCTCACCATCTCACCCTTCACAAACTCTTCTTCCCTCTCAGCACCTGGAGGCTCGATCGTGTTGGAGTCGGCGGAGAAGACAGCTGACCTGTACAAGAAGGCGCTCTTCCAAGACGCCGACGCACCCACCCTCATCAAGACCCAGTACGAGGTCGTTGTGGTGCTGGTGGTCGTTGTGGTGGGGGGGGGGTATTGGGGGAAGGAGTGTATATGGTAGTAGTAGTGTTGGTGGTGTGAGGTAGTGGCTAGGTTGTTTTCGACTTGAATATTAGTTGGTGGGGGTGTTTGTGTTGTCATGGTAGGAGTGCTTGTGCTGCCATGGTTGCAGTAGTGTTGCCATGGTAGGAGTGGTTGTGCTGGCATGGTTGCAGTAGTGATGTCATGCTAGGAGTGGTTTTGCTGCCATGGTTATAGTAGTGATGTCATGGCAATGGTGGGGTAGAGGGAGATCGTCTTCTGATGGATGTAGCTGTGATGTATCAAAATGGCAGATCTTCTACAAGTTGATCAGGAGGTACAAGTACCTGGAAAAGAGCTTCGACGATGAGATCAAGAAGGTACTGCTGACTTCCACTGCACCACACTCCCATGCCATCCACTGCATCACACCACCACATTACTGCACAAACCATGCCATTAGTCTACTGTGTCAAACCACTATGCAGTTCGCATAATTACTCCCCCTCCTCCCTCCCTCTTCCTCCCTCTTCCCTCCTTCTCCCCCAACAGCTGATCCTCTTCCTGAAGGGCTTCAAGGAGGAGGAGCGCTTGAGGTTGGCGAAGGTGCTCGGCATGAGCCTCGCCAACGGCCTCTGCAACCCCTCGTGTCTGCTGCCCCTCTTCGACGCACACCTCGTCAAGGATGGTCAGTCAGGGGGGGGAGGGGTGGAAAGGGTGATGATGATTGGCTAGTTAATGTGGTAGTTGTGCATTTGTCATCAATGCAATCGTCATTAAGCATCCCACAACACCAATCAACCCCCCATTCCTCTCACCCACCCACACCACCACCTTCCAACCTCTACCAACACCACCACATACATTCAAGCACACAACCCTCTAACCAACACCAACCAACCGACACAGGCTTCTCGCTGGAGTTTGCACAGGCGATGTTCTCGGCGTGGTTGGCTGAGAGGGACATCAACAACGTCTCGACTGCCCTCAAGAAGTGTGGTCTTGAGGCGCGTTTGATGGTGCGTTCCTTGTTTGAACCTTGTTTCTAATGTCTGTTGTTTCAATCTGGCTCTTTAATGTTTATGTTCAACTCTTTTTGTGTCTTTTATTAAATTTGTAGTTTAGTACATCCACTCTATCTTTTTTGTTGACTCTCAGTGAGTCCAACACACACTCTGCATATCAGCATCTTCACCTTTCACAGCCACCCTTCCACTCATCCATCTCCTCACTAAACACCTATTTCCTTTTCATCCCACACCACCCATTCTTTCATCCCACACCACCCACCCTTTCATCCCACACCACCCCCCTTTCATCCCACACCACCCACCCTATCATCCCACACCACCCACCCTTTCATCCCACACCACCCACCCTTTCATCCCACACCACCCACCCTTTCATCCCACACCACCCACCCTATCATCCCACACTATCAACCACGACCATCTTCCCGCCATGACCATCTTCCCGCCACGACCATCTTCCCACCACAACCATCACAGGAACTACTGCCACTGCACAAGCGCAGCAGGGAGAACTTTGAGCAGTCCTTCCTCACCGCAGGCCTCGAGCCCATTGTCGACTACCAGGTTCGTCGTCGTCTGAGAGAATTGTCTGCCCCACTAATTCATGTGCTGACCTCACTTCCATCCATCAATCACACACACATACACATGTAAACACACACACACACACACGCACACATATACACACACACACATACACACGTGAACACCAACACATACACAGAGAGTGAAGGCGAGTGCAGAGATGAAGAAGGGAGTGCAGAACAGACTGGAAGAGATGATCCGCAATGAGGAGCCTGTCAAGGAGGTCTCCACCATTCCTCCACTCTTCCTCCACCATTCCTCCACTCTTCCTCCACCATTCCTCCACTCTTCCTCCACCATTCCTCCTTTACTAAATCATCTTCATTCCTCCACCACTCATTCCTTTTGACACTTGCACATTTGACACACGACAGTTGGTGGCAGTGATAAAGGAGCACATGACGAAGACTGGCATGCAGGAGCCTGAGACCGTTGCCATGGTGAGCCCTCTTTGACATCTAGTCTGTCTGTCTGCTTGCCTGTATTTTTGTCTGTCTTTTCAGCATTCTGTTACTAAAACACTTGCCAGTTCCATTTTTCAAAATTGTCTGTCATAAACGTGATCTCCATCAAAGCATGGCATTATCACACCACAGCCATTACCACCCTTACTACGCTTCACCACCACTTACCACTACCACAACAACCACTCACTACCACAGGTGTGGGCGACGCTGATGAACGCGCTGGAGTGGAGCAAGAAGGAGGACTTGGTGGGCGACCAGGCGATCAGACACCTCAAGCACTACAGCGGCGTCCTCTCCTCGCTCACCTCGCTCGCCAAGACACAAGGCATCCTCCTGCAGAAGGTGCAGGAGTTCTGCTACGACAACATGAACTTCCACAAGGTTTACATTGTCCTTTGGCTTGCCGTTTGTGTTGTGGTAGTTTTATACTTCACTGTATTGTGTTTTAATTTAAGGTTTGTACACTCTCGTATGCACTGTTTTTTCCGTTCTATGTACACTTTCGTATGTCTCTATTGTTTGTAATGTTTTTTAAATGTGTTTACTGTTTGCTATGAGTGTACTGTGAGTTGTTTTGTATAGAGTATTTGTGCACACGCTTTTGTACATTCTTCCATACTAAATGAATAGTCCTCAACCTCTACTCCCTTCTTCCTCAACCCCCATTCCTTCCCTTCCTCCCCCTCTCAGGTCTTCAGCAAGATCATCATCCTCTTCTACAAGACAGACGTCCTGGGCGAGGACGCCATAGTGACGTGGTACGAGAGAGGTCACTCTCCCAAGGGCAAGAGCATCTTCCTCGAGCAGATGAAGGACTTCATGCAGTGGCTCCAGAACGCCGAGGAGGAGTCGGACGATGAAGAATAGTGCCTCGAGGGTTGTTTGGGGGTGGGGAGGTTGAGGGATGTACATGGAGGGTTGTTTGGGGGTGGGGAGGGGGTTGAGGCATGTACATGGAGGGTTGTTTGGAGGAAGGGGGTTTATTATCAGGGACCTTGTTTGCAGGGTTGGACCGACAAGACATTGTTCAATAGTGGAAGGGGGTTGGAGCTTTTGTGGACGCTCAAACTTTTATAATGAACTCGGCGTGTGTGCTGGCGACTGCTTATCATCATCTTGCAAACCCTCCTACTTCTTCGGTTGTTTCTTGCTGCTTAAAGGAGTACTCAGCACTCAGCATGGGTTCTATGCCTGGTCAGCAAGCACCACCAGAGCTTCTCTGACACACACACGCACTTATATTGCAAGTCTTACAGGCTATTTTGCACGATTAATTGTACGTTTGTCTTATCGACCTCTTGGCGTGCCGTATTTTATGAACAATATTTTCAAAAAAGCGAATAACATGTCACTTCTGTTACTCATAAACGACCTTAAAGAGTTAACCTCAATCAGTCAGCTTTAAGACCAAACCGCCCATAAAGCGTTGCCGAATATTTAAAGATTAGTTTGATTCTAATTTTCCGAACATTTTCTGCTCAGTGCAGAGCACAGTAATGTTTCAAGATGCCATGATAAGAATTATTTGCTATAAGAGACTACAAGTGTTAATCATATTTTTGTATTCACTGGCAATTCAAATGTGCAAACTTGTTAGCTACTGACAAGATCTAGCATCACTAACAGTTCATCCAATCGAGCGCCAACAAACAGAACCATTAATAATGATGTTGATGAGAGAGGGCAGCTCAGAAAGCGAAGAGGATGAGGAAGGCCATCATGAGACAGAAGAGTCCCATCGCCTCTGAAAGAGCGAAACCAAGGATGGTGTAGGAGAAGAGCTGCTGCTTCAGAGAGGGGTTCCTGGCATAGCCCACCACCAAGCTGCCAAACACACTGCCGATACCAGCACCTGGGTTGTGGTGGTGGTCATGATGATGATGATAGAATGAATGTCTCTTTTTCAATGCTTTAACACATTAGTGCAAGTGTCAAACCTGATCCAGCGACTCCCACAGTGGCTGCACCAGCTCCGATGTACTTGGCAGCCTGGTCAATGTCTTTCCTGATGCTTGAGGTGTGCAGCAGACGAGATGCAAGCATCATGGCGGGCATTTGAGCTCTCAGAGGAGACACGTCTTTTGTGAGCTAGAGGTCAGAAGGGTTGAAGTTTTGAAAATAAAATATAATTATATATGTTTTGGTAACGTCAGTCAAATTATAGAAGTATCATTTAAACTGTAAAAATTGAGATTAAGACTTGAAATTTGACTCACTTGTTGACTCTGTGTGGTTTGCATGGTTGGCAAACTTCCCATGAGCCTGACATTTCGGCTCAAAACGGTCTAGAAGAAATTTAGTTTAGAATATTAATTGAAGCAATAAAAGCACTTGAGGTCAAGATTAGGTTACCTCTCAACTCCAAAATTTAAGCGAAACTTAAAATGTTAAAAAGATTCTATATTTATACGAAATAATAATGTAAATTTCCTACTCCAACTCTGGCGGAAGAGGCGAGCAGCTTGACAGAGTACATTTTTAGAATGTCTATCGACCTTGACAAGAAACCTGGGCGTCTAAAGAGATCGAATGCAAAACAATAAAATAAATTGAATCAAGATTTTAAATGTTAATAACTTATTTTATTTTATTAAAGTTAAAAAAAGACAAGTAGGATAAGTGTGCTACTAAAAATGGCTATTAAGGCACTCACTAAGCAGCAAATCTCACGTCCTACCAAAGAGAGTAAATAGGAGAACAACCTTCAAATTAAAGATGGCGAATTCTTTCACCTAAACTGTAGAGCGTAATTAAAATAAATAGGGTTTTAATTTAATTGTTGTTTATAAAAATAGGTAAAAAGTTTATATTATATTTTTTACAAGAAAACTTTGAGACTTTTAAGTCTTGTACTTCCTTAAAACATCAAAATCGCCTAAAAAGATTATCTATTTTTTCATATATTTTACCTTTAATAATTGTACTCAATCACTAAATTTCATAATATTTCAAAAATTTAAAATAAAAAAAATTGAAATAATCAAAAACTCTTCAGAAATCAGTAAGGAAACAAAAAAATCATCTTAAATACTGATTCTATTAAGAATCAATCCACAGTTTCAGGGCTGATGTTGAGAGTGAGAGTTGAACGACCTCTGACTATTTTGGCGACCAGTTTGGCATTCGAAGCATCGATTGCCTTGTAGACATCATCAGAGCTTTTGATCACTTTGCCGTTGATTTCGGTGATGATGTCACCAGGCTTGACGCCGGCCCTGCAGGCATAAACGGGTTTTTATTGGTCTACAAATATGAAGAAAAAATTAGAATAAAAGCAATATTTAATAATATTTCTACCGTTTTTCACCGATGCAGAAGACATTTCTTCAAATGATATGATAGGCTCAAAACTCCCAAAAGCCAATAGCGGCAATGACAACTTACACGTCTGCAGGCGAGCCTAGGGTCACGCGGTAAATGAGGACGCCATGCTCGACGTCTTGAAGGTCACTGTGTTGGATCTTGTAGGTGAGGAGGATGTCAGAGGTGAGGGTGACCATGGTGATGCCGATGTACTTCCTATTGCCACCTATTTGAGCTGAGTCGCCCTTCATGAACCATCGCGACTTGGCTGTGTGGAGTGGGAAGGAGTGGGAGGGAGTGGGTGGGAGTGGGTGGGAGTGGGAGGGAGTGGGTGGGAGTGGGTGGGAGTGGGAGAAAGTGGGTGGGAGTGGGAGGGAGTGGGTGGGAGTGGGAGGAAGTGGGAGGGAGTGGGTGGGAGTGGGAGGGAGTGGGTGGGAGTGGGAGGGAGTGGGAGGGAGTGGAAGGGAGAGTGGAAGAGAGTGGGTGGGAGGTAGAGTGATATGGAATGAAGGGAAGAAGAGTAGAGAAGGAGTTAAATGTTGGCGCTAGCAAGAGACTCTGGCGAAATTACTTCCATCCGCTCATCACTTTGATCGTTGTGTGCATCAACATGGAGGAGGCTGCATTCTCATAAAAACCATGCATAAAGCGCACTTGTCATCGATAGAATTATCTTTCAAAAGCTGTACTACCTTTCAGAGCACTTTCAAGAACAAATAGAATACAATATGAAATAATTGAAAACCAGGACATATTCAGAACATTGTAGAAAACTCATAGTTTAATATAATTTCACAAGACGGTGTTACTTTTATAGAATTAATAACGGTTTAAGTACGGTAACAGACGTGGAATAGAACAAAAAATAAATTGGCAAGTCACGAAAAATATCGTTAAAAAAGTAAAAAGTGAAAATATCTATGCAACGACATACAAACTAATACTGTCAAAAATGACGATAATGGACTGTCAAAGATTTGGACATAATACGTGGAATGTTCAATACCTAGTAAGTGATATTATAAAAAGATATTCAACAAATGCGTGACACTCTAATACAAAATGTGCTATAAATATGTTGCATAAAAATATTCAATGAAATATGTTGCATTAAAAAAAGCTATAAAATATGGCATGTAATATGGAAGACGGACCAGATGAATGGCATACATTAGGGCATGTAACCTGAAATATGGAACGACTGCAGATTGATAGCATAACAAAAAAACTTCATCACAGTTGATGCAACCACTACAATAAAACAAATAAAGTATATGCAGTAAGCAATGAGCTGCAACTGCATGGTGGCTTCAAATAGAGAGCGGCAATGTGCTCTGAGAGGGGAGGGCGTGCCTTCCAGCCTAGCGGAAGAAGGGGAAGCGAGAGGAGGAGGTGGGAGGGGGGCGGGTGATGAGTTTCCTGCACGCGTCATCAGTCACCTCGTTCTCATCCACGTCGATCTCCTCCTCTTCCTCCTCCTCCTCATCTCTCTTCGGCCTCACCCCCCTCCTCGACTTACACTTCTCTTCCAGCTGGGCAGCCTTGCTGAGGAACTCTCTGGCGTAGTCGGACGGAATCGCGAAGGAGATTCCCGTCGTCACCATCATCGTGTTTATGCCTATCGCCTCGCCGTTCTGTGTGCGTGTTTGTGTGTGTGTGTTGGTTTGTGTATGTGTTGGTTTGTGTGTGTGTGTGTGTTGGTTTGTGTATGTGTTGGTTTGTGTATGTGTTGGTTTGTGTGTGTGTGTGTGTGTTGGTTTATGTGTGTGTGTGTGTGGGTTGGTTTGTGTATGTGTTGGTTTGTGTGTGTGTGTGTGTGTGTGTGTTGGTTTATGTGTGTGTGTGTGTGTGTTGGTTTATGTGTGTGTCTTGGTTTGTGTGTGTTGGTTTGTGTGTGTGCGTGTTGGTTTGTGTGTGTGTGTGCGTATTTGTGTGTGTTTTGGTTTATGTGTGTGTTGGTTTGTGTGTGTGTTGGTTTGTGTGTGTGTTGGTGTGTGTGTGTTGGTGTGAGTGTGTTGGCTTGTGTGTGTGTTGGTTTGTGTGTGTGTTGGTTTGTGCGTGCGTGTGTTGGTTTGTGTGTGTGTTGGTTTGTGCGTGTGTGTGTTGGTTTGTGCGCGTGTTTGTGTGTGTGTGTGTTGGTTTGTGTATGTGTTGGTTTGTGTGTGTGTGTGTGTTGGTTTGTGTATGTGTTGGTTTGTGTGTGTGTGTGTGTGTGTGTGTGTTGGTTTATGTGTGTGTCTTGGTTTGTGTGTGTTGGTTTGTGTGTGTGCGTGTTGGTTTGTGTGTGTGTGTGTTTTGGTTTATGTGTGTGTTGGTTTGTGTGTGTGTTGGTTTGTGTGTGTGTTGGTGTGTGTGTGTGTTGGTGTGAGTGTGTTGGTTTGTGTGTGTGTTGGTTTGTGTGTGTGTTGGTTTGTGCGTGTGTGTGTTGGTTGTGTGTGTGTGTGTGTGTGTGTGTGTGTGTGTGTGTGTGTGTGTGTGTGTGTGTGTGTGTGTGTGTGTGTGTGTGCAGAGACATAATAACCAGGTTAATCAGAGGCCCTCCAGAGTTTCCGAACTGTGAGGGTCGAAGGAAGACTTTTGAAGCATGACACACACGCAGACACACACACACAACCACAAACAAACACACAAACTTTCCCAAACTCACCCAAACACACACACAACACACACACAAACCCGCCCAAACACACACACAAACCCGCCCAAACACACATTGATATTAGCATCAGTCTGGATGTAGCTGATATCCTTGTTATGGAGACCAAGGTCTTGACTGCGACGGTTGGCGGAACTGACAATGCCAGCGGTGACAGTGTTGCTAAGCTGCAGGGGACTCCCCATGGCAACCACAAACTCGCCAGGTCTCAGTGAACTTGACTTGCCCAGCTTCACTGTCGGTAGTTTCTCCTGTGTGTGTGTGTGTGTGTGTGTGTGTGTGTGTGTGTGTGTGTGTGTGTGTTTGTGTGTGTGTGTGTGTGTGTGTGTGTAGTTGTGTTAAGTTGTGTGAAGTTGTGTGCGTGCTTGAATTCTTTGTATGTTGGTGAGTGTGTGATGATGATGATGCTAGTGATGATGATGGTGCTGATGATGATTGCACATACGCCGTTGATCTTGATCGTGGCCAGGTCTGAGACTGGATCCACCGCCTGCACCACTCCGATCTTCTGAGTGCCGTCGTTCAAACGCACCTTCACTCTGTGTGTTTGTGTGTGTTTTTGGATGTATGTATGTGTGTGTGTGTGTGTGTGTTTATGTGTGTGTGTGTGTATGTGTGTTTTTGGGTTTATGTGTGTGTGTGCAGATGGCCACCTGGCACTGTTGCCAACGACATGAGCATTGGTGATCACCAAGCCGTCCTCCCTCACAATGAAGCCTGAGCCATTCGATACTGCTATCGTCTTGCCTGTGAACGGGTGTCTGTGTGTGTGTGTTTGTGTGAGTGTATTTATGTGGGTGTGTTTGTGTGGGTGTGTTTGTGTGTGTTTGTGTGAGTGTGTTTGTGTGAGTGTGTTTGTGTGGGTGTGTTTGTGTGTGTTTGTGTGAATGTGTATGTGTGTGTATGTGTGTGTATGTGTAGATTTTCCAAATTTGTATGCATTAGTGTTGCTAAAGTATACACATAGTGTGTGTGCATTGAAGCAGTTTGTACATGGATGTGCATAATACAGATGCATATGGATGTGATTGTTGATGAAGAGAGGCCACTCAAGCGTGGCAATCAGGAGAGCGAGTGAGTGAGCAGGTGAGGGCCTCGTTAAACTCCACAGCAAGTATGTGAAGGGTTTTTGTGTGGTGGAGATGCCAATGGGCAGTGGAAAGTCCTATAAACGCATGAAGTGTGTGGATGCATGTTCGTGCATGGGTGTACAAGAAAATGTATCTTCAAAGATGAGCAGTCAATCAAGTACTTAGTTTAATCCCTAAATGCATGGCGGAATGAAGGAATATTACTTTCCAGAGATTTCGATGTAGACCACGGCAGGAGCAGCCTTCTCCACCACGTCTGCAATGAAGTTCCACGATTTGAAGTTCTGACTGTTGCCTGGAGACGTGCTGTCGGTCGCTTCAATTGCCTTCAGTTCTTCCTTGAAGCCAAACCTTCGCAGCGCCTCTGACAAAACCACAACCGATGCAGCACCCACACCCAACCAGGAAAGACTCTTGGAGTGCTGGCGAAAGGTTTCTAGAGACTTTGAAAGTTGAGATTTATTGGTGAAGGTCCTTTTCTGTGCATGCGTGATGGGCTTCGAGTTGATCGCTTGTGTGACACTTGGCAATGATGAAAGTTTTTTTGCTGAATTTGTAAAAATGGATTTTGCGATCGGATGAATGCATTTGTTCATGAGAGTCAAAGTATGCAAGTTGTTCATTCTATCTAACCTAAATTGGCTTCATTCGTGTTAGGATTTATTTTAGGAGTTTTTTAAAATATACATATGATGTTTAAAAATGAATTTTGTTAAGAAAACTTCTCAAAATTACTAAACGTCATTTTCTCTTATAAGAAAAATAAACAAATTTTTTCGTTTAAAAAAAAGGTTAATCAATAAAAATTCATAGAAGGTTGCAATATTAAAATCCTTAATGTATTGTAAATGCTTCAATTAAAGATAATCAAAGTATCTGCTTTACAAACAATTGTTAATTAGAGCATTGATTAATTAGTAATTATATTTAAACAATTTTAAGTCGGGTCAAGGCTATGCATGTAAGCCCCATCTTTGAATATATCAATATTCCAGCCCTCCACTGTGGAACTTTACATATGCATACATATACTACAACACTTTGCTCCACTGGTAAATCTTTCCAATATATATATCTACTATAGATAAAGTTATATAACATTTGGCATTACATCGAATTACATGCCATTAAGTATAATTTCATAGGTTTAAACGCTTGTATAAGGCTCCTGTAAGCCATAATGGATGTGATTAAAAGTTCCGCTGTTAATAATTTAAAAGCTTTAACGTTCTTTTTACAAAATGCGTTAAATTTTAACTTTTTGAAGATGGTCGTTGAATTTAAAAGTTGTTTATCACTTATTGTTACGTTTGGTATTATTTATAAGTGAGATCCTAGAATCATTTTATTGTTTGTATGTTTTTCATAGTTTAGAAACTAATTTAAATCTTTCTATCTGCTTTTGTTGAGTTTGAATTTCTTTGTCAAAACGTCAGATTTAAACGCAGTATAAAACGATAATGAATGGAGGAGATTTTGCAGGCATGTCTTATGGAGATTCCTTCCAACAGCACCACAATCAGCAGCACAGGATTAGATCAATGTCATGGTGTGATGGTGCTGAAATAACAACGACCACCAATCAAATGGGAGAAATGCCGCCAATTCATCTAGTGCAAGAAGAAGTCACTCTATCTCCAGACCAAAACTTGGGAAGAAATGAAGTTGAGTTGCCCAGTTGCAGTACTGAAGTGATTAATTTGAAAAAACCATCTGCTCGGAAGAATGCCTGGGGCTGTCTTTCATATGCAGATCTTATTGCAAAAGTGAAGACTTTTATTTTTATCTCTGTAACAATTTGTGGCTTTTTTACTTGAAAATAATATTGATTTCTTTTATAAAATAATTTTCTTCTTTGCAGGCAATAGAAAGCTCTCCCAACCAGCGTTTAACGCTCAACCAAATCTACTCATGGATGGTGGACAATGTACCCTACTTTCGAGCCAAAGGGCACACCAACAGTTCCGCTGGATGGAAGGTTTGTGTGCAGTTAGTCAGCTGTTTAGCTTGTCACTTTTTCATATATTTTTCTCACCCCCCTTCCTCCCCCCCCCACACAGAACTCGATCCGACACAACTTGAGCCTGCACGGACGCTTTGTCAGGGTGCAGAATGAGGGCGCAGGAAAGAGTTCATGGTGGATGGTGAACAACAACAACCGCCTCCAGAAGACGCCACGACGTCGCTCATCCACCCTCGACTCCAAACTCCTCGATAAGAAACGCAAGTCGTCGCAGAGCTCTGACCCCTCCAACGACCTTCTCCACCCACCCTTCTACAAGACACCCTGCCATCTGCAACAACAACAACAGCAACAACAAATGTCTTTCCATTTCCAGTACCCACCACAACAACAACAACAACAACGACTGCAGAAACTTGACAGCTTTGAGACTGCATTCAGATCCTTAGATAGAGGTTCCTTCAACAACAACCCCAACAACAACATCAACAACAGCAAAAGCAACAACAACTACAACTCACATCATCTAGTCAACAAAAACATCAACAAGAACCTCGGGTTGCTTGAGAGCTATGGCCAGTACAACTCAGCTAACATATTCCATGTCACCTCCACCTGCTTCAGTGACGATCAACAACAACCAAATAACATGCAACAATCACAACAACAACAACAACACTTGCAACAACATCAACAACAACAGTATGTCTTCAACGACTCCATGCAATCCATCTCCTCTTCAACACCTGGATCTCAGGCAATGATGCTCAACAACAACAGCATCAACAACAACAAGATGTCTTTCAACAGCCTTTCAAGCTTTCATGACAACAACAACAAGTCAACTTTCCACTTCAACAACAATGGCAACAACAACACTCCACCCATGCAGATGTACCACTCACACATGCACAAGAGCCACCACAGCACGGACATCTTCCTGCTGCCCGAGGAGGCGTGGCGCAACTACCTGCCTCCCTCGCCCGACCAACTCACCGAGACCGTCATCTCCTCCGAGAGCCTCACTGCCTTTCTCGAGGCAGGTGGCGAGAGTGAGATGGTTGATCTGGTGCCTCCGCCCCTCCTCCCTTCCCTCTCCTCTCTTCCTTCACTCACTTCTCTTCATTCCCTCACTTCCCTTCCTTCTCTCACCTCCCTTCCTCCTCTCTCATCTCTCTCTTCTCTTTCTTCTTACTCTTCTCTCACTCATGCATCTTCCTTCAACAACAACACTATCCACAACAACAACAACAACCTCACTAGCGACAACAACAACCACATACCTCTCCACTGCAGCACATACAACTCTGACCTCTTTCCTAATGATAGACCTACCACCGGTTGCCTCATCAACAAAAACAACAACAACAATAATAATAATAAAGTCAACTGCAGCACCCCTCTGGATCATTATCATGAGGCGAATGACGTCAAGCACGGCTTCAGCAGCAGTTGCGATCACTCAAGTGCAGTTAGCGACACCTCAAATATCACTGCGACCACCTCTACAAGTGGCTGTGGTGACACTGCTTCAAGTTTGATCGACAAACATCCTTTCTCGACGGCATCATTATCATCATCAGCGCCTTCATCATCATCATCATCATCATCAGCAGCAGCATCATCATCAGGAAGAAACGAATATTCAGACGCTGCAAGTGACCACAACTGCCACAAGCCACTCCTCTACAACATCCTACAGAACACCAACCTCTCAACCGCTGTATCTTCCCTCAACAACAACTACAACAACAACAACTACAACTTCAGCCACTCTAAACACTTCAACAACAATAACAACAACAACAACACTGACTCAACTCTCGACTCCACATCTTCCAGGGACGACTTTTACCCTAAAATAGTGGAGTTGTTGTCGAGTGGTAGTGACTGCAACAACAACATCCTCAACAACAACAACAGTGCTGGCCTCACCACAACTAACTTCAACAACAACAAGAACAGAAAACCTAGCCAAGTGACTTCAACCTCAACACCTCCCAAGACCACCACAACCACCACTGAGATGGATGGCAAAGGCGACTCAACAACCACTGCCAACCACACGAACAACACTGCCAACCAAACAAACAACTGTAAACATGACAAAGCCTCTAGCAGACACCAGCACCAGACCAGAAGCAACAAGGCACTCAAACTGATCGCGCACGCACCTGCTGCTGCTGCTGATGATGATGATGGTGATGATGGTGGTGGTGATGACGATGATGGCGGGGGTGTTGATGATGATGGTGCTGGTGATGATGATGATGGTGGTGGTGTCACTAGGAGCAGGAAACGATGTGATGCATGACTCTTTATGTGTTATTATGGGGGATGACTCTTTATGTGTGTGATGTTGGTTGTATGTCATTGTATGTGTGTGATGTTGGTTGTATGTCATTGTATGTGTGTGATGTTGGTTGTATGTCATTGTATGTGTGTGATGTTGGTTGTATGTCATTGTATGTGTGTGATGTTGGTTGTATGTCATTGTATGTGTGTGATGTTGGTTGTATGTCATTGTATGTGTGTGATGTTGGTTGTATGTCATTGTATGTGTGTGATGTTGGTTGTATGTCATTGTATGTGTGTGATGTTGGTTGTATGTCATTGTATGTGTGTGATGTTGGTTGTATGTCATTGTATGTGTGTGATGTTGGTTGTATGTCATTGTATGTGTGTGATGTTGGTTGTATGTCATTGTATGTGTGATGACGTTGGATTGTTATCCCTCCAGAAGCCCTCCACTACTGCCTTTTTGAGTGAATTCTGAGTTGTTTCTTGCACACACTTCACTGCATCGCGCCAATGTTGTCTAGATGCTTTGAGTTTGTGTGTGTGTGTTGTGCCCCTCTGGCGCGAAAGATTATTATTAGGAATCTCCTGAACCCCCCCCCCCCCCCCCTCCGTTGTTCTTCACACTATCATCCCTCTTCTCTATTCGCTCATCCCACCACCCCTCCCCCCTTCTCCCTCAACTCTCATTCCTTTCTCCCACTTACACTCTTCCTCCTCCTACTCTCACTCCCATTTACACAACAACATAAATACACAAACACACACACACACACAAACACACACACACAGACACACACACAAACACACACAAAAGCACACAGACACACACACAGACCCACACACAAACACACACACACACACACACAAACACATTTGCAATCCACGCGAATTCCAGGGGCAGGGATGTTTGTAATGGGAATGCCTTGTGTACTGCCACACTCTTCAACGACACTTTTGTACAGACTTGATTGTTACCACTTAGTCAATTCTTCGTGCAATTATTTATTTGCTCCTAATTAAAATTTATGCTTTTTACAATTATTCGTATTTTTTATTTAATTCAATTTCTACTCATTTTCCGTATTCACGTTTTTGGTCGAATTGTACGCCTCTGCGTTGTCGATTTATGCATCCATCTTCCTAGTCCTTCATCAACTCTGAGTTTTTACACACACACATACACACACACACACACACACACACACACACACACACACACACACACACACACATACACGTACACAGAAAGATACTGCGATTATTCGCATCAGGGCATAATCATATAGTGATTACAGCCTGTTACAAGCGCTTTCATATCACTTCATCATCATCGGCATGATGATGATGATGATGATAATGATGATGATGATGATGATGAGGATACTACCACCATCACTGCGTTCACATTTTCCATAGTGTTTTACATGATTGCTAGTGCATATTTGCGAGGTGATGTTCAAATTGTTACGTTAGTTCAGTTTCATCATCAGCATCATTATCAGCATCATCATCATCATCATCATTTGTCATCACCACTCATCACTTACCACGCCATCAATTATTGCGGCACTCTTCGTCATCTCTTCTGACAGTATTCAAGCATCATCATCATCATCGACATCATCATCACTAATTTCTTTCAAGGATGCCTCGATAAGTGCTTAAAGGGGGCTTGCATATTTAAATAATTCAAATTTTGTTTTCTCGTCTGCAGAGCATCACGTGCCACTCACACGACGTCTGCTTCTTCGCGCCCATTTTTGAGTCGATGTTGGTGACGTTTGTGAGTCTAGTGTTCTTTCAGTAGCTTTGAACTGCCTTCGTTTTTACCTTTACGAGCCATCTTTGTTGGTGTTCTTCATGTTTTTTGGTGGTTTGCACGCCTGGTGGTTTGCACGCGAGTTTGATAGATTTCAAATTTGAGTCTACGAATAGATATTTTTCAGTAATATTGGTTCAGTTATGGTTGTGTTGTTGGTTCAGTTATGGTTGTGTTGTTGGTTTAGTTAGTTGTGGTGTTGGTTTAGTAAGTTGTGGTGTTGCTTTAGTTAGTTGTGTTGTTGGTTTGGTAGGTTGTGTTGTTGGTTTGGTAGGTTGTGTTGTTGGTTTGGTAGGTTGTGTTGTTGGCTTCTCTGAGCTTTCTTCATTGTGTTTCCTCCCTCCAACTTAGTTACTTCACCTTCTCTGCACCACCTTTGCTGATGCCCTTTTTGATAGTTTGCTGACGATATTACCACTCCCACTAGCCTTTACACTTTGCTCAATTGTAGGTCGTGTGCTCGGTTGCTTGATGCAGTGGTCGCGTCGTTTGACATGCATCGCCCCTCCAGTATTAGCGATATTGACGCCTTTGCAAGCATTTCTTCAGTTCTTTACAGTGTAAATACTCGATGATGCGTGCAGCACACACGCATTTGAACTTATTTATTTCGGGCAGAAACAACGTCTATTTCCTTTATTTAATTACAACCTCATGTGATCGTCCCAACTAGACATGTTCTAGCACACCTCACCAGCCTTCGTCATCTTTTCTCTTCTTCTTACATTTGGTTTTGCTCATTAATTCTAGAGTGTGTGTACAAGTGTGTACAAGAGTATTCGATTCAAGCCAGTTGAGCGCCTCATGAATGGTGTTTTACGGTATTCGAGATAACGACAGAGTATTCTAGAAAGTAGTAATTTGCTCACAGCTCCGAGACAGTGTGTTAGTAGCGCATAGGTTCACGATATTGTCAACAGCTGCAATCCTTATTTGACTAATCTTGTTAGTTTAGTTGGGTGTGTTGTTTAGAGTTGTTGCAGTAGCTTCAGTGATATTAAGCATTTGCACTCACCACACCCACCACCCACACCCCACACACCGCATCTACCCCTCCCAAAACACCCACACTAGTCCACACTAAGTGCGCTTATCTCAGTCAACGAGACGTTTTTACCTTCTACGATGTCTTCTGTTAGTTTCATCATCTAATCTAGTTCAACTTTTCATACTTATTGAACTTTTCGAGTTATTTACAAACGAGTAAAGCCTTCCTTCACACGCCTTCATTACCTCGAGACCGACCACACAGCACCGTCGCTGGCTTCTAATCTGAAGTGGTCGTCAGCAAGCCACAAGCAAGCAAACAATGGCTTCATGAAAGAAAGAAAGCTAACTTGCTTGAATCATCTGCAACTTTAATTAACAGCAAACAAATTTGAAAACGAACCAAACGAATGGAATAATAACGATGATGCTGATGATAACGAATCAGAAGAGCCTAGATGGTGGTGGTGCATGGTGGTGGTGGTGGCTACAATGGCAATTCGGAGGCTGCCTCACGAGAGGATGAGTTAGGTGGCTCATGCATGCAAGCCATATGGAGACTGCACTACACAGGCTGGATGGATGTGATGATGATGGAGGGATGATGATGGTGATACAAAGTGTTGAATGATGACAGACAGGGATACTGATGACGATAATGGATAGATGGAAAGATGATGATAAAAAGTGTTGAATGGTGAATAGAGATGATGATAAAGTGTCGAATTAAATTAGATGGACATCACGGTATGAATGCAAGATGACCGCGCAGAAGAGTCCTTGCCAGCCTGCAGGGGCCTCTACTCCGGAGTCTTGAACTGCCAGATTTGAAGAATAT
>OX030956.1:11423943-11426443 GCA_943735955.1 Piscicola geometra
CCGTCTGGCTAGTCTATGATCTAAGGCACTTGAAAACCGTGTAGGTAGACACTTGCAAATATAATTTGCAAAAAGAAAAGTTTCTCACCATCATACTTTGAAACATTCTCATCAGCACCATCTTTCTTAGACTTTGAAACCACCCATCTGGTGTTATTTAATGTTTGAACTTTAATAATGAAGATAGGCCCAAAAAATGTCTAAATGCACCAACGTCTTTTTGAAAGCTGCAGGAGACTCAAAGAAGTCAACCAAATAGTGATTTTCATTCAAAACTGGCTTTGTGAAATTTACCTGAAATTTAAGAATTTACACAATTTTAAATTTTAGCTTGTGTATAAAAATTATCAATTCAATGTATAAATTTATAACATTTTGAATTTTATGTTGTTGATAAGCATTACTAAATGAATCAGCAATTCTATTGAGAACACTGCAACCTTTTCCTTGACCACCTCCTCGGGCATGCTGTCCTGTCCCTCAAAGTCTTCCGACTCCAACTCCTCATCACTCAGATCTTCATCTTCGTGCCCATGTACCCGGCCATTTAAAGAGAGGCAGACGATGAAGCCGATGCACAGTAACACCAAATGAAACTTCATCTTGAATGGCCTGTGAATCAAAGAGATAATATATTTTAGATCATTAAATTTGCAACAATTAGATTAATAAAGTGTTTTAAAATATGTATTATCACTTCAAGTATAAATCAGAGAGTAAAATCTAGCGGCTGATGACGGTAACTAAAACTATCGTAAATCTATTTATGAAATTGAAAAACCAATGTTTTTTAAAATTAATAAACCTATAATAAAAGTTTAATTTATCATAAAATGTAATTTTACTAACCTAGAAAGTGAACTACACCAATTATGACAAAATTCTAACGGCAAAACGGAAAAACGTGTTTATACGTAATTGGTCGAATATAATTAAAAGTCAATTTACATAAAAGACTTTAAATTAAATTTTACCAATATAACATTCATGCCACACTTTTATTACATTAAAACTTTTCGAGAGAAAAATAATATTGTAAATTTACCGAAATGTGAGTTTGTGATATGAGGGCTTCAACAGTAACAAACATGTGGACATTCGAATTTCCTTCTTCTTCTTTATGAGTAAAAAAATATTATTATGTTGCTTTATTTGCTTTGAAGGTGAATACTTATAGTAATAACGACCACAACACAGCCCAAATTAAAATGTTGTTAACGATTTAATTTTCAGATTTACTGTTGAATTGATTAATTGACTAATTAATTCCCGTTACATGATACTTCCGTTAATTGACTGCTTAATCAGTACGGTACATGGGCAGTGATCCTGGGGTGTCCTGGGGTCCGGACCCCCTCACTTTTTGGTAGTGAAGGGATCCACCTTAATGGTCCAAACCCCAGGACCCCCCCAGAAACCCTAGGACCCCCTGAGATTTGCAGCAGATCGTCGCCCCTGGTACGGTAGAGTAGTTATTGAAGTCATTAACGTGAGGAAGATAGTAATTTAAGTCATTAACGTAAGGTAGAGTAGTAATTGAAGCCGTTAAAGTAAGGTAGAGTAATACTTGTAGAGAACTGGAGTAATCAATTGAAGTTACAACAGCTTAAATGTTTCAAATATGAACGTAATAATGGCGCCGTTTAAAGTTATAAGTCATTTTCATCGTCATCTCATGCAAGTTCCCTTCTACTGACTCAGCACCAAAAACAATAAAGAGTGCCTCCTCACGTGGGTCTCTTGTTTTCTGGGTGGAAGGATGTCATGATATCGGTTTCAAATGATCTAGCCTGCCCGCAAGCCCACCTCCTCATCCAGCCCACGCAGCTACCTACCACACCCCTCTCTATCTCTTTCCACACCAACCCACGCTAGGATTTGTCGATTTGTCAATAACTTTATCATACAAGCCAATCTTAACCAGCCCCACACACACCCACCTATCCACCACCTACATCCACAAACCCCCACACACCTCCCCTCCCACACACACCCCTCCCACACACCCCCCCCCCATACACCTCCCCTCTCACACACGTACCAACACACAGGTGCAGTCTGAGGTTCCAGTAGTGGTTGGCCTTGTGGCAGAAGCAGAAGTAGGAGCCACTGGCGTTGATGCACAGGCCGTCGCAGTTGTTTGCGCCCATGCATTCATTCACGTCTGCACATTGGTGATGCATGGTGAATGGGGGCGCATTGGTGATGCATGGTGAATGGGGGTGCATTGAGGGTGCATTGGGGGTGCATGGTGAGGGGTGCATTGGGGATGCATGGTGAGGGGTGCATTGGGGATGCATGGTGAGGGGTGCATTGGGGATGCATGGTGAGGGGTGCATTGGGGATGCATGGTGAGGGGTGCATTGGGGATGCATGGTGAGGGGTGCATTGGGGATGCATGGTGAGGGGTGCATTGGGGATGCATGGTGAGGGGTGCATTGGGGATGCATGGTGAGGGGTGCATTGGGGATGCATGGTGAGGGGTGCATTGGGGATGCAT
>OX030956.1:11433943-11538943 GCA_943735955.1 Piscicola geometra
AGGGTTGATTAGAGAAGGAGAGAGTGAGTGAGGGTTGGTTAGAGGAGGAAGAAAGTGAGTGAGGGTTGGTTAGAGGAGGAGAGAGTGAGTGAGGGATAGAAGAGAAAGAAGAGAGTGAGTGAGGGTTGGTTAGAGGAGGAGAGAGTGAGTGAGGGTTGGTTAGAGGAGGAGAGAGTGAGTGAGGGTTGGTCAGAGGAGGAGAGAGTGAGTGAGGGATAGAAGAGAAAGGAGAGAGTGAGTGAGGGTTGGTTAGAGGAGGAGAGAGTGAGTGAGGGTTGGTTAGAGGAGGAAGAGAGTGAGTGAGGGTTGGTTAGAGGAGGAGAGAGTGAGTGAGTGATGGTTAGAGGAGAAGAGAGTGAGTGAGGGTTGGTTAGAGGAGGAGAGAGTGAGTGAGGGTTGGTTAGAGGAGGAAGAGAGTGAGTGAGGGTTGGTTAGAGGAGGAGAGAGTGAGTGAGGGATGGTTAGAGGAGGAGAGAGTGAGTGAGGGTTGGTTAGAGGAGGAGAGAGTGAGTGAGGGTTGATTAGAGAAAGAGAGAGTGAGTGAGGGATGGTTAGAGGAGGAGAGAGTGAGTGAGGGATAGAAGAGAAAGGAGAGAGTGAGTGAGGGTTGGTTAGAGGAGGAGAGAGTGAGTGAGGGTTGGTTAGAGGAGGAGAGAGTGAGTGAGGGTTGGTTAGAGGAGGAGAGAGTGAGTGAGGGTTGGTTAGAGGAGGAGAGAGTGAGTGAGGGTTGGTTAGAGGAGGAGAGAGTGAGTGAAGGTTGGTTAGAGGAGGAGAGAGTGAGTGAGGGATAGAAGAGAAAGGAGAGAGTGAGTGAGGGTTGGTTAGAAGAGGAGAGAGTGAGTGAGGGTTGGTTAGAGGAGGAGAGAGTGAGTGAGGGTTGGTTAGAGGAGGAGAGAGTGAGTGAGGGTTGGTTAGAGGAGGAGAGAGTGAGTGAGGGATAGAAGAGAAAGGAGAGAGTGAGTGAGGGTTGGTTAGAGGAGGAGAGAGTGAGTGAGGGATAGAAGAGAAAGGAGAGAGTGAGTGAGGGATGGTTAGAGGAGGAGAGAGTGAGTGAGGGTTGGTTAGAGGAGGAGAGAGTGAGTGAGGGTTGGTTAGAGGAGGAGAGAGTGAGTGAGGGTTGGTTAGAGGAGGAGAGAGTGAGTGAGGGTTGGTTAGAGGAGGAGAGAGTGAGTGAGGGTTGGTTAGAGGAGGAGAGAGTGAGTGAGGGTTGATTAGAGGAGGAGAGAGTGAGTGAAGGATGGTGGTTTGAAAACGTCCCAGACCCTTTTACCATTTTTAATTCTTTCCTCCCACAAAATATATTTTTTTACCATCATCACAACAACCACCACTACCACAACCACCACAACAACCATAACAACCACAACAACCCCCACAACAACCACTACAACAACAGCTTCCAGCACAAACATGTACCTGGGAATAGGACTGATTGTGAGTGTTCTGATAGCCTCACAACTCCTCTACTACTGTTATGACGTCCTCATCAGAAATGGTGGGTGGGTGGGTTGATGGGTGGATGGATGAGTTGGTGGGCAGGTGGATGGGTGGGTTGGTGGGTGAATGGGTGGGTTGGTGAAAATGGGTGGGTGGGTTGGTAGATGGGAGGGTGGATGGGTGGGTTGGTGGGCGGGTGGGTTGGTGGGTGGGTTGGTGGGTGGGTTGGTGGGTGGGTTGGTGGGTGGATGGGTGAGTTGGTGGGCAGGTGGATGGGTGGGTTGGTGGGTGAATGGGTGGGTTGGTGGGTGGGTTGGTGAAAATGGGTGGGTGAGTTGGTGGGTGGTTGGGTGGGTGAGTTGGTGGGTGGTTGGGTGGATTGGTGGATAAGTGGGTTGGTGGGTGGGTGAGTTGGTGGGTGGGTGAGATGGTGGGTGGGCGGGTGAGTTGGTGGGCAGGTGGATGGGTGGGTTGGTGGGTGAATGGGTGGGTTGGTGAAAATGGGTGGGTGGGTTGGTAGATGGGAGGGTGGATGGGTGGGTTGGTGGGCGGGTGGGTTGGTGGGCGGGTGGGTTGGTGGGTGGGTTGGTGGGTGGGTTGGTGGGTGGGTTGGTGGGTGGGTTGGTGGGTGGGTTGGTGGGTTGGTAGGTGGGTGGGCTGGTGGGTGGGTGGGTTGGTGGGTGGGTGGGTTGGAAGGTGGATGGGTGTGTTGGTGGGTGGATGGGTGGGCTGGTGGGCGGGTGGGTGGGTTAGTGGGTGGGTGAAAATGGGTGGGTGAAAATGGGTGGGTGGGTGGGTTGGTATATGGGTGAGTTGGTGGATGGGTGGGTTGGTGGTTGGGTGGGTTGGTGGGTGGCTTGGTGCATGGGCATGGATCGGAAAGGGAAAAAAGAATCTGTTGTAGGAGGGATGGTGATTGGTTGCTGGTGGAAGGATGGTGATTGAGTGAGTGTTGCGGCAAGGGTGGAAAGGAGTAGTAGTGAGTTGGTGTTGGAGGATGGGTGAGAGAACGGGGTAGTGAGTTGGTGTTGGAGGATGGGTGGATGAAAAGAAGAAGGGAACAGTGGCTAACGCATGGATTGCTCGCAGAAAACATGGAGTACGCGGAGGAGGAGAAGAAGCAGCTGCTAGAGAGCTTGGAGGAGGTGGATCGGAGGGAGGAAGAAAGGAAGAAGAAGGAAATGAAGGAAAAAGAAGCTGCTAAAAGTTTGGAAGCAGAAGCAAAATACGTGGTGAAAAAAGTAGATAAAGTGGACGTGCAAAGTGGCTTGGTGAAGGGCTTTGACATTGAGGTAGTGGAGAGAGCAGAGAAGGATGGAAAGAAGGAGGTTGACGGGGTGGTTGAGGTGTCTGAGATGCCTGTGAAGGAGGAAGCCAAAGATAGAAACTACGTGGTGGAGACGCTGGTGGAGAAGTTGAGAAGTGAGGAGACGAGGAAGAGCTGACCAGGAAGATTGAAAAAGAACTTGAGAGAGATTAAAAAATGAATGAGGACGTCATTTTATTTTTTCAGATTTTTTCAATAACTTTTTAATGGCTATTTTAGAGGTCAAAATGAAAGAATGTGTAGGACATGAGACACGTACACAACGGCCACAGAGGTAGAGTTCAATGAGAAGCCCTGCAATGCACCCACTCGGCACTCAACTTTCCCGCCTTCTGCATACCTCTGTTTGCACCGAGATGAACATACGTCGGTGCCTAATAATCAACTTTTTTGAATTATTAAACTTAATGAAGCTAATTTCACTCCACAGAATCATTACCATCACCATCTTCTCCTCTTCCTCATTTTCATCTTCTTCCCTTTTATAGCTCATAACATTCTTTGTGGTCTTGAAGCTTCTGTGGGTTAACGCCATCCAATCATTTCTCATTGCATCATGTTAAATTAACTTCCCAAGTAGAAATGCTGGTTCACAAAACGAAATGACCCATGTGTATGCTTTATTCGGCTGCAGAATTTAAAATTACCTTCTTCAATCCTTAATGATAGTACAAGTGAGGAAGTTCAATAATTAATTTCGCTGATTTAATTAATAATATTTAAAAAACATATTGATTTATTAGTAATATTTAAAAATATATATCGATCAATTAATACTAATTAAAATAATAATCCTAATAATAATACTTTCAAGTACGAAGACATAAGCAGACTTTCAAACTATAATAATAAATGTAAAGTTAACTCCAAAGTAAATTAATTAACAAACTTAATTTAATATCTAAAAAATGAAGCGCTTTTAATGCATCAAAGGCGCTCACTTTAGCTTGAAGCGGTGTGAAATACTTGATTTAAGAAGTAAACATTTGTCAATACAATGATTTTGTGAATTTAACCAAAATACTCACAAAAATAACTTCTATATTTTCTATCTATCTATAGAAAAATTCACGTAACAGTCATTTGAAAAACAGAAAAACGTAAAAAAGATTTGAAAGTGTAAAAGTAGAAGCATGGAGGATGGAATTGTTGAATGGACACCGAGTGTTTACAAACGTTTACAAAGGCGTGCAATGGGGGTGCTTTGGAGCTGTACAGTGGTTGCACAACAAATGAATTATCTTTTGCTTGCACTCTTGCATCTTGATTCATCAACGTCCCGTTTATCACTTCGAGTGTCCCGCTTATCATTACGGCTTAATCAATGATGGCACATTCAAGGTGATGTCCCGATGGAGATGGAATTTGCCGATACATGGAGGTTTTAAGGCGGGAGAATTCTTTGAGAGCGGGTCGAAAGTAAAATGAATCTAGATGCGATGATGATGATGATGACGCAGCTTATGCTGGTGGTCGAGATGAAGGTAACGGAGTACTCTAGTGGCAAATGGGAGATGCAAGGGTGATCACGACCCTGCCGATGAGTTCAAGATGCCAAGGACATGCTGCAGCTGGAAAAGTCTGTGAGACACAAACTCCTTCTCGAACTTGCCACGAACCAGGTTCCGAGTGAGTTGCATGTACAGTGCGCAGATGGGGGGGTTGGAGCGGAGACAAGTCTGCATGTCGAGGTGCTTGTCTTCCATCATCCTCTTGAGCTCTTTGGCGTCTGTCAGCTTCGCTTGTAACGCCTCGTCTGTCTTGATCTGCTGATGGATGGAAGAGCCGATGGATGAATAGATGAATGGACGAATGAATGGGTTGATTGATGAATCAATGAGTGAATTACTGTTACTCGTCACATGCAAGCAATCACGATGGACAATAAAATAAGAATTAAGAAAATCAAAAAACAATAATATTATTATTATAATGAGAGAGTCACAAGAGCACTCATAGAGGCCTGGAGACAACCTACCCCGGAGGAGTGGTGGGCAAACTGCTTGCGAGAGAGCATCCTGTTGAGGAGGAGGAGGAGGTTGCAGACGCTGTCCACCTGCGCCACCAACTCATCCACCCTCCTCGCACACCCCTCACCCTCCACCTCACCCTCCTCCATCATCTCCTTCAACTGTAAGTTTCAGTTTATGATTTTTTATTGCGTAAATATGCTAATAAATTCGAAATAAATGCGACATTCGGAGTTGTCCGAGAGGGAGGCAGTAGAGTCATGTAGGCACCAACCTTGGATGCCTGTTTGAGATAGTTGTCGATCTGCCAGCCCTCCATCACTTCCTCCAACTCTTCCTCACACCTCCTGCCCCTCTCCAGTAGACTCTCCTGTGTGGTTGCAAAAGTGGTGTGGTGTGGTTGGAAGGGTGGCGTGGTTTAATTCAATGTAAAGTTATGTCGTTTAAGTTGTTTGACATTCGAGAAATATTTTAGCAACCACAAAACTATTTAAAAAATAAACCTAGAAATATTTGTAAAATTAAAATAAAATTTGCATAAAAAATCTTTGAAAAAGAATAAAATTTTTCCAATTAAGAGACACAGTAGCAACAGGTGACTGCATACGTAATAGTGAATCGGTGTAATTATAATGGGCTCTAATGAGTCCTTAATGCATCAGTTAGCCAGGACGAAGATGCCGATAAATGACACAATCACGTGGAACAACATCCTCATTAGTGAATAATAATAGAAACAATTATTATAAAAATTACTATTATTATTTTTAATCTCATAGTCCCTCGAAAAGACATTAATTGAATACTTGAGCCGTTGACAAGGTATTCAGCTAACTATGCCGTGATGGTTAGGGTAACAATATTAAAGGATTTGGATAATAATAATAATAATAATAATAATAATAATAATAATAATAATAATAATAATAATAATAATAATAATAATAAAATCAATAAAAAAATATATATATAAAATAAAAATAATTTAATTATCCTTAATCATGAATAATAATATTCTTAATAATAAAAATAATAGTAATAATCAATATTAGAGGGATTTGGAGGCTTATTGTTAGAGCTTCTTAATTCATTTACACTCAGTAAACGAATGATGCCTGGATGAACTCAAATATGCGAGAAATGTGAGGCATGCACTCCATTGGAGGCGGTGCAGGGTTGTTTTGTTGAGTCCAATGTATAAGACGCAGCTGAAAAATTTATGATAATGACTGCCGAGAACTTTTTTCAACTTGCAAAGCTAAAAAATCTTTAAAGTTTCAAGACCGTGAGAGAGTTGTCGTGAGAAAATATCTATCTTTATGCATCGACCACAACTGCCACAACCACTGCCACTGAAGCTTGTAGCTGTCGATAGTACAACAGTGATCAGTGGTCTTGAGTTAGCAAGGCTGCACGCCACTGAAGTAGAAAGAATAATTATAAACTATAATAATAAACTTTCTCTTATCTGCTTATCTACGCTGGAATCCACGAATTCTCTAATCATGAGTAACTTCTCATTTCAGACCTCTGACGTCACATCGCCATTGAAAGTTCTATTGTTGAAAAGACAAGTGTTCTGTTTCTCGTCTCATTCGGAAATAAAGTGGTAACAGCCTAAATAAGGAATTAGTCAACATATCCGGAAATAAGTGATTATTCGAGAAGCACACTTGTTCCTTCAGTGTTGCAGCTAGCAAGTCTCAGAAGATCTAGTGCACGCACCGCCAATTAGGTGGTGAATGATGATTGGGTGGGCACAGAATGAGTCGGTTGATTATGAAGCATTAGTAATATGGTGTTAATGATGGTAACCTTGGTAATTGGTAGAAGATTTTTATCATCATCACCATCATCATCAGGAGTGTATTGGATAGAAAAAACATCTGATATGTTGTCGAAGGCTGAAAGAGGCTTGGTGAGAAGGGATGAAAGGAGGTTGAGTGACTGAGCGTCTGAGTGCTGGATGGATGAAAGGAAGGAGATGGATGAGTGGAAGAAAGAATGAAGCTTGCTGTGGAGTGGTTGCATGATGATGGAGTTGATGCAGACACAGTCAATGGAAGATGTCTTGTTGGGAACGTCTGTCGTGATTGAGATGCCTTTGGGAGAGAGAGGAGGAGAAAGAGAAGGAAGAGGAAGTTGGTGTGGCATTTGGAGAGGACTGACTTTGAGGAAGGGTTTGTTGATCAAATGTTTGTTGGTGCTTGTTGAGTGGATGCATGCATCTTCCGTGAGGCACTGATCCTCTGTAGCAGCTGTGGTGGAGGAAGGATGGAGGGGTGGAGTGATTTGTGAGGGTAGCGGATGAATCGCTGGAGAAGGAGGCAGGAAGAAGTTGGAGGAGTTATCTTCAGTGACTTCTGCAGTGTCGCAGTGCTCCTCTACAGTGGATGTTGAAGATGGAAGGCTGATTGGAGAGAGGCTTGCATGCGAGAGGTAGTAGGAGCCGTTCAACATGGAAGTGTCCGAACAGTTGGAGTCGGCTGTCATCGGGATGCCGTCTCCATTGTGGCATGACACATCATCAACATCATTGCCATTAGCATCCTCATCATCAGCATCCTCATCAGGATCATCTGTGCATGACTCACCAATTTGTTCTAAGTGTACCTCCTTTGTGGAGTGTGCATCTTTATAAGGAATGTTGACGTACAACCGTTCACTTAAGCCTGCCACAACTGCAGCCTCTTTACCATCTTCTCCAACTCCATCATCTTCCACAAACACTTGTGTCTCGAGTGGACTGATCTCCTCTGTGTGATCCTCTTCCTCCCCCTCCTGTCCTCCCTGCCCTTCCTCTCCACACACCGTAGTGTCATTGTCAGTGCTTGACTCGCCGACCACATCAAACCTCAAGACCTTGCCATTCGCCACTGCTGCCTCACGCCTTGTGTGTGCCAATTTGGAGTTGTTCGTGGGAGTGATGGAAAGCGGGTTGTTGTGGGAGGAATGAGACATTTCAATGGAAGATTCAGGCGAGTCAGTGCTCGAGTCGTTTGAGTTGTTTGACGACTGTCGCATCATTCTTGAGAAGGCTTGTGGTGGATTTGATGGAGAAGAGAAGTTACAAGAGAGTCTTTGGTCGCCCCTTCTGGTGTAGGTCTGTTCAAAAACATCATCGCCTGTGTTGAAGTCGACGCTTTGAAACGCCACAGGTTGTTTGGAGTCTGAGAGGTCTGAAATACTCTTGAACTTCTTGGAGGTTAACAAGAACCTGGGTTTGGGAAGTGGAATTGGCTTGATTTTTGTTGAACTCAAACTCAATCTTTTATTTCTATAATCGTTATTGTTGTTGTTGTAGTCGGTGGTGGTGGAATTGTGCATGTAGTAGAGAGAGTTTCCATGCCTCGTCTTTGCAACTGTTGAGCTCTTGGAGGGCTTGCCAGTCAAAGACTTGCTTGAAAGATTTTCCATTGATTTCTTAAGAGCCTCCTTCAACTCTGAAATGGGCTTTCCCTCACAACGAAGGCTTTTGTTCGAGGCATACCTCTGCTGCATTGACTCCTCAAGATTCTTCTTCAGTTCATTCAGCTTCCTGAAACTTGTGTTCGTCATTGTTTCCCTCTTTTTTCTTGAACCAGAAACGGAGTGTTCGTCTGGAGAGTGTTCAAAGTTCTGGACGAACTTCCTGACGTTAGTAACACAGGGAGATTCTTCATTTCCTGACACTTCTTCTTCTTCCATTATGTTAAAAATAATATAAAAATATGTAATAAATAAAATTCAAGTTTTGTAGACATTTTCTAAAGTTTTCATTGTATATTCAAGTGTTGTAAATTACAACTTATAATAAGGCACGGATTTTCCCTTTTTAAATGTCTATCGTGATTAAGGTCTATCTAACATTCTCATACTTTCAAACCCCGCACAATACCTCCCTTCATAAACTATGCATTCAGAGCCATTGTTCTCTTGTCGTGACTAAATAGTTTACTCAACATCTTTCAAACTTGCACAAGCAGATACATACAAATATATATTTATGTTTTCATTCAAGCGTTTTGAGAAATCCATTAAGTATGTTAGTAACATTGTTAGTATTGTAACATTGTTAAACCATTTTTAGTTCTCTGAGAAGGCCCTTCGTAGAACTTGGATTTTAGTTATTGAGCTAGAACTATTATGAACAATTTGATTTATATTCAAGGTCATTTATGGCCTAAAAGTATTTATTGAACAGTTTGACATTCAGCTCTTGATCATTTATTGGATGATTCAAGGATTAATTAGGATTAGAGGAATTAAACGTTTTTTTACTTTTTACTTTTAATGAAACTACAACAAAATTCAATTATCTAGTTATTTAACATGTTTATAATAAAGAATGTGTAGTTGTATTTCAGATGAACCTCATTGATGGTGATTGTCAACTATGCACGAAATAGTCTATGAGCAAATACTTAGAATTAATGAGTTTTATTAGCCTTGAATTGAGCTTCCATTTTAAAGATATCTTTATAAAGAGTTTTTTCAATTAATGAAATTCTTCTAAATATTTACAAACTCAACACTGAGTTCATGGACTCGTTCGATATGCATCTTTGTTCATTCATCAGAAAAATATAAAACTAAAACTAACAAACCACTAAGCGCAAAAACTCACAAATATGTACATATATAATGGTCTGACGCACTTTCAAAACGCTCCAAACAAGCGACTGCACTGCAAGACAACACTGTGTTGCGGATGGTGTCCTTCAAAAATAGATGACGTTCTGATACTTATATAAATTATAACATTATAATATCTATATATTATTCCATTTTTCAAAAAAATACTTTTACAAAACGATGATGTGAAATGATATAGTTGATGGGAGGCGGTGGTTAAATGGTGGGAGCTTCTTCGCTGTGGTAGCCATCGAGAATCTCACTGAGAACCGTCGTCTCACCAGACTTTGGGATTTCCTCGTAGAGACCGGACGAGGTGTCGTAGTGCTCGTTGGAGCAGACGGAGGTGACCTCGGAGAGCGCCAGTGGAGGACTGTGGTCCTCTCTAGAATCCTCCATTCTTGAACCGTCCATCGATTCAGTGTGGTCCTTCAGCAGGGGAAGTTGTCTCAGAGTGCTGACACTCCTCAGGTACAAGCGGTCTGCATGCTGGTTCCTCAAGGCCCTGGAGGACTTCTCCAGCGTGTAGAAGGAGGAAAACCCTTCGTCGTCCACTTTATCTTCTTTCTTGCCTTTTACTTTGTTCAACAGAAGTTTTTCTGACTCAGGTTTACTACTTTTGTTGAACTGAATTTGTTCTCTTTCAATCGCTAGGTGGCTCTGTGGTGTGGCTACCCTCTCGACCACCTCTTTGTTCTCCCTTGTGTCGATGCGTACCAAGGTGTTCTTCTTGGTGTACTTGTTGGCGTAGACGTCACCGAAGCTGTAGACGTCGAGGTGGTCTTTAGACTTGGAAGTGGCGTCGTACCAAGAATAACATCTGCCATTGCGAAAAAAAAGAAATCAATATCATTTTTAAATATTATTTTAATAAAATCTAAGCCCATGAGTAATTTTTTAAAATGAAATTATAGGTCGAAAAATAGAAATATTTCAAACTTCTCTTCAAACTCCACCCTCAAAGGCACGAATCACCCAATGCCTTCACAGAAACTGAATAAAAAGCATCCAAACACCCAAAGAAAGATCCACCAAAGAACCACCTGACTCCAGTGCTGGCCGGATTGGTGGAGCAGAAACTCCTCTTGACCTTGGACCTCCGTCTGCCCAGCAGGAAGATGAGCAGGAGGCCAGTGAAGAGGACCACAGCGCCCACCAGACTGCACGCCATCAACTCCGTGTTCATGTTCCTGCCACCTTCCAAACTGTTATAATAGCCTGACTCTGCATTGAAGTGGTTTGTGCAAACGTTTTGTCTTTAGTTTCTAAGCTCCATCCATCCATTCATTTTAAAGATTTTAAATTGTTGTTTAAATTATAAAATATTGAATCGAAAAAATATAAAAATCACAACCGAGATGACACCGATTTTAATAAGGTCCAAGTTCAGGTCTCAACTACCTGCATTGGCGGAGGTGTGTACTCCGAAGCATGTCGCCTTGCCGCTTCCTCTGACGTTCGATGCAGCAATGCAGACGTCGTAAGCAGTGCCAGCCTCCAAGCCACTCAAAACAACAACATCTCCATCATCATCTTCTTCCTCCTTCCTCCTCCACTCCGTACCAGTGGAAGCTGCAAGGATGATGGTCTCAAAAGGGTGGATGGCAAAGGAGTGGTTGGCAGAAGAGTGGTTGGCAACGGAAGGTGCATAGGAAATGTTCCAGGCAAGGATGAGAGGCTGGTAGAGAAAGTCCTCTGGTGGGTGTGAGAGGTTGCTGAAGGGGTGGTGTGGCTGGGAGGAGTGGAGGGCGATGGTGATGGAGGAGGAGGTGGAGTTCAAGACGCTGATCTTTGCCACTGCCTCTGGAGCCCCTGGACAGGGTGCAAGCAGTGTGTGCAAGTTGTATGCTTCTATGAACCAGGCAACGTGTTGTATACTCATGGCAACATTGAATGCCTCCGGCAAAAAAGAAGAATAAATGATTGATCATTAATTTCAACAAAACAGAAAATAATCGTTATGGTCGATTAGACTTGAGGCGGACGCAAACCTGCTTCGAGCAGATGCACAGAGGCAGAGTGGGCTCCATGCTTGTTGGCAGCGTGGCATGTGTACTCTCCCAAGATGGCGTGGTCTGAAGGAGATGTCCTTATCTGCAGAGGGAATGTCTATCGAAGGTAGAAAGAATCATTTACTGGTTTAATGATGTTAAAATAGAGGAATTAAATGATGAGAAATACGTGGGTTAAGACGTCCTCTTATGGGAAAAAAGTTCGTAAATATAAAAGACAATGACACATTTTTCTGATGAAAGAAAAATCAATGTCAATTGAAACCTTCACAGCACCCACCTGCAGGGTAGATGTCGTGTCAGAAAGATCTACTTTTTCATCTTGACCAATGACCTTGGACAGGTTGTCAGTGACTTTAATGACGTCATCGATGACCTTGAAGTTGTTGTTCTTGCTGCTGATTCGCTGGCCATTCCTCATCCACCACACTGCCGCCCTGGGAGACGAGGTCACGCGACATTCGAAGGAGCGCAGCTGATTGGTCCACACTGATTGTTGGCGGGGAAGGCAATTTACTCTGGGCTCACCTGCGTTGGCATGCAGGAGTTAGTGAGTGTTGGCATTCCTTTTCCAGCTTCTTCAAAGTTCTTTTAAATGGATTACTAATTCAAATATGTATATATAAAAACTAAGTAAATACATTTTTTCTCAATGAATAGAAAAATTAAATTCTAAATTATAATTAAAAATTAAACCCAAAAATCTTAATAAAAAAACAGATGAATTTGAAAAAAAAAGTGAAACTCCCTTGTTACTTTCGACATGGAGGTGGAAGGAGGCAGTGTCGTTGGCGACTTGGTTGCTGGCCAGACACTTGTACTGGCCGCTGTGGTGCCTCTCCACTCTGGCAATCACCAACTTGGAACTGCCCTGGTTTGCCAGATTCGTGCTGTAGGTCCGTGCCTGGGAGGAATGGTTAGGTCGAATATGAAGAATATTTAAATAGAAATATTAAACAATTGTTCAAAAACTGTAAAAACTAAATGAAAATGGTTGTGAAAAAATTTAAAAACAGTTGTAAAAAAAATTCTGCTAAAAGCCTTTCAGACCAAAAAATGTATGCCAAAGCACCCCAAAGCATCATCATCATCATCACGAAGGCACCCACCTCATTGTTGGAAGAGATCCACTGGATGGAGGGGGAGGGCACGCCAGTGGAGAGGCACTCGACGATCAGAGGGGCTCCCTCCATCACCCTCATCTGCCCCTCCATCGCCCCTATGCGGGGAGGCGCTGTCGTGGTGGTGGTGATGGTGGTGGTGATGGTGGTGGTGGTGGTGGTGGTGGTGGTGGTGGTGAGATTGGTGGTGGGATTGGTGGTTGGTGGTGAGATTGGTGGTTGGTGATGGTAGTTGGATTGGTGGTGGTGGTGGTGATGGTGGTGGTGGTGGTGGTGAGATTGGTGGTGATGGTGCGATTGGTGGTGGTGGTGGTGGTGGTGGTGGTGGTTGGCGGTGGGATTGGTGGTTGGTGATTGGTGGTGGTGGTGAGATTGGTGGTTGGTGGTGGGATTGGTGGTGGTGGTGAGATTGGTGGTTGGTGATTGGTGGTGGTGGTGAGATTGGTGGTTGGTGGTGGTAGTGGTAGATGTGGTAGTAGAAGTGGTAGTAGTAGCAACATATGAGCAATTAATTTCTTCCACTAAATCAACTCCATGAACTCGACACAAAATAATAACAAGCTCATTCACCCACCTAGGACCTGCACCTCAACACGTGATTCGGAAGAGCCCCTCGCTATTGGTCGCCCTGCAGAAGTACACGCCCCCCGTGCTTGTTGCTGATTGGTGCGATTGTCAAGGTCGAGTTGCCGCGCACCAGTGGGATCTTTGCGGTCACTTTTTCTGACATTATTTTTTCCTGGATGATGAAAAAAAATAAATATATTAGTTTATAATTGATAATTGGTGATTAACGATTTAGCCAGTTAATTAGATGGATAATGCACAATGATGATGATCCGCCAATCAACCAATCACAAGCCTTGAGCCAGTCGACTTTGGGAGGGGGGTGTCCATCTGAGGCGCACAAGAGTTTCATGCTGCCGCCCTCCACCACCACTCCTCCCTCAATGCTCGCTGTGACGTTGGTCGGTGCGTCTGGAAGGAAGGAAGGAAGGAAGGAAGGAAGGAAGGAAGGAAGGAAGGAAGGAAGGAAGGAAGGAAGGAAGGAAGGAAGGAAGGAAGGAAGGAAGGAAGGAAGGAAGGAAGGAAGGAAGGAAGGAAGGAAGGAAGGAAGGAAGGAAGGAAGGAAGGAAGGAAGGAAGGAAGGAAGGAAGGAAGGAAAGGAAGGAAGGAAGGAAGGAAGGAAGGAAGGAAGGAAGGAAGGAAGGAAGGAAGGAAGGAAGGAAGGAAGGAAGGAAGGAAGGAAGGAAGGAAGGAAGGAAGGAAGGAAGGAAGGAAGGAAGGAAGGAAGGAAGGAAGGAAGGAAGGAAGGAAGGAAGGAAGGAAGGAAGGAAGGAAGGAAGGAAGGAAGGAAGGAAGGAAGGAAGGAAGGAAGGAAGGAAGGAAGGAAGGAAGGAAGGAAGGAAGGAAGGAAGGAAGGAAGGAAGGAAGGAAGGAAGGAAGGAAGGAAGGAAGGAAGGAAGGAAGGAAGGAAGGAAGGAAGGAAGGAAGGAAGGAAGGAAGGAGAAGGAAGGAAGGAAGGAAGGAAGGAAGGAAGGAAGGAAGGAAGGAAGGAAGGAAGGAAGGAGGAAGGAAGGAAGGAAGGAAGGAAGGAAGGAAGGAAGGAAGGAAGGAAGGAAGGAAGGAAGGAAGGAAGGAAGGAAGAAGGAAGGAAGGAAGGAAGGAAGGAAGGAAGGAAGGAAGGAAGGAAGGAAGGAAGGAAGGAAGGAAGGAAGGAAGGAAGGAAGGAAGGAAGGAAGGAAGGAAGGAAGGAAGGAAGGAAGGATGGAAGGATGGAAGGATGGAAGGAAGGAAGGAAAGAAGGAAGGATGGAAGGAAGGAAGGAAGGAAGGATGGAAGGAAGGAAGGAAGGATGGAGTTAATAACGGAGTGGATGTAGGAAAGACGAAAGGAAATAGGAGGAAAGGAGGAAGGAATGAAGGAAAGGAGGTAGGCAAGGATGGTTCTTAATGCTTTCAAAAATAAAAAATGACATTGTGTTTACGAATTGGATGCATGCGATAATTGAGGGTGTTGGTGGAAAGAGGAGTGGTGAGAAAGGTCACAAAGGTGGAGAGAGCAGGAAGAGAGGTGGAGGTCGAAGAGAATTGTGGAAGTAAGTGGATGACGGGAATGGGAAAAGGTGGTGATGATGATAGAGATGATGATGACGACTTTGTTGCTGGTGATGATGATGTTAATCATAATGATGATGATGATGATGATAATGATGGTGAAGGGAGCAGAGTTCATTTTCACAGCAATCAACTCAGAGTAGCAAAAGTTGAGCAACACACGCTTCCATGCATCTTGATTGTTTGTGTTTGCCTGCTTGTTTGTTTGTGTGTGTTTGTGCATGCCTGCTTGTTTGTTTGTGTGTGTTTGTGCTTATTTGTGCTCTTTGAGTGTTATTTGTGTGAGCACTCATGCGTTAAGTAGATTACTTTTTTAGTTAATCTTTTTTGTCTTTTTTGCATGTGTGCGTTTCTGAAAAGTTTAAAATACTTAAACTATCCACACATCAACATTTCATTTTACGTTATATATTTTAACATTTGCTTTGAAGCCTCAGCCCAACAAGACTTGAAAGAGCTCAAGAGATGAAGAAGATGAAAGAGAGTTGAGGAGTTGAAAAAGATTGACAACGTCTTAAAAGCTTTATTATTAATCACCAGGAATCTCTGAGAGTCTGCTCGTTCTTCACTGCCTAGTTACCTGTGCTGCTGCTCTCTTCATGTTTCATCTGACACTTTTAGTTTCTCCATCATGCCTTCACCATTGCCGTGACCGCCAGAATACATTTATGACTCGCATTGTTTGAGTTAAGCGCCTTCGATAGCTCCATTCCATTCTACTGGCTCCCCACCCCATTTATACTGCATTCCCATCCTACCATTTCTACTCCATCCCCGCCATTTAATAGCCACCATTCGCTTGGCAGTTCAATTATAGGCAGACGACTGGACCAGGTGTATCTAACGGCATTGATGCAAGTAATTGAAATTCAGTGATAAACGATCCTCGCTAAAAGAGGTTTGGGTCTCAAAGCATGATCGATGTTCGCTCGTTTGTGCGAACGTTTGTGAACGTTTCCATTAGAAATTCGTCTTTTTGTTCATTTCTCATTCACGATTACTTTACAAAAATTTTTTTACAGTCACCTTTCGGATCTTTCTGAATGTTAATCTTGGAATTTTTTGGGACTTAGTAGGGAAATCGGAGATAAATGAAAGGAATTTTTTTTACCGTATGGATGCCAGAGATGATTTTGAGCATACAAAGATTTAAAAAAACACACACACACACACACACACACATGCACAAAAACAAACACTCACGCACACGCACACAACCCGGCAAACAGGCCCGTACACAAACGCAAGATGGAAGGAATGATCTACTTCTATCACAACATCCCCGAGCAATCTCCATCCATCCACACATATGCTACAACACACACATACAATAAACACACATACGTAAAAACACATACGTAAAAACACACATAAATACAAACACACATACATACAAACACACATACATACAAACACACATACATACAAACACACATACATACAAACACACATACATACAAACACACATACATACAAACACACATACATACAAACACACATACATACAAACACACATACATACAAACACACATACATACAAACACACATACATACAAACACACATACATACAAACACACATACATACAAACACACATACATACAAACACACATACATACAAACACACATACATACAAACACACATACATACAAACACACATACATACAAACACGCATACATACAAACACACATACATAAAAACACACATACATACAAACACACATACATACAAACACACATACATATAAACACAAATACATACAAGCACACGTACAACCATAACTCAGAATTAATTAACTTTTTTGGCTATTCTTTAAAGATGGTCGAATGTTTCAGATATGAATTGCACGCTTCATAAATCCTCTCAACTCAATGAAACAATTTACAAAAAAACTTATAAGAATAACCATACAAACGCATAGACACATATAAAGACACACATACAGACACACTAAAAGACAGACACACACAGGACACATAAACAGAAATTTGCTTTCAAACCGAAGGCATATTTCACGCTTTCCTGAAAACACACTGACTGCTTATAAAAACACGAACACATGTGTGAACTGCGCTCTACAAACACATACAAACACACATAAAAAAATACATACAAACACATACATAAACATATAAAAACACATATGGAAACAAAAATTATACCAAAAAAACGCAGACAAAACACACAAGAAATCATGTGAAGACAGAAAGCCCGCCCAGACGTGGCAAAGTATCGGATGTTGAAGACAGCTTCTGCTGCCCTCAACGCGCTAATCACACTTTCGCTTATCAGCTTCCTGATGATGATGATCATGATGATGATGATGCTAATGGTGATGATGATGATAGTGATGGTTATGATGATAATGATGATGATGATGATGCTAGTAGCGATGATGATGATGGTGATGATGCTGCTAATGGTGATATTGTTTATAGTGGTGATGATGACGGTGCTAATAGTGATGGAAGAGGTGTGAGATGAATGAGAAGGGATGCAGATGTGATAGTGATGTGATGATGTGATGATAGGTGTGGAAGAATTGTTATGGTAGAGAATGCAATGGTGATACTGCCTGCGATGGATCCGATGATGCACGCAAGGAGCATGCGTAATCAGTTCTTGAAAGTCTCTTTAGGAGATTAAAGCAGGAGAAGTTGATTAAATTGTATTGCACTGGCCATGCCTCCAGAGATGGGAGGTGCTCGAAGGAAACAGAAACGAATGGTGATTTGAGGGATGCAAGAGTGGGAGAAGACTTGCAGAAGGACGCACTGGAACAGTTTGTGTGGGTGCAGCTGCATCCATCAAGAATCCTATTTGTATTGGAGGGAGCAATTAAAGAGGCAAGAAGGAGGCGAGGAGGATGCTAGGAGGAGGCTAGGAGGATGCTAGGAGGATGCTAGGAGGAGGCTAGGAGGAGGAGGAGTGGTCGAGGCGGTTCCTAATCGATTAAGCAGACGCTGATAAGGAAATCAGAAGAAGTCATCAATGTGATTCAGTGGAAGGTTCTTAGCATGCGCCTGATGATGATGATAATGATGATGAGGATGATGATGATGATGATAATGATGATGATGATGATGATGATGATGATGATGATGATGATGATGATGATGATGATGATGATGATGATGATGATGATGATGATGATGATGATGATGATGATGATGATGATGATGATGATGATGATGATGATGATGATGATGATGATGATGATGATGATGATGATGTTGATGAGATGAAGAGATGAAGAGAAAAAGGAGGAAGATAATGATGATGGAGAATTGACCTTCACAGCTTGTTTGAGAGGCTCACAGATTCAAAATCCTTCAGTTCTTTGTTACGCGATTGATTTGTGCTTTACTACGGCTCTGAGGCGGCATTGCTAGCGCTTTTAGTGGGTGTTGAAGGCCCGGCCTTGCATTGCGGAACAATATTCTCTCAGGTCACGGGAGATGTGAGTTTTAAATGCAGTGTTATGCTGGCTTATGACATTTTAACCCGATGAAATACAATAATTTCATGTGGGGCACTCAAGGTCAGGTTTGCTAATTTCAAATAATATCGACAGATTTTAGAAGTCGTCGGAGGCATCAAAACGGAAAAAAGAATTGAAGAAAACATGGAAGGTTAATCAGCGAGATGAAAGGCCTTAAAGAATGCAAGGATGCGTGCATGCGTGCTGAAGGCTTGCGTCAGTTCCTTGACATGAGATCTTAGGGGACGTGTTGAAAGAGCCAGAGATGTAGGCGAGGTTATCAGTCGTTCGAAAGTAACAAATATGCGATGACTTTCGAAGCCATTAAAATGCATTATTTGATTATCTTTATGTTCTGGAAGGTGTTAAAGCCGTTATATCTTTTTAATCGAACAAATGGACCTTAGTGATGTATCTTTTCATGAAAAGAGTGATAAGGCCTTTGTGATATTATCTCTGATAGGCCTCTCGTCTTATCTGGGTTTTAATTATAATGCATAAACGAAATCACACTTTGAGAAACCACATGCCATGAATTATCCACAAATCACTGAAAATATTTCTATAAAGGCTCAGAAAAATGTTTATAAAACAGAAACGAAAAAAACTTTTAATGCAAATTCAGAATTCCATCAAAGCTAAATTAAGTGATATGCGGTCCAAAGATTTTGCTGAATACTTATACGATGAGTTATAATGGTTCATATCTTCCGCGGCTCCGTGCATGTGCTAGAGAGGCTCATTTAATTTGTGAATTAGAAAGTCTCCGCTCGATTAAGTGAGCGCATTGGAGGAACAAACGAGGTTAGGATCAGTAATTCATTGAAGGAAGGAAGAAAAAAAGGGAGAGAAAGGAAAGAAAGAAAAATTGAAAAGTATAAAAAAAGGGAAAAAAAGAAAGAAAAATTGAAAAGTATAAAAAAAGGGAAAAAAAGAAAGAAAAAGATGAAGGAAGAAAGGAAGACTAACACATGACGACGAGGGACACAGAGAGCGTCTTGGAGGCTGCCAGGGACTCGATGCTCGCCCTGCACTCGTACTCACCTCCATCCTCCCTCCGCAGCCTCCGCACCACCAAGGAGCCGTCCCTCTTCTGGCGGTACTTGCTCGCCTTGCCTGCTCAACGAGTGAGAGGGGGAGTTGGGTGGTCAATGAGAAGGAAGAGGAGGAGGGGGAGTTGGTTGGTCAATAAGAAGGAGGAGGAGGGGGTGGGGGTAGGGTGATTATGGAGGTTTGTGTTTAAGGTTTATAAGATATGACATGAGTACTAAATCAAGTTTTCAATAATTTAGTTTTTAAATTTCCAAGCACTAAACGACCTTGAGAGACGTTTAGCAGCTGGCCACGGAAGCTCCAGGCGATGGTGGGCGTCAACTGGGCTCTCGCCTTGCAGCGCATCAGCGCCTCTTTGCCCTGCGAGAACTCGTAAGAAGTTAGAAGGGTTTCGTCGAAGGTGATGTCGTCTGAGGGGGATTGTGAGGTGGGAGATTGGTGGTGGCGGTGGTGGTTGAGGTGGTCGTGGTGCTGGTAGTTATAGTGGTAGTGGTAGTTGTAGTGGCGGTGGTAGTGGCGGTGGTGGTTGTAGTGGTAGTGGCGGTGGTAGTTGTAGTGGTAGTGGTGGTGGTAGTTGTAGTGGGAGTGGTGGTGGTAGTGGTAGTGGTAGTTGTAGTGGTAGTGGTGGTGGTAGTGGTAGTGGTAGTTGTAGTTGTAGTGGCAGTGGTAGTGGCGGTGGTAGTGGCGGTGGTAGTGGCGGTGGTAGTGGCGGTGGTAGTTGAAGTTGTAGTGGCGGTGGTAGTTGAAGTTGATGTTGTAGTTGAAATTGTAGTTGGTGTTTATGAGATGGAAGGAGAAGGAATCGAAATGAGGTTTGATGAAAAACCAATGACGCGAGTCAAATGGCAGCTCATATTGACTCAATTTGTTAAATACATTTTTGCACAAAAATATGTTTAAAGATGGCGAAAAAAAGAGAGAACGTGGGCAGACAAAGGGCTCAGGAAGTCAATATGAAACAGCGGAAGCCTGAGACGATGAATGCGTGAATGAAGGATTTGTTGCAAAAACGTTGTAGACAAAAAACAAACAAAGGAAAAACACAAAAGAATTAAATCGATCACAAGTGAAATACTGACAACAAAATGAAATTTCAATCGAAGGACAAAACAAAAGCCTACTGAGAACGTATATCTTGACGGCTTTGTGGGCGTCGAAGGGAGGCGAGGTGAGGGAGCACTTGAAGGAACCGGCGTCAGTGCCTGCCACCTCCCTCACCACCAGCTTCACCGTGTACATGTCAGGCCGCTCTATTCTCATCCTTGTGAGAGATCAGTGCATTAAAAAACAAAACGATTAAAATATTAATTTTATTTAAAATAAATAAATTATAATTAACAATTAAAATGTAATTAATTAAAATTCAAAGAATTAAAAATCAAAGAAACTTAATTGCTTTCCAATTATGAACTCAAGCAAGCGAACCGATCGACAGACAGGTCTGAGACGATGTGGTGTTGCGGAGTGAACCACAAGAGGCGCGGCAGGCCCTTGAAGGCAGTGCGGTGAGCGGGCTTGATCGAGCAGACGAGCACCAGGCTCGCTGCCAGGTACTTGGTCTGAGGCTGGCTCGGAGAAATCGACAGAACTTCATCGTCATCTTCTGGATGGTCGTCGATGGGAAGGTCTTTGGTGAAGTTTGAGTCAACTGTGGTGTCGTTTATAACATGGTCCGCTTTGTCCCTACCCCTTGCCATTGAGTTTGAGTATGTGTTGTGGTGGTCGTTGCTAATAGGTGTTTCATCACTGTGTGTGTAGTCAGTATTGTGTACTGACGTCAGATGCTCGTTGTGCTGTGCCGCAAAATCTGTGTTGTTGGTGAGGTTGTTGTTGTTGATGTAGTTGTTGTTGATGTTGTTGATGTAATTGTTGTTGGTGTAGTTGTTGTTGATGTTGTTGATGTAATTGTTGTTGTTGATGTAGTTGTTGTTGATGTAATTGTTGTTGGTGTAGTTGTTGTTGTTGGTGTTTAAGATGTGTAAATGAGGATGATAAAGATGGCTCATGATGTGTTTAAACACTTCTGAACATGTTTGTTTTACATTTAAAAGTTATTTCGCAAGTTTCAACAGATTTATTAGCCCTTTAAAGGATGGAAGATCATTTCAAAATAAAATGAACAGCTTCTGACTTATGCTGCTGAAACATTTTGAAGAAACAACCAAGAGGGTTGCAGGTGCTGATTATAGTTTAAATGGGGCTGATTATAGTTCTGATGGTGTTGGTTATAGTTTCGATGGTGTTGATAATAGTCTTGATAGTTAGTTGGCATTTCTTTAGAAGAGTTCGGCAATGAAAATCGACGGTGGCGAACTGACACGGAGGCATCGCAGTTACCTCCGCACGCATACACTCCCATAAAAATCACCTATTCATAGGGACGTCTCACAGAAGTTTCATAACTTGAAAGTTTAAAAAATACTTTCTATCAATGAGCAGATGAATCAAAAGCACCACTGTAACCATCGGCAGATCCTTCGTTTGTGTTTTTTGTTTTTTCTTTCATTCTCACAACCAACCATTTTCTGCCACACCCAACCTTACGACCCCAAACACCCTCTACTCTCAGCCATCACCAATAGAAAAACTACTCCACCACCACTCTACTAATCCTCCACCACCAATTCCACCACCATTCCAGCACCCACCACCATTCCAGCACCCACCACCATTCCACCACCCACCACCATTCCACCAACCACCACCACCCACCACCATTCCACCAACCACCACCATTCCAGCACCCACCACCATTCCACCACCCACCACCATTCCACCAACCACCACCATTCCAGCACCCACCACCACCCACCACCATTCCACCACCCACCACCCACCACTCCCCCATTAATTCTTCTCCGCATCTTAAACAACGATGACTAGAGAGAATCCTTTGCACGTCGTTTCCAGCAGCATACGTTGCACGTCCGAGTGTACAAGCTGTACAACTATGTGTGTACGAGAGCCTTCAACTCGCTGTACAACACCAACGTCAATCTTTTTGCGATTTTTTTCTTTTTTAATTACATTTATTTGATAGTTTTAAATCTTTCTTTGTTTTTTAAATTCATTTGAGCTTATTAAGACATACATTCAAAGCTTTGGAAACGAAAAATACCTCGCAATAATTGCCAAGAATTCTTCTTGGTAATTATTGCCTATTTATAAATTATAAAACATTTTGCAATGCCTTCTTCATTTGCTTTGCAGCGCCTGGATGGCATGCAGTGGAGAGGCTGGTCAAACTAATGCTTTATTTGCTGCCCTCGAGGCCTTTTTGCCGTCGTTTTGATGCTTTCTTGCTAGGCTGGAGCATTTTGTACATCATCTTCACCATCTTTCAGCTATTGAATTATATTCCTATTTCACTTTAAATGCAATTAAATTTCAAATTAAATATATATATAAAAAAAATTATATTAAATTTCATAAAAGATTTGTTTTATGGAAGAAAACCCGTGTTGATGGTATTGGCGGTGCTAACAAGACTAACGAGATGTTAGACGGACTATTCATCTTCAGGCAAGCATCAGTCATTAAGGTTTGAAGGCCCCCAGGCATGCCAGCAAGACCTTCGTGGCTGCAGTGTTGTGCACTTGAAACTGCCGTTATGGCACATTGTGACTGGAACATTTAAATATTGAAAAAACTTTTTGAAAATTATAAATGTGATTTCATTAACTTTTCCCCACAATTTTTTATATTTCTTTTTTTTCATAATTTTGGAGATAAATCCAAAAGTATGAAACAAGTTGTGGCCAGATCAAACACACAAGGAACCCTTCTGCTCTACCAACACTCTCCCAAGTCTTCAATGCTTGCACCAAGGCAGCCCCAACCTTGCTTTCCACCCTGCTTGCAATTCAATAATTTTTATTCAAGAATAAATTTTCCATAACCAAGTGGTCTTGAAGCTCGTCCGGGTTTACGCCAGATTAATAATACTCGTCATTGTATTGTATTGTAATTCACCAAAGGCAAAACGCATTAAGTGCTAGAAAAGCTAATTAAAAATAACGATGATGTCGGTATTTGAGAATGTAAGATGTGTTTCTAGAACATGAAGGTTAAAGTTAACAGTTGAAATTTACGAGATGTTTAGAAGTTTTTGCCGAATACGTTTTCAAAATCCAAACTTAACAAATAAAATACTTCGAAAAACATTCTAGAATAAAGTTATTCTAAAACCATGGACTGACCTTTCCAGGCATGAGTAGGACTGGTGAGTAGGCACAGGATGAGGATGGAGGTGTGGAGGATGGAGGTGTGGAGGGTGGAGGTGTGGAGGATGGAAGTGTGGAGGATGGAGGTGTGGAGGGTGGAGGTATGAGTGGCCATTTCAGCGTTGGAGAGGAGGGATCATGGAGGCCAAAAGAATGGATAAACGCTGGATTTTGATGCTTTAAAAGTTTTTTTAAATATGGAAAAACTTTTTTTTGGCTTTTTAATAAAAGTCGCAGGAGAACCTTTAAGAGTTCAAGAAAAACATTTTAAAATTTTCAAATATAAATTTTCATTTCCTTGTATTAAGTTTAATGAATTTAAACTTTTCACAAACACGAATCAAACACAGAATTAAATATTTAATGACTCACAAACCAATTACAAAAACTTTCAACTTGAACCGTTAAAAACCTTTCTAACAGCATTCAAAACTCATCTCTTCAACCTCGCCTTCTACACCTCCTTTTATAGCACCCGAACCATCGACTTTTTCGCTGTATCCTAATCATATAATACCCTTATATCATTAAAGGATTTTTTTCTTGTCTTGATATATTTTAGCTAATTATTATCGTAATATCTAAATATTGTTATTTTAAATTGAACATACATACAAATATATTTTTATTATTTTAATATTCATGTTTTCCCAGTTGTTCCAAGAACATATTTTTCTTTAATCTTGATCAGACCAAGCAGGGTCTCGATACCATCTCCTGCATGCTTCCTATCAGGCCGTCCATCCATCTCAATTCCGTGCAGAGGCGTCTATGAAAAAATATGGAGCCTAAGTGGTCTCGAAGCTCTTACGGGTTATACGCCCCTATAATAATGATCATTATTATTGTTTTTCAAATATATTTATTTTAAAGAAAACTCACCACAACAAACTACGAGCCGTAATTAATTACAATTACTCCTCCTCCATCATCCATGCCTGATCGTCTCAGTCACAACACACATGCACTCTTCCGCGACCGATGCAACGTCTCAAAGCATCAGCAGACAGGCAGTGATTCCTTCAATTGGGAGTTTATTTATCTTCCCTGTAGTTATTGTGGCGTATCGATCAGACCAGATTGCAATCATTAGGATTTTCTAACTTAATACTCAGCATTGTTTCAACGTTTTGTAGAAAAGGAAGGTGTACTTAGTCGTGAAATTAGAGAAGAAAGGCATAGAACCAGAATTGAGTATCAATTGCTTAATTAATCATGATTATGAAGCAATGATCATTAAGGATTCTCGGCGACGAGCAATCAATTGCACATGACTGCTCAGGAGTGTGCTGGAAACTATTGTGCCTCTACACACACACTCCGTATCGATTGCCTGTCTACCAGCCCATCCATCATCCCCTCTGCATCCACTCGTTCATTTATGGAGCTTCTAATTTCTTGTTAAATAAAGCTCGATATAAAACTTTTATAAATGGTTTTGACAAATAGTTGTTTTCACAAAAATAAACAGCTTCTTATTTAAATGTTAAGTTAAGTTTCATTATGAGAACCACAAAGTGTTATTAAACTGAATAAGATTGAAGGGTAGAAATTGAAGTTGTTGAACGGCTTCAATCGTGAACATTCCAAAAAATCTTGATATTATTATTAATTAATGCGTATTTATAATGCGCCAAGGCACGCAACTGAGTGTGATGAAAAATTCTCTTCTCGAGAAGGTTGATTGAATACAGAAAATGGTGTCAGAAAGGTTGTTTTTCAGAATATGATCAACAGAATAACTTTTCACACCAGAGGCATTTTTTAATATATCTCATATCAGTCTCTGAGTTGCAAGATCAAGTTCTCAAGATTAAGAATACATTTTTTCAAGTTTTAAGAGGGCCTCACGTGGAAGTGAAGACTACATTTTTTAGAAATCTTCGAAGGAGCTTCTTTTACATCGATTAAAACAAACAAAGAAGAGTTTAAAAAATTGTTTTATCTTCATTCACTTCGGTGATCTATTACTTTACAATAAAAGTTTCGTTGGTTTCTGTAAATCTATCGGGTAACTCTCCCTCTAGGGACTTCTATGAAGCTTTTCGATGGCTCTCTCTTCCTAACAAAGCCTTCAGAAGTATAATTTATAAAAGAAATGAATAAAAACTTCAAATAAAAAAAGAAATATTATTTATGAAGCTGTTAACCGACTTTGTGAATATTTCTTGATTAACATATCCATCATTCACCCATTCACCCCCAAACAGGGATCTATATCTTGAAGCTTTAAAATCAGATTGTCCCGTTCTTTTGTGGATTCGATTGTGAGCTGGGAATATGAAATTCTAAAAGATTTTTTCCGTTATTTGAAGTGTAATAAATTGTAAATAGATTTTTGAATTCTTAGTCATAGTAACCAAACTGAAAGACAATTTAAAATGTGAATTAAGTTTGAAGTTATAGCTAATAATTTTGATTTTTTTAAATTAAAGAATGTTGTGGAAAAAAACTGCTTGATGCAATTGTTTTTTGCTGATTTTTGGATAATGAAAGTGAGAGAATAAATTTTAGATGTGATTTATATTATGGATTTTAGTGAATTTAATATTATTGTGGAATTTCCATGTTATCTTGAAAATTAAAGTGCCCAATGTATAACTTGCAAAAAATTAAATCTATTAAGGTTAAAAAAACTTAGTTTCAAGATTTTATTTAAATATTTAATTTCATTTAAGTCTTAAATTTTAAGACAAATCAGATTGTAACAAAATGCTTTTGAAACATGCAAACTTTCAATTTACTGACACCTTTAAGCCACTGCTCCATATCTTTGGGAAACATTTTTTTAATAAAAAGATGTTACTATTTTTACTGGCAACATCTTTGAGAAGTGCTTTGACCTGCTTTAACTTGCCTTCAATGCAATCTCCATTGAACCAGTTGTTATTGACCTGACTTTTTAGTGCCCTAATGCATTTAAATAAGCAATTAAATGAAACGAAAGCAATATGCAAAACCATTTTTAGAAAAATAAGTGCGTTTTAATTTATCAGAAAACCTAGTTTTCTCTGGAACAGGAGGTAATAAAAAGGGAATAATTGAAACAAAGGATCATGAATGGACAACCAAGCAACCAGCCTGCAATCAAGCACAACACCACCTAACCCACACTTACAGAATTATCAGATTAGCCTCTTTAATTACTTCTCAGATCTGCTTGCATAACCTTATTCTTTTAATTCTATTTTGAATAAAAAAATTTGTTTTTAAACTGTTTTTTTTGTTTTCAAACTATTTTTTTTGTTTTTAAAAACATTTATATATTATAGATATTCTTCGTTTTTCTGAGAAGCAGCATTAGTCAGAAGTTTGAAACCTTTTCCGATGTTAATTTGAACTTACCGCTCCATTTAATATTTTAATTCCAAAGTTTGTTAGGCAGTTTATTAACAGTTCTGCTTATTCGTTTTTTATTTTGGTATTAAAAGTTGCTTGTGTAGTTGTGTTTCCAAAACTACACAACACTACACTACAACATCACTACACAACACCACACTACAACATCACTACACAACACCACTACACAACACCACACTACAACATCACTACACAACACCACACTACACAACACCACACTACAACATCACTACACAACACCACACTACGCCACACTAAAACACTCCACAACACCACCCAACACAGCATCTGCTGAAGTCGTCTGCAAGGACAACAACAACAACAACACCATCAAGAAAGCATGAATCCCCAGCTGAATGACTTAGTTCCCCCCTTCCACTCCTTCCAACCACAACAAGTCTTCAAGTACCTTGGCAAGGAAGAGGAAGAAGAGGAGGAGGAAGAGGATGATGGTGGTTTTGATGATGATTTCGGAAGTCTGTCGGGTCAGTTAGACAAGAATTCATCGTCTGAGAACTTCATTGGAGAGAGTGTGGGTCTCGCAGGAGGCGGCGGCGATGATGATGATGTTTGTGAAAACGGTGGTGATGATGATGATGGAGACAACGGTGGTGTAGAAGATGATGGTGCTGATGATGATGATGAGTCAGCATATAGAGTGGGGGGAGGGGGGAGGTGTGGGAGGGGGCGTGATGGAACAAGCAGGAGAAGACCCTCGACACCAGGTCATTTGAATGAGAGATGTTTTCTTACAATGATGTCTTCAGTGTGACAGATCTTTGAGCGCTTCATCGTCGTCTGCTGCAGCCTTTATGCAAATACGCCATCTTCTCTTTTGCATCACTCATCGTCACCATCAGCAACGACATCATCATCACCATGTTCCCTTTTAATATCCATATAATCATCATCGTTATCATTATCATCATCATCTTCATAATCATCATCGGCAGCACCTATTCTTACATGCGCACAGGGCAGCTTTGAAGTAGGGTGAGTGCACGCAGATGAGGGTGAGTGCACGCAGATATGTGTGCGCCTCAGAGCCTTCAGTGGAGAACAACTAATTAAGTGAATGATTGATGATGATGAATGATTGAATGGTTTGTTGATGATGAATAATTGGTTGATTGATGACTAATTTGATGGTTGATGACTAACTGCATGGTTGATGATTAATTGCATGGTGGATGAATAACTGGGGGATTGATGACTTATTGAAATAGGAATAGCATTTGAATGCGCTTCAATTAAGCGCCTCAACTGCGTCTCTTGCGTAAGACTTTATAGTTGTTTGAGATGTTCTTGAAATGAAGAAGTGTTCCAAATTCGTTTCTTATGAGAGCATTTACCAGTTTTAAAGTACAAACAATAAAATGCAATAAAAAATGCAATTGAATACAATTTAGTAAAAAATAACAATACAATGCAAGAAAATACAATACAATGCAAGAAAATACAATACAATGCAAGAAAATACAATACAATGCAAGAAAATACAATACAACACAGCACAACGCATGCAAGTACTCACCTATCATCCTCCTCCAATCCAGGCCTTCACTTGCCCTACTTTCGTTAAAACTTTAAAATTTTTGATTTCAATTGTTTTCATTTTGCATTCGCCTCTGTATATTTGAATTTTCATATTCTTTTTTTAAATGTTTAGACACATGTCATTTATGTCTGCATCCCATCATCATCATAATCATCATCATCATCATCATCATCATCATCATCATCATCATCATCATCATCATCATCATGCTGCGTTCTCTAAGGCCACTTCAGCTGCAAAGTTCAATGTATTTGTGAAATAATGTCTTTCTTGCGAGGTCACATAATGATGATAATGATGATGATGATGCTGATGATGATGATGACGATGATGATGATGGTGATGATAATGATGACAATGATGAAGGAGGCCTAATTGAGGTAGGATTTACGAACCCATTTGAAGGTGCTCATAGAGCAGTAATGAGGCGATAATTGACTAGATGAGAAGGAAGTTGGTGATGATGATGATGGTGGTGATGGTCATCATCATCATCATCAGTTAGAGGATACAGCATTTACAAGTGGTTAAATGTGGTTTGAGTGCATGCTCATCATCATCAGCATCATCAGCATCATCAGCATCATCAGCATCATCATCCTCATCATCCTCAGCATCATCATCCTCATCATCCTCAGCATCTCTGCATCCTCATCATCCTCATCATCATCATCATCCTCAGCATCTCTGACTTCTTGAAGAACTCATTGAGTACATGAAACACGATGAGCCTCCAAGACTTTATTGCATCCATTTCAACGAACAATCACCGCTACTACTATCAGGACTAGCGATGTTGCTGATAATGATGATATAACTTTCAATGCTGATCATCATCATCATCATCATGTTTAATCACGTGCACACTTCAGTAGATTAAACATAAGAAGCTGCTGCTGCACTGATGATGCTTTAATCAAATTATATGGCATTGTTTGCACCGAAGCGATCATCATCATCATCATCATCATCATCATCATCATGCTCCGTCTGACTAACTAGGTCATGATTTCCAAAATCTGTGTCACCTGCATCACCTGCATCACCTGTAGCACCTGTATTAACTGTAGCACCCTTGACAGATCAAAAGATGCTGTGCAGACAATGATAAGTTGATTGAGTGCTTTTGTGAGAGTTTAATCAAACAAGGACTCTATCTAGCTACTATGTCTGCATCCACCCAGTTATCCACTTTCTCTCTCATTCACTCACTCACTCCCTCACTCACTCACTCACTCACTCACTCACTCACTCACTCACTCACTCACTCACTCACTCACTCACTCACTCACTCACTCCCTCACTCACTCACTCACTCACTCACTCACTCTCACTCACTCACTCACTCACTCACTCACTCACTCTCACTCACTCACTCACTCACTCACTCACTCACTCACTCTCACTCACTCACTCACTCACTCACTCACTCCCTCACTCACTCACTCTCTCACTCACTCACTCACTCACTCACTCACTCACTCACTCACTCTCACTCACTCACTCTCACTCACTCACTCACTCACTCACTCACTCATTCAAAACTTTGATATTCAACACACAGATCTCAAAAAAAGTCTCTGCACACAACAAGTAGTTCCGAACAACAACAACAAAAACATCAACAACAACAAAAACATCAACAACAACAAAAACATCAACAACAACAACAAAAACATCAACAACAACAACAACACTCGAGTTTCTAACATCTTGAACTTCAACAAAGCACAAGCAAGCGGATGTGCCAATGGTCCTGCTGAAAACAAGAATAACAAATACTACAATAACAACATAAGTTATAAAAATAATAATGACAAAATTAATAATAATAGTAATGATAATAGAGACTTAAATAATACAAACAACAATTTGAAAAATTTTAGTCATAAAAATCACAACAACAACAACAACAACCAAGTTAACAATCATAGCAATGATAATAGTAGTAGCAGTGCAAGAACAGAGGGCCAGAGTATGGCAGCTGTTAGTAAGATTTGAGCATTCATTCTTTATAATCCATCACCCATCCATCCAACGATTCATCCATCATTCATCCATCCAGTTATCACCCCATTCATCTCTTATTCATCCATCCATCATTCATCCATCCATCTATCTCACATCCATCTCTCATCCATCCATCCATTCATCTATCTTTAACTGGAAGGGGGGGCAGTTTCAAATACAAAGCATCAGAATCTTTTGTGGCATTGCCACTGCAAAAAAATTACGAGTATAAATGAAAAATATATTTTTGCTAATTTGAAATAAATGTTTCGCTGCTTTCGCGATAAGGCAATCATAATTGAAGGCTCTTATCTAACCCGAGCAATGAAAAAGGGTTATTTCAATATCAGTAACCTTGTGCCATCAACACCAACATCATCACCAACATCATCACCAACATCATCACCAACATCATCGCCAACATCATCACCAACATCATCGCCAACATCATCGCCAACATCATCACCAACATCATCACCAACATCATCACCAACATCATCACCAACATCATCGCCAACATCATCGCCAACATCATCACCAACATCATCACCAACATCATCACCAACATCATCACCAACATCATCACCAACATCATCACCAACATCATCACCAGCATCATCACCAACATCATCGCCAAACATCATCACCAACATCATCACCAACATCATCACCAACATCATCACCAACATCATCACCAACATCATCACCAACATCATCACCAACATCATCACCAACATCATCACCAACATCATCACCAACATCATCACCAACATTATCACCAACATCATCACCAACATCATCGCCAACATCATCACCAACATCATCGCCAACATCATCACCAACATCATCACCAACATCATCACCAACATTATCACCAACATCATCACCAACATCATCACCAACATCATCACCAACATCATCGCCAACATCATCACCAACATCATCACCAACATCATCACCAACATCATCACCAGCATCATCACCAACATCATCACCAACATCATCACCAACATCATCACCAACATCATCACCAACATCATCACCAACATCATCACCAACATCATCACCAACATTATCACCAACATCATTACCAACATCATCACCAACATCATCACCAACATCATCACCAACATCATCACCAACATCATCGCCAACATCATCACCAACATCATCGCCAACATCATCACCAACATCATCACCAACATCATCGCCAACATCATCACCAACATTATCGCCAACATCATCACCAACATCATCACCAACATCATCACCAACATCATCACCAACATCATCGCCAACATCATCACCAACATTATCGCCAACATCATCACCAACATCATCACCAACATCATCACCAACATCATCACCAACATTATCGCCAAACACACATCAAAAGTTTCAGTTTCAACTTCATCCTTCATGCAACTCTCTTTCACAATAACCTTCAATACTACACTCTGCATGCTTGAACTTGTGATAAATTGATTATGAATAATGATTTACTCATTATAAATTACGAATAATCAATAATTAATCCTTATTATCTGATTATATAATTATTATAATTACTAATAATTATTAAATATTATTATTATTAAATCAAATCTTCAGGGGGGTACTGTATACCCACTGCTCTCCCTGCTAGGTAGCCATTCCAGCTTCGACATCAGCGACCTTCTCTGCACCATGGCCACCAGTCCAGAACACTGCGTCTCCATGCGACAGTCTGGTGGGTGAGGAGTAGTAGTGGTGAAACAGTGGCAGTGCTGTGGTAGTAGTGTAGCAGAAGTGCGGCTGTAGTGTAGCTGTAGTGTAGGAGTAGTGTAGTTGTAGTGTAATATTGTGTGCTTACACGGAGTCAATCGAGGGTGGAAGAAAAGAGTTAAAGTTGGAGATGTACTTTAGTGTCGATGTATTTCCCCATCCCTCTAGGCTGCATCCCCTTCCTCATCCACCTGCTGCACAACACCGAAGAACTCTCCAAGACTGTTCCAGAACCGCCATCCCAATCTTTTCCCATCAACACTCTCCACTCATCTTTCAACACCTCTCCCCACAAAACATCCCCTCACGACTTTTCTCTTCACTCGTTCAACGAGCCACTTCCACCTAATTGCGCCAACATCTTCGATGCTTCAAAACACATCTACAATGGCCGACCACACACCGGCAACAACACTCACCCTCTCGCTCAAATGGCGTCTGCGAGCGAAAAGAGCCCGCTGAACACCGCTCAAAATCCTCTAATGAGACACTTGAACATCAGGACGAAGGTCTCATCAGCGCTGAGGAACATCATTAGCGTCCACTGTGAAGACCAGCGGGGCAGGCAAGAGATGAGGGTCTTGAGGTTGCTGGAGCAGGTGAGGTTCTACTGCGACCACTTACGCTCTAGTGCCAACACTGGCGACTTCTTCGCAGGGCCTCAGCACTACGAACTCTCAGAGAGGCTGAATGTGTTCGATGCAGGGGGCTTGGATGAAGCATCGCTCAGGACCGGGGTTCAAATCCCACTGGCGTCTGTTACTGCCCTCATGAAACTCACGTTTGATGAGGAACACAGACACGCAGTTTGCACTCTGGGTTTGTTGTCTTCGTTACAGAACTTGCATATCCCTTTGAATATGTCTCATTTTATAATTTTATCTCAATTACAAGACCATACTAACCCACAGCAACCTTATTTACCCATCCCTCACAGGCGGCATAGAGGCATTGGCAGAGTTATTGGAACTACAGCAGGAGAGATTCGGCAACAGTTGCGATGACGACCTGCTTAACTTGCGGAAGTTTCTCTGCATGGCTCTGACCAACCTCACCTTCGGCGACGGGTCCAACAAGGCTCTCCTCTGCAGCATGGGCAAGTCGTTGAGGGCCCTGGTGCAGCAGTTGGAGTACTGCAGCGAGGAGTTGTGTCAGGTGGTCGCTTCAGTGTTGAGGAACCTCTCCTGGCATGCCGACTCGAGCAGCAAGAAGAACTTGAGACTCTCTGGAGCGGTGGGAATGCTGGCCAGGTGTCTGTTGACCGTCAAGAAGGAGTCGACGTTGAAGAGCATTCTGAGCGCTTTGTGGAATTTCTCCTCGCATTGCGCTGAGAACAAGGAGGAGATCTGTGCCACCAACGGAGTCCTGCAGCTGCTCGTGTGGTGCCTCTCGTTCAGGGGCGCTTGCAATGGCATTGTCGAGAACGGAGGAGGTGTCCTGAGGAACGTCAGCAGCGAAGTGGCCATGAGACCTGACTACCGAGCCATCCTCCGCTCCCAGAACTGCTTGCCCGTCCTCCTCAAACAGCTCAGCTCTCCCAGCCTCACCGTCGTCAGCAACGCATGTGGCACTCTCTGGAACCTCTCTGCACACTGCCTGAACGACCAGAAGCTCTTGTGCCAGCTGGGAGCGGTGCCGATGCTGAAGAGTCTGGTACACTCGAAGCACAAGATGATCTCGATGGGCAGTGCAGCAGCCCTCCGTAACCTCCTGTCCTCCCCTGTCTTTCTCCACCACCACCACCACGACATCTCACACTCAGGCCTCTTCCACAACAGCTTCCATCTCGAGCACAATGCCAGGAGCTCCTTGGGCATGTATGGCAGTTCCTCCATGAGGTCAGGGCTGCATGTGAGGCGGTGGAGGGACCTGCAGAAGCAGCTGGAGAGCAAGGGCTGCTTGGAGGCAGACAGTTTCCATGCAGATGCATCTCACGATCTCGTCAACGCCACCTCCAGGAGCATTCCTTGCCACTACCTTGACGACGACAGCATGTGCTCGAGCACCTTCCAAGCGTCGAAGAGGGTCGTCAAGTCTCGCAAGTTGTCAGTGAACCTGACCCCCTTCAGACCGCCTGCCTACCCCATCCAGCTGAGCATCTGCAAGTCAGACTCTGACGTCCTCAACGACGACAGACGAGGCAGCCACAAAAACCACCACTCGCTACAGACTGACTCGACGTTTGCGTTTGAAGACACCAGCGTGTGCCCTTCCCATCTGCTGAGTGCTGATGATTACGAGGGGTCGACAGGAGACCTCCTCGAGAGACAAAACATGGCCACTGAGTTTTACGAGGCCAACACTCTGGAACGACAAATCAAAATCGAAAACCAAGAATTTTTAACATCTACCAACCAAGCCTTCTACAACGCCGAAGCCTTAGACAGGAACCTTCAGTTTGAGCACTTAAAAAGCAATTTCCCAACGCTATGTGTCAAGCCAGAAGATCAGCTGAGCTGGCAGAACAATACGAAAGTCATCGAGAAGCAGCCGGAAACTCCGATGTCTGATTCGAAAGAAACCCTCGAGTTGCTGAGAGTGAGGACCGGAGAAGATGGAGAATTTGTCGATGACTTCCACCAAGGCAAAATGAACGCTCAACACATCGACTCGAACACGCAAAAGTCGTGTTTGAGGAAGCCTTCAGGCGATGATAAAGTAGGAAACAATAATCTGACCAACTCAAGGATTCCACGTTTTTCTCCGTCTAGAAGTTCTCCAAAACGAGGCCTGTTAAGAGATGAGGCTGCTTCAAGAAAAAAATCGTCTGCCACCGGCAACAATGAGATGTTGCCAATGACTCCGAGTAGAGTTTCTTCTGAACACAGAATTCCTTCTATTTTAAAACACTCTTTTATCACTCCACCCTCTCTCAGTCCACCCTCTCTCACTCCACCCTCCCTCACTCCACCCTCCTTCACTCCACCCTCCCTCACTCAACTTTCTTCCAAACCAACACACAACGACCAAGCCTCCTCCCACAACTTCAAGTCTGAATCACAGCCTGCCAGCAAGATGAACAGCTCTTCGCATAAAGGTTTTCTCTTTTCGACCGACCAAGAGAAGGCCTTGATGGAAAACGCCAACCTGGTTCTTTCAGTTTTGGAACGAACCTCCTTGACCGAGAGCAACTGCAGCAACAACGACGTTTTCCACTTTCTGGAAAACGAAACCATCTCGTTGATCTCTGGCGTGGCTGGTGATGACGATGAGGAAACTTTTCCCGCTTCACCTGTCGGCGCCTCTCTCCTAAAGCAACGTGCTCACACTGCCTTTGCAGAAGATTCTTTGAACGCTTTGCACCGAGGTGAGTCTAACGGGGAGCAACAAAGCATGCTGAACGTAACCTTTGATGGAGAAGAGAAGCTGTATGTTGGAACAAATTCAAATGAAGAAAATGAAGATTTCGAATTTAACGAGAAAAAGGAGGATATAGATGATTCACCTAATGATCAAACCGAAAAAAGTTCAGAAACGACGAGAAAAAGGCCAATGATCGTGAAACCAATCATCGCAAAAAATCCGGAAAAGATTGGAGGTTCTCAGGAAGGTCCGGTGAAGGGAATCAGAGGCAAGAGGAAGAGTTTGTATGCGGGAGGCAGAAAAAAGGAGAAGACAGAACCACAGGCAGTACCTCAGAAGCCTCTTCTCCCAGCCAATGCCCTCCTCTCCACCAGGCCTCTCGTCGGTCAGAAGAACAAACAGTCCATCAAGTTGAATCCCAAATCGAAGGTTTTTCCTGCTTCAGAAACAACTTCCTCCAAGCCCAACAACGAAAAGTCAGTCAGCAAAGTGGTCGTCACCAAGGCTGCACAGAGGCTGCCACCACACCAACGACTGCTGCAGTCGCCTCAGAGGCCTCTCTCCGCCCTCATCAAAAACACCGCCTCTTCAGCGCTTTCTTGCGAAAAGATCAAACAAGCCAAACTCAAGTCGCAATCTTTGCCTCCAGGCCAGAAAGTCCCCACTAAGTCTGAATACTTGGGCATCTTGAGCAAGAACACCAAAACCAACGTTCAAACAAAAAACACCACAAAACTGAACAGCGAGAAAGGAAGATTAGCTGCCCCTCGCAGCACTGCTTCAAAGATCGAAGCGAAAGGCAAGCCTGTGTCGAAGCAGGACACCTTCACCAAGTCGAAGACTGCCTCCAACGAAAGCGACCGAAGCAGTCTGCAGAGAGACTCCCCCTCGGAAGACAAACCACTCACCCCTCGTCGCAAAACTTCCCGCCTCCTCGAGAGTCGTCTCAAGAGTCCCACAGTGGTCGGCAAGGTGCACGCCCCCTCAGTCTCATCCAGTGAGAAGCTCACATCGGCTTCATCTGGCTCCATCAGACTGGCTCAGAACGGCTACATTTCCAAGTCGGGCTCCAACTACTCTGTAGCCAGCAACAAAAGCTCAAAAAACGAGTCTTTAACAAGTAAAAAGCTCAAGAACTTTTCTAAATATAACCAATGTATAAAAATGGACAAAAATGTTGCTAATAATTCGCCAGCAAGTAAACGGAAGCAGGAGAACAAGTACATAGCTGAAGAAATAAAATGCCAGGAAGGAGGAGAAGATGCATTCGCCAGCAAACCTCGACTTCAGAAGAGCTCAACCTTCGACAAGATCACCACTGTAGTCGCAGTGAGCGAAGGTGCTTCAGCAAATGAAGGTGCAAAGAAGGCTGGAAAGAGTAAGAAGGCTGAGACAGTCGAAACAGGCACTCAAGGAAAGGTCTGCCCACCCCAAGATGACAAACCTCTCTCAAAGATGACAACTCCATCCATTAAAATCCCTCCGAGCAAAAAAGAAGCAGGCAAGAATTTTCAAGCGCACAGAAAGTTAGAAGCTGAATCACACCCATGCCAAGTCGTTGACCTCTCGAAGGTCAAAACGTTCAGCGAGACGAACCAATCGAGGCTACTCTCTTCGCGTAAAGCATTCAACAAAATGACCAGCGTTGTAGGGAGTGCTCCGAATGGCCTCGTTGATGTCAAGGAAGGTGAAGTTGTGAAGGTGGTGGAAGACGACATCAAGAACAATAATGCTTCAGAAAATTCTCCGAAACCGCTTCCCGCTTCCGTTCCGAAAAGCAAGGTGAACAGAGGTTTCAGTTTTTGGAAAAAGCCTCCAAAGTCCGGCAAGAAAGATTCCAAAGCAGATGCCACAAAGGACGCAGACGCTGCAAAGAACACGAAGACGACTTCAAGATTCAACAAGAAACAGTCTTCAAAAAGCACCAAAGCAGAAGATGTCTCAAAGAACTCTCCTCAAGACAACGACATCCCATCTAATCTTCTTAATGTCCGTAAAGAGGAGGGCGCCAAGGTGACGAAGCCTGAGTCTCCCATCAAGAGGAGAGTTCTGGGCTGGTTCAAGAAGTCACATGACACGCACCAACTCCTCGCCAAGAAGAACAAGTTGGTTGAGCAAGTCAAAAACCCTAACAATAACCACAACAACATCAACGACAACAACTCCAACCATAAAAAAAACAACGACAACAACTCCAACCACAACAACATCAACAACAACTCCAACCACAACAACATCAACGACAACAACTCCAACCACAACAACATCAACGACAATGACGGCCCCAATGACAACTGCAAGTACGACAACAAAGCGACAAGCAACATTGTTGACGACACGAGCACCATGGACCTGCTGCAGACGCTCATCGACGAGCTGGCGTCTGAGCAGACCTCGAAGCCCCCTCACAGCGCTCCAGCCACCACCCCCCTCCATGCACCTCCCATCGCCAGAGTGCCATCGTACGTCAGGTCAGGCAGCAACGAGGCTCGTCTGAGGCCAACCAAGACGGAGCTGCTGATGGAAAGACATCGCAGGTCTCGTCTCCACTCCGACTCCAGCATGGCCATGTCGATCGACAGCTTAAAAGTGAACTCCATCGACAGTCTAAAAGTGAACTCCATCGAATCTTTCCAGAACGCGTCGTGTTCCGAAAACCCGAGCAGCGCCACCGAGAAAGATGACGACAGCAGCTTCAACTGCAGCGGCCTCAGCCACTTCTCATGAGGCTGCTGCGGCTTGTTTTAATGTCTCAACGCACTTTTCAACGTTGATTTTTTCATTAATTGTATTTTGTGTGTTGAACACGCTTGTATGCAGATCATGTTTGTATGTTGAACGTGTTTGAGGGTGATCCTGTTTGTATGTTTCTGTGGACGGAGTGTTTGAGGAGCATTTACCTGCCTGAGGATTTTGACAATTAGCAATTTTTGAGCATATTTATCAATTTCAACCAATCATACTTCAAGGACTTTAGACGGGCAGAGACACGTTTTTCTTGCTAATAGTTACTTTTAGTTTTTGTGTGCCTCTCAGTTCTACCACCGGCTCCACATTTCAGCACACTTTTGAACACAATTTCTTTTAGCCTGTTTATGTTTGAATCTGCTCCATGAACTCTCAGATCTTACTTCCTCAATTAGCGGAGCAAACAGACGTTAGCTTTTCCAGGCCCTGACTAGTCGCATTTAAGTTTCCTGCAATGGCATTTCACCGAATGCACATCGGATGTTCGTCCTAGCAAATTTTTGTCAATCTTATGGTGTTTCAATCTCACTTACAGTTCTGAAAACAATATCATGTCTCGCTTTTATTACTATGGAACCACCTGCCAACCAGCCTCACCAGGATCACCCACCCACCTAACCCTGCTCACCAAGATCACCCACCCACCTAACCCTGCTCACCAACACCACCCACATCTTATTCTGCCTATCTACCAACACCACCCACACACCTACCTAGGAAGGGAGGCACGTACAGTCGTTTATTGAAGCATGCTTGCAGGGGTATGGAGAGAGAGCACGACAGAAGTGGCATGGAAGGAAGTGGCATGGAGGTGGTGTTTGTGCCGTGCAGTGTGACGTGCATGTCTTGAGACGCCTTCATGATTATGAAGTTTGGACCACGGGAACGATGAAACAAGGAAGAAATGGAGAATTCAAACTTGTGAATACATTTCACTAATTATGCAACTAAATGCGCTCAAGATAGTAAGTCAAATTTATTATCATTAGAGAAGTGTCAAAGATAGTTGGAGAAGTGTCAAAGGCCAAAGATGGATGAGACTAGAGGATGTGAGCCTGACTGCTAGAGAGGAGGAGAATGAGGAGATGAGGAGTTACAGTGTGAGGAGGAGATGAGGAGTTACAGTGTGAGGAGGAGGTGAGGAGTTACAGTGTGAGGAGGAGATGAGGAGTTGGAGTGTGAGGAGGAGATGAGGAGTTACAGTGTGAGGAGGAGATGAGGAGTTGCAGTGTGAGGAGGAGATGAGGAGTTACAGTGTGAGGAGGAGATGAGGAGTTACAGTGTGAGGAGGAGATGAGGAGTTGGAGTGTGAGGAGGAGATGAGGAGTTACAGTGTGAGGAGGAGATGAGGAGTTGGAGTGTGAGGAGGAGATGAGGAGTTACAGTGTGAGGAGGAGATGAGGAGTTACAGTGTGAGGAGGAGATGAGGAGTTACAGTGTGAGGAGGAGATGAGGAGTTACAGTGTGAGGAGGAGATGAGGAGTTACAGTGTGAGGAGGAGATGAGGAGTTGGAGTGTGAGGAGGAGATGAGGAGTTACAGTGTGAGGAGGAGATGAGGAGTTAGAGTGTGAGGAGGAGATGAGGAGTTAGAGTGTGAGGAGGAGATGAGGAGTTAGAGTGTGAGGAGGAGATGAGGAGTTACAGTGTGAGGAGGAGATGAGGAGTTACAGTGTGAGGAGGAGATGAGGAGTTGGAGTGTGAGGAGGAGATGAGGAGTTAGAGTGTGAGGAGGAGATGAGGAGTTACAGTGTGAGGAGGAGATGAGGAGTTACAGTGTGAGGAGGAGATGAGGAGTTACAGTGTGAGGAGGAGATGAGGAGTTGGAGTGTGAGGAGGAGATGAGGAGTTACAGTGTGAGGAGGAGATGAGGAGTTACAGTGTGAGGAGGAGATGAGGAGTTACAGTGTGAGGAGGAGATGAGGAGTTACAGTGTGAGGAGGAGATGAGGAGTTACAGTGTGAGGAGGAGATGAGGAGTTGGAGTGTGAGGAGGAGATGAGGAGTTACAGTGTGAGGAGGAGATGAGGAGTTACAGTGTGAGGAGGAGATGAGGAGTTACAGTGTGAGGAGGAGATGAGGAGTTGGAGTGTGAGGAGGAGATGAGGAGTTAGAGTGTGAGGAGGAGATGAGGAGTTACAGTGTGAGGAAGAGATGAGGAGTTAGAGTGTGAGGAGGAGATGAGGAGTTACAGTGTGAGGAGGAGATGAGGAGTTGGAGTGTGAGGAGGAGATGAGGAGTTAGAGTGTGAGGAGGAGATGAGGAGTTACAGTGTGAGGAAGAGATGAGAAGTTAGAGTGTGAGGAGGAGATGAGGAGTTACAGTGTGAGGAGGAGATGAGGAGTTACAGTGTGAGGAGGAGATGAGGAGTTGGAGTGTGAGGAGGAGATGAGGAGTTAGAGTGTGAGGAGGAGATGAGGAGTTAGAGTGTGAGGAGGAGATGAGGAGTTAGAGTGTGAGGAGGAGATGAGGAGTTAGAGTGTGAGGAGGAGATGAGGAGTTAGAGTGTGAGGAGGAGATGAGGAGTTAGAGTGTGAGGAGGAGATGAGGAGTTACAGTGTGAGGAGGAGATGAGGAGTTACAGTGTGAGGAGGAGGTGTGGTTCGTGGAGAATAGGACATACTATGGGGCTGTGTGCATGCATGCTTGTGATGGAAACAGACACTAAAGTGGCTTGTGGTATCTTTGCAACTCTAGCACATTGTCGTGAAGAAAATTGGTGCATTGGAGACGGACTTGATGATATAGCGCATAGTTGTCATGAGGGGATGATGTTAAGAACAAGAATCAATGTGAAATGAGGCGGATTAAAGTCGCTCAAGAACCGGTTTTGATTGGACGAATGGTAGCGATCATGGGCGGGAATTGCATGATGATGATGATGATGATGATGCCCTCAAGGATGCACTCACCAATGGTGGAGGGTCAGGGAGGAGTGGTCACAACGTCCTTCACAGTGACGTCACACTCACTCGAGCTTCAGTAAAAATATCAAATGGTGATTTGGCGCAATTTTTAATTTTAAACTCAACAGAATGCAAAATTACTTAACAGAAAACAACAAGACACAACAGAAGTTAGCAGAACACGCACGGAGACAAGCACAAGAACAATGTATAAACTTCATGAGTGTACAAAAAACCTTTAAAAGCATAGAAAGCAATAAAATGGGCATACGAATGGGTACAAATATCATTGGAAAGTCTACGGAAAAAGCACTCCAGAAATTATTACAAAATAATGTACAGACTAGGGTACAGCCTACGTGGACAGCACTATTGTACAGCTTAATGTACAGACAAGTGCACACATTAGTGTACAGCCTCAGTGCCTTCTCCTCAACACTAGTTGGATAGAAGGAAGCCGCAGCAGAAGTGACAGCAGAAGAAGGGAAACATCCCTCACACGCCACAGCGCCACACCAAAACACGATAAGTTACTTACTTATGTATGTACACGTGACGTAACTGGAAGTAGAAGTAAGATAAAGAATAAATAAATAAAAATGTTCCGCAGTTTTTGATGTTGGTAGATGTCAATCAAGTGATATAGCTCCTACCCCCTCCATCGTCTTCTTCCTCCTCCTCCTCTTCCTCAAATGTCCTCAAGTCCTCACTCCATATATACACGTCATCCCTGACACTTGACGTGAAGTTCTGGTGAAATCATCATTATCATCACCATCATCATCATAATCATCATCATCACCATAATCATCATCATAATCATCATCACCATCATCATCATCATTATCTTCATCATAATCATGCCTTAACAGATGCGACTCTAAACGATAGTGTGGTTAGGCAAACAAGTTATGAACAAAGACACATTGCTGTGTACACTGGTGTACATGTGATGGAGGCGACAGTGGTAGTAGTTGTGATAGTAGTTGTGGTAGTGGTAGTAGTTGTGATAGTAGTTGTGGTAGTGGTAGTAGTAGTAGTAGTCGTAGTAGTAGTAGTTATGGTAGTGGTAGTAGTTGTAGTAGTAGTGGTAGTAGTTGTGGTAGTGGTAGTAGTAGTTGTAGTAGTAGTAGTAATAGTAGTAGGATTAGTAGTAGTAGTTGTTGTGGTAGTGGTAGTAGTAGTAGTTGTGGTAGTGGTAGTAGTAGTAATAGTAGTAGTAGTAGTGGTGGTAGTAGTGGTGGTGGAAGTAGTGATGGTGCTAGTAGTTGTGGTAGTAGTAGTAGTAGTAGTAGTAGTAGTAGTAGTAGTAGTAGTAGTAGTAGTAGTAGTAGTAAAAGAACTAAGATGGCGATGCTCACCCAGATAGGTAGCTTGTGACTCAACTCAAAGGAGCTGTACATGCAGTGGTGTGTGTATGTGTGTGTGTGTGTGTGTGTGTGTGTGTGTGTGTGTGTGTGTGTGTGTGTGTGTGTGTGTGTGTGTGTGTGTGTGTGTGTGTGTGTGTGTGTGTGTGTGTGTGTGTGTGTGTGTGTGTGACGTCATAAAACTAAAAAAAATCTAAAACGATCATTATGATACTAACTAAAACGTAAACTAAACAAACACAAAAATTAAAGAATACTAAACAAACTGAATGGCATAAAGAATTGTTAAAGAAAATGATGATGATTATGATAAATTTGATGATGAAGATGATGATGAAGATGATGAGGCAGCATGGACAAAAGACAACAGAGAAGGATGTAGTAGACAAGATAGACTCACCTCTGACTTGTTGCTGGAATGGCTGGTGGTAGAGGCGGTGAGCAGGTGGTGTGGAAGGTCTGTCTCGTGTTTCCTGTGGTGCGTGCGCGAAGTTCTTGCGAGAGGTGGAAGGCAAGGTAATCGAAGGCTGTCTCACGAGATAGTAAATGGAAATATGTATGGGGTTGATCCATTCATGGTGGGCGACAGAGGTGGGGCATGCAATCATGGTGGGGGACAAAAAGCTACATGGTCCGATGGGGGGTGACAGAGCATGGAGACTTACATGGAGGGTGGGTCGAAAGTCTTAGAGCAGCCATTATCAGAGAGTAGCAGTCGCTGGGAGCTGGAAGATGGTGGATGTGATGGTGTTGGATTGAAGAGGTGATGGATTGAAAGGTGATAGTGAGGTGATGGTGTGGTAATGGAAGGGGGGGTGCTTAAGTGATGGGGATGGGAGAGTGAAGGATCTGAAATGATGAAATGCACGCACTTGGAAGGCACTTCCGGCTTGGCGTCTGACACCTCCTTGCGCAGGAGTCTCTTGCGTTGTCCCCTCACCTGCAGACACAACGACACTGTCAGCGACCTGCCGCTCAGGTAGTAGCAGGAGCCGTCAACCAGGAAGAAAAAGACCACGAAGACGAAGAGCACCAGCAGGAAAACCACGCCCCCTCTGCGACCTTGGAGGCTCGCCTGCGATGACCTTGAGGCATGTTCTCCTGTGTGGGGGTGTGCCAGTGCTGTGAAATGAATATTCATCTGTTTAAAAACATATTTTGGGGATTGAATACATTTAAATTGATTTATTTGTTTTCGATCATTTTTATTTAAAAATACTGAAGCACTTTAAAATGCATGTTATTTAAAAACTATTTTTAAACGAAAATTTTAATGAAAACTTTTTGCTGTAATTTATGTATAAAATGTCATATTTATAAAATAAAACAGTGAAAACAACTAAAGGGTGAAATAAGCTGAAATAAACTAAAAGTGAAAGGAACTAATGAGATGAAAAGGAAGTGAACCGATTGTGAAGCCTTGCAGCTGGGTCGATTCGGCAGACGACACCAAATCAGAAGCTGAATAGGTCGAGTGAAACAAAATAAAACTTCCAGCGGTCAACTAAAAATGAAAAGCAAAACAAAATGGCCAGGAAAGACTGTGTAAGGATGCATTGCTAACCAGGGAAAAGAGTGAAGTAGAAGGAAGTGTGGTCGGTAGACACACCCAAATCATTTCGCGCCATGACAACTGCCTCGTAGGTGGAGTTTGGTGTGAGGGGTGACAGCATGGCATCGAGGTTGGTGGCGGGCAGCTCGATGAACTCCCAGTCCTCCAGCGGCACCTTCAACTCACTCTCGCCGTCCACCTGCAAACATCATAACCACTAGAACGTATCCAACGGGAAATACTGGGATTGTGCGAGTGCCAGGAAAGTTAGTGGGATATGTGCTAAGGTGAGCAAAGTCACCACCATGCGGTACTTGACGATGAACTGCTTGAGGGGGACACCAGCTCCGATGGGTTCGTTCCAGCGAAGGTGATAGGAGGAGGCGTCGTGAGAGACGTTGGGAGAGACGATGTCCACTGGAAAGGGCTTGCCTGCGAAATGTGGGTGAATATCAAGTCCTAAAAATAAAAAAAATGCCATGTAGTATTACGGAAAATACTGGAAAGATTAGGTTTCTAGTGCGCCCCTGCAGCAGAAGTGGTGGAGCCTACTTTTCTTGGCGGTGGTGACACTCTGCTCATTGACGTCACTGAGGCCCAGCTCGTTGAAGGAGTAGGTGCAGATGCTGTACGAGGTGGCAGGCTTCAACTCCTTCACCTTCAGACGACCCTCTGGGTGACATTCGGCCATCACCATCATCATCGTCATCATCACCATCACCATCACCATCACCATCATAATCATCGTCATCATCATCATCATCATCATCATCATCATCATCATCGTCATCACCATCACCATCATAACCATCATCATCGTCATCATCATCATTCGGTTACTATAGTAACTCGACAAGAGGGGATAGGAAGAAAGATTGCAATAGACGTTAGGGAGACTGACCAAGGGGGATGGTGTGGTTGGCGATGAGTTTCTCATTGTGGTAGACCTCCACTCGGAAGCCCAGCAGCGGGATGAGACCTGTGAACTCGTGAGGCAGCAGCTGAAGCCAGATCTCCTCGGGGAAGGCCTTGACCTCACTGAGGATCGGCAGTTCGGGAGTCACTGTGGTGTGTGTGTGTTAGGCACCAGTGTTACCCGAAACAACATGTATAAGTCGCATTGTGGTGCGTTGAGTGTTTTAGAGCTATGCGAGTGAGTGAGCGAGAGTGACCGACCAACAAGCGATCTCACCCGCTCGTTCCATGTTCATCTTGATGGTGGTGTTGCCAGCGGAGTTGGAGGCGGTGCAGAAGTAGTCGACGAAGTAGTAGACGTACTTCTGGTCGCTCATATAGACCTGGCAGGTTGATGAGTAATGATGATATGAACAATAAGGAGGCGTGAACTGATAGGAAGTATGCACTGATAGGAGGCGGTGTGCCGGCTAAAACACTTCCACGTCATGCAAGGTCTTTAACATCATCCTCATTATTAACATTGTTATTATCATTATTATTATTATTAATAATATTAATTACATTATTATTCGCACCTGCAAATTACTGCGGTAGGTGTCAGGCCCGATCTCGACGGGGTCGTAAAGTTTGAGCACGTCATAGTTTTCAGTTTCATTTTCGTATGCAATGTCGAAGATGATCCAGTGGAAGGTGGGAGCGGGTCTCGCCTGCACATGACACGTGACGTTCGACGTGTGTCCCCGCCACGAGTACACCTTGTGCGCCGTGTCAGGCATTTGGCGTGGAGCGTCTGTGGGCGGGTGGGTGGGTGGGGATTGGTGTGTGGATGGATTGGGTGGATCAATGAGTGAATGGTGATGTTGTGTAGATGAATGGGTGAGTGAGTGGCTGGATGGATGGATGGGCGAGTGAGTGGATGGATAATGAATAGATGGATGAATAGATGGATGAATAGATGGATGAATAGATGGATGAATAGATGGATGAATAGATAAATGGTTAGATGAATGGATGGATGGATATATGGATGGATATATAGATGGATAGATGGATGGATAGATGGATGGATAGATGGATGAATAGATGGATGGATAGATGGATGGATGGATAGATGGATGGATAGATGGATGGATAGATGGATGGATAGATGGATGGATAGATAGATGGATGGATAGATGGATGGATAGATGGATGGATAGATGGATGGATAGATGGATGGATAGATGGATGGATAGATGGATAGATAGATGGATGGATGGATAGATGGATGGATAGATGGATGGATAGAAGGAATCCAACGCACAGTGCACTTGTAGGAGTGCCTCTTTCGAGTGCTTGCCGTATTGCGAGATGACACTGCACGTGTGCCAGCCCTCGTCTGCCCCTGCTGCCCTTGCGTACACCACCTCGTACTTGTTCGAGTCGGCTTCTGTGTGTGTCTGTTACAGTGGTGGTGGTGGTGGTGGTGGAGGTGTAGAAGCAACAATTTGAGGAAATCGTGTACAAGAGTACAAGTGTTGTACAATAGTTTACAGAAGTGATAGAATAGCCTACAGAGGTGATACTAAAGTGTACAGCAATGATACAGAGTGTAAAGAAAAATGGTTTACAAAACTAATATAACATGTGCACATTGATGATACAATAGTGCACAACAGTGATACGCAAGGATACAAGAGAGATACACAGGCATACAAAAGGGTGACACTGACAACTTGGACAGGGCTCTTGTCAGGCGCCTTGGTGAGGTTGACAGTGGCCTCGTGCACGTCCTGCACCAAGCACACCAGCCTGCACTCCTGCCCCTCCGTGCAGTTCACCGACTCGAACGACACCACCTTCGGAGTCACTGTCGTGAGCAGAGATGGTAATGATGATGATGATGGTGATGATGATGGCGATGATGATGAAAAGCTGGAGAAGAGATTACTGCACAACACCACAAGTACCAGCAATCGTGATATTAATATTTAGAACTCTACTACTACTACTACTGCTACTACTACTACTACTACTACTACTACTACTACTACTACTACTACTACTACTACTACTACTACTACTACTACTACTACTACTACTACTACTACTACTACTTGTGCCAATATCAGCAATATTGAAACACTCTTCTTATCTTGAGAGGTTGTTGATGAGTGGCTGATACAAGGTTTTAATATAGTTAACATGTGTGTGTGTGTGTGTGTGTGTGTGTGTGTGTGTTTGTGTGTGTGTGTGTGTGTGTGTGTGTGTGTGTGTGTGTGTGTGTGTGTGTGTGTGTGTGTGTGTGTGTGTGTGTGTGTGTGTGTGTGTGTGTGTGTGTGTGTGTGTGTGTGTGTGTGTGTGTGTGTGAACTTTGGTATAATAAACTCTCCTATCTCCTATTAGCTCTTTCATTAAACATATCGACTTCAATGCTGGTATGCTAGTCATCGACTATCACTAATAAAAGAAGTAGTATCACAATTAGTATCACAATTAGTATCACAAGTAGTATCACAAGTAGTATCACAAGCAGTATCATAAGTAGTAGTACAACTAAAAGTTGCAGTAGTACTACTTTGAGCTGACTTACTCATGCAGCGATCTCTAAATTAAGAAAACCTCTCGTTCAGACAAGTTTTCCTCCATTAACCCCTCCACAAACTTCTACTCCAAACACTCCTGTCCTACCCCCTGCCAACTTCTCCCTCTTCAACCTTCTCACCCCCTCCCCCTTCCAACCCCCCTCGATCACTCACGAAGCACGTTGACGAGAGTTTCGACAGAGGCGTGGCTGACCTGGTTTGAGACATTGCACTGCAGCTTGCCGTCGTCCCCCTTCAGGAGCGGGTTGAAGTTGACGAAGCCCCGTTCCTCATCGACCCTCACCCGCTCAGAGGGCATTAGTGGCGCGCCCTTGTACCGGAAAGTGAAGTGGCAAGGACACGAGCCTGTGAACTGCGTGGAGGTGGTGGAGTTGTGGCATGGTGGTGGTGTGCAGGTGTGGCATGGTAGTGACGTGGCATGTTTCTTGAAGTGTGCGTGATTGTGAGTGCGGGCGTGAGCAAACAAGGCGATGGAGTTTGTCGAGCACAGAATCCAGGTTTGAAAATTCTTCGAACCTTGCACTGGAAGTTCAGGTCGGTGTTTTCCAGCACATCCTGCTGCTTCGCCACACCCACTATCTCCAGCTTCTCTGTAGCAGTGGTGTTAGTAGTAGTAGTAGTAGTGGTGGTGGTGGATGCAGTGATGGTAGTAGTGATGGTCGTAATAGTGCTGGTAGTAGTAGAAGTAGAAGCAGTGGCAGTACAAAGTGGTGGCGGTGGCAGACGAGGCGGTAATGGAGACGAATAATTGCTAACTCTGCATTAAACAAATGAGCAAAAGGACTGGAATTAATTCTGTCTCCAGATTGATTGGCGCCAGGCACTAAAGGACAGACTCAAGTGCACAACATGTGGCTCTCATCTGAGCCTCGCTTCACGCCGCTTTAATTGGTTTTGAAGGTCATTCATCCTGAAACATTCTTCGTTGCATTGTGGTTTATACTTCAACACTACTTCTTTCCGATTCTTGATCAGTCTTCAAATGATAAAATATGGTTTGAGCATTCTGTGGTGAGTATGCATAGTCTGTCATTGTCTGTTTATTCTTTCATTGTCTGTCATTGTCTGTTTATTCTGTCATTGTTTGTCACTGTCCGTCATAGTCTGTCATTGTCTTTTCATTCTGTCATTGTCTGTTTCATCATAATCATGCCCGTGACTGAGTTAGTCTTTAGGGGAAATTAAAGAGAACGCAGCTATGATGTCACTGTTCACTCCATGATTTAGGCTCGATCAAACGTCTCCTGTTTGCACACTGGAAACTGAGAAACCAAAGTAAACAACACTTCAAAAGAATTTCGGAAGAAGTTGGAGTGGTGGATGGGATGGTGGATGGAATGTGTGGATGGATGGTGGATGGAATGGTGAGTTGGATGATGGATGGAATGTAGGATGAATGGACGGATGGAACGACACTGGTGGATTGGATAAGCACCTGGTTTTTACGGTCTGCAAAACGAATGGTAATTACGCAAATGAAGTAATCAGAAAGAAAACACTCAAGTGATGTTACAGGTTACTACAGTAGAGGTGCTGTATGCATATAATACCGTAATGGAAAAATAATATTCTATTATTGTATGCTGCTTTATGGTGTTGTATACACTTGTATGTTGTTGTATACAGTTGTATGTTGTTGTACACAGTTGTATGTTGTTGTGTACAGTTGTATGCTGTTGTATTTGGTTTTATAATATTATATAGGAGGAGAAGGTACCTTGGACGAAGACAGTGATGGTGTAAGAGGCTGAGTGGTTGTAGACGTCGTCGAGGCTGGCTTCGCACCGGTACTCGCCCTCGTCGGCCCGTCTCACCCGCTGCACCAACAACGTGCCATTGCGAGTCAGCGAGTATTTGTCGCCTGTGTTCGGTGGAACGGGTTGAGAGGCATGCAATGAGAGGTGGTCTCGCTATTGAGCTCGTTGGAAAAGGCGATGATAGGTGGTGTCCTTAACAAGTAGAGCAATGTGACCATCTTTTATAATTATTATAATCACGGCTCTCGAGATGTAATGACCTTTAATGCCTTTTGCAATTCAAAGCACTTGTTCGTAATTGTGAAAACTATCATTAGCCCTCCAATTAACAAAAGAGGATCCTCATCATCATCATCATCATCATCACCACCACCACCACCACCATCATCATCATCATCATCACCACCACCACCATCATCATCACTACCACCATCATCATTGAAATGATCGCATGTTAAGTATCTTTCTACCATTATAAGCCACACAATGATGAATATTTTGAAAGTGGAGCAAACGCAAACGGGCTTCAAGACCACTCAAACAAATATATGTGAAAGATAAAATAACGCTCCATTAGTTCTCAATCATTATCAAGCACCACCTTGAACTAAATTATACTGATGAACTGAATAACACAACCTTGCCACAGTTTAACCTTTTGACCTATATAGCTACCTTGACCTAGATTATCCTGCTTACCTCCATTGACCCAATTAAGCCAAACAAACTTAATGGCTCAAATCAGTGCATGGCGTTTGTAATGATTAGCATAAGTTGACTGCAATGCATACGGCTATTTACAGTGTAATACGCATGCTCATTCAAGAATGATCTTGAGAAATAAAAATATCAATAATAAAAATAATATTATTAATCATAGTTTTATTCAGCCCCTATAAACGAGACGGATGTTTGATTATATGTGGGAGGGCAAACAGACGCCATAAACTTCATTTGTTTAACTTGCAATAAGTGGGTGGTTAGCAAAGCGCATGAAGGGATGATGGTGATGGTGGTGATAACGATAATATTTTTCACCTTGATTATGATCATGGCAGTAGTGGTGATAATGATCGTTTAATGCATGACGCCGACCCAGAAGTGCAGGCCTCACTTAATGAACAATGACATGCCGTCAATCCCATATCACACTGCACAATCTAATGCACACCACACTGCACAATCTAATGCACATACACACTGCACATCACACATCACAGTGAAGAAATAATGAACCAATAGCAACAAATCTGGAGTTATTATTCATCATCATCACCATCTCCATCATCATCATCACCATCTCCATCATCTTCATCACCATCTCCATCATCTTCATCACCATCTCCATCATCATCATATCCATCTCCATCATCATCATCAAAATCTCCATCATCTTCATCACCATCTCCATCATCATCATCATGACTAACATTACACAAACCAGATACTCTTCATAAACAAACTCTTTTAAGCTAATCTTATAAATGCACTTTTAAGCTAATCTTATAAATGCACTTTTAAGTTAATCTTATAAATGCACTTTTAGGCTAATCGTATAAATGCACTTTTAGTCATGAGGAATTCCTGGAAAAGGCTCCTGATAAGACTGCAGCATGGAGGCGTGCCATTGCAAGCAGGAAATGTGATCAGGAAATTATTATTATTATTATTATTTTTGTTGTTGTTGTTGTTGTTGTTATGAGAGATATGTGTATATTGTTGGGAAGCAGGAAGAAATGATGAATGGTCTATTGAGGCACACCTGCCTACTCATTCAAACCACGCCCCCCTCCGCTCACACACATCCCATACACTCCCATAACCACTCACTCACACCACATTTTAGAATGTGAATATTGGCAACAACATGAATTGCACAACACAAATTAAAACAACAACCACATCCACAACATCAACAATAACATCAACAACAGCCACAACGACAACACCCACCCACCAGGCGTGATGGGCTTCCCTTGATAGAACCAACGGCGGATGGAGGCTCTGGGGTAGGAGTGGTGGTGGCAGTGGATGGAAGCCTTGGGGGAGTCGAGGCTTATGTACTGCACCGCTGCACTCTTGAAAGTTATCGCCTCTGTCGTCATGATGATGATGATGTTCATGGTGGAAGTGGTGGTGATGATGATGTTCATGATGGGAGTAGTGATGATGATGATGTTCATGGTGGAAGTGGCGATGATGATGATGTTCATGATGGAAGTGGCGATGATGATGATGTTCATGGAGGAAGTGGCGATGATGATGATGTTCATGATGGGAGTGGCGATGATGATCATGATGATCATGATGGTGATGATGGTGAGGATGTCGTATGTGGATATATGTAGGCGGGTTTAAATGTTATACTATGTGTTGCCCGTTGATGGTGATGATGTCAGAGATGGATGGGTGGTTACAGAGCACAGCACGCACACACCATAAACGAAGACGTTGAAGAGGGCTTTTTCCTTCCGGTGCGAGCAGACGTATGTGCCATTGTCTTCCGGCATAGCTCGTTGGAAGTTCAAGACTTTTGCTGTGTCTGTCACAGTGTGGAAAACTGTCGAGTGGCTGTGAGGAGGTGGTGTTGGGAGGGAAGGAGTAAGAGAGAGGAAGAAGGAGAGTTGGAGAAAGGAGAGAGTGAAAGAGAGAGGAGGAGTTTGAGAGAGGACGGAGTGTTAGAAAGAGGAAGAGGAAGAATGGAAGTGTTTATGAGATGAACAACTGATGCTGCTGAAACGGCAAAGTGATGATGCAAGCGGAAAGTTTAATGGATTCAAGTTCTCCCAACAATATACACATATCTCTAGCGCTGCTTGATGACTCAGGAATTTAAAGTGTGTTTTTAAAGTTTTCAAGTGGTTAAATAATAAATAAAAAAGCGCCTAGGCACCATGTTTTACGTAAAGAGTGGATCAGTTAATGTAGTTCTATGAGAAACACAGACCTTGTTATGCATAAAATAAAAATACATTTTGTGTGCATGAGGTGAACTTTATCATTTTTTGTGAATATATAGTTATAAAATCTTTTTTGTTTTTTTCAAATTAAAAAATCTCAAAATTGATTAGATTACAAAGTATTGCTTGCTTGAAATGCATGAATAATTGCTGCTACAAGTGTTTGTCAATAAAAACGACACATAGAAAGTGTGTACACTGTTTTATAATTATTTGATTAATTCGTTGTACATTTATAAATCTCAAAAGATGCAATGAAGAATGTTAAACAAATGAAAATGAGCCAAATTGGACAAATTTCAATTAATAGAATTTGCCAAAAAAGACAAGAAAAATTTTTTATACACAAAGAGTGGTAACAGTTTGGAATAGCTTGCCTGATGAAATCAGGCTAAAAGCTGAAAATACAGATAAATGTAAAATAAAATTAGATAAGTACTGGGAAAACCATCCCATGATGTATAACTATAAATACGAATATGACATAATAATAAAAAATTAATGCATATACATACACATAAATATATTTTTGTTATAATTATCTTATACTTATTTATTATTTTTATCATGTTTATTCATTTATTATATATATGTAATGTATATGCATATGTATATGTGTATATGCATGTGGGTATATAAATGGGTTTTTTTAATGTTTTTATAAATTTTTTATAAATAAACATTATAGAGGTCAATAGATCTGTGTGGTTTTTAACTCCCTAAACTAAACTAGAATAGATCTATATTTAGGCATTGAAAGTGAAGAAAAGATTGATTGAGTCTTAAAACAGATTACAATTTCGATTGGCTCAATTTTTCAATAAAAACTTGAAACAAAGAAAAATCTACTAAAAAGTCACAATAATTATTTTAAATGCACAAAAATTCATTGATCAAAAACAGAATTTTTGGGACCTAATATTCAAACTTTTAAATGCCTTAATCATTAAGGCTTAATGACTGCAAACTATTGCATGTCTGTGTCAGAAACAACTGAAACCCCTTACTTTTCTATGTGGTTATAAATGACGACTTGGTAGAAGTTGTCCGTCCATGTGAGGTCGCTTGGCTTGATTGTTGGGTCATTGGAAATGCAACTGATGTTGAACTTGCTCTCCTTTGGCACCACTTTGTAACCCTCCTTTGGAAGAACCTCTAAAAGAGCTCCTGAAAATTAAAATAGATTTGAAAATTGAATTGTTTAAATTTTTGATGAATCAGTTTAAATTATTTTTTCTGTTTAAAAACATGTACAATAGAATTTTATGCCAATTTTACTGTAAAATTTAAAAAACCTTTGGTAAAGCAGATTAACGTGAAGAATACGAATAAAAACAATATCATTTTATAGATTTGAAATGTAAAAAAAGTTGAAAAATTGTTTTAAAAACATTATTTTAGATTAAAAAAACAGTAAGCAAGAACCGAATAGAACCTAGCAAAACGCGTAGTGACCATTTAAAGAGTTAAAAGTAACACTCGAAAAGGCGCTTTACTTTTTCGATAAAAATATATTATAAATCATGAAAATAAATTAAATTGAAAATGTATGAAAATTATTCATGAGTATTTTTAAATTCTGCAAACTATAGAACATGGATTTGAAAATGAAAAATAAACATTTGAAGATTCCATTCCTCGCCAGGGTAGCACATATGCGACGGAGGGCTCCAGCTAAAAAAGAAGCAGCTACTGTAGTTTGAATGTTTCTTAATAAAAATGATGAAAATTGTAAAAAATCATTATTATGATAAATACCCAAACGGGCTTCTAGGCCATGTAAGCTGCAAGTTTTCATGCAGGAATTTCTTTTTACATTATTTCTTTAATTAATAAAATGGAATTTTGAGTTCAAAAACAATATTTTTTAAAGTAAATAGTTTATATCATAAAAACTGACTTTAGTAGAATTTTTATCATCTCAAAGCAATCAAACTATTTGATTACTTAAATTTGTAGAATAAACGGTTTTGTGTATAATATATTAAAATTTTAGAATCTTAAGTCTAAATAAAAATTACATTTAATTAATTAGAATGTTTTTTGTGCGAATGTTTGTTGTTTTGAATCTGTCGAGGAATGGTCGCAGCAGACCAAGATGGCCGCAGGGAATCAAGTGAGCTGCGACATAAAGAAGAAAACCTTCCATAGCAGCAGCAGTTCCAGTGCTGGCAAGGACTTCTCCTTCACCCTCTATCGCAGCCTCGGCACCAGTGGCAAGACAGAAAATTGACAAGAATGATGATTGTGTTTTATGGTTTTGAGGATGATGTGGTGATGAGTGTGCTGTGGTATGAGTGTTGGTACTGTAGTGATGATTGAATTTTTTTGTGTGGTGATAGTGATTTTTTGGCGGTGTGGGTGAGGTTGGATTATTGAGGTTGATTGTTTTTTTATATTTAAAATTTAAATTTTAAATTGATATATATACATAAATTGGTAGTGGTCTAAAAACCGTTTGATTTAAAAAAATTATTTGAATAGCGCTTTTGTTCACTTAGAAAAGGGCGCTATACAAATCATTAGTGATTGATTGATTGATTACTAATCATTAATACTGACCTCTCCGCCTCACTTTCCCGATGTCTAATACTAAGCAGACTTGACTACTGTAACTCGCTATTATATAATATCACCAATCAAGAAAGAAATCGTCTACAGTCAGTTTTAAACAAGGCTGCTAGAATCACACTAAATTGTGACTACCCAGGCCATCACCTTGTTCAATCATCAAATGATAATCTTATAAAACTTCACTGGCTTTCTATAGATTTTTGAATATCTTTCGAAATAGACATCATTACATTCAAAATTCTACAAGCTTCAATACCATCTTATCTCAGCAAACTCCTAACCAACAAAACATCAAACAAACAACTGCGTTCATCTTCATCTCTTCTCCTCAACCAAGAATCCACTACAAACAAAATCTCAAAAAGAGCATTCCGTCACGCAGCTCCAACAACTTGGAATGCCCTTCCACCTGCTCTTCGCTACATCAACCAATTTTCGACTTTCAAAGCCAAACTGAAAACTCATTATTTTAACTTAGCTTATCACTCATAATAATTACTCCATGCTACTCTTTGCTTTCTTTTAATGACATTACTATTATAATTATTTTTATTTCTTTATTGATTACGACGTAGTGAGAACGCTTCAGTTGCGAGCCCGGGCGCTATACCAAAACGACAATTATTATTATTGTTCAATTTTTGTCACCATCATCAACAATTATTTTCCACCACCCTCTTCATCATCCTCCTAATCGCTCCACCAGCATCATCATCATCATCGTCATCATCATCATCATCATCATCATCATCATCATCATCATCATCATCATCATCATCATCATCATCATCATCATCATCATCATCATCATCATCATCATCATCATTATTTTCTTTTCCACCGTTACAATGGTATAGATTGTTGTTGCAGTTGTTGTTGTTGTATTTCGTTGTGTTGTTCCAGGGCTGGGCAGTCTGTCCAGAGATGAGTTTGTTGTCTCCTGGGCTGTCTTGCATAGTCTGCCCTGGCAGGGTGGCCGAAAGTACCCACATTTGAGGAGCAAGCGCCCCCCACCGCACCGCGTGGAGGTTGTGGGTATGCGGTAGCGTGGAGGTTGTGGGTATGCGGTTGTTGCAGTTGTTTCTGTTGCAAGCCTGTGAAGGCTGTAAACGAAGAAGTCGACTTTTGCTTTTTATCTTTTCTTACAATAAAAATAAAAAACTTTTTATGATTTTATTTTCTAAGATCTTTTTACAATAATGAGGGATAATGAAATCATGAAATCATTGTTGCATTTAATCGCCTAAACTCTACATCCAGCTTTTCTATGCGCCATTTGAACAACGAGAAATAAAGAAAAAACTATCTTCAAGTACATAAACACTAATGGCCAAGTAAGTGCTTTCTAAATGCAGTTGCTTCTTGGTTGCAGGTTGGCATGGGAACGCTCTGAGCTGGTGTGGCATGAAGACCACCCAAGAGACCTGGATAATGGGCATGCGCTCTTAAACCATGAGAGCGCAGATTTCGTCTATTTAGAAAATTCGTTGATTCATCTCCTTTGAAGTGTCTTTTAAAGGGTAAATGAGCCGTTTTTTTAAATATTTTAGACATTTCGTATGCGGTAGGCGGAAATAAGATGCTTATTTTGAGTCTGAAAATCAATGTTTAAATGCCCTTCCTTCAACAATTGGTGATAGAAAAATATTGAAAGAAAAGTGTAACAAAAATATAAAAGAAGACGCGACGTATGTAACATTTTGAAGGTCTCTAAGGATGTAAAATATATGTAAGATACTGAGATTTGAAAGTAACATAGGTTCATCTCCATAAACTCACATGAGCTGGGCGCTTGAAGATGCACGTTTGAACTTTCTAAGAAAAGTGCTCAGACTAAAACTAACTAATGGCTCAATAAAACAATAGCACAAATGTAAATGAACAGGGCATTCTTGAATTCGATGAACCCACATCTAAGGGTGAAATCTCCTTCAAGGGCCTTTTAGCCATTTCTAATTTGTGTAGCGCTTGCTGGCTAAGATGCTCAAAGGTCTATGCTACCGTCGAAAAGCAACTTAAAGATAAGCTGAAAACTCTGCATCGATAAATCACAAAGTATGTACCGTAAAGTCCCATGTATTAGCCGCACATGGCCTCGAAACTTTCCCATTATAGACTCACTAGTTAATTGCTTTTTCTTCAATATTCCTATATCTCCATTTGTATTTCGGTGACTTCTCGAATAAAAAAACTTGTGTCATCTACGAAACTGTTGGAACGAGCGATAAATGAAGATGCCTGAGAGCTTTGAGAGCGCTGAACAGTCTTTGTGTACAGCAAGAATCTTTATGGTCCTATTTACATTTATACATTATTTCGACGGTTTCTGGAGTTGAAAATATATCTATGTAGTGTTTCCTTCTGAGCATGTGGTGGCGATAGTTTGCGGTCTACAAGAATTCGCTAAGAGAGAATGAATTACAATTGGAAAAAGACTGTACAGGTGCGCCTTTGCCGCTCTTCCAATGCACGCCAGCATCAATTTGGACTAGCGTGTGCACATTGACAAACCCGTTAACATAATTGATATAAAACCAGGTTTAAAGTAAAAGAATGGTTAGCGTCTCAGTCAGGACATAGGAGTTTTAAAGATGTTTTCAACTATAGATTAAAAATAACACAATTTGTGGTTTCAGTCGGTTGAAATGGGCTATGTTAAATTCATAGAGTTTAAATGAAGGTAAACATGACATGACCGCTTGGGAAAGTGGAAGAGTTGTTACATATGAATTGAAGATATTTGAATTTTACCATCAAAAAATTCCTTGAAAAGTGTATAATAAATCTGTTGATTTAATTTAAGAATTTTTAATTATGCATTAATGGGAAGAAGAGACAACAGGCTTACTCACCAAGCCAAAATGTGCCGACATTAAGAGGAAACAGTTTAAGTAATGATTCAATACAACAAGTGAATTTTAAAAATACTAAATTTTGAAACTCAGGACTGGATAGAACATAGTAACCAATCAAGCGACCAACATTGAAATGACAGAGGTGTTTAATGGTACGCCTTTTCCAGAGGGCATCAGGGAAGTAGCGGAATGGAGCTGTCCAACAAATTATTAATTCTTTGTCAAGTCTTCAACGTTTCAAGTAGCATTTTACTTTAACAATTCTATTTTATTTGTATTTAACCAATTCTTGTAACGATGAGTTTTTCATAAATAATGCTAAGCAACAAATGAGGAAAGGTATGCGCGTTTCAGAGAAGATTGGAAGTCATTCGATTAAATCGATTTAAACAATTATTTTTTGAATTCTAAAATCGATTAATTTTGAATTAAAAAACGAGAGAATCATGAAGATAAAGATTAGAATCTAGCAACAACAAAATTTGAACCCATTTGACGACCTAGTTGACTTGCGAAGCAAACTGAAATATGGACGAATCCCAAGTTTGAACCCATGCTTTGTCCTCTTTGTCTGCTTCATGTCTGCTCTTTGTCTGTTTTTGACTGTCTTCGTCTGTTTCTGACTGCTCTTTGTCTGTTCCTACTTTCGGTTCTGTATGTCTCTTCGCTTTTTATTTATTTTTCCTCTGCTAGCACTTACTTGCTAGGCCAGATGTCGATCAGGTATGTGATCACATGAGCTTGTTCGTTCAACGAGACGGACGCTGATGATCGGTAGCGTTTGTGGCGGGGGTGGCGCAAGTGGCCGTTGTCTGAGATGGGAGGGCAAAGAAGGAGTGGTCCAAAAATGAGACCCAAGGACCTGCTGGACATCATGTTGGCAGCCCTGTTGCGCTCAACCCTCTTCAGATGGTCCATCATGAAACTGAAGAGCGCCTAGGGAGGTTGTGTTTGTTTGTGTCTATGTGATTGTGCTTTTGTAGGTTTATAAAGTGCTCAATTTTATATTCAATAAAAAGCGAACAATTGAAAGATAACTCATGTTCTTAGAAGTTATTGGAATGGCTCGAACCAGGTTGTTCTTGGGCAGGCAGTCGAGGACACTGAGCATGAGGCCGACACTGGCGGACAGGTCGTTTTGGATCTGCAACTTGATCGCGTCGACAAACATGTCGTAGAGGTCACCACACATCAGCGGGTCAGGCAGTTCGAGGAAAAAGCTCTTGAGAAGGCCTGTAGTGGAAAGCACAAGTGGGTTAAAAGGCTGAATTTATTGGAAAATGTTTCAGGAAATTGAACTTCATCGTGCCCACTCACCAGCGACGATGTTGATGTCGGGAACATTCTGGGCATACAAGAGCTCTTCGAAAGCAGTGCCATTCCACGTGACCAGACCTCCGTTTCCACTGTCGTTGTAGTGTTCCTCCATCATTTTCTTGAGCTTGTTGAGGCGCTCATGCGAGCCACTGATGCGGTAAATGCCCATGCTGTCAAGGCCCCTCTCCTCCACCTCGTGCACACACGCCTTCACCAGACGAGGAACTCTGCTGCCGTTGACGCCGTTCGAAGAGTTGATCGAGGCTTCCCTCGTGATCAGGTCGTCCAACACCGCCCCAAAGATGGCGTTGTCAGCTGGCACCGGCACTCGTGCAAACTTTTCCGCCAGGTTCCGGTACTTGAGTTCCACGTAGAGCGTTCCTGCCGGCTGCAGCTTCATCGCGAGTCGCCGTTGATGGCCGTGGATGGAGATGAAGTCTTCGATGACGAGTTGCGCAGTGTAGCAGAGACGTTGTCGAGCCACCGGGTCCCAGCTGTAGATGCAGAAGTTGATGGTATGTGAGTGCGCCAGGTCGATCTCGAAGTCTTCGTCCCAGTCGAAGTTGATCGCTCCGGTTTTGGCAGCGGTGCGTGCCTTGCTGTCGCCGTCGACGCTCAAGACGCAGTACAAGTCTCGCAAGACGGTTCGTCGCGTGGTCTTCAAGCCGTGGCCACAGAAGATTTTGACGTAGATGCTTCCACTGAACAGCTGGCCAGTTTGCGCCGAGTTGACTTGAGATAACAGCGCCTCTTTGCTGGAGATCTCTGTGATATTGTGGTTTTTGTGCTTTTCACTTTTATTGCGGCCATTTTTGTCGACTTTCGCATAATCGCCATCGTGAATGTTGTCGTTGTTCTGGTGCGGGTGAAACTCTCCCACCTTTATCTTCATCGGCTCGCTTTTCAACTTGTCTCCATTCTTTTTCTTCTTTCTCGAGTTTTGAATGTTCTGAGCGTACATCTCCTGGAACTCCTTTGAGTCGGGGTCGACGAGTTCTGGGCAGGCGATCAGGTCGTCGATGCTCATGTCATTTATGCCGTTCTCCGAGATGTTGTCTCGTCGGTCGGCCCTTCGGAAAATCTGGTCTGTTTCAACCCTCCGAAAAATCTGGTCCGTTTCAGGCAGCGAGTTCTGGTGGCGATGGCGGTGGTGCTGATGACCATACTGGTATTGTTTTTCCGTGTAGTGGTCCAGATAGCCTTGGTGGGCAGGTAGGTCAAACGGGTGGGGGTGTTGCGTGTGGTGGGCATCGTTGAATCGAACTTCAGTCGTTTCTAACGTTCTTGACTTGGAGGCGTGCAAAATGCCGGAAGACAGATCATAAGTGCCTTCGTCGTAGTCGTTGTCGAGGCTTTTGGACTTTCGTTTTCCTAGTTTATTGATTTTTAAGGGTTAGGAACAATTTAATTTATAACACTGGTATTCAAATTAAATAAAGGCTAATATTAACTATTCAGGAATTCGAGATAAGTTCTTCGCCATGATAACAATTTGTACCTCCACATAAAAATAATTATTTCTAATTTGATAAGTATTTAATTAATTTTTTGAATTAAACATTTTAAACCTTTGGAGTCTGGTTCGATGGAGGGTGTGGTTTGAGAAGCGGTCGCAGTGAGTCGCTTCTTGAGGGGGTCAATTGGATGGACGCCTTGTTTCTGTCTCAGTCTTAAACGGCAGTGTCGAAGTGCTTGTTTCAATGATCAATTTACAGAGATATATATGAAATAATTCTAGTATATAATAAAGATTAATCTAGGTCATAAGTAAGATATATTTGGGATATATTAAAAATATCTTTTTAAATGTCTTTTTTTAACTAAATACATAATATCTAAGCTACATTTGAAATATTTTACAGAATTACTTCATTCGAATAATTAAAACAATTTTTTTTAAATCGATAGGCGATGTGAACAAAGTCGATGAATAAAGACGACTAACTCGGATTTAGGCCCAAACTGCGATTGAGCCATTTTCTGTCTGGATTCCGAGAGAGCCAGTTTGGCTCTGTCCCTACTCGAGATGGGCTTCAGACGCTGCTGCTGACGTTGTTGCTGCAGCAGAGAGGTGGGCAGTTGCTGTTGGTGCTTTTCACTGCGCTCTCGCTTCAACTTGTTCTGCAGTCGGCGGTCGTACAGCCACGTCTTGTACTCCTCAGAACTGTAGTCGAAGAATTTCTTCTCTCTCTTGAGCGCCTTGCTGTCTTCGTTGGGGTCTCCGAAGAGAGCTGACGTCATGGCGTGGGTGGTGTCTAGGGAGTCGTGGACGTCTCTAGTGGGCGTGAGTGCCTTGTACTTTTTGAAGTCGTTGCCGCCGTTTGACTTGTTGTTGTTGTTCGAGCCCTTTTCCCTGCCGTTAGCGTGGCCTGTTGTTGGACATTAACTTTCAAAATGGTCTCAAATTTGCATAAAATAATAATTACTTTTTATAAAATCCTTTCTATAAATTAACAAAAATCTTGAGATTTTATCACCAAAGAATGCGACACCAGCACTAAACACCTTTTGAGCCGTTTCCATTCTTCAGTCTGCCGTTGAACTCCCTCAAGTCGTACGAGAGACGATCCAGCTTGCGGAGCCAGTGCTTCAGTTGGCTGGGGTCGTCGCCATTGCTCGACAGGGCTCCATTCTCGATCTCGGCGGGAAGCGAACTGGACTTTTCGTTCGTGCTGAGCAGTCCTGGCAGGATCTCGAGCGCGGTGGTGGAGGGGGAAGACGAGACGGCTTCGTAGTTGTTTCCATTTTGAATGTCCGAATCGGAGCTGTATCTCTTGCGACGGGAAGGAGTCGTGAGGTTGAACGAGTGGTCGTCTTGAAAGTAAAGTTTTTGAGCGGCTTCTTGTTGTTTGCTTCCGTTCTTGGCTTTTTGTTTTCGACGTGTTTTGCTGACGTCAGAGGGGAACTGTGCATCAGATTCGAATTGGAGAGGGGGGTAGTATGGCTGGTGGGTGGTTTGGAGGAAGTGGCGGGCTGCAACTTGATCTTTTTCGAATTGGTCGAAATAACTCGGGTACGAAGATTTGTAAGCGAGGGAGGGTTTGTAGTAGGTTGGTATGGAGGACAAATTTTCATTGTATGGGTGTTGCTTTTGTTGCTGCAACTCGAATTTGAGTTGTTGTTGTAGGAGGTATAATTGCTGCTCTTGTCGTTCGATCTGCTTCTCTAAACTCAACTGCTTCTGCTCATACTTCCACTGCTCCAGACGCATCTTGCTGGCCTTTTTGTGCCTGGACAGGGACCTGGAAAGCTCCTTGATGCCTGCAAAGTCATCATCGTCGCCTTCTTCCTGCCTCTCGAACGGATTCGCAGCCACTCCGTAGAGGTACTCACACGCCATTTGCGTTTCCCCGTCGGAGAAGTAGTCCATACTGCGGTTCTTCCTGCCGTTCATGCCTTGGATCTTCCTGTCCAGACTCTCCACCTGCTTCTTGCTTCTGTAGCTTGCGTTGTTCTTGATGTCGTGATGGAAGTCGTAAGACTTTTGAGCGAAGGTTGGGTCGATGGGTGGGTACCAGGTCTGGGTGGGTTGTTTGTGGCCGTAGTAGAGTTCTTTGTAGGTGGGTTTGAGGGTTTTCAAGGGTCGCAGGTACGGGTCGTAATACTGTTGTTGCTGTTGTTGTTGGAAGGAAGGAAAGGGCGGCGCGAAGGATTTGTGAATGGAGGGCATGTGGGGGAGTTGATATGGCGAGTGAAAGAGGTAGGGTGCTTGCATACAGGGTTGGTCGATTGCTCGCTGCTGTTGCAGCTTCTTTTTTGTAAATACCTGAATTGAATATTGTCTTGATTTACGTTTTTGAATAAATATTTATTTAAATTTTTTTAATTGTAATTGAAATATAAATGATTGAACAATTTAATTTAAACTTAAATATTGAAATATTAATATTAAAAATAAACTTTTGAAAGACAGAAGAACCAGCAACGAATTCAGACACCTGAGTTTGTTCAACGGGGACGCGGGGAGAGGTGGGCGAGAGAGGCAGACTGGGACACGAGAGGTTCTTGCAGCAACTCTTGCGCGTCTTGACGGTGAGGAGCAGACGACTGGGGATCGACATCAGGATCACCACGTCGTCCAGACACACGCCCTTCAAGCTCAAGCCGTCAATCGCCAAGATCTCTTCGCCCACCCTCAGCAGTCCATTCCTCTCCACTGCACTGCCCACCGCGATCCTCGATATGAAGACGCCATCTGCTCGGTCAAATCCGTTGCCTTCTCTGATGTAAAAGCCTAAAGTCTGACCGGGTCGTTTGTTGATCTCGACCGTTTCGACTGTGGTGTAGTCGACGAAGGTTTCGATCGACTTGATGCCCATGTCGAGCAGGGGCTTGCAAGGGTGTGGGAGGACTGCAGGCCGGGAAGAAGACTGAGGTCGAAGCTGGCCTGCCTGTTCCCTGGAGTACCTGTGCATCAGTGCGGTCAAACCATCGACACATGCATGATGTAGATTATTCGTAACACTCATTTAGTCACATCTTTTGTCCTTTATAAAATTGAAAAAGTTAGAAAATGAAAATGCGAAATCTCGTAAGGTGGCTTCCTCCAGTGTTGAAAGACAAGACTGAAAGATGGTGGAGTAGCAGGAAAGTTGTTAAAAGAAGAGCTGCTCACATTTGCTTTCCAAACTTCAAGGTGCATTGCTGATATCCTGGTTTCGCTGCAATATTGGCCACATCAATCACTCGGCATCGGCCTTATCACCTTTAATTTATATTTATTTCAGTTGCTTTCACAAACAACTTCTTCACGCAAGCTAATTATTACTTCTCTCAAGAAACGGTTAATCACTGAGTATTCGACTGAGTATTCGAATATTGAAGTGGATTCATTTATTTAATTCTGATGAAGAGAGTGGCACTAGATTTCAAGTAATCAAAGTTGCAGGTCATTTGAACAGATAAAAACAGGAAAACAAGCAGTTAGACAAGCAGATAGACAAGCAGACAAGACAAACAAGAACAACAACGAACTTCTCAGGCCAGCGGTGGCCCCCAGCAGTTCGGGTGGTGCGTTCCATACTGCGGTCCTGCAGCAGTGGTCGACCACCGAACGCCACAGCTTCCGACTCCGGGTAGGAGCGGCTGTAGAGACAGCGCTGCTTCTGCTGCTGACGCTTTTTTTCGGCGTTTAGTGGGTGTTTAGAGCGGTCGAAGAGAGAGAGGTGGGGAGGAGGGTGGTGGTGCGTGGACGAGAGACACGTGTTTTGCAGGTACCTGCACACTACTTGCTCCTGTTCCAGTCGGTCCTGAGAGAGAAGAGTTAAGTGGGGGGGAGGAGGTAAGTGGGAGGGAGGAGTTAAGTGGGAAGGAGAATTTAAGTGGGAAAGATTATGAAAATAAATTTAAATTATTTTAATCACAAGCGTTGTTTCATCAATGGTCATAAGGGACTCACCTTCTTCCTTCCACAACACAGCATCTCTTTGAGGAGTTCCAGAAGCTTCAAAAGACACAGTCCATAATGCATGAGTCTCTCTCGTGGGTGTTTGTGGTGTTGCTTTTGTTGTGGCTTCTTTATATCCGTTTTGTTGTTGTTGTTGTTGTTGTTGTTGGTGATGGAAGCTTGGGGCTTTTTTGGATTGTTGATGGTTTTAATTTTTAGTAGTTGTTGCAGTTGAGGGTGGTTGTTGGTGGTTAGTAGTTGATGTGGCTAGCGGTTGTGAGAATTAATGTTGTTGTTGTTGCCAAAGACCACTCTTTCCTTTAGTTGATGGTCTCGTTTGGGTGCTTTTTGGCTAATTGAACAGTTGTCTTTTTGCAAACTGAAGTTGTAATTTTTATCCGAAAACTTGGATGCATGGTGTTGTTGTGGTTGCAGAAGTGTTGTTGGAGGGGATACTGCTTTCATGGTAGGACTGTTGTTGTGGAAGAGAGTGCTCTGGTGGTGAGTGTTTTGTTGTAGGTGGAAGTTTGTGAACTTTTTTGGTTTATATTATACTTGTCGCTGCTTCTAGGTCTTTGTTTTTGTTTTATTGAGCTTACAAGACTTTCAGATTACAAAGAAATGGAGATGGCTGAATGGAGAAGAATGGTCGAGTGGTAGGAGGACCCACGTCGGCTGAGATGGCTTGTCAACAGTTGATGGTGCATGCTTTCAGAAGGAAAGTTTGTCTGCAACTACCACTACTAACACTATTACTACCACAACTACCAATACCACAGCTACCAATACCACAACTACCAATACCACAACTACCACTACCACAACTACCACTACCACAACTACCACTACCACAGCTACCACTACTACAACTACCACTAACCCAACTACCACAACCACAACGACTAAAAATAGATTTTGAATGCCAGTGTCAAAGGAATGATCAAAAGAAAAGAGGAACTGTTAGGGGGTAGAGTGTTGTAGATGGAGTGTTGTGGGTGGAGTGTTGTAGGTGGGTGTTCATCGACAATCTTTCATGCCTTGTGCCTTGGTTTGATCTGTGGGAAGAAGTGAAGAACTTAATGTGGGGATACTAAATAGGGTGACAACAGAATCATTATTGGTAGCTCATGTGTGTCTTGGAAGCTGTGGGGGTTGCAACCATTTGAATTCCTTTAAAAAGAATACAGTTCAAATTGGTGTACATACACAAACACACACACATACAAGCACACAAACACACACACACACACACATGCACACAAACAAAGCTGACGATAAGGTGTACGATGATTTAGGGCTCTTGCAATACGATGCGTTGTACGCGCAGTGTGTGTACGTGTGTGTGTACAATGCAGTGTGCAATTAAGTGTACACTCGACAATGCGTATCGGAGGCTTGCTCGCTAGTGTATATCTGTTATTGGAGGAGTTCGTCCTTGTGACAGTGGAAGTGATGATGATGATGATGATGATGAGGATGAGGATGATGATGATGAGGATGATGATGATGATGATGATGATGATGAGAATGATGATGATGATGATGATGATGATGATGAGGATGATGATGATGATGATGATGATGAGGATGATGATGATGATGATGATGATGAGGATGATGATGATTATGATGATGATGATGATTATGATGATGATGATTATGATGATGATGATTATGATGATGATGATTATGATGATGATGATTATGATGATGATGATTATGATGATGATGAGAAAGATAATGGAGATGAGGAAGAAGAGGAAGGTTATCATTGGCTTCAATACTTCGATCACACAAACCAATCACAAATTCATTTTTAAATCTTTCTCGCACGGTTTATATTCAAGCAAAAACGATTCCAAGTTATCATTGTGTTATAATTTGTTTGAACAATAATTTAAAAAAATAAAAAACTATTATCATTGTTATCAATATTAGTGATAGTAGTAGTAAAAGTATTGCTTCCAATGGTGTCAGAGGACTTGGAGTAGTGCAGGTTCATCCAACAGAAGATCTTTAATGTACAGTCACACACAGCCTCTCATCATCCTCATCACCATCATCATCATCACCATCACCGTCATCATGTGTGAGTATGTTTTTTGTGTGGGTTTGTGGGGTTGTTTGTGTGGGGTTGTTTGTGTGGGTTTGTGGGGTTGTTTGTGTGGGGTTGTTTGTGTGGGTGTGATTAGACCTCACAGCTTCTTCTGACCGCGCGAGATACGGTAGTGTGCATCATTCTTAGGCATTTCGCAATAGACAATGTGTCTATGTGTGTGTGTGTTTTTTTGTTTGTGTGTGTGTGTGTGTTTGTGTGTGTGTGTGTGTGTATGTGTGTGTTTGTGTGTGTGTGTGTGTGTGTGTGTATGTGTGTGTGTGTGTGTGTGTGTGTGTGTATGTGTGTGTGTGTGTATGTATGTATGTGTGTGTATGTATGTCTTTGTGTGTGTGTGTGTGTGTGTGTGTGTGTGTGTGTGTGTGTGTGTGTGTGTGTGTGTGTGTGTGTGTGTGTGTGTGTGTGTATGTATGTGTGTGTATGTATGTATTTGTGTGTGTGTGTGTGTGTGTGTGTGTGTGTGTGTGTGTGTGTGTGTGTGTGTGTATGTATGTGTGTGTATGTATGTATTTGTGTGTGTGTGTGTGTGTGTGTGTGTGTATGTATGTATGTGTGTGTGTGTGTGTGTGTGTGTGTGTGTGTGTGTGTGTGTGTGTGTGTGTGTGTGTGTGTGTGTGTGTATGTGTGTGTGTGTGTATTAGTGTGTTTGTGTGTGTGTGTGTGTGTGTGTGTGTGTGTGTGTGTGTGTGTGTGTGTGTGTGTGTGTGTGTGTGTGTGTGTGTGTGTGTGTGTGTGTGTGTGTGTGTGTGTGTGTGTGTGTGTGTGTGTGTGTGTGTGTGTGTGTGTGTGTGTGTGTGTGTGTGTGTGTGTGTGTGTGTGTGTGTGTGTGTGTGTGTGTGTGTGTGTGTGTGTGTGTGTGTGTGTGTGTGTGTGTGTGTGTGTGTGTGTGTGTGTGTGTGTGTGTGTGTGTGTGTGTGTGTGTGTGTGTGTGTGTGTGTGTGTGTGTGTGTGTGTGTGTGTGTGTGTGTGTGTGTGTGTGTGTGTGTGTGTGTGTGTGTGTGTGTGTGTGTGTGTGTGTGTGTGTGTGTGTGTGTGTGTGTGTGTGTGTGTGTGTGTGTGTGTGTGTGTGTGTGTGTGTGTGTGTGTGTGTGTGTGTGTGTGTGTGTGTGTGTGTGTGTGTGTGTGTGTGTGTGTGTGTGTGTGTGTGTGTGTGTGTGTGTGTGTGTGTGTGTGTGTGTGTGTGTGTGTGTGTGTGTGTGTGTGTGTGTGTGTGTGTGTGTGTGTGTGTTAGTGTGTGCGTGTGTGTATGTCAAACTTCACAATGTGTTTACATAAACCCGCGTACACTTGCCCAAAAACGTGCATAAGACGAAGAAACATTGTGTGTGAAAAAGTTTCAAAAGGGTGTTGAGAGATGAAGACGTGAAGGTCAAGTTGCCTGCCACTATCCCATCACACCCAGTATCACACCACCTCACCGAGCCCCTCCAGCCCACATCCAACCCACATCCAGCCCACATCCAACCCACATCCAACCAACATCCAACCCCCCCATCCAACCCACATCCAACCCACATCCAACCCACATCCAACCCCCACATCCAACCCACATCCAACCCACATCCAACCCACATCCAACCCCCACATCCAACCCACATCCAACCCACATCCAACCCACATCCAACCCACATCCAATCCACATCCAACCCACATCCAACCCACATCCAACCCACATTCAACCCACATCTAAACCACATCCAACCCACATCCAACCCACATCCAACCCACATCTAATCCACATCCAACCCACATCCAACCCACATCCAACCCACATCCAACCCACATTCAACCCACATCTAAACCACATCCAACCCACATCCAACCCACGTCCAACCCACATCTAACCCACATCCAACCCACATCCAACTCACATCCAACCCACATCCAACCCACATCCAACCTACATCCAACACAAATCTAACCCACATCCAACCCACATCCAACCCACATCCAACCCACATCCAACCCACATCCAACCCACATCCAACCCACATCCAACCCACATAAAACCCACATCTAACCCACATCCAACCCACATCCAACCCACATCCAACCCACATCCAACCAACATCCAACCTACATACAACCCACATCCAACCCACACCCAACCCACATCCAACCCACATCCAACCCACATCCAACCCACATCTAACCCACATCCAACCCACATCCAACCCACATCCAACCCACATCCAACCCACATCCAACCCACATCCAACCCACATCCAACCCACATCCACCCACATCCAACCCACATCCAACCCACATCCAACCCACATCCAACCCACATCCAACCCACATCCCCCCACATCCAACCCACATCCAACCCACATTCAACCCACATCCAACCCACATCCAACCCACATCCAACCCACATCCAACCCACATCCCCCCACACCCAACCCACATCCAACTTACATCCAACCCACATCCAACCCACATCCAACCCACATCCAACCCACATCCCCCCACATCCAACCCACATCCAACCCACATCCAACCCACATCCAACCCACATCCAACCCACATCCCCCCACATCCCCCCACATCCTACCCACATCCAACCCACATCCCCCCACATCCAACCCACATCCAACCCACATCCAACCCACATCCAACCCACATCCAACCCACATCCAACCCACATCCAACCCACATCCAACCCACATCCCCCCACATCCCCCCACATCCTACCCACATCCAACACCCCATCGAAACGCCACGGGCATATGAAGGCAGTTCTATCGATCGGAAGGCAGTGAGTAATTGCGTCTAAAAATAGAAGGAGCAGAAACTATTAGTGGTGGAGGCGTGAGTGCATGAATAAAGCTCATGCATAATAATGACCTTGTGCATAATAATGACCTTGTGCATATTAATGAGCCTCGTGCATATAAATGAGCCTCGTGAATATTAATGAGCCTCGTGCATAATAATAAACCTCGTGCATATTAATAAGCTTCGAGCATATTAATGAGCCTCGTGCATATAAATGAGCCTCGTGCGTATTAATGAGCCTCGTGCATAATAATGAACCTCGTGCATATTAATGAGCCTCGTGCATAATAATGAGCTTCGTGCATATTAATGAGCCTCGTGCATATAAATGAGCTTGGAGCATGGTGTCTAAGACTTTAGGGTGTTTTAGTCTGCGTTGTTGCCCACCAAACTTACCCTCTTGCTTGCAATTTTTAGCATTTGTATGTTTTTTGTTTTTTAATGATTTTACTATTTATATATGTTTAATTCTTATTTTTATTATAATCAATTGAATTTATTTTCCAAGATACAAGAAAACGGATGTTGTGAAGGCTGTGAGGATCATAATCAGCACCACTTCGTTGGCAAATCTTCTTGCTCTCTCATCTTTCGATCTTTCACACTTAGGCGTAAAACTGTGATTGTTGTTATTGATGTTGTTTTTGTTGTTGTTGTTGTTTCTGTTGTTGTTTTTGTTATTGTGGTTGTTGTTGATATTGTTTCTTTTTAATGTTGTAGTTGCTGCTGTTTTTGTTTTTGTTGTTGATTTTGGGGGGGGGGGGGGAAGTGGCCCATTGTGGTCTTCTTCGTGCCCGAGGGCAGCCAACGACGCCACGTGAAGGCGGGACCATGCAGCCGTTGTGTTGTCGTTTGTGGTTTTTGTTGTGGTGATGTTGTAGGTTGGAACGAATTGAAGGAAGGGTAGAGCGTTCAAGCCAGGATGATCATCATTACCATCATCATCATTATCAACACCTTAACGCTCAATTATGCCTCCAAGACAATCAATGAAGTGGGGTGCATGCATTGTGGTGCATTATGGTGCATTGTGGTGGATTGTGGTGCATTGTGGTGGATTGTGGTGCATTATGGTGCATTGTGGTGGATTGTGGTGCATTGTGGTGGATTGTGGTGCATTTTGGTGCATTGTGGTGCATTGTGGTGCATTGTGGTGCATTGTGGTGCATTGTGGTGCTGTGTGGTGCATTGTGGTGCATTGTGGTGCATTGTAGTGCATTGTGGTGCATTGTGGTGCATTGTGGTGCATTGTGGTGCATGGTGGTGCATGGTGGTGCATTGTGGTGCATTGTGGTGCATTGTGGTGCATTGTAGTGCATACTAATGCATTGTGTGCATTGTGGTGCATTGTGGTGCATGGTGGTGCATTGTGGTGCATTGTGGTGCATTGTGATGCATTGTGGTGCATTGTGGTGCATTATGGTGCATTGTGGTGCATTGCTTTATGATGCATGGGAGCAGTCAAAGCATGAACAGTGAAAGTGGGTTCAACGTACTTGTGAAGGACCTGCAGAGATACAGTTACTCCTCAAACACTCCTCGCAACTGCTGTATCCTCAGTGCAAATCGCAAACGAAACTGACAAGACATTCAACGCATGCTATCAAGTCTGTCATCTAGTCACTAACTATTACATCCCCACGTCACAAATTCCCAAACACGAGGCACACAGGCGTGTAGCACTGGTGTGGAGGTGTGTACAGCTGGTGTATATAAGAAAACGCGCTATCGTATACCACCAGTGTGTGTGTGCAGTGTAGACTATAGACTATAGACTGTATTGATGTAAAAGACTTCAGGAAACGTATGTCTGAAGCGTATTTGAATGTGAGTTAATCCTATCTTTGCCGTTTTCTTGAATTTTTATGGATGGCATTTCAACATGGAGTGTGAAATGTTGGAGTATTTGACCACGCCAAGATGCATGCTTGGGTGCCTCTGGTGCTTAGAAGTTCCAGTGGCTTGATCAATAGTGCGACTGAATTTTTATTGCAATTAAAATAATTTAACACATTTTATAGTTATTTTTAAAATATTGAAAACAACGTGGCAATTCTTTTTCAAATGTTTTTTTAAAGTTTTGTATTATTATTTATTTTATTTAAGTAGGCGCCGCACACTTACTCTGAATCTACTTACATTTTAAACTTCTATTTATGAAGCAAGTCTATTCACACATTTCATTCACTCTTTCACTACCATTTTCATATTATATTTTAAGATACTAGCATATATTTTGAAGATAACTTCTCACAATCCACCCTTACCTAGAAAGACATCTTCTCCAATCTTTGCACTGTTGAAAGTTTCAACTTGAAACATATCCTAAGTTAAAAACCGAAGCATCATTCGCAAGTGTTATGGAAAGTTCCACTGTCTCCGAATCCATTCCAAATGGTGATTAAAAGACGAAATTGCATAAATTTCGTGAATATTAAATATAAAGGTTCTATCATAAAAAATTGCCACACACACACACACAGCATGTCCAGGCACAAAGAGTGAGAAGGCAGGGCGTGTGAATGCTTGCGAAGGCTGTCCCAACCAGAAAGTGTGCGCCAGTGGTGAGCCCCAGCCAGAAGATCCTGGTTGGTCACTCTCTGGCATGCATAGATGGATGCATGGATTGAGGCATTATTATTATTATCATCATCATCACTACCCATTGCACAGCAATAGAGGCGATAAAGGAGCGTCTGGTTGGGGTGCGTCACAAGCTGGTGGTGCTGTCAGGCAAGGGTGGCGTCGGCAAGAGCACCATGACATGCCAACTAGCCCATCTCTTAGCCGCCCAAGATACATCTAAACATGTGTGTGTTTGTGTGTGTTGGTGTGTGTGTTTATGTGTCGGTGTGATGATGAGGATGATGCACAGGTGGGTGTTTTGGACGTTGACATCTGTGGTCCTTCCATGCCGGTCATGATGGGAGTTGAAGGACACCAGGTATATTCATTCATCCATCTATTCTTTTATCTATCCATCCATATACCTTCTAACAATTCACCACCCTTCTATCCATCCATCCATCAATCCAACCATTAACCCATCCCCTATTAAGTATAGTCTCAAATAAACCCACCCAGATCCACCAGAGCTCCAACGGCTGGTCCCCCGTGGTCAGTCTCTCATTTCACATACAGAATCTTACTCATTCATCTCATACACCATATACACAAAGATATCTTTCATAAACATACACTAGAATGCACCAAACACACAACCACACACTCACACACACATGCACACACAAAAACTCACACAAACACACAGCTGGTGGCAGAGAACGTCTCTGTTATGACGATAGGTCTCATGCTCGATTCACCTGACGCCGCTGTCATCTGGAGGGGCCCTAAGAAGAATGGTGTGTGTGTGTGTGTATGTGTGTGTGTATGTGTGTGTGTGTGTGTGTGTGTGTATGTGTGTGTGTGTGTGTGTGTGTGTGTGTGTGTGTGTGTGTGTGTGTGTGTGTGTGTGCATGTGTGTGTGTGTGTGTGTGTGTGTGCATGTGTGTGTGTGTGTGTGTGTGTGTTTGTGTGTGTGCGTGTGTGCATGTGTGTGTGTGTGTGTGTGTGTGTGTGTGTGTGTGTGTGTGTGTGTGTGTGTGTGTGTGTGTGTGTACATCTCGATAAACCCTGGCAGGCATGATCAAGCAGTTCCTGATGGACGTGGACTGGGGCACGCTGGAGTACCTCCTGATCGACACGCCCCCTGGCACCTCCGATGAACACCTGACCATCGTGCAACTCCTGCAGGGCATCGATGGGGCCATCGTCGTCACCACACCCCATGTTAGTGTTTGTGGTTGCGAGAGAGGGGATGATGGTTGTTGTTGAAGGGTGGAATGGGGTAGTTGTTGTTGGAAGGGTTGGAAAAGTACAGTAGGGAGGGTGGAAGGAGGGAGATAGATGGAAAGCAGGGAGGTTTTAGTTCTTCGAGCAATGGGTTGAGACCTTTGCGGCTCTGAGGCATGGGTCTCACACGTGGCACTCTTTGGCAGGAATTGTCGCTTGTGGACGTGCGCAAGGAGATCAACTTCTGCAAGAAGGTGGGCATGCGCATCCTCGGCGTCGTCGAAAATATGGCCTCTTTCGTGTGTCCCTCGTGCACTGTGAGTGTGTGTGTGTGTGTGTGTGTGTGTGTGTGTGTAAGTGTGTGTGTGTGTGTGTGTGTGTGTGTGTGTGTGTGTGTGTGTGTGTGTGTGTGTGTGTGTGTGTGTGTGTGTGTGTGTGTGTGTGTGTGTGTGTGTGTGTGTGTGTGTGTGTGTGTGTGTGTGTGTGTGTGTGTGTGTGTGTGTGTGTGTGTGTGTGTGTGTGTTAGTGTTTATATGTGTGTATATGTGTGCGTGCGTGTGAATGTTATCTTTTTTTAAACACTTCAGAAAGAGTCAGTGATCTTCCCTGCCTCTCCTCTGGGCAGTGTGCAACAGATGTGTGAGGAGATGAAGGTCTCCTACCTGGGTGCAGTGCCTCTCGACTCCAGAATTGGTTTGATTTTGTCTAATATTCATTCGCATTGAGCGCCATATAAATTCTTCTTCGATGGAATATTCTCTCTTTAAAATGGTATACCGCTAAATCTCATTTAAAACACCAAACTTCCACACGCCATTTCTCTAAAGAAATTATCTAAACTGCCCCTTCATTGCAACAGCAAGATGCTGTGACGAAGGAGAGTCATTGTTTGCCAAGTATCCAGATTCTCCTGCTCTCAAACAGCTCCACATCGTCAAGCAAAGTATTTTTTATTATACTTTAAATTTGTTAATTGATCTTTTGGAAAAAAATATTAATCAATCTTTTGTATTTTTCCAGAAATCATCGATTATTGCAAAGGGGCAAATTTGTGAAAATTTCATATATTTTATTAAAATAATAATTATAATGCTTGACAATTTTTGAATATGAATAAAATAAAAAAATCTGTACATTTCTTTTGGCATATATCCAATGGTTTCCGTAATGGTACCTTTTTAAAGGAACTTGTTTTGAACTTAGAATTTCTCGATAACTTCACATTTACAAATGGCTGTTACGCGAGGACTTTTGAGACCTGGTGGTGGAGAGGGTTCGATTCGAAGTTTCGTCGTTGTAGTCACCCTGGTGTCGATGATACTCTTCGTGTATTACAAGGCATACTATTCTGCTGCTGATCTCGAAAAAGATGAAGTTGTTAATCTAAAAACACGTCACACGGTGTTGCACGAAAGTTTGAAGGTGAGTAAGGGGAAATGGAACTTATAATATAAGTCTTATATTGATGCTGTGAATCAACAGTTTATGATTTATATATTTTATATTTATTAAAATTTAATATTTTCAAAGGTTTGTAATGCGCAAGTAGAAAAGATAAAGCGTGAAGAGGTGATGTTGAAGCAGAAGTGGGACGGTGAACTAATGCAAGAGAAGTCCACTATAATGAAATTGAAAAAGGATATCTTCAATTTAAATAAAGAGATTGGAGACATCAAATCCCAACTAGTGAGGGGTTGCTCTTTTTATGGGTTTAATTCATTTCATTTTTTCATAATTTAATATTTAATCAAAATCTTTTATTCAAATATCAAATCAACAGCAAAAGTGTTCAGAGAAGAAAGGCAGCCTGCACAAAGAAGAAAGTCAAGGTATGTGAGAAGTGACACAATATTATAATATAGGTCATTTCATTCATTGAGTCGTGACAATGAAGTGGTGGAAGCATGAATATGCAGTTATCATTCATTTCATTGATGGAATGAATAATTATTCTTCCTCTGATGCAGGGTGTGAGCAGGAGGTGGCTGCAGAACAGAAGAGATGCAGTGAACTGGTTGCTGCTGCTGCAAAAGGAAGGACCAGGAATCAACCTGGTGCTGATAATGATATTGGTACAGGAGGTCTGGGTGGGTTTGGTACAGGGAGGAGTGATAGAAGAAATAGTGTGGGAGGGGGAGGAGATGGTGGGTGGGAAAATGGAGGGCTGCTGGCTAAGGAGGATGGATTTCTTGGAAGAGGTGCTGAGGCAAGCATTGGCAAGATAGGCAGATCAGGTGGGCAGGAGGTCTCGAGGAGGGATGGAGGAGGGAAGAGTGTTGGAGGTAGTGATGGAGGAGTGAGGAGTGGTGGAGGTAGTGATGGAGGAGTGAGGAGTGGTGGAGGTAGTGATGGAGGAAGGAGGAGTGGTGGAAGAGAGAGTCATAAAGAAGAACAAGTGAGAATCAGAAATCAACGTGACAACCACCCAATGACAACATCGATTGACGCAACTATGAAGTACCACAAAGTCAATGAGTCAAAGAAAGATGAGGAGGAGAGGGAAGAGGGTGGAGAGGGGAGGGAAGAGGTCAGAGAAGGAAAAAAGGGGGGTATCGGGGTTGGAGAGGGGGGTCAAGAAAAAAGTGGAAAGTGGAAGAAAGAAGGTTCGAGACAGGAGGGGGCAGACGATGGGGCGGAGGCTGGAATGCCTGCACTGAGTGCTGCCTTGGGAGACGCTGCAGTCGATGATGATGAAGAGGATGATGTTGTGGTCCAGCAGAAAACACTTGAAGAACCACAAACGCCTGAAGGGAAACAAACAGCTGTTGAACAAGCAGTACTTGCTAAACAGAAAACAGCTGATAAACAACAAACAGCTGATAAACAACAAACAGCTGATGAACTACAAACAGCTGATGAACCACAAACAGCTGATAAACAACAAACAGCTGATGAACTACAAACAGTGGCACAACAAAAAGTACTGAAAGAGCAAGAGAATGCAAGAAGGAGGGAGGATGAGAGGCAGAAGGAAGAAGAGGTGCCCACCTCACGTTGAAATGACCACTGCACTGGTGCACTGGAAGGGTGGTGGGCAAGGCCATGTTCTGTGTTATTCAACATTTAATCCAGCTTGACAGATTTTTAATGCTTCGTTTTCATTTCGTTCCACGCTCTAGATACAACTTCTGCACATGGTGTCCTTGTGTCCAGCCTTCACAACTCCTTGCATTGCTACTCTGTAGATAACCTTAGATAGTCCCTATGAATTCACTCTATTGTCATGCACGATGTTGTTGATGATGGTGAATTTGATGATGATTTTGATGGTGATGTTGATGGTAATGATGATGATGTTTTCGAGCACAAGCAATTCCTCAAGCATATCTTCGTTGGCATTCCTTCATTGTGATACGAGACCCGATGTGATAATATATGATATTTTATAATTTATTCAACCATTCAAATTCATTGTGTGCAGCTAGTAGACGATAAGCGCGGCCTTCAAGAGCGCTTCATTTGTACTGAAATATTCCTTCGCCACTCAAACGCCATTGATATTATCGAATAGAATTTGTATTTGTTGTTTGTGAATGAATGTGTAAACGGAAAGTTGAAGATTAAAGTGTGAAAGGGAGGCTACTTGAGGGGGGGGGGGTAAGTATTTTAAATGGATCACTGGGAGATGCAAGTGTTGGAGAAATGGGAATGAAAGAGTTGTGGGATTAATGTTGTATTTTAATGGTGGTTGAGAGAGGGGTGGAAGGGATGGTTGAGAGAGAGGTGGAAAAGATGGTTGAGAGAAGGGTGGAAGGGATGGTTGAGAGAGGGGTGTGGAAGGGATGGTTGAGAGAGAGATGTGGAAGGGATGGTTGAGAGAGTGGTGGAAGGGATGGTTGAGAGAGAGATGTGGAAGGGATGGTTGAGAAAGGGGTGGGTGAGGGTTGTTGACTACTTGAGATGTAACCTCATCTTCAGCACACAGGCATCCGAGCTGAGTGCTTGTCTGAAGAGTTGTGCATGCTGCCAGGCATTGTCGCCCCTGCCTCCACTCAGTGTGGCCGATAGTTGAACCATGTGACTGCCTGCCAAGGTGGCCAAGTCAGTCATCTTGTTGGGTTCTAGTCTTATAGAGACATCATCGCCATTGCTCACCTCCCACTCCACTACAGCGTCTTCAAAACACTCACTGTGCACCTCCACTTCCCCACCTGCGACCACCCTTCCACTGTCTGCCAGGTCGACCTTCCACTCCACCCTTCCCTCCTTGCCACCCTCCGTGCGACACAGGTAAGCCATCTTCCAGTCATCTTCTTCCTTCCTGCGTATGTTATCGCAAGAGTACATCATCTTCTGCCAACCCTTCCTCACCTCCTCACCATCATCCCCTAGTGAGAAGCAGTCTCTGGAACAGCAGTAGGCCAGTGTGAACATCTTTGCATCCAACTCAGTCTGGCTGGGTCGCATGACGACCGACTGGAACGGCGCAGTGGCTCCCATCTCTCCACGCATCAGACGCCACTCGACTGAGCCTGTGGTGCGTGCAGAGACAGCCTCGTCGGTGTCTGCAGGAGGGTGCATCAAGTCGACCAACTCGACCACCACCCTCTTCATCAGAGCCTCCTGTCTGCTGGGTGACAGTTTCAACGCTGAGTACCTGCACACGCGTAGTTGCTGCAGCACCACAGCCAGCCACTCCTCCCTGCACTCCTTTCTGCGGAGCAACAGTCCCTGGTGGTCACTGCAGTACCTCCACGAGACGTCCTGGATGTCGGTGAGTGAAAAGGCGAGCACATAGGTCAGCTTCTTGCCCCACCCCTTCTCGTACAGGAGCGGCTTGTCGAGGGCGTTCTCACAAGGGTCGCAATGGAGCCATCGTTGTTGCCTCTGCGAGAAGACCTCAGCCCACACGTGGTCGCCAACGTCGAGGATGTAGCGCGTCTCAAACGACAGAGACCTGCAACACAAGACGAAACAATTCGCCCACTCGCCACATCTTCCCACGCGAGTCTCCAGCAGCTTGCCTGGGTCGTTGTATCTGGGGAAGCGTTCAGTGCCTGCACAGGTGGGGCACTGGTACACTTCCACTCTGCTCGCTCCAAAGGAAAGCTCCTGTGCAGTGGGAGTGCCGTGCTGGAGAAGGACTGTGGAGCCCTTGCAATGCCCACACTCAGGCTTGTCCATCCACCGGAAGAAGTCCTTCTTGAACCAGTCCAACAACATCAGCAGCATTGTCTCTTCTAAGTAGCTTGAATCCAACTTTGCTGCTTCAAGCTTCAATACTGCTTTTCTTTTCAATTCGACAAATCCAATGGCGTCTCTTGCTTTCTGCTGCAGGTGGGCGTCTTCATACACGAGCATTCGATCAAAAGTGGACTCTAACTTCTGGTAGAAGATCGCCTCTGAAGTTCTCAAAGAGCTTCCAGTCAGACCTGCTGACATCTTCTTGACTGATGTAGATGTATCTTTAACAAGCGTGACTTTATTAACTTTTTCACTATGCTTTTTCAATTCATTTCTAATCTCTTCTAACTTTTTCAAAGGAATGTCTTTCGGCATTACATAAAATTGATCTTCTGGCCGAAAACCCATCTCAAAGAGGCACTCAATCCCACCAGAAACCTTTGCAATAAAAATCAGATTTTCATTATTTGATTTAATTTTTCTGTATTTCACTTCAGATGGAGCTGATAAAATATTATTGGCGTACTTTATCAATAGGTTTGAGGCTTTTAGGAAATCTGGCTCTTTATTAGAATTTAATAATTTTAATATGCTTTCAAACATCTTGAATATTATTTAAACTTTAAAAATCAGCTTCTTCTCATTTAATCAAACTTTATCTAGTGGTAATTGTGATCGTTTACGTCAACTTAAAAACACCTATAAATGTCTTTAAATATTTAAAGCTAACTAAATGTAAATTCGATTCTTAATGAGTAAATGTAAACTTTATAGTTGAAAAATTGAATTTTCGGTAAGTTTAAATGTTCAAATCAAAAGAGGAATTAAAGAAACGAACTGGAGCTGATGGTTTGGATAGATTGCCTTATTTGCAACGATTAGTGAACGAATTTCAAGATACTAGCAGTGAAGGTATTCGAAAGTATTTTTAAAGAAGCATTTTTTTTCCAACTTAAACCTTTAAAATGTTGTTCTATATTTTAAAGTTGTCATTGTATTTCAGAGTGTAAGGATCAAATAGTGGCTAATCTGGCGAATTTCGCCTTTGACCCCATCAACTTCGAGTACTTCAAAGCTCTAAATGTTTTAGACATTTTTTTGGGTGAGTGAGTTTGCATTGTTTGCAATATTCTAGATCAATTGGTTTCTCTTTCTTCAGATTGCTTAACAGAAAAAAATGAGAAGTTGGTCCAGTTTGCAATGGGAGGGATCTGTAACTTTGTCAATGGTGAAACATACATTTTTCCATGCAATGATTCTTCAGCCATTTGGTTCAATTGATTGTAACTTCATGATTTGGTTAATGATTTTGTATACAACTGCTGTATAACACTATATAAAATTAATCTATACAATCAAATAACTAATGTACACACAAAAATACAATAACTGATGTATAAAATAAAAGGCAACAACTCATATATACAATTTAATACAACACCTCACACATAAATCACATACAACTCATGAATCTAATCCCCATACAGACCCTCAAATAGAAGAAACGATTTTAAAGTCTGATGGCCTGAAGCTGATCATCAACTGCTTCACCACGTTGGTTTCTGCATGACCTTGTTGCTAATTAATTAATTGCCAATTTGTTGCCAAGTCATCAATTGAAGTGTATGGAGATACAAGACTGTATGTATGTATCATTAAATGCATTGTATCAAAGATAAAAGAAATTAGAATGACACATGTAGCAATTGACTCACCATCACTTTAAACACATCACCATCTTCACCACCTTCTCCATCACCACTTTCATCATCATCATAACCACCTCTGCAGCGCCTCCAATGCAGAGGTGATCATCCAGTGCCTCAGCGTCCTCTTCTTCTTGGCGCCAGGACTGCAGCAGCAACACAAGCAACAACTCCTCCTCCAACTGCACACCACCAGACAAAGCACTGACATGCGCATCAGCAACCTCTGTAAAGTCCTGGTTCGTTACCATTGTGTCATTTGTGGTGCTCGATGATGATGATGATTTTGGTGATGATGATGATGGTGGCGGTGATGATGATGATTTTAAAGTTGCTATCGCTGCTTCTACCAACTTTCATGTCTTTTATTTTGATGACGTTTGCGTTCTTATGATGTTTTATGAAGTCATTTGATGATGATGATGATGATGATGATGGCTCTAAGGATAATGATGATAACGGTGATGATGATGATGAACTACTTGCAGGAGGATGCATTGGCAAAGTGAACTACAAAGCAACCTTCTAAAGCTCTCAGACGTTTGCAGGCAAGCATGAGTGAACACTTGCTCCACTCGCCACTTCACACACCCACACACACTCAGACTATCTCAAATATCCGTTTTTCTAAAAATAAACATTTCACTGCGTCTTCTACAAAGCCTTCATTTAGCGCCTGTTCCAACTGGCCCACTGCAATGGAGACGAAGAACACTTTTGGGGATTCTTGTAGCACTACAAAAAACCAGTGCACGAAAAAACATACGATAATAATTAATTTTAATTAATATTTAATTTTAATGAGACGAAAATAACAAGACGATGATGATTATGATGAAGATAATATGTATTCTAATTGAATACGATTAATTAGTGAATGCAACATTGCATCATTAATCAATTAACATGCGTGTGAGTCACAATTGATAGGATAATGCTAAAACGATATACAATATATAATAACTAAAACCTTATATATAAATATAATAAATTTTATATAAAATGCTAACTTCAAAGAGACAAATAAGTAAATTGAAATAATATATAAAAGGGTGTAGTGCCTTATGAAAGCATGTATGTACACTTGAGAGGTGAGCAAGTGTATGTGCTCACACGGCCTTCGGTGCTCAGATGAAGGCCACCACAACCACACAGCTATATATTCAGTGTACAATATCCACCCTCCAGGAGAACAAATTAAAGAAACAGACTGGTAGGAAATGCACCCCTCCTCCCAACACAAGCCAACAATCCCCACCCACCAACATCACCAGCACCAATCCACCCACCACCAGCATCATCACCAGCACCAATCCACCCACCAACATCATCATCACCAGCACCAATCCACCCACCAACATCATCATCACCAGCACCAATCCACCCACATCATTACCAGCACCAATCCACCCACATCATCACCAGCACCCACCCACACCACTGCTAGTCTTCTCTTAAAACCACTCCATTCCATCATCATCAGCACCACCTCAGAACCATCATCAGCACCACCCCAAGATCATCATCATCAGCAGCACCTCAGATGGCTCTTCTGACCTCGAAGAACCTCTTGAGGTAGTACACCTGACCCAGCGTCATGGCAACCAGAACCAACGCCTCAAAGAACGACCACAGCACCACCCTCGAGTTTGTGCTGTCATTTACTGCGTGGCGTGTGATGGTAGTCGTCATAATGGTAGTGTTTTGGTTGTGTGTGGTAGTGGTGCTACTACTACTACTACTACTACTACTACTACTACTACTACTACAACTACTACTACTAATACTACTACTACTACTACTACTGCTTCTACTACTAATACCACCACCACCACTACTACTACCACTACTAATACTACTACTACTACTACTACTATTACTACTACTACTACTACTACTACTACTACTACTACTACTACTACTACTACTACTACTACTACTACTACTACTACTACTACTACTACTACTACTACTACTACTACTACTACTACTACTACTTCTACTACTACTACTACTTCTACTTCTACTACTACAACTACTTCTAGCAACTTTAAAGTACAAAAAGAACACTGACTGGATCGGTGGATTCTCTCACGCACCTCCATGTACTCCTGCTCGTGCTTCACTGCGCCCAACGCCTGAGACAACTCACCCACCATCTCCTCCAGTTTGTTGTGAGTGGCTGTTGGGTGGTGTGTGTGCAGTATGTGGTTGTGGTGAGTGGCTGTTGAAAAATTGAAAGGTCTCTCTGTATTGAGAAGACCAACAAATGCTCACCATCTGCATCCTTGTCAGCCTCCGCACCCCCGAGTACACTTTTCTCTCCCAGCTCCATCGTGAACATCACCACCTGGGTGTGTTCATACATACATATCAATACATACATTCATACATGCATACATGCATACATACATACATATATGCATATATGCATACATACATACACACACACACCTTGGGTGTCATGGTGGACATTTTGTTGCTGAAGCAGTACTTGTAGACTCCATCCATGTGTGCTGCAAAGGTGTACTTGCCATTCGACTCGCGCTCTCCGGAGTGAATTGCCTTGCCGTCAGGTCCCAAGATCTAAGAGTTGTGAAAATAAATTATTAGAGAAATGCACCAACATCTTCAAACAGATTCAAATAATTATTTGTTAATGAAGAGGTATTATTTCAATGAGTACTTATTTGTAATGGTAAAACATATTCTGTGAAAAACAAGGGCCCAAAAATATATACTTTTTAGAAAAATGATGATGCCTGAAATATGAATGCTCGAAAATTTTATTATAAAAAAAATTGTGTATATGCTTTTAAAAAGTGAAGTTGGAAAGCTTTGGAAGTGTGTAACGATGGAAGAAGAGCTTACGATGACGTCAATGTCGAGAAAGCCTCCTTCCGCCACCTCGAACATCAAACTCATCTTCGTGCCTGACTTGACTCGGTCGAAAAAACACTCTTCAGAATGTGCATCCACTGTGATGTAGTAGCCCATGGCGGATTTGAAAAAAACAGAAAGTAAAAATAAAATGTAAGGCGCGTAGAAAGATTTTGACGAGATTTCCATGGCGGAGAGTGAAAAAGATTACAGCCGGTATGTTCGGAACAGTTGAGATGAAACTCTTTAAAAGGAAGTGACACGTTAATATTTACAAATCGTAACATGGAAAAATAATTGAAAACATTCAAATAAATCGAAATATTTATTTTAAAATTAATATTTATATTATTATTTTTTGAAGAAATGTAGTAAGTGGTCTTAAATTGTAAACCTCTTTTAAATTTTAAATCTAAAAAAGTAAATGGCGATCAGTAAAAGAAGTGATTTTTAACAAATTATTCAAATAAGGTAATTCTATTAAATAATTAGTTATGGGTTTGAGGTGGATGTTCAACTGCGCAAACTGGAACCCGACTCTTGCACAGTTTTCCAGCGCCTTGAGTGCTGTGCAAGAGGAAGAAAGGAAGAGGGTTGCCTCTTTTGTCTTCAAAAAAGACGCCAAGACTGCCTTGGTCAAATGGTTTTTTAATAAATTATTCATCTTTTTATTCAATTTGTGAAATGACATATTAATTCACTTTTTACAAATTCTCACCAAAGATAGGCCGTCTCATGATCCGACGGGCAGTGGCTTTGATGACAGGCCTTCAGAACCACCAAATCAAACTCGGCAGGAGCCAGAGTGGCAGACCATATTTAATTGCTCCAACAAACACTTCACCCAAGCCACAAGCCAACTCTTTGAATACTGACATTTCAACTAATCACACCAACTACCCTTCAAATACTGACACTGTCAAAGACTACAACACGATCTTTGACTTCAACATTTCGCATGACGCGGAGGTGGTTGTGTTGGCGTGTGAGGCCTCGAGGGTTGGAGTGGACGTGATGCAGTTGTCCAGGCCTGGTGGGTCCCATCATTCCAAGCATCATGCTATCATTTTATACACACACACACACACACACAAAACAGTTGGCAGTGGCAGTGTGGCGAGGTTCTTTGAGTTGATGCGCAGACACTTTCACACAAACGAGTGGGCATACGTGAAGAAAGACAGCTGTGAGAGGATGCAGTTACGGAGGTTCTACAGACTCTGGGTGGGTATCTTCTGATTATGATGATGATGATAGTAGTGATGATTATGGAGATGATGCTAATTTTGATGATGATGATTATGCTGTTCATGATAATGATGATGATCTCAGTGCATGAAGGAGAGTTACGTGAAGGCACTGGGGGATGGAGTGGGTTTCAGCTTGGAGAGGCTGCAGTGCTGCATCCGACAGGAACACCCTACAGGAGGTGCATACTTCTACTTATTCGATTAATTAAAATTAATATTTTTTTGTCATTTATTTTTAATTACTAATTAACCTTTTTATTACCATTGGAACTGTATTTGTAAATCAATATTTCATTGAAGATACTGCAGGTGGGTCGATCCAAAACGACCAGGTGACGTCATCGTGCGTGAAGGTGGATGGAGAGGTGGATGTGGATTGCAGCTTCGAGGAGAGCATCTTGCTGGGCAGTCACATGGTCTGTGTGGCGCTCAAGCAGGTTTGCATTGAAACCATTTCGATAGTCAGCGCTATATAAATTGAAACAACTATTCAAATTGATATAGCTATACAGAACTATTCAAATTGATATAGCTATACAGAACTATTCAAATTGATATAGATATACATAACTATTCAAATTGTTATAGATATACAGAACTATTCAAATTGATATAGATATGCAGAACTATTCAAATTGATATAGATATACAAGAGTATTTGAACTGATATAGATATACAGCGCTATACAAATGAATGACGTCATCCCTCTCTAGGGGGTGGCAGGGAAGGGGCGTTTTGAAGAGATGTCGATTGCGGAACTACTACGTGGAATCGAGGTTGGAGATGATGATGGTGAGGCTAGAGATGATGATTGTGGTGATGATGATGATGGTGAAATATTGCAAGAGGTGATGGTGGTGATAGTTCCGGTGATATTGATGAATCATCTGCTGCAGAGGGTGGGTGATGATGATGATCAGTTCCAGAAGGATTTCGAGGCCTTCCAATGCAAGCCTGCTTCCCCCTCACACCCTGTCCCCGAGTCCTCAAGCAATGTACTCTAGCTTCATCATCATCATCATCGTCAGCATCATTATCATAACTTTAACGAAATTTTAACATGTCGCTTTTTATTCACTTAAATTTTTTTATAAATTAAATGCAAGCAAAAAAGCTTTCAGAAAATTCATCCAACAAATTTAAATCTTGCAGGGTTCAGTCTGAATAAATTAATTTATTAAATATACATTTAAACTCAAAATTGATTGATTTTTTAGTAAATAGGCGTATTAATTAAGTGAATCAGTCATTACGCGAAATGCCTGGTTTTTCAGGTCCTGCGTGAAGTGCTTGTTTCCTCAATCCATCCACTACATCAACCTGTCCTCACTCATCCACCCCACCCTCTCCATCACACCTTCCTCCAACCCCTGTTCCTCCCTCGTTTGACAGTTGTCGCTTCAGCAGCACCTGATGCCCCAACACCCATTCCCCCCCCCTTCTGCAACTCTGGCCACACCACCCTTCCTCTTCCCACCCCTCTCTTCACCCCTCCACCACCACCACCATCACTCCTCACAGCACCACTGCTTCCCACCATGATGCCAGGACAATCTTCTCTGGCGACAGGCCCGGTCACCCTCGCCCCTTCATCAGTTGCATCAGTCGACCTCTTGTACTTATTCCCTTTCTCTTTTAATTCATCTTCTTCATTCCATCCATTGTCAAAATCCTCTATCAATCCATCTTCAAAATCTTCCTCAATCAATACACTTTCAAAATCCTTCTTCAAGCCATCTTCTTCACTCCATCCATTGTCAAAGTCTTCAAACTCATCACCTACATCTACACAATCACCGCCCACACCTAAACCACCATCACCACCCACACCGTCACCACCTAAACCACCACCACAAACACCCACTCCATGAACACCGGTAGCAGCAGTATCACTGAAACAAGCAGCTTTTGAATTCATGTGCAAGGTCCTGCCCAAACTCTTCCGATCTTTCTTATTGCCACCGTCATCATCATCAGCACTACCATCATCATCAGCACTAATATCATCATCATCAGCATCATAATATTGTCTTGTTGCTGGAACTAATGATACCACACCACCACCCTCTCCACCACCCTCTCCACCATTCATCACCCCTTCACATTTGTTATCACCCTTGAAAGAAACACCATTCAGGCTCTGTTCATTAATCTCTTTGTTAGCATACCTCTGATATACCTTACCACATTGCCTGTTGCCATTGTGCAGCTTGAATCGGTCGGCATCATTATCATGCCTGCCGCCTGGACTCTGGAAGCTCCTGACCACTTCTTGTGTCGCCTGCAGTGGCTGCCTCTTCCTGGCCTGGTGGTGCTGATGATGATGTCGCACACGTGAGGACTGCTCGATCAGCATGTCGATCTCGTGCTTGTCTGGTGGCTTGGCTGTCAGAGGGTGAGTCACATCACCTCCACTTACCGACATCATCACGACACTACTACTAGAAACACCTCCACTTACCGACAACACCACCTTCATTTACTGAAAACTCTACCTCCACTTACGGACCACGCCACCTCCACTTACGGACCACACCACCTCCACTTACGGACCACACTGGCTAGACTGACGTATGAGTCATACTCTTCTTGCGTCATCTTCATCACACTTAGCATCGTCGTCAGTGGGTTTTCTGCGGTCATCATCATCAGCATCATCAACATCATCACCACCATCATCACCACCATCAACTACATCATCATCAACACCCCTCTCGACCTTCGTGATTCTTGTGCCCTCGCGTGCCCTTGACCTTGTCAGCATACATCTTGCAGAGGGAGTTCCTCAGACTGCAGAACCTGCTGCCTCTGTGTGGTGCACAGTGGTGTGGTGTGGTGTGGTTTGGTGTGGTGCACAGTGGTGTGGTGTACAGTGGTGTGGTGGTTGAGTGTACAGTGGTGTGGTGGTATGGTGCACAGTGGTGTGGTGGTGGAGTGTACTGTGGTGTGGTGGTGTAGTTAAGTGTAGTGTGATTTGGTGTGCAGTGGTGTAGTGGCTTGAGTGCATGTAACAACAAAGGAAGACACGAACGGCACAAAGCAGTCAACGAGGCAAGTCTGCAAAGCACTCTCCTCCTCCACCTCACTCAGCTTGTACACCTCCAACACCTCGCCCTCCACGTGCTCTCTCATCAGGCCCCTCATGAGTGCTCTCGAGGTGATGTGCTGTGGTCGTGGTGGAGGTAGTGGAAGTAGTGTACAGGTGATGATGATCATAGTGATGAGTATGATGATGATGATTGACAAATACAGTGAAACAGACCTCCAAAGATTTGAAAAAAGAAAAGATCAAGAAAGAACAGTTGGATTTGTATTCAAGAAAGGCTTCTGGCAGTGAGACGATGTCTGCCTCTGAAACATACTCTGTGTGCTGCAGATCGTAAAAGTCAACGTCAAACAAGCGACTTTCTCTGTCAGATATCACAAAATATATATTAATTATCAATAGTAGATTTAAATTGATTTTTTTCAAATTATTTTTTTAAACCTGATTTTGTTTAGAACTTTTCCTCTGAGCAACTTTCCAGGAAACAAGGAGCATTTAGCAGCCACATTGTCTCCTTCTTTTATTTCTTCAAACTTTAACCAAGATCCTTCAGAAGACTTTACTGAAACAGAATTACTCAAAGAAAGAAGAAAATCTTCAAATTCCTTAATTTCCTCACCTGCAAATAAATTAAGAAAATTTCCAATTTATTCATAAAATCTAGAATCTAGATTCTAGATATAGTCACTATATTATAGTCAGAGTTTGAAATAGGTAGAATGCAATATTACCGGTATCAGAAATAAGCGCATAAAATCTCAATGTTTCATCATTAATGAATAAAGTCTTGAGAAACATTTCAAACTTTAAATTGAACTTTCACTTTTCTTTCAAAGACAGAAGATAGAAAAAATTAAATAATTTACCTTTTAATCAAAGTTTTTTTAAATGACTGAAAAAAAATTTCAACTAATAATTGAAACTATTTTTCAAAATTACAAATACTCTCATTATAATAAATCCTTTTTTTTATGTTTTCGCATAAAATAATTTTATCATTTAACATTTGATTTTTTATTTCACAGTCCTTTTGATTCATCTTTTTCAAAATATTTCATATATTTTAGATCTATGCTGCACTCTAGTATCTAAAGAGATTATGAAAGATGTTTCGATGCATTCATCTAATATGTACTATGAAAAGTATCACCTTCTCTTGAAGAAATGTCTCGAAATAAAAAAGGTAAATGATTCTTTGTATCGACTTTATAGATTCATCTTTACCGGTAGCTTTTAGAAAGAAGTGTCTACTGACACAAAAGTTTGCTATAAATAGAACTACGGTGAGTGAAGGCTAATTATATTTAAAGAATTTTTTTTCATTTCCTGCATTATTTTATAACATGAATCATTAGTTTTCTCAAACCCTCTCACATCCACCATATTCCAGTCCAATAGAAGACTCTTGTGGAGAATCAAGGTAGTGAAAAAGGTGTCAAAGAGATGTCAAAGTGAAAATAGGTAAGTTCATGTAGATCTGATCCTTATTGAACTTTACACATTTTTTTCTTTAGAACACATTTTTAAATATTAATTATATTATTTCTTTATTTTTAATTATCTATCACAATGTAAAATAAATGCCTTAAATATATTCTCACATGAGTAGGTATCTTGGTTAAATATACTTCCTAATAGCAATCTTATGTGTAGTCGAGTTCCGGTTCCAGAGTATAATTGGTGTCAACATAAATCATGACCTGTTTTGACAATGCTTGACAATTCAATTCTTTCAAAATGGCTTAATTCACAGATTACTCATTGAGCACCTGAAGCTGTACAATGGCCACTGAGGCGACAAGACGCCACACATTTCAGTCATGAATGAAGCAATGGTGCTCGAAATTATAACTTAATAAAACTGTTGAATGTCATTTCTTTAATCGCTCGTGAAACAAATGACTTGATCGAGTTTAACTCTATTTTAAATTAAACTAATCTGTCATTGATCTAAATTTAAATGAAGAAAATGAAACGAACTCATTCATTTAAAACTCAATGGAAGGTATGGGAGTTTTTAAGATATGAGAGGTGTACATTGGATCCGCTATATTGTATAGTTACCATAGTATAGATTTTATATATCGGTGTAAAGTATATAGTCTAGCCCGTTATATTCAGTACAGTAAGCGTATAGCATGGAGCTATGAGAGAGCAGAGCTGTAATCTCTACAGCGGCTATTTATAGACGGCTGGTGTAGCAAGGGGAGTCCGTGACGTCAGCTACCAAAAATAAGAAGTCTTCTCATGACATTTAAGCCTTTTAAACTTAAATTCAAGCTCTTCGCATACACTTTACCGAATGATTGTTTAGAATATACATTAAATAGAAGTTTGCATCAGCCAGCATCTGTGAATCTGCTTATATTGTCGATTTGAAGTAAACCTGTATCCCACATTTTCGACACATCCACGATTCTCCACTCAGTTCTGCATTGGAGATTTAATGTGCATTAATCTAGAAAGATATCAAACTGAAATTGTTTAGGTGTGCATGAGAGTTAGAGACATGCCATATTGGAGACTTCACGTTGTTATCTAGAGTTGAAGTTGTCGGAATGAGTTTTGTGAGGAGTGCTGGCACGAGGAGTTGTTCGTTGGATGAACTGTGTGAGGCTGCCTCTTCACACCTGGCCAGGCAAGCCGATGCCAACCTAGACAGTGATCCAGGACAGGAGAAGACATCGCCCTCTCAAGGTCTCAGAGCAATGAACAATTGTGAATATTTACAAAAACAATGTATCCAATCAGCAAATAGAAACCTGTGTGAGGACGAGGTATTTGAAAATGGAGGTGTCTCAAGTAACACCTTTGTCATCAGCCATGTTGAAAATGGCTTTGTAAATGAATCAACTAATTCTTCCGTGAGTGACCCACAAATGAGTGATGCAGGCAAGAGTTGGTCAATCAACTTCCTTCGAAACAGTTCCAACACCTCTTTCTCCTCTTCTTCTACCACAGTATTTTCCTCTCCCTTCTCTTCTTCCTTCATCAGCAGTTCCGCCCTTGACAATTCTCTTTATTCAACAACCTTCTCTCACCATCCACTATTAGCCTCACCCTTCCAGCCCTCACCATCACTTCCCTCTCACCCACCACTATCAAGCACATCCTCCCACCTCCAACCATCATCCACCCCATACCACTCCCCACCAACAACCACCCCTTCTCATCCCCCACCAACAACAACCACCACCCATCCCCCACCACCACCATCAACAACAACAACAACAAATGTTCCAGACACAACCATCAGCGACAAGCCACTACAATCCTCCAAGAATAAGTGTCATTACTGCGGCAAGGTCTGGTTGAAACCCTCGATACTTCAGAAGCACCTGCGCACGCACACGAATGAGAGGCCTTTTTCTTGCTCCGACTGCGGCATGAAGTTCAAAACGAAGAGCAACCTCTCGAAGCACTTCAAGTCGAAGAGTCATCAGTTGCAGATGGAGTGCAACAAGCAGGAGGAGAAGGAGGAGGTGGTGGTGGAAATGGTGGAGGTCGGAGAAGGGGTGGTTGTACAGTCTCAAGGTCACAAGTCGAAGGTGGTAGTACAGTCTCAAGGTCACAAGCAGGGTGTGGTTGTACAGTCTCAAGGTCAAGCAACCAAGTCTTCCAATGACTTCAAAGCATCTCTGCACATGCCACTGCCTCCTTCAACTCTCAAGAAGGTTGTCCTTGAGAACTCCAACTGCAATGCTGAAAGGCAACAGGCTCTGAATCCTTCCCTCTTGTTCGGACAACTTTCCTTCGAGCTTGACTCGCCCAACCCGGCCTTCTCACTTCTCCTGCACTCCCAGAAAGCTGTTTCAGCACCACCACCCCCTCGAGCACCACTACGATCTCTCCATGCAACACCACCACCACCCCTCCAAGCACCACCACCATCACCCCCCCTTCATGCACCCTCTCTCCAAACAACAGCAGCACCTTTCCAAGCCATCCCAACCTCCACCACCACCACGAACATCTCTTCCACTCCCAGCGGTTGCAACGACGCAAGGAAGAACAATGGCGACACGTCTGCAGGGAATCTCCGAGAGAAAGTGAAGAAGAACACCTTCAACAGAGAAGTCATCACTCAGCGCATCTCCGAGATCATCTCCAAGAACGACTCGATCATCCTCGACATGCCAAAGATCGACAAGCCCCGCTCCAAGAAGGTGATGCGAGCCCTCAGCGACAACAAGGCAGTGGCGAGGTCAGATGCCCTGCTCAGAACCTCCTCTTTCACTCCCACCCACTCCGTAACCTCTTCCTACGACACCCTCCAAGTGACCAATTCCTTCATCACCGGAGGAGCGGAAGAGAGGCCAGGAGTCCTTGGTCACCACTCGCCCACTAACATGTTCCTCGTTGTCAACCACTCCAACCACCTCCTCCCACTCAACACCAACTCCAACCAACTCATAAATGCAAGCCTGTTATTTCCACACACCGACATACAATCTCTCAGACCTCCCACTCACACCACCACTGGCACCCCTCTCTTACAATCTTCACGGTCTCTCCAAACCACCAAGCCTCGCATCAACTCCGCCCTCAAATCTGCTTCTCTCTGTGACTCTTTCAAGTTTCTCTCCACGCATGAAGTCCCACCCTCTAATTCCACCCCTCTCTCTCAATCTACCCTACAATCATCATCATCATCATCTCTCCTCCAATACCTTTCTCAACCTCCATCTTTTTCTCTTTCTACCCTCATATCTCAACCCTTTCGCCCCTTTCTTTCTCAATCTCTCTCTCAACCTCTCTCTTTCACTCAACCTCTCCCATCTTATCAACCTCTCTCCAAGAGCTACAGTTACCCACTTGAGCAACAACAAAGTGAAACTGATGAGCATCCACCACCACTATCATCAGCACCACCACCACCACTATCATCAGCACCACCACCACCACTATCATCAGCACCACCATCATCATTATCATCAACACCACTGCCTGATGAACCACCACCATCATCCTCATTATCTTCATCACCACCACTATCATCATCACCACCACCATCATCATCACCACCATCACCTGATGCAAGCCACAGCTTCAATCTGCAGCATCTGTCACAGTTACTACTGCTACAGCAACAACAGCAACATCAACAACAACAACAACAGCACAATGCACTTCTGCAAAGCATCTTAACGCTTTCCAACGGCAAGGCGATCACCTTAGCTGATCTCAGCCACCTCCTTGCCAAGACTGCCGCTCAAAGATCACCCAGCCATCCACTCGATCCCACCATACATCTGCCTGACAGCATCACACATCGACATGACACCACTCCATCTCCATCTCCAGCAGCAGCAACTTCCTCTGCACGCTCTCAGAACGATACAAAGTCCCTGAGTTTTCTCATCAACAGCCACGTCACTTCCAAGAAAGCTTCACTGCACTCCAATCCTCATTCTACCCACAACTCCAACCTTCACTTTCCATCCAACCACAACCTTACTTCTAACCCTTCTTCCACCCTTACCCATATCCTTCACCCTAGCGTTTCTCCCACCAGCAGTGCCGACTCAACCCCCCTCAACCCCCTCAAGAAAGCAGGCAGACCCAAGGGCTCAAAGAACAAGAGACAGTCCACCAAGCCCCTGACGACGACCACCTGCCCCAGGGTGACCAGGGTGGGGGAGGCTGTTACGTCACAGAGGGAGGCAGTGGTCGACAGCAAGGTGGAGTTGAAGAAACACATTCTGATGAAGAGGTCCCACAGCAATGAGGCCGAAGGTGGCAGGGGAGTCAAGGGTGCTCCAGACAACAGCATTAACAACAATAAGATTTGTAGTTCCATTAATGACAACAACATCAACAACATCAACCAAATCAACTGCAACATCAACCAAATCAACAACAACAACACAAACCAGCTCAACAACAACATCCTTAATCATCTTAACAACAATCAACTCAACAACAAGAACAACAAAAATCAGCTCAACAACAACAACAAAATTCTGAATGACGTCATAGCCTCGAAGAGCTTCGGCGATTCAATGCAGTCTCCACAACCTCTCTTGTCTCATTCCACCACCCACTCCCCTCTTCCTCTTTCATCTCCCATGTACAGCAACAGCATCAACAACAACATCAACAACAAAATCAACAACAACAACATTAACAACAACAACAACAACTGCAACTTTTTCATACTCTCGTCTGGTTCTTCAATATACAACAAGACCTTCAACAACACTGATAATTCATCTGCTACTACCACGACTACCTACAACAATACCAACAACAACAACGCTCAAATCTCATACATTCACAACCTTCCTCTGTCCACCCTGCCTTCAATCATTTTCAAGACTGCAACACCAAAAACAAAAATACAAACAATAAAATCTAGAACATCGCTAGACACAATATTACAGACAACAACACCAACACATACAACAGCACCACCAACAACAACATCAAGAACCAGCCACTCTCAACTTCCTTCTGGCACCTCCCACTTAAGTCCAGTGCCTTCCTTTGTTGCCAGCTGTGCTACAGTCTTCGGCAATAACAACAACTACAACAACAACAACCTCAACAACCACAACAACAACAACATTAACAACCTCAACAACAACAACAACTACAACATCAACAACCTCAATAACAACAACAACTACAACATCAACAACCACAACAACAACAACAACAACAACATTAACAACTTCAACAACCACAACAACAACAACAACCTTAACAACCACAACAACCCTAATTCTCCATCGGGTCGACTCCATTGTGAGATGAGGAACTCTTCCATAGTCTCGATTGACCTCGTTTCTCCTACCACCCCTACCTTCCATGCCCCTCTTCCTTCTTCTAAAACGGTTTTATTGACACAACAACACCAACCACTACAACAACACCAACAACAGTTACAACCACTACAACAACTACAGCAACACCAACAACAGTTACAACCACTACAACAACTACAACAACACCAACAACAGTTGCAACCACTACAACAACTACAGCAACACCAACAACAGTTACAACCACTACAGCAACAGTTACAACAACAACAGCTACAGCAATCAAAAGAACAAGAAGACAGAGCAGAGTTGGAGCATAAGCTCAGGTGGGAGAAACATTACACACGAACACACACACACACACACACTCACACACACACACACTCACACACACACACACACACACACACACACTCACACACACACACACTCACACACACACACACACACACACACACACACTCACACACACACAGACTGGAGGAACTGCAACGCTACCAACTCTCAATTCCCATAAAGAAGAGACGCAAGACCTTGACAGAACTGGGCAGGGGCACTTTCTTTGGAACCACTGTCGATGACAACATCGCCCTCCTCAACAAAGCCTCTTCCCTCCTGCACCACACCAGGCCCCTCTGGAGTTCTGCCGAGAGTTGCAGCAGGTCACGCATTGCAATACAATACAATAAAATACAATCCAATACAATGAAATCCAATACAATACAATACAATACAATACAATACAATACAATACAATACAATACAATACAATGCAATGCAATCCAATACAATGCAATCCAATACAATGCAATCCAATACAATGAAATGCAATCCAATACAATGCAATCCAATACAATGAAATGCAATCCAATACAATGCAATCCAATACAATACAATGCAATCCAATACAATGCAATCCAATACAATACAACGCAGTGCAATGCAATACAATACAATTGTTCCAGGTCGTTCGATGAGGGGCAGTGTGTTGCTGAGAAGGTCGTTGTTGATGGGGGAGGTCCCAAAGGAACCACTGTTTCTTGCCCCACTGAATCTCAAAATTATACTAATAATAAAAATAACATCAACAACTACAACATTAGTAACAACAAAAACAACAATAACAGCCTCAAAAGAAAGATAATAGAGAGTCTTGGAAGGGGCAACGCCACACAACAACAACAACAACAACAAGTGACAATCTCTGCTCACAACGCTAAGAAGCAGTATAATGGAGTTTGTGATGACGTCATGTATAGTGATGAAGCCACCAACAACAACAACAACAGTAACAACTGCAACAGCTTGACCAGGCCAACTGCAGCTGCTGCACTGCACCACCACGCGAACAGAGGCGCACGCAAAGTGAACAGCTTGCCTGGCATCCTCCCTCCATCCTCCTCCTTCTCCATCCCTCCTCCATCCTCCTCTTCCATCCCTCTTCCATCCTCTTCTTCCATCCTTCCTCCATCCTCCTCCTCCATCCCTCCTCCATCCTCCTCCTCCTCCATCCCTCCTCCACTCTCTCCACAGCTTCTGTCGAGAGACTATAGGAATGAGGGTTGTGTTGTTGGAGTTGTTGGAGTTGGTGGTCATGGTGTTGGTGTTGTCGAGGAGGTGGTTGGCATTGTTGGCAGAAGTCTTGCTGCGGGCTGTCCAAGCAGGCAAATTACTGTTTCAGGTTGATGATGCTTGTTTGTGTTCTTGTTGTTGTTGTTTGTTTATGTTACAGTCTTGGCGTTTATAATGGTATAGAAGGGTAGTTGGTTGCGAAAATGAGATAAGGTTAAAAATTGAGGTTATAAGATTTTGATGATGATGATGATGATGGTGATGATGATCATGATGATGATGATGATAATGATGGTGGTGTTAATAGTGATGACGATGATGATGATGGTGGTGTTAATAGTGATGATGATGATAATGATGGTGGTGGTGTTAATAGTGATGATGATGGTGTTAATGGTGATGATGGTGATGACCTTGAACTCTGGCAGATGACTCGGAGGCTGCAGCTTCCTTGCTGGATCTTTCGAAGGCGACCACAGAGCATCCCCTCATGCGAGGTGAAGAGTTAATAATAATAATAATAATCATAATAATAATAATAATAATAATAATAATAATCATCATCATAATAATAGTAAAGCTATTATTATTATTGGGGAGCGGTGATGGCTTAGATGGTAGACGTCGGACTTGCAACTTAAAGGTCGCCTGTTCGAATCCCTGACAAGCAACCGTGAACTATCATATACCTAGTGTATATGATGCGGTGTTTGCGACGTATGCATTGAGAGATGTGTACGTCGTGTGAAGGGCGCCTCAGCGCATAAAAACCATGGTTCTCAGAACCATTGTAACATGGCCTGCGTCTGTCAAGCTGTGAACGATATAGACTAAAAAAAAAGTAAAGAGAGCTTGATTATAGTCGTCTCTCTTCAATGCATCTTCCTTTGAACCACACGCAGGCTTCCATCACCACCAACAAGTCTCTCTGCACAGCTACACATTCTCAACAACTACATCGTCATCTACAACAACAACTGTAACAAAAACAACATCAACAACCTTAACAGCATCAGCTTTAGCAACAACAACAGCATTCTCGCCAACACCAACATCAACAATCTCATCATTTACACCAACAACTCGAGCCCTCCACCACCTGCACCATCTCCTCTCTTCTATCTTGACACCTACCACCTCCACCACACATACATCTTCCACCACAACTACCACCTCCACTTTGCTAACCACCTCCACCACAACTACCACCTCCACCACAACTGCCGCCTTCACCACAACTGCCACCTCCACCACAACTGCCACCTCCACCACAACTGCCACCTCCACCACAACTGCCACCTCCACCACAACTGCCACCTCCACCACAACTGCCACCACAACTGCCACCTCCACCACAACTACCACCTCCACCACAACTGCCACCTCCACCACAACTGAACAGGCATCCAAGCTGGAAACCATTACGACCAACTCATCAAGAGGTTCAACTACAGCCCCTACAATGACCTTTAAAACAACTACTACAACTATGACTACAAGTTCTGATTCTGCGTCCTGTATTCCAACAACTACTACCACAACTACCCCAACAACAATAACTACCCCAACAACAACTACTACTACCACAACTACCACCACAACAACTACCCCAACATCAATAACAACAACTACCCCAACAAAAACAACTACCCCAACAACAACAACTACCTTAACAACAACAACTACCCCAACAACTTCCACCACTTCATCCCCATTCAACAAGCACACAGAAAGCTACAAATGCGGTGCCTGCGCGGAGACCTTCAGTCGGCCTTCTGGTCTGCACACGCACCTCCTGCTCCACTCACTGGATCGGGCCTTCAAGTGCCAAAAGTGCCGCGTCTCCTTCGACCAGCGCTGGAAACTCACTCGGCACGTCAAGTCGTCGCACCATCTACTCGCCTCTTTTTTCGATCAACGTCCGTTCAAATGCCTCTGTTGCCGAAAGGCCTTCCGTCTCAAGGGACATTTCGCCAAGCACAAACGCTCCAAACTGCACCAGACGCTCAAGACGGACTTCGACCAGAAAGTCGCTGCTGCTGCTGCTGCTGGTGATGGTAATGATGAAGCTGGTGGTGGTGATGATGATGAAGCTGGTGGTGGTGGTGATGATGATGAAGCTGGTGGTGGTGGTGATGATGAAGCTGGTGGTGGTGGTGGTGATGATGAAGCGGGTGATGGTGGTGATGATGACGATAGGGATGGTTGTTATGATGATGATAACTCCACCAGCCATCGACATCTCAATGGTCATGCAGAGGGGCTCAAGAATAGTGATGAAGTTAATAATGGTGGTGATAATGATGGTGATAATGGTCATGATAATGATGATGATAATGGTCATGATAATGATGGTCATGATGGTCATGATGATGATAGTCATAATGGTCATGATAATGATGGTGAAACAGATGTTATAAGCGCCTTGAACAGCGCGAGAATGAGAAGAAGCATGACTTTGAAGCGTCAAGGAAGCTTACTGCAAGATGATGAGGATGTTGGTGATGTTGGTGGTGATGATGATGATGTTGGTGTTGGTGGTGATGATGATGATGTTGGTGGTGGTTATAATGACGGTGAGAATAATGATGTAATTAATGGTGGTAGTGGTGGTGGTGGTGATGATGGGAATGATAACGACGATGAGAATGGTTTGGAGGGAGGTTACAAAGCACTGAAAGACAAACTCAAGCGGTGCAAAAACACCACTGCCACTTCTCTCAAGAATACCTCTTTCATGGCTTTGGCATCAGAGACTGCTGAAGAGCTTGCTAACGCAACAAGAACGGAAGCAACGACAACTAACACGTTGCCATGCAGGTTTGCATCGTCTTCGCCACCCCAGCTGCCGTTGGCACCACAAGAAATAGCATCATTACTCCAACAACAACCACAACAAGCATCACGACCACAACAACAACAACAACCACAACAACAAAAACAACTGCATGATAGCATCAGTTGCCGCTGGTGTGATGTTGTGTGTCCCTCTCTCTCCTCCTTCATGGTGCATTGTAGACCTCAGCATTATGATCTCGTTGATTTATACCTAGTCATTATTAATTATTTTTTTTATATCTTTTTCATTGAATGTGATCGATTAATCAGCATCATCATCATAACTACAACAACAAAAGACTACTCAGAAACACGCTTATCATTATCATCACCAATAAGAATAACACCAGACCACACTCATCAACAACATCATCATCACCATCATCAGCATTATCATCATCACCACCACCATCATCACCATCATCAGCATCATCACCACCACCATCATCATCAGCATCACCAACAACAACTTGACAGGACCACGTGGGTGTGCACATAGAGACGAAGGTGCACGAGTGTGGCGTCTGCAGGGCAGGCTTTCAACATCGCACATCCCTACTGCAACATGTGGTACTGCATCACAACAACAATAATAATAATAATCACAACAACAACCACAACAATCTCAAAAACAACTATTACAACAACAACCTCAACAACAGTCAAAACAACCACATCAACAACCACAACAACAGCAACAACAACTACAACAACCACTATCACAACAACTACAACAACCCCAACAACAGTCAAAACAACCACATTAACAACCACACCAGTAACCACAACCACAACAGTAGCAACAACACCGATCACAACACTTACTATCGTTGTAACGGTGTCCATGACAACGATGCTTCTAATAACGAGCGGGTTGGCTTAGATGGTAAGTCGTTAGACCTGCAACTTAAAGGTCGCCAGTTCGAATCCCTGTACAGCCAACCGTGAGCTATCATATACCTAGTGTATATGATGCGGTGTTTCACGACTTATGTCGTGTGAGGGGCGCTTCAGTTGCGTGCCCGGGCGCTATACAAAAAACTGACATTTACATTTACGATGATGTTGCTACTGCTAATGATGATGATAATGATGGTGGTGGTGGTGGAAGTGGTGGTAGTAGTAGAAACTACTTACACTCTTAACTATACTACCAAAAACACTATTTTTTTCACTATTTGATGAATACTGTATTTACGTGTAAAATAAACTATTGTTTTGTTTTTTCTTTTATTAATCAAGAAACAAAATAAATCATGTGAAACGGATGTCTTTAATCCAGAAGGAACTTCTCTTTTGGAGTACAACCACTTTGAAAACTGTGATTTAAAACCCCGAAACTCGGATAGGCAAATTTCTTCATTTGACAGACCACACATTCATTAAGTGTCTGGATATAGAAAAAAAATTGATTTGATTGTCTTCATCATTGGACATTTTTTAACTATTCGTATTTAAATTTCTTAAATAATCCCTTTCGCCATCTTCTGGTCAATAAATTCGCCATCCTCGGGTCAACAATCAATCAATCAATCAAATCAATTCATTTCTATAGCGCTCTTTTCTGAAATTCAAGAGCGCTATAGAAATAAAATGGTCAACAAATAAATAGTTTCCTGGCTTATTGTTTCTCTTATTTAAAGCTTCAGTAGAGTGGTTTGTGGAAGGCTTTCAACCTTTAGGTTAAACGGGTTTTACCGTGGCATTCTGGGTATCAATCAATCAATCAATCAATCACTAATGATTTGTATAGCGCCCTTTACTAAGTGAACAAAAGCGCTCTTCAAATAAATGTGTTAAATAAAACGGTTTTTATACCACTACCAATATATGTATATATATCAATTTAAGTATAAAAAAACAAACAATCAACCTCAATAATCCAACCTCACCCACACTACCATGACAATCACCGTCAAAAAATCACTATCACCATCAAAATTTTTTTTTTTTAATTCAATCATCACTACAGTACCAACACTCATACCACAGCACAATCATCAGCACATCATCCTTAAAACCATAAAACACAATCATCATTTTTCTCAATTTTCTGTCTTGCCACTGGTGCCGAGGCTGCGATAGAGGGTGAAGGAGAAGTCCTTGCCAGCACTGGAACTGCTGCTGCTATGGAAGGAGTTCTCCTTTATATCGCAGCTCACTTGATTCCCTGCGGCCATCTAGGTCTGCTGCAGCCATTCCTTGACAGATTCAAAACAACCAACATTCGCACTAAAAACATTCTAATTAATTTAATTTAATTTTTATTTAGACATAAGATTCTAAAATTTCAATATATTATACCCAAAACCGTTTATTCTACAAATTTATTTGAGCGGCTGCAAAATGGCAGCCGCTAACCAAAGATCAAAAATCAATCAATCACTAATGATCATTCAGTTATCCAGTGTTTAACCTAACTCTCCATTGGAGATTAAGCAATGCTTTGAAGCTAACGGCATTATGACGTTACTCAAAGTTCAAAGAGAGTTATGATGCAGAACTGGTTGCTAAATGACAGTTGAATCAGCCAGTGAAAACTTCCCTGCAAGGAGTACTCCTACATAAGTATGTGCAGACTTTACTACATAGAATTTTTTTTTAATAAGTCAGATTGCATTCAGACGAATAAAAAAATTAATTTCTTTTTAAATTTAAGCTTATTCAAACTTGTTTTTTTATTTCAAAGTAAGTTAATAATATTATTTGAGCTCTATTTCAAGTATGTTTCAATATTATAAATAACTTATATTTTATAAAATTTATTTGTAAAATTGAATTTAATAATTAACTAATTTCGAGTCTATGTACAATTTTTACCGAATTCGCTTTTACTTGTGAGTTAAATTTTAACTCAATACTTTTTAACATTTAAAGAAATTGTAGTAATGATTTTACCTCAAACATTAGTCTTCACCTCGATTCAAACGAATCAAGAATGTCTAAAGGTAAGCCAGCCGTGAACATCCATCAATGTATTCTATGAAACGGTAGACGTTAATTTCAGTGGTATCAAAGTTTAATACCACTGAAATTAATGTTCAATAATTAAACTGATGCTTTGTTAAAGTATATCCATAATCTTAAATTCCAGTCGATTGGCCATGACACCAGGGACATTTACTTGACGCTCGACGGGAAAAAGGTCCGTGATGATGAAGACTCCATTCCAGGCAGGGTGTACCGAGTCAACTACAGACTGCCAGGAGGCAAAGGAGGCACGCACAACCTTTCATAATTAACCATATTTATTTTTCTTCCATTGAAATATATTTTACTTATTTGTTTAATATACAGGTTAAACACGTAATGAAACCTCATTATCCACCCACACAACTAAACCTCCTCAACCACCCACACAACTAGACCTCCTCAACCACCCACACAACTAAACCTCCTCAACCACCCACACAACTAAACCTCCTCAACCACCCACACAACTAGACCTCCTCAACCACCTACGCAACTAGACTTCCTCAACCACCCACGCAGGTTTCGGATCGATGCTGAGGGCATTGGGGGCTCAGATCGAGAAGACGACGAACAGGGAGGCGTGCAGGGATCTGAGTGGCAGACGCATCAGAGACGTCAACACCGAAAAGAAGTTGGTGGGGTGCTAGTATTTGATGGTGGTGGTGGAAGGTGTGATGAGGGTGGTGAACGTGGTCGCATGTATTGATGTTATATTGGGTTTTCGATGATGGTGATGATAATGATGTTGATGAAGTTAGTAGCTTACATTGCCAATACAGACTGAGGGAATGGGCGGCAAAGCAGGAGGAGAGAGATGCAGAGAAGGAGAAGAGGAGGAGGGAGAAGAGGAAGAAGAAGCACGAGCCCCAAGGTGACTTATTCCTCTACACTTCCTTACTCTATTTTTCATTCTCCATCCATCCCTCTTCCCATATCCATCCCTCCTCCACCATTCATTCCTCTTCCACCACCCATCCCTCTTCCCATATCCATCCCTCCTCCACCACCCATCCCTCTTCCCATATCCATCCCACTCATTCCAACCCTCCACAGTCTCCCAGTTTGTGGACCAAGAGTACACGGACCAGAAGGAGAAGATCAAACAGAATCTGGAAGAGGCCCTCAAACACGGTTCGCATGCCATCATCATCATCATCATCACTTTCACTACCATCATCATCATCAACATCATCAACGTCATCATCACTTTCACTATCATTATCATCATCAAAGTCATTATCACTTTCACTATCATCATCATCATCATCATTATAATTACGATAATTATCATCGTCATCACTATTATTATAATAATAGTAAGAAGAATAATGATAATCATCATCATCACCACGCCCACTCCACAGGCTTGAGTGAGCCAGTGCTGGCGAAGGTGAAAGAGGCGGGAAACGACTACAAGAAGATGGCGATGTGTCTCAAATCGTATGGAGTGGAACTATCATCATCATCGTCGTCGTCAAGTGATGATGATGATGATGCGGCTGGTGATGATGATGATACGGCTGCAGGTTGTAGTAGCAGTTTTAAAGGTGATGGTGGTGGCAAGGAAAAGAGGAGGAGAATGAATGAAGATGATGGAGTGAAGAATGTCGACGCATCCTCTCCATCATCATTAGATGTTGAAGAGGAGAGTGTGAGATGTAATGCATTGTCTTCAAATGGTGGTGATGATAATGATGCCAGGAGCAGTCATCAATCTCAACAAGGGAATGGGGAAACTGAAGTGATAAGTGTTGATAATGATACTGGAAATGAAGCCACTATGACGTCATCAAGCATCATCAGGCCTGCTGCAGCAACTACCATCAGCACTGAAACGTCATCAAGAGACGATGAACAAGAAAAGAACAACCTACCACCACAAGAACCTACACACACACCCACACAAATACCTACACAGCCAACTCCCACGCAGCTACCGATTCCAACACCCATTCAACCACCCACACCGATAGACATCACCACGATCGACCTTTCCACCTGCCACTCCCTCCAGCACCTGCAAGCACTGGGCATGGAGGTGTTGAAAGAACTACTGAAGGCCAGGGCTGTCAAGTGCAGTGGCACTCTGGCAGAAAGGGCTGAACGTCTCTTGGCCATCAAGGACCTCACTGATCAGGAAATACCCGCGCATCTACTAGCCAAGGGTGCTACTAAAGGAAAGGCTAAGAAGTGATGTGCAAGTACTTTAAAAGTTCTTTGTTGGATTATATTTGTATCGTTTATCTTGAAATAAAATATTCTTGAAATATTTTAATAAATTTATATAGCGAGTATTTCGAAACTTTCAAGCTTAATGCAAGCATCTATATGCAAAAGTGGTGTCAAGTTGAAATCGACAAAATATGATTTCATCATCATCATCCTTATAACTATAATCATCATCGTCATCTTTATAACTATAATCATCATCGTCATCCTTATAACTATAATCATCATCGTCATCTTTAACTATAATCATCATCGTCATCCTTAAATCATCATCATCATTCTTATAACTATAATCATCATCGTCATCCTTAAATCATCATCACCATCATTAACAGTAAGCCACCATGAATGAGTAGTCAGAGTGCCTGAAATACACACAGGATGTTAAACAATGCAGTCATTCAAGCAATCTCTCATGCGTCTTTGAGAGAAATCTCTAATGTTGGAAGGCAATTTGGAAAAAACTTAAAACATATTTTGTAAATAATTGAATAAATATATAAAATGAATAAGAAGATAGAGTTACAAGCACACAAAAAAAACTTCAAATATCACGAGGAACAAGGCGAAAGAACCCCTGGTGGAAGCTCCAAATCTCATTAACAAATGCTTAATTACTAATTCAATTAGAGCACTGTATAAGTAGTTGAAAGCTTAATTAGATGCTGATTAACGGGAATTAGTGGTAAATTAATTATGAATTGATATTAATTAAATGAGTGTTCAACTAAGCTGATGCAATTGTATGCTTCAAAGATCGAGAAATCAAAAAACTTGAAATGAATAAATCTGTCTCTACAGAGGCACAAGCAAAGACACGCATACAAAGACACAATCATGAAGGCACACATACAAGCACATAGACACACAAACAAACAAAGAGAGAGAGAGACAAACATTCAAGGATAGGTGATAAGGCCGTTTTCGTGAGCTGAGTCGATCACTGCGCAAAAGATGTATGACTGAACCTGGTGGTGGTGGTGGTGGTGGTGATGTGGTAGTGGTGGTGGTGAGAAAAAAATAAACATGCAACAGCCGCAACAAAACAACAACAAGCAACAAAACAACAAAAGCAGCAACAACAACAAAAGCAACAACAACAACTGGAGCATACGACGAGTTCGTAGGAGCAGACGGAGGACTCGATGAGGTGGATGAGGATGCCCTTCGAGGCGGTCGAGCTGTCCAGGCATCTGTGTGTTGTTGTTGGTGTTGGTGTTGTTGTTGTTGTTGGTGTTGTTGTTGATGTGTTGTTGTTGATGTTGTTGGTGTGTTGTTGTTGGTGTTGTTGTTGTTGTTGTTGTTGGTGTTGATGTGTTGTTGTTGATGTTGTTGGTGTGTTGTTGTTGTTGTTGTGTTGTTGTTGTTGTATTGTCGATGTTGTTGTTGTTGGTATTGATGTTGTTGTTGGTTGGTTGGTTGATTAGTGTTCTTGCTTGTTGCTGATATTTGGTTGGGGCTGGGTGTTGTTGTTCTTTTGTTGCTTGAGTGGTGAACTTTTTACATAAAAGATGATTTGTTGTTCTGATTTATTCGTTGTTTAATATTTAAATAATCGAATTATGATTTAATCATCTAAATCAAATCTCAAAAAATCAAATCTCAAGAGGCTCTCACTCAAGTCGCACTTGCACCGCTCTGCGCTCTTTGATCTCGTC